>OY856346.1:25077899-25702899 GCA_963693475.1 Ectropis crepuscularia
GACGTCCCATCCCATCTCATCCCCATTCCCTAAAGAGGGACCCATTATGTACGAATGTGTCCCGTTGCGACCGATACTGTCAGTGCCTTGTGATCCCATACACTAACATCTGTGGCATTCGGATACAAAAAATACCAAACTAACAAGTTACGTTGGACAGGGATAAATAATTTATACCTACTGGTGTATTGTACTTTTTAATTCATACAAAATTGACCATTGGTTTTATTTGACAAAGTAGAATTTCAAAAACAAAAACGTCTTGTAGGTACATAATAATAATTATGACAAATGATTTATATAGGTAGTTTTGCAATAAGTAATGTTTATTGTAATGAAAAAAGACTTGAAAGCAAACTTTAAAAAAAAGACGTTGTTTGGAGATTGCGATTTTTCAATAAATTTTATACATAATTTGTTATTGTAAAGTAACAAATAATGTACAACTGTTATGAAACTCACGAATAATGACTAAGTTCGTCAACTTTGCATTCACTAAAACAATAAAAATCGATCTACATATAAATTCTCGCCACACCTGTCTCTCCCACCTTACACCTATTCTATTTATAACAATAAATGACGTAAAGCTTAACAAATAAAATAGAATAGATATCAAAGTAGGTAGTCACCTACACATACAAAATCCCATTTTCTACAGAGTTTTTGTAGTCGTATTTGTAGTGGCATGCACCCTCCACCCCATAGCGGGAAGGTCATCTACCTGCGGGGAAGTAATAATACGAAGACACGAAGGGATCGAATAGTTTATGTTATCTTTCTCCACAAAAAATGGTATGGTTTGTGTCAAAGGTTCGTGGTGATAAAGTTATACGGCTGGTTTCGAATCGAATTAGTTAACAGGCTGAATTTATTTTCGGCGTTTTGTAATTCTTGCAAAACAGACTTTGCTTATTAATCAGTTTATTTCAGATCAAAAAGAGGAGTTTTAAAAAGCAAATTTACATAGCAAAGATAATAATACGTATGGAGACAAAAAAAAAACTAATTAGCCTGTCAGTCAGACTATCAAAAAATATTGTGCATGCATAGATTTAGTATATATAAGCAATGTAAACTCTTTGTGTGCACGTGTTTTCTCTTTTGTTTCAAAACATAAGTGACGAAGATGTATGTATCAGAAGTTGTCGTGTGACGTCACGTCTATGTAAGATTTTTATGTAGACGTCCAGTCACAACTCAACCTATATATTTGTGTCGATTTGTAATAATTTGATTAAACAAAAAAATAAGTGTTCTTTATTTTTCCGTAATCTAATTGACGGATTAATAATGATTAGAATGATATATTTTTGAAGTAGTCATCATTCCAATGCTCAATTTCGCCAAAGGTGGCACCATAGATAAGCAAATGTTTAAGCATAGACATTTATTTCAACGTCAATGATCTATAAAATAATTGGAAAGTCATAGGAACTGCCGATAGAAGTGAAAACTTGTAGCTCAGAATTTGATAGTTCACTTTGGAAACTACGGCGGTGAAACCGGAGGGCGTAGGCATCCCCATGGCCATGGTCCCGAGTTTACCCGAAGATTTCTTCCATTCGCAGCCCAATCGATTCGAAAAACCTGTCTGTGGTGCTCCAAGAGACGTTTAAACTTCAAAAACAAAATAACTGAAACGTCTGTTTTTTTTTTGTTGAAACTTTGAATTATAAAAAACTAAGACCTTTAAGACTGAGACCGTGTGTTTTTGTAAAACCTTTAGAAGTAGAATTAAAACTACTTACTTATTGTACGGGATCTTTATAGAAATTGGGTTTAAAATCAATTTAATAGATTTTATAAAAATACTTAGAGCAGAGTAGTGTTATGCTTATTATTTTTAATTTGCATAATGTTTTTGTACCGTAGATCGCCAACCGTTCAGGAATGTTGTTAAACTACTCTGCGTCCGTTGACAGCACAATTTTAGTATTGGCTTCATTACTTTGGTGTATCTTGATTCTCTTTGACGTTATGTAGAGCTAGTATAAGTAGGTACAAGTACGGGAACTGCTCCAAAAAAAATATGGGGCGTTTTCCAAACGCAAATATCAAACATACCTGACAAAGATAGTTCTTAATTTCGCCAACTGTGGCGCCAATGTTTCATATATAACCGAATTAAAAAATGGAGGGAGGAGGACGGGGGATGTACGGATGTATGTTTTTTTTGTATGATGTATCTTACGTGATAGCTCCGTTTATCACAGGAAAAGATCCAACTGTTTGCCAAATTTCAAATTTCATTCCGGTACGTTCAGACGTTCCGACGTAGTTGAAAGACAAACATCCAAACTTTCGCATTTATAAAATTAGTAGCAAATAACTATGGCGCAAAAAAACGGGTTGACCCAAACATACCAGTCAATATTATCATTTGCCTGTTTCATGTCAGTAGTTTGTTAATGACGTATCTGCATTGTCGTGCATTTTCTACCATTTAATTAAGTTTCAATAGTATTTTTATTGAGTTGTTATTTGCATGGAAGAACAGCTGATTCTAAATTCCTTAATGACGTCAAAGAAAGATACCAGCTGCTCCAGAGCAGATCACATCCACTGCGACCGCAAGGAGGTGAAAGCTGCCGACTGCCGTGGCCCAGTGGCCCGATTCCAATGTCCAAGAGCGGGCCAAGGTCGAGCCTGCTGGCCTCTCGGCTAATCGCGCGCAGCGGTGCAAGCTAAGGGATTTCCTTCCCCGTCGATAAAAGAGGCTTCTAATTGATTGTCAAGCGATAAGCTTCATTTTTAAAAGCCTTTTGATATGTTATACACGACGTTTAATTTGTAGAGTTCGAAATGCAACTTTGAATGCAACTCCGCTATTCAGAAATAGATGTGTGGCTTTAAGGTATTATTAATCGGGAAAAATATGTTTATAAGTGGTATCAAAATTCGATCCTAGAGAAACCTATTCGCAATTTGACCACAGACTTTAATAATAAACAAAAGATTTAAACATGTTTGTGTCAAATACATGGTAGCAGATAGGTAGTGTGTATTTTTATTGATTTAGTGTTTTTCTATGAAGCCGTAACAATCGATTTCTGGTACATATTAGTAAACCATCACGCATTCGTCAAACGAGGAAGTTATATAGTTAAGTATAACACAACCATATAGAGGATACAGGTAACGCTTCAAGGCCTTAAGATCGTTTTAAAATGGAAGTCTGTTCAAATGTTTTTTTTAACCATTTCGGACAAACTAAAACTCGCCTACTAACCTACCTAATACCTGCCTATATCCGGATTGCAATGTCAGATTGAGTAACGCCGCACTTTCTCTTTTAAATGAATTCACATGCCACACCGCAGTTTCTAATGGTGTCGGTGATTAAGCTTCTTGAGGTTTTGCACGCGCCGGGTTCTTAGACAAATGAAATAGAATTATGACATGCTTCGTTTGTGCAAAATGTTTTACTTTGTTGCTCATTACGGTTTCCATCGTGACATGCGACCAGGAGCTGATTAATGGAAGCTGTACTTATTTATCTAAATGTAAACATGTAATCCTATTATAATATTATGAATTTCAATGTTTGGATGTTTGTCGTCCAATTACGTCGTAACGAAATCGTATACAAGCGTAATTACGCGGGTAAAACCGCGGGGCGCTGCTAGTAGAAGATATATCTGAACACATAGGTTGATAGATTTGTCGGTTTTGTTTGTAAGACATAACTAGGCACTTTTTCGTGTATAAGTTTTAAGGAGAAACTAAGCAAAATAATTTTTAACATTTCCGATATATTTTATCTGAATTATGAACGGTATCATATCAAAGGTAAATATGTACGGAAGGTACCTAAATATGTAGGGAAATAAATAGTCAGTAAAAACTGAAAAACAAAGTAACATTTTAGGTTTTGTTCCTTAAAAAGGGATTTTTTTTAGTATTCAAGAATGAATATTTTATCTTGGACATAATTGAACTATGTCCAACGGAATATTTATTTTTGCCAATTGACATTGCAAATAATCGTATTATTTTAATTGTGGTTCCTAATTGGCAGTTCATCTATTACTCGTACTAAGTTAGACAACACTGTCAAAAAAATGCAGAGCCTAGAAAAATAAACTTATAACATGAATAAATTGCAAAGTATCTGCTAGAAGATATAGTTCAGGTTCCTAAATTCTGTTCTAACTTGTTCTGTGCTTGATGACAGATACGGCTTTATCTTCACAATGTTTATCTTCCACATCCACAATTCCCTTTTCATTACCACAAGCTTTAACTTTAATAGTATTTTAGTTAATTATATCCATTACGTTATCTTTGTTAATATTTGTCGTCATTACTGAGGTAGTCGCGTTGTAGATAATTGTGTAGTCGTAGGACGATAGCACCGTGTCATTGAACATTGTGCCTTTAGAGATAAATCTTATTTACAATCAAAGTATATTGATTTCAATTACTTTGTCTTGTTCGTTGCATCACATTGTTCTTGTCAGTCGTTCGCATTTTTTCACCGACTTCAAGAAAAGAGAAGGTTCTCCATTGTATATTTTTATTTTTTCTATTGTTCGTATAATCACGCGATAGCTCCGCCAATTGTGAATCGATTTTAATAGTTATTTCTTTGTTTGGTAGATCTTAGTTCAGAGGTAGTCCCATTATTTTTTTATCGAAATCTGTGAGGCGGTTTTTGAAATATTAACAAAAAACTAAAATTTGATTTCATTTATTTGGACGACTTAATGATAGCCTCTTATGAAATTTGGTCAAGTGTCTGAATTTAATTTTAAATTTATATATTTTAAATTGTTTTTTTGAGGAAATAAATTATTTCTATGATCGTTTGTAGTTGGCTTTTTTCCAGTAATCGATTTTATTGAATCTATGTTTATCTGCTTGTGTGATTTGGACTTTCCATTCATTGTCTGTGCACTATAGAAATTATCAAAACTTTATCGGGTCTAGGTTAAAGTTGAAACAATCTTGAATCCACTATCTTATCAACGTGTAAGATAATCTCTCTTAGATACTTGGAATCGTATGTTATCGAATACCTTTTGATAAACATGGCTTGGTGATTTTATAGAATACTTCAAACTTGTTTATTTTCCCATGGAACCAGCTTTTCTCCTTAATTTTGTAAACATTATGCAGTGCTGGGTCTTCATTTGTATGTGGCTAAAGTTCTGTGAAGACTTTGTGGCACCGTTTTACATAACGGCGTCCATTAGTTAATAACTACTAGGTATTCCGCAGAGCAACGGCAACTCATACCGAGAGGCCACTTCAAATTGCTTTATTACTATTTCAATACTGTAACGTACATAGATACAATTCTTAATATGAAGAAATGAATACTCCCGTGGATTACTTTACTTAGTTTTATTTCTATAAACTTATCAAGATTTACAAAATCACATCTTTCTTGTAACAACCATAGAGCCAGAGAGAGCGTCATAGACCCACAGTGTAGTATTGCCAATATAAATGTAGATAATTCCAACACGCCTCCTTACATTTATATTGCAACAATTAATAACTAATACAATTTGTAATTTGAAATTTCAAAAGTAGAACAGGTTCGAGTGACTTCACAGTTTTATATAAATCAAGTTATGCTTATAATATATACTCTAATCTTTAATGTTTAAGAATACTCTAAATTTTAGAAATTTAACACTTCCCAAAGCTTTAGTTAATACATCTGCTACATTATTTTCTGACTCTATTTTAACAACTTCAATGAACTTTTCTTTGACATTTTCATGAATATAATGATAATGCACCTCAATGTGCTTAGAGTTCTTGGTAAAATTTCCATATTTCGCTATGGCTACAGCACCCGAATTGTCTTCATACACGTTTACTGGTTTACAGATTTTAGTAAATACATCATTTATTAGGTTTATTAAGAATTTGATTTCTGTAACTGCTTCAGACAGGGCAACATATTCAGCAAATGTAGACGATTTCGTCACACAGTTTTGTTTCTTTGATTTCCACAAGATAACATTTCCATATAATCTAATTACATATCCAGTTGTAGATTTTCGGTCCACTATATCACCTGCCCAATCAGAATCAACAAAGCAGTCTAATATATCAGCATTGTGATTTTTATAATAATTTAGTTTTAATGTCTTTGTCAAAAACAAATATTTCAACACTCTCAGAGCATATTTAAAATGTGTCTCATTACAACAGTTCTGAAAACGACTTAAGTAATTCACAGAGAATGAAATATCCGGTCTAGTACCACAGCTTATATACAACAATGCTCCTATTAAATTTCTATACTTGATGTTTTCATTTAACTTACATTTTTCTAACTTCACATTTATTTCCATAGGTGTTTTGTACAATTTTGCATTTTCAATATTATAGCGTTTTGCTAAAGACTCAATATAATGTTCCTGACTCAAGGTTAAAATGTTGTTTTGTTCATAGTTATATTCAATGTCTATCCCAATATAATTTTTCACTCTACCTAAATTTTTCATTTTAAATTTATCTGACAGTTTCACTTTAATATCATCAATAACATTTTGGTTTCTACAGCAAATCAAAAGATCGTCAACAAACAATAAAATGTAAACAGTTAAATCATTTTTCTTTTTGAAATACAAACAATAATCATATTTGCATCTTTGAAATTTTAGTTCAGTCAAAAAATTGTTGAAACATTCATACCATGCACGCGGGCTCTCTTTTAGACCATATAATGATTTATTTAGCATATAAACTTTTTCAGACATATCATCATAGCCCATTGGCTGTTTTACATAAACTTCAGATAAAACTTTACCATTTAGAAATGCAGTTTCAACATCCATCTGATGGATTTCCATAGAATTTTGACAACAATATGACAATAGAAGTTTTAAGGTTGGCATTTTTGCTACAGGAGAATATGTATCATCAACACAATCAATTTGTTGGAATCCCCTAACTACTAATCTGGCTTTATATTCACCTTCACTCTTCCTTTTGTAGACCCATTTCACATCCATCACCTTTTTGTCCTTGGTTGGCTTGTTAACGAGATTCCATGTCTTGTTTTCCACTAAGCTGTTCATCTCACGGTCCATGGCTGCCTTCCATTTATTAACATCATCGCAGTTCATCGCCTCCTGAAAATTTGCTGGGGTCATAGCATCACAGTAGTTTACACTGATACAATAATAGCCAAACTCTTCATCAAATCGCTTTGGAGGTTTAACTTGTCTTTTTGGTTTCATTCTATTCATGTCTTCATTAATTTTTATATCATTGTTACTGTTGAGTTCACTTGTATCATTTCCTTCAACATATTCTGGAATATCCTTTTTTATTTCCTTTTTTTCTTCCATATTTTCATCTTTCTCATCTTGAAATCCACACAATGTAATGTCTTCTTCTATGATATCACAATGTCTCGCTATTATCAACCTGTTGTTGATTAATACTCTATATCCAGTGTCTGTATATCCCAGTAAAATTCCAGTTTCTGCTTTCTTGTCCCATTTAGATTTCCTTCTCTCTTCTGGTATTCGTACAAAGACTCTACTGCCATACATTTTCAGATACTTTACTGTAGGCTTCCTTTTGAAAAATATTTCATAGGGAGTTTTTCTTTCAATAGTGTTAGTCAAGGTTCTATTTTTGAGATACGCAGCCGTCTTAATTATTTCTGGCCAATATTTTCTTTCAACTTTTGCTTCTGATAAGAGACATCTTGCCATATCCATTAAAGACCGGTTATACCTTTCTGCAGTTCCATTAAGTTCATGAACATAGGCTGGACAAGGTTTTATTATGATTCCTTTCTCTTTTGCGAACTGAAAAACTCTTGAGTTTATATATTCCTTGCCATTGTCACAACGTAATTCTTTTATCATCTTACCAGTGATATTTTGTGTTTCATTAACATATTGCACTAAGCAATCATATACTTCATCTTTTGTCCGGATACAATACACTCTAACCAGTTTACTATAGTCGTCTATAAAACTTAAAAAGTATTTTTCACCATGATCTCCTGCTGTTTGATGTGGGCCATTCAAATCTGTGTGAACTATTTGTAATATATTGTCTGCTCTTCTTCTGTTATTTTGAAAAGGTAAGTTATGCATTTTATTTTCTATACATGTCACACACTTAAAATATTCTCGTTCAATTTCTTTCGGCAATCCTTCCAATGTTCCATTTCTGCACATTATTTCTAAGTTATTGAAGTTCACATGCCCCAATGTACGGTGTAGATTACTCTTTCACAGTCATCTTACTTTTACATAAGTTTGCTTCCAGGTTATTTTCATTAGCATAACTTTTCATTTTGTATAATCTTTCATCTTTAATTGCAATCGCTATTACCTTTCCATATGAGTTATATATTTTTGATAATCTGCCCTTTGACACAATTGAGTTTTTGTCTGTGACTCTTGAATAACTTAACAAGCTCGCTTTCATTTCTTTAACATAAAATACATTGGTCAGTGTCACTTCTGACTTTTCCCCATAAACTAGAAAATATGCCTTAATATTTCCAACCTTCGTAGCTTCTAATATTCTTCCATCGCCAATTTTGACTTTCACAGTATTCTGTAATGTCTCATGTGATTCAAAGTATTCATCTGTGTTAATAATATGGTCTGTACAGCCGCTGTCAAGTAACCATTCTATTTCTCCTGTTTTTGTCTTGTCTTTTTCGCTTGTTGTAGTATTATTTGCAACAGTTATGTGAAAACTATTTCCATATTGGTCATGATGATCATTCCTGGGTCGTTCGTTGTAATAATTTCCTCGTCTATGAAAGTTTCTAGTATTATATGTACCACGTCCTCTAACAACAGAATTTCCACGTCCTCTACTTCCAGAATATCCACGACCTCGACCTCTTTGCGTATGTTCAGTACGGGTACGACAATCTCTTTGAAAATGACCCGGTTTGCCACAATTAAAACAGTTCCTGTGTGATGATGTCTTAGTTTCCGCTCGAAAAGCATTAGAACTATCATGTGACGTGTCATTCGATTCTTCTTCTGCCTTTTTTAACTTTATTTTGCTTTTTAAATAATCCACAGTTCTATCCCTTTCTGGGAGCACGTCAATTAAGTCACCGATATGACTATAATTCTGCGGCAAAGATTTCAACATGTAATTAAGTTTTTCTTGTTCTGATATAGCCGCCCCGGCTTGTTTTAATTCGTTCACACATTTTTCAAAATCGTCGAAGAACAAAGAAACTTCTGCGTAATTTTTCATTTTGACATTTTCGAGGTTATGTCGGCACACAATTTGCAAAGCCGTCGACTTTTTCAGATACATTTCATCAAACTTTTGAATGATCTCGTAGGCCGTCTCTAAATCACTGATGTATTCTAGTTGTCTGTTTGTTATTGCGCTATAAATGTAGTTAGTAGCTTGAATATCACGATCATCCCATGCGGCATTGTCGTCTTTTGTTTTAGCTCGCATTGTTACATCTTTACACCTTTTGAATTGTAGGAATTTTAAAATACGTATTTTCCAATTGCTATAATCTGAGCCGTCAAAGATAGGGATATTAATATCACTGTTTTTCGCCGCCATTTTACACGTTGTCGTTTTCCTTTTACTCTTGTTATTTCCAAACCCAAACCATTGTTTTCACTTGTCCTTTTTCAAACTACGGACCTGCTACCATCTTAATATGAAGAAATGAATACTCCCGTGGATTACTTTACTTAGTTTTATTTCTATAAACTTATCAAGATTTACAAAATCACATCTTTCTTGTAACAACCATAGAGCCAGAGAGAGCGTCATAGACCCACAGTGTAGTATTGCCAATATAAATGTAGATAATTCCAACAACAATGAAAGAAATACTTATTTAATAATCAAGCGAGAAGTAACAATGGAATCACGATTCAAAATTGTAATTTTCTACCGTCTTAACTAAATCACACAGTTTTACAATGGAACTCAGTAAATGTGACCCACATCAAAAGCGGGAACGTATTCGACACGTCCACCGCGCTTTATTAGATTTAATGAGCTTAATCATGACAATAAGTTACATCACGATTGTGCAACTGCAACGTCCGAGCAAGTGAAATTCTGTTGCTAACCGGGTGACGGTAATGAGATGAACTTTACGCGACCTCGTTAAGCGAAAAAGGGGTAACGGTACTCGAGTAGTCACAAGCGGAGCTGCGATCGCCGAAACTCGACGACCGCTCGAAAACATTTCGATCGTCACTTTCTCTAGAACGAGTAACGAGTCGAGAGTCGAGACCCAGTCGCGGCCCGTGTACGGACGTGCTTACACGCTCGTCTAGACTCGTATCTCGAACGCAAACGAACCGGAATACGTGCTAGGATGGTGCTAGGCCCCCAGTGACCGGTTGCTTGCATACTTGATCAGCTTACTGCACTGCTGACGTGTCAGGTAAACCAATACTTGTAGTCTTTACTTTGTATTGCAGCCCGAAATGAAATACAATCGAATCTACCATAAGGTCTTATCAAGTTTCTTGTTTTATCATTGCTTTGACGCAAGGTTTTCACCAAGTCGTTTATCATATTACCCAAGCAGCATATGTTGTTAGAATTAACAATAGCGTTTAGTACGACGGACTAGAAAGTATATTCAATCAACGTATCGTCAATGCCATAAGGCGCATGTCTGACGAGAAACCACGCGATCACATTTGCAAATTCCACTGCGCTAGTGAAAGGTTCGTCAATTCGCCACGAGTTATTCCGCCGCCATTAAAAATAAAGTAAAAACTGACGAGGCAATGACTTAGCGTGGAACAAAAAAAGCGTTGAAACTTGAACGATGGAGCGAGCGAGAGAACCGTAGGGCACCAAACAAGTGCGTTACCCCCACGAAGATTATCTGTATTTATTTTAATATATATCGATGATGTGTTGTTGCCTCGTTCCAATACCGACGTCAGGATAGAGCACGATGTGTTTATGAATCGTATGATGTTTACAGTTTGTGTCTAAACGTGCCACTTCATATATCGCATAGAGATACGTTTACGGAAAGCAACCACAACCCTGAAGTATGTTTTTGCAACGTCAACAAGATATTTCGAATAATATGAGTACTGAGTAGATGACTGTGTTCTTCAGCTAGTTATTCTGTGAATTCAAGATTTGGTTTCAATTTAAAACAATTCACGTAACAACAATGCATCTTCACGAATCATTAGATATTATGCTCCCAACATCCTCCTTTTGTTTATCATTCAGAATTATCAAAAAACATCACGTAAGTACCTAGGTATCCAAAGTTTGTAAATTCTTCTTCCTCCTCATACGCTATTTTCATTTTCTTTCGTTAAAACCTTCAATTTCAAACGATATTCATCATTAAGCACGAGTATCTCATTTATTACATAATAACCATTCAAGAGTTATTTCGTCTCGTTTGATATTATCTACAAGTAGCTAATTAGAATCTTGTCTTGCTTTGAACTATCGTACCTATCATCGTTAAACAGCTTTTGTAATTGCTTCGTAAGTAAGTATTTATATATTAATCTACAGACCGGTTGGGTAAGTAAATGAGACATTTTGATCTTTACGTAGAATTACTTGTAAAAAGGTTACTATTTCATAATCCTTTTTATTTTTATCGTGGTGAGCTTCAGCAATGTCATGAGTAATGCCTTTATAAAAATGGGAACGCATATTTTATGGGCCTAATCAATAATCATTTTATGCAGATTTTTGTTCTTATCGGTATTGTAATTGATGGGCTCGATATTACCTAAATTAATGCCATTTAATAAATATTTACCTACATCAGGTATATTGTTCTATAAAACAATCGGCGACATCGTAAACAGGAGTGTGAAATACACATGTTTTCTATAAAATTATGTACCTACCTATTACTAAAAAGAAAAAAATACATTAAAAATGTTGGACAGCAAAAAAATTGAATCAATATTTGTAAGAATTCATCTCTTTTTTCTTAATTCATAAAGTCATTAATGGATGAAACTCATTTTACGTTTATAGTTTTTAAATGTTTCGAAATTTAAAAACCTATCATTTGCACGACGAAGCTTATTTTCTATAAAATATTTGCGATCTAGAAAGATAAAAACGTTAATATTAAATCGATGCAACGACAAGGACCAAAATAAAAACAAACTAAAAGGCAAAAACATGTTGACTCCAAAGAAAGATTAGAAAAGTGTGGCTATGAAAGAAAACACAAACAATAATGCTAAAATAATTTAAGAACTGATAACGATAACTTTTCGCAAAATAACAAAAACAAAGACACGAGTAAAATTTTGACCGAAAATAACAAAAACAACTTGTTATGTGAAAGTAAGTAAAGATAACAATTCTTTTAATAAATAATATCACCATACCTATTAGCCGTATTGCTACAACCTATGCCCGTGTGAGTCATACCTGCTTAGTCTCCTGGCAAAGCATGAGAAGGCGTTTGGACTTTTACCAATCTATAAGCATATGCACCTATCTATCTATATTTGTCAAATCTTATCAATGTTATCAACTCGTGCTTTGTTTCCTTCATCGGTATCGATAGCAATTGTAATAGATTACTTTATCACCAGCGTGTCAACATAACTCGTGGTTTGCTCGTTTACACTTGAAATTATGGTTATGAGCAATTTGTATTGTTATTTGCTGTAGCAACTACACGATGACCTTTACGCTCGAACGCGTGGCCATGAGAGTTTCTGAAGGTTGCGCGCACTTCTCGGATGGTCGCTCTACTCAATCGTTTACAGAGTGAAGCCTAAAATCTAAACCTCTCAGTAACCAGGTGACGAATAATAAATTGGCAACGACGCGAAAACTTAGGTGTTAAGTAGAGCCGTCTCATGTCAAACAAAAAAAAGCCTTACGATCTTCAAGCTGACATTGTCACTGTGTGTGTGCGTATAGCTAATAGGTCGACCAACCAGTCGGCCAGACGCTCTCCCTCCCTCGCCAGTCCCCCGTCCGTCTGCCCCCTCCTTCGGTTCCCCCCACTGCGCCAGCCAGTCAGCGTTTGCTCGTCGAATTGTTCGCACGTATCTAATAGTAATAAAAATATTTTTTACGTCATAGTCATAGTTGATTTTGTGTATAATTTATAACTCGCATTGCTCATGTAGGTGAATCAAGTCTGATCGTTTCCTTTTCGTTATATATGTGATTTTCATTCATTTTAAAGAGAATTGGAAAGTGCCAAACTCACTGTTGCTTTGTCTTGTTACAGGTACCTACTTGGAACTGGGTGTGAGCCCAGATACGGCGTGTGTGTGGTTTTATGTAATCTTATTTAAACTGTTATTGAAGTAACGTTTAGTGGTGTCAGTGAAGGATCTGTCAGTGCCAGTGCAACAGTACTTGGATTACAGTTACTTTTCAACAAATAATAGTGAAGTGAACTCTGCAAAGATCTTGCTATTGTGCTCATTTTTAGAGTGATTTGTGTGATTATTGGATTGAATACCTACTTGGATTGCCAGCTGCTAAATGACCAGTGTAAGTATTCTTATTTTTTCTTTGCTTTTTTGAAAAGTGGTAACACAGTTAAAATGTTTACGTCCTCTTGGTCATAAATTGGATTGAACTCGTTATTCTAGTGAATTTTATCTCCAAAGAATATAGAAATTAGGTCAGCGGCAGACGAAGATATATTTAAATTGAGATCAAGCCAACTTACACGGCAATAAATCTACGTCAACCTCAATTAAATATTTTTCATGTATTTACAATTATCATACCTAAACCATTACCATACCTATAGATAACTAAAATTTATTTTTAACTTAATAGAAATAAATTTAAACCGAACAGGAAATTACAAATGGAATAATAAAATAAATAATATTATGCTATAAAAGAAAAACTAAAAATACAACTAGAAAGAGAAGAAAGCAATAAGCAAACTAAAATTGTGGCAACTGTAGTTACTGAGCACTTCCTTAAAATTTAAACACAATAGAATATTTTTTCGTAGTCAATTAGTTCAGAATGGGAGTTCTAGCAGGTGCTTTGAGCCTTCTACGAATTCTCACGCTCGGTGCCTTTGTTGGCCTTCTGAATCTATTTGCCGTTTGTATAAATTGTTCATTGTGGATTGTTAAGCAAGGCTGGCTGGAGCTAATGAGTTGACGAGATTGCGAATATACGGGCGCCATCTTTTCGTATTGACTGACGCGCATCACACACGACCTCGCATGCAAGTTCACTAATTTTAGAACACGTTTGACATTTTGCTCTCTCTGCCCACTATGTTTCACTAAATGTATCTGTATTTACCGATTGATCTTTGCTTCGTCAATATAGTAGTAATCTAGTAATATATTTTCTCAACTTTTCGTCGAGTAATCGGCGTTGAATTTCTCATTTAACCGTCTATCGATTTCATTCTTACATCAACACACCTTGTATAAATTGTGTTCCATCGAACGCATTTCATGCGTCACATTAATTTATCAGTATTGTTTATACTAAATGCTTCGATGTTATGCCTAATGTTATTATCTGCTTTAGTAAAACTTTTGGTAGGCCGCAAGTTTTCTTGTTTGATTAATAATATTTTTGCTTTAACCGTCCACCACTTTGGATTTATATTATAAGTGTGATTTTGAAATTTTCTCTGCATAATTTTTCATTTCATATCCTTGTAATTCACATACATTTCTGCTTTTTTAATTTTAAATTTTCATTGTTTCGCATGACTCGCTAATCGGCATTATGGATTAGATTTCGTTTCTGCTGAAGGAGATTGCAAGGTAAAGTTGTTGCGAGAGCTAGCGGCTCGCACTTGCAGAGTATATGGTGGGGAAGTGGGTCAAGGCACGCTTGCGGGCGGTCGGCTGGCGCTTCCTACTCGTCGCCCGTACGTTGCCGACTATAAGGAAGACTCTCGTTATTCACACATTACTTAGATCATCCTCTATGGATAGTACTGATCCTTATCGTTAATTTAACATGTTATTTCCGAACGAAATCTTTCAAATTCGTTAATGCTGTAGCTCTTAATAATACACGATGCTGTACATGCGCGTATCGTTGTATATTATAATATATCTTATGAGTTATGATATTCATGAACCAATTGACTCGATCAAACTGGGTTGTTAGATTATAATATCTTCTTTATGTATGCCAAGGACTTGATAAGCCTAATTCTATTTGTGATGTTTATTAGGTTTCGAATCAGTTGATTACTGAGAGATGATTTTGAATGTTAAAAATGATAGTGATAATGAGAGTAAATCACTTGAGATTACCGAATTTGGTACGAAAGTAAATAGAAATAGTCATATACGCAATGGGTGAGGAGATAAGAGCGGTTTGCACTAGTTAGTGTCTGCAACGACCTACTTAGATACCGTCTATCACTGTTACCGTTACGATAACGCCTCAACTTTCTCTGCACGCTCCATTTCAAGCGAACTTCTATTGCGATCTCTGTTTGCTTACATTGTTAGCGGATATTTTAATGATGTTATTACCCATTTTGTTACAGAATCAGCTAAAGATTTTAAAATATGAGCACAAGAATGTCGATAACAGTAGAGAGCCATAGTTATGTCTGGTTTTTATTACCCTGTTAACCTAGATCTGATTATAGGATATTGCAAATATAATGTGGAAAGAAAAATCGACTGTATTTAATTCTGAATACGTTCAAGACTACGTGTTTTTCATTATCGCTCTTATTTATATTCCGGTCTCCGATCGATTGATTATTGCTTTACAACGGTGTAAATGGAACGCAACCTCGTGAATTTTATGTCGATGATAGAGTAGTTTTTTCTTTGACTTTTTATTCTCGTAGCCGGTGTCTCAATAATCGAATGTAACATTGACTTTCACATTTGTAACGTTAGTCGCTGATGTAACACGCGATGCCTGCGCCCGCGCCGCTGCCGTCGAGCGATTAGGTAAACGTTGCGCACACCGCTTTCACCCCACTTTCACCAACGTTTCCGCGTTGCTTGTAGCTACCAGCACTATGGCAGATATTAACATTTGTTCAGATTGAATTTTTCAATAATTAGCTGAAGTTTCGGGGCATAGAATAAAATTCATACTCATCATCATAAACCTAAGTCCGTTATCGCCCGTTGCAGATCATAGGCCTCGTTTCGTGTACGCCACTCTTAAATAAATATATTTGATATTGTGCAATTGTGGCAGATTTTTTGCTTTAGATAGTAAAAAGTGAAATAGTTTATTAGTCTACGCAGCTGCAAGTCAAAGACAAAGTCGTCAAGTGATAGATGCTCTCCGCTAGGGCAAATCATTTTACGAATTTGCGTAGCAGCACACTTGGACTGCCCCAAGCGGTTTTACCTTCGAAGATGCCCTTGCGCTAATCATCGTACGTGATGTATTACTCGGAATCGGACGGAATCGGATTTCGGGTATAATTTCTATAAATATACCTACTTTCAGATATGATCTGCGTATGTGCATAAGGTAGGTACTAAACCTAAAGTTCGGTACGTAGTAGAAACCATCTGAGATAGACTGCAATAAAAAGGAGAATATAATAATTATGCTGTCTCATAACACAGCATTAACAAGTTCCTAAAGCAACGCTGTTGTAAATTCCAAACAATCTAACGACACAGATTTCCCTATTGTAAACAATCGAAAATTGTACCAAGAATGCAGTAGAACCCATTTGTGACCCTGATTTATGTTGTAATGAGTCATAATATAACCGTACGTGATTCACCGTCAAGAAATGAAGGAAGTTATATAAGATCGATAAATAAAATGAGCGAAATTTAAGAACTCTCGTTCTCAAATTCCAGGAATGTAAAGAGGACAATTTCACAAGAACTGCTACATAAATAAGTGCCTGTCCTGATCCAAAATAACAGTTACTTATTAGTAGCTTACTGGAATACTTAGTCTCTTTACGGACTTGTGCAATGTTTTTAGTGTCAAGAAAAACACAATTGTCAAGTTATAGGTTCGAATCCTTACACCTCTGAGCATTTTCAAAGGTGAAGGATAATATCTCGCGGAAAACATGTTCCAAAATATACGTTGGGATGGTTGGACGCTGGAGTGGAGGCCAACCTAAAGGAGGTGGCCTGAGGATACTGCTCCAGAGGTAGGGAAGTGTGAGTACCTCACTCCCTGTGAGAGAAGGCTCCAACGCTCTAAGTCACAAAGGGAACAAAAAGTAGGCTGCTTTTACTTTGATAGTGTGCTCCGGAAGAAACGAGTTTATTTGCTTGTCAGACATAAATAATCAAGACACTCTTTATCAGCTTATGATATCATAGCTTCCTAAAAAGGCTTTAATCAAATAGCTTAAGTAAATAGCAGAATCATTATAAAAGATATTTATTTTTATGTGACACGTGAAATGTGTAGATACATGTTATATCAATAGAACCCTAACAGAGATAAGCTTACTTCCCAGAACGTTCGTTTAAGCACCCATGTGTTTCTTTCACATGAATCATCTTTTTTTTCTGTTTGACTTAGTAAGAAATTTGGGTGACTCGGAACAGCGATAATATCTAAGTCGACATGTTTATGGTTTGTCCTCGGCAATAATATTGAAGCGACGCTACGTCATCGTCACAATCTCACAGTGTCTCCTTCCTCATCGCAGGTGTAAGATTGAGATAAGCAATAATAGCAAGTAGAGCACAATGCAAACTAGCACGTATCTCCCTGTTTGTATGAATAATTAAGCGTGTAACCGTTAGACGTGCCAGTTCTGAGATACAAAGCGCAGAACTGTAAAGTTGTAGGCTTGAAAAATCAAGATCAAATTCGGGTCAGAAGGCACCGTGACATTAGCCCAGTGACCGATATATTATCAAGTCTTTCGGCTGCCATTCGTTTGCACAACTGTGGACCGAATTGTCAACTACATTAGGTGAAATAAACTAGAATTGTTTATCGATACTAGATCGTAGACCACCAACAATGCAGTTCGAGCTAAAGTATTGAAAATATTGGATACTAGCCGTGCGTAGTTCCCGTTCTCGTTATTTCCAGGGATAAAAGTAGTATGTGTGTTATTCCAGCCTCTATCCTAACAGGGTTTCAAACTTTAGTCCGATCCGTTCAGACGTTCAGACGTGATTGTGCAACCAACATACAAACTTTCGGAATTATTATATTAGTAGGATTAGCTGCTGTACCTACATGCCAGCTTATAAGTCGGCGATTGCCAGATTATCCCTGTTAAGACCGCAGGCCAACCCTTTCGCAGAATGCTATTTAATTCCTTGATTTTCCCGAGAGTCTACCGTCTTAACTAAAACTGTCTTAGCTTTGATATTGCTCTCTCTTTTCGCTTGAAATTATACAAAGCTAACGCAGATTTAGTTAGACCCGCCGATCGGCGCCTGCCAAAGCTAAACTTGTACCGTCTGAGGTGCCTCGTGCCTAGTCGTCGTATGAGAATGAGATGATTTATTTATTCTTTCAGTACGGTGCTAAGAGAGGATGGTAATTTATAGGGAAGTCTTTCGATTGTATTTAGTATGGTCTACTTCTGTACGTACGTATGTATGTATAGTTAGTAACTGACTATAAAAAAATAGTCGATACTCGATACTAGCTTCTGAGAATAGGCTTAATCTTCTCATTATGTAATCGTTGTCTTACAATGCCGATTACAAAGTCGCGGTACAACTTGAAACAGGAAATGTTTGTTACTCAAACGATTATTATTGAATACTCTACTTAAGTCTTTACGTAATCTCGTCGTTTGCAATCGTGTTGTTATATTGTTATCGTTGTATTGATAACCTGTATAACTTGAATGTCAACAAGCGTGTTATTTACCTAAACCTTTAACGTTAAGGAACTACGATGTTTGTAACGAGTATTTTCGTAATCTCAACATATAAAATTCGTATAAAAGGCGTCATGTTTGTCCCCAGTGAACTTTTCACCAACTCAACCGCTATTCACGAAAGTTTTCATTTATGTAGGTACTAATTAAATAGTAAAATAAAGTAACATGGTTCAATTTGAGAGATGTGATAGGTAGGTAATATCTCAATTTAGGGTCGCTTTTTACTGCAAATTATTAGTTTAATATGACATATTACACGAGTTTGAACTGGCCGATAGTTGCTTTATAAAGTCAGAAATTTGGAAATAATCCCAGGACCCAGTAAGTAATACTGTAACAAAGTAGTTCGATCAGAGATCTGGGTTTTACATTCCTTAAAAAAAAAGTTGTACGAGTATAATACATTATCTTTGTGTTATTTTCGTGAAAATGCTCATTTTTCTTTAGACATGAAACAAGTGAACTACTGTAACGTAAATACTAGCATATTGACGTGTTGTCGTTGTCTTGAATATGTTTGTCGGATCCAGTTACTATTTTGTAATTTGAATTTTGTGTTTTGAATTTTAACCGATTTAAGAAAAGGTTTTGAGTTTGTCGATTCGGCTGTATGTAGGTATGTTACGCGATAGCTCCGCCCATTGTTTATTAATCTATTTTGTTGATTCTTTTTATGCTCGGTAGATCATACTTTTAGGTGGTTTTGCACAAATGTTATCGGTTTAATCTGTTTTTGAAAAATTACCTAAAATCTAAAACTTGCATACATCGATGATATCAGTGTGTTTAGTTGGACTTTAAAAAATATGAAACATAGTTGAAGGTCGTGAGTTTTATATTAAATTTAAGTCGGTGTTTGTTTATTCGTAGAAAATTAAATCGTTTCGTTTTTCCTTTATTCGATGACCTTGTAACTTGTACGTCCACTAATTTATTTTTATGATGCTGCTTTTGAGGTCTTCTCTCGATCTCGATCTATTCGCTTCCCAAATGGTATTTAGTAAATTCTCTCGCGTGTGTGATTCTACATGGATATTACAGATAGCCGCCATTTTAAGTAAGTATTTAATAAGTGAGCCGGTTCGTGAGTGGCTCGCGAAGTGCGGCCTCAGCTATTGACCCACTGACACACAATCCGAAGGAAAACAACTCGGTTGCGTGTCACAATCCACTCGCACCGCTATCGCACTCACATCAAAATGCTTTCGTCTGCGGTACGAAGATTTATTAATTGAGATGTTATAATGAATGAAAGTTTACAATTTTACAGTTACGTAAGCCTGCAAATATTGAGGTTACGTCAGAATTAGAACTGTTAGGTTTTGAGCTAATAATAATGATCTTAGAACGTTAAGTGTAACTTACTAAGTATAATAGGAGATAGAAATCAGGGTTAAATAAACAAATTCGTTCCATTTATATACTAGGTTATCGCCACATGATCGCCACGCGATAACAATGCATTCCTTCTAGCATTGATTAATTAAATAGGTACCTACCTACAAACGTTAATAAACACCGATGTTACCAACGACATCGACGAAGTTGTATCGGAAAACAAAAGGACGATAGGTATAATACAGTAACTACATTGTTGGACGAATATTGGAAACCTTCCAAATGGTCGAGCTCTAGTTATTTAGTTTAAAAATAGATTTGAGTAGGTATTTTATCTCGAGCTATTTGCGGTGACACAGCTGTTCTAACCTGTAAGCCGAGTCGTAATTAAGTAGAAGGATCGTACTCAGCCCAACTAGGAAGGATTCCATCTAAATATAGAGCTTGATAGACTATGACGTGACCTATATGAATAAATACTTAACTCAAAAGGTTATCACGTTGACTGCGGCTATCCAACCTATTGTATTCAACTTATTTGCAAATTTAAATAATGCTATATAGTATATAGGTACCTTGTTAATTGTAATACTATAAAAAAATAATTTAATACAATACAAACAAAACTTGTAGATCATTGACTGTGCTGCCAGGCTCCAAGTAGAAGGTTATCCGTATTAAAATTCTAGGTGACCTATAAACAACTACTCGTTAATAACATCTGTGCAAACTGTGAACTATCAAACACATTTACGGACCATATTTATTTTATTAAAACACAAAAACAGAACAGCACCACGATGTCTATAGGTAGATAGGTACCAAGGAGAATCTAAAGAAAATCAAAGAATTGTAATATCAATATTGAAAGTCAGCGAAACTATAAATACTACGATAAAATGTGAACATAATGAGGGCACTTATAAAAGCGTGATTTTATCGTAATACGTAAAACCGACAAATGGAGCATTTTAAAGAGACGTGTAACCAGAATAAGCGATATCAATTCGCGGAAGACTGCTCGATCACTTATTAAGCAATCCGATCTATCTGACGAGAGAGAGCGAATCCAATACAGGAAGTGTACTCAAACTGGATGTAGTCGATCTACGTCCATAAACAATGAGCTAAATATAGAGGGCGCTGGCGGCCGGAGCAAAATAGAACGCGAAATGTGGGACACAGCCGCTCCTGCGCATCGCGGCTCGAGCTTCATTGTCGGCGGTCGTCGGTCGTCGGTCGGCGGCTATCCGACAATTCCGACATCGGCGTCGGATGGTACGTTATGGTACTTACCTCGTCTTTCCTGTGTATGGCCACTGATAAAAATAATCAGTGAAATTTATATTACAATCCGGTACAAAATCAAGGTCTATAAGAAAGGAAAATACTGACTCCAGACGTCTATTACGAAGACATCGTTAACTAACTCTACAAACAGACACTGAAACAGGCCATGAAAATTATAGATTAGATAGGTATTACAGAGGAAAAAAATGTTTGTCTGTAAAGTCGGTTTACTGACGATAGAATGTGACAACGTCTTAAGAAAATACTGATGGAATGGTAGCATTTTTCAAAAGAAAATTTTAATTTCATTTGTTTAATAGATTTGTATGTAAAAAGTAATCAGTAGAATTTAGTCATTTTCAATCAAAACAATGCAAAAAAGCTTTTAGATGCCGGGGATCGAACCCGGGGCATTTCACATGCAAAGCGAACGCTCTACCACTGAGCTACATCCCCGCTTGAACTACTGGTCGAAATAATTAATACAACTGTAACAAACATGCGGCGAGGTAACGACCGACGGTAACGCGGTAACGGTACATGACGTCATGTTTTGTGGGCGTGCAGCCGGCTTCATCGAATTATAAGACGTTATCACGTCAAAAATAATTTAGTTATTCAACGCACAAATGATAATGGACGTCTTGTTACAATTATTTAAATTGAAAATGAAATAGAAAAGGATAAACTACAAAAGAGACATTTACAGCACACAAGAGATTTATAAGTATAAAATTTTGTTAAATGAGGAATTAAAAAAATAAAGAGCCTCGTGTAAAGTAAAAAACCAAGGCAATCGTAACAAATGTAGAGATAACTCAGATTAAAAACTTAATTGAATATTTAGATGTTTTTAAAGCTGAAACAGTGGAATCAAACGTGACAATGAAACGCTTGGGTATTGTTGTGGTTTAAATGGTTGCTTTTAAAAATAATGTCACTGATAAACTTTACACTACCAACCCACACATTGTCCTGTTTAAAATAGGTATGTAGTCACAATAATTCATAAATTTACCGCTAAAAATAAGATTAGAAGAGCTCGGTGACCCATATCAACCTGTAATCCATCAGCGAAATTTTTAATTTGTCTCTATGTTTGCTCAGGTCTGAAATCAATTAAAATCGCCCTTATAGTGTCATCAAAAATACCCCTAACAGGGGTGCGCTGAATGGATGGATGGGGAACTGAATAATCATTTTATATTCTATCTCACCTACCCCATGACAATTATTCTCAGCTCTGCTATGGGGAGAAAAATGTTGGCACGCGAATAATTCGAACAATTCTTTTACTCGTAACACTTAAGTAAGTCATTGTGTATTGATAAAAAAAATGTGTAGTAATTTGTAGCGTAAATTACACTTAGTAAGTTAGTTTTGTATTTTGTATAAAAGTTAGTTTTTTACAGTCGAGAAATACAGAAAAGTATTTTTTTATTGTTAAGTAGATCCTCAGACTGCAATTTGAGGAAAATTGTATAATTTAGCAGAATTAGTCATACGTACACCTACTCGTATTTTACTGTACGTATTTCTAAGATTTTTGATTTTTGATTAAATTGTTAAAATTGTAAATTATTAACATGATCAAAATAAGTTTAAGAACCCATTTATTTAAACTATTATTAACATTCATATAAAGGAATGAATTTCTTTAGCAAATATAGGTAACACAGAAAAGATTTTAAGATAGCTTTACTTACATTTTTTTTTCTCATAAATATTTTACAATTTTTAGTTGGCCCGATCACAGAAGTTTATTATAGTAATATCGTATTAGTTCACGTAGGTGATCCGTTAAAATACACACAAGAAAATGTTGAGGGCGAAATCTAATAATCTTGCAAACGTGATTCCATGGGGTACGGAAAGATTAACGATCCCTAGAATTACATTGCCAATTGTAATTTTACAGCCCTCCATGTGCATTTGCTACATTAAAAAGAATGACAGGTACTTATAAAAAGAAATGATTAGTGTGTTACTACGAAGTTTCACAAAAAATATAATTTACCTGTTCGTGTACCTTTACATATTCAATTCGTCGATTGTATTTACATAGATGATGTCATCGATAATAATAATTTTGATTTAATGAATGCTTGCACAATGAAGTAGGCATCAGTAAAAAACATGGAGTCCAATTTCAATAATGGAGGAGACAAAAAGCAAAGAAGTCAGATTCACCTTGTTTCGCGCGGCTCGGGGCATTGACCCCGCCAGCTGTGAGTGTGTTCGTAAATAGTGGGCAGACACACACGCGTATGCTGTGTGCTAACGCAAATGTTTACGCGATCGAAAACATTCGAACTTAGTAACTTTCAGATTGTGCTTCAGTTGTTTTGAGAAGCAATCGCATTGAGAGCGTATACAGTCTATTTACACTTTTGTACAATTAAGTACCTTTTATTTGTTTTTTCGATCTTATTTTTTTTACAGTATAGAGTTACAAGACGAACAGGACATGTGCCTGATGGTAAGTAACATGCCGGCCACATAACAGCACAGTGACACGCAGCTATTGGAACATGAAGAGTCCAAATCATTACCTAGCACTGCACTGCGCTCGTCACCCAGAGATCTAAGATACCTATTATATACCTAAGCCTTGTAATTTGTCTGGAAACAATGCCGTTCAAACCGGAATTAGTATCGTTTGCACATTACTACTTGGCAGTAGAATAACTGGCAAAGATCTGTGGTTAATGTTGAGCATTATTTGTGATAGCAGACACGAAATAGCACCAAGCCAAGTTCCGTTCTCACTTAACTCTCATTCGGTTCGACTCTGTTATCACTGTGTTAATGTAGGTACACAGTTTATGATATTTGATGTACGACTTATGTCCAGTGCCCGACTTATCTCGTGCATTATTTAACTTGACTGATTTAATACAGCGCCGTTTGCATAACGAACTGTCACAAACTATATTATAAACGAACCAAATGCGTCATTCAGCGCCAGAATATGGGTATTGTCTATTTTTTATTCAACAGCTACGTTTTACAAGTCAATTCGCGTGATGTGATGAATCTGAATGTTTGTCAACGGATGTGAGATGTGGGTCAATGTCCATTTGGATGCAACACCTCTTGTTATTCATACCTAACTGTTATTTGTCGAATGGGGAATCTGTTGCCTGCTTAAATATTGTTTTTGATAGCCTGTAACGAATTCAAATCGTTGACACAAGTGCTAGTTCTTTGCCTACTCTATTTTTTGTAGAGTGGAATGTACGATAACCTCATTGTTTGTAGTTCGTTACAATCTTACAATCGAAGCTGCTAGGGCAGTCATTGTAAATATGTAAATTTTAGTAGATTTTAAAAATAATGTTAAAATTAGATTATGTAGGTAGGTATTTAATCATAACGAAATTAATGGTTCATGATAGGTAGATAGGTACCTACATCACTATCATTGAGATTATATTATCAATCGTCATATTGAAATTTTATTCTCAGTTATATTTCAAGTGAAGTGATGACAATATGGATATGGTAATTACTTTGAGTTAGTTTATCTTTATCGGTGCTTCGATATCTATATTATCTATGTATTACCGTTAGTCGCTGTTCTGTAGTTTTTAGAATCTAGTGAAATTATCTATCGTAGAATGGGTAGGTTAGCTAATCTAACGAAAAATTAAATCTCCTTACCCTATTCTTCACTTGCATTTCAAATACTTCCCACGACTAGACATGGATGTATTATGAAGTATGTGTACTGCTGGATAACATACTGGATGTCAAATATTATACAGAGGCTTACATTACTATTGTTTTTGTTTTCAGGTGATGCCACAGACATAGCCAGAGACATGATCGCGCCTACTAGTCGCCACTCGCTCCAAGCCGGGTAGCCGATATCTAGTGAGTTGCATTATCATTTCATTATCCTCTATCGCTTCGGATTCCCCAAGAGAAAATAAGGCTGTTTGTGCGTGTTTTGTTCCATTATCATTATTGCGGATTGTGGCATTTCCCCGGAAGTAGTTAGCTATTAGGCGAATAATATTTCCTTAATATAGATACCTAAATAGCGCACAAGGATATATATAGGAAAATAGGTAGCATATACAGTATGGGACTAGGAGTACTGTGATTTTTATTTTTGTACATTATACCAAAGACTTTAGCAACACATGACGAACAGATCTCACTCTTGGCTGCACTTGATATTATAGGGTTGTCACTTACATATTACCTATGTCAGAAAAGCAGTGTTCGCTTGACAACAAGATGTCATCTCGTCATTCGTCATCATTCACTCATTCACATGATCCCTGACGTCTCCACGTCTCCTTACTAATTTTTATAGTATTACTAGCGGCCCATTCCGGCTGCGCTCGGATATTGTCATTTAAAGACTATTAATCGAAATAAAAACTATCCTATCTCTCAAGTTTGACCAGACTGCTCACGGTGTACCAATTTGTAGTGGTAGGACTCTTAGCAGAGTCCGCCTGGGGAAGTACCACACCTTTGCCAATTATTCTACCGCCAAGCAGTAATGTGCAAACATTACTGTGTTCCGGTTTGAAGGGTAATGTTTCCAGAGAAATTACAGGGGTTAGAGATATAACAACTTAGATCTCTGGGTGACGAGCGCAGTGCAGTGCTAGGTAATGATTTGGACTCTTCATGTTCCAATAGCTGCGTGTCACTGTGCTGTTATGTGGCAGGCATGTTGCTTACCATCAGGCACATGTCCTGTTCGTCTCGTCACTCTACTAGTTTAGGAATCCATCGCGGACGAACATGGTGACAGGAGATTTATACCTACATATAAATATATTAAGATGACAAATAACTTGTACATTTAATATTTTCATTTCTCTCCCAATTCTGGTATTTAGCTACGAAAACTAACGCGATTGTATTAACTTGTAACACATTTAAAATTAATCAACGGGTCACTCGAGCTTGATAAATAATAATCAGCCCTGTCTAATAAAGCGTTTGGCACTAACATAAAACGAAAAAATCGCAAATAACAAAATAGGTGCAAGGAGGACTTTATATTCGGACAGAAGTAATGTAAAATGATAGGTACCAGTGAAGTTGATTTCCATTTTACTGTGTATGTATACAAATGTGCGGGACACCGCCCCGGTAGGTACATAATGGAATCCGTGTAAGTGCATGCGTAATTGCATCTCGCGCGGATGAATGCGTACATGCAATTATGAACTCGGCTCAAGAATCGTGGAGGGTAGAAGCGGTACTCGGTTTGTTTGTAAAGATTTGTCCCCCCGTTGAGGTACAAATAATGGGAGAAAGCATATCGAATTAGGAATTTGCCATACCGTGCGCAAAATATAAATTTCTTTTACCTACCTATCATATTATAATGGTTTCTTGTGAATGTGATTGTAGTTTTCGTGTTTTTCCTACTCTTTAAGATATTTTTTTTGCGGAAGCACACTGTCTATCTTATTCATAGTATTGAGTGCCCATAACAGCACAATGATATGCTGTTATTTGGACATGAAGGGTCTAAATCACTGCGTAGCTCTGCGCTGCGTTCGTCACACATCTAGCCTTTGCTCTTTGCCGTATAAGTTCGCTGACTGCTTTTTACAGTTCGCTGTATCGGAGTTCTTCTCAAAAAAACACCTCTGAAAGTAGATCCGTTCTTATCTACTTATTCTGTATGTAGTATGTTCAATGTTCATCTATTAGGTAAGTCTAAACGATCACGACTAAGATCTTCTTAGCAACGTCTTCATGGCAATTATCTAGAATATAAAACTAAAAATTGTAATCATTGACGTCAGACATTTCTATTTACTTACACGTATTTAACGTGCATTGTAATTTCTCGCTTCTTGTTTATAAAATGAAAATTATTAAATATGTATTATCGTGATACCGTTGACCCCAGTATCTTGAGAGTCAGGTAGGTGACTTTGACCTTTCCTAGACTCATAAATAGATTCGATCGCGCCGCAGCGGTTACCAGACTTAGGTATTTTGAATAGACTACCTATAGCTTTAATATCGTACCTACCGTTTCTCCTTTGTAATTCTGCAATATATTTTATTAATGAAAATGGAAACACGGTTCTTTGCAATTCGATATCATTGTTTTATTTTATTTTTTTAAATTTAATACCAAGCATAGACATTTCATTAGACCACATCAAATGAAAGCAAACACTTTATGTTGTGTTTTAAATATTTAATTAATTTTTATCACATTTCTGTTCATTACAAAACATCGATAATATTTTCCTATTTATGATTCCCGGTTATATTTTTTGCGTTATGTTCTAATTATTATTTACATATAAATTCACTGAAGATATGTATATATCCGTAATGTATATATATTGACTTGTAGTTACAGTATGTGTGTTTGCATTTGCACCTATGTTGCCAAAAAATTATGGCTAGCTCATCAATATTTCGTCTCACATAATTATTAATCTATTGGTGTATCAGGAACTCTGGTTACGATGTATTCAAACAGGAATTGTATTATTCCGAAGTATGAGGATAACGTCGAAACCTACATTACTTAATCGTTCATTCTACAAATTCATTTTCATTTAGGGAAATTCAAACGAAGAGGCTATTTTAGGTATAAAATACGTGTGATAAGACTATTAGTGTGTGCCTATGTTTCCTGGATGGTTCATTTCTGCCTGTAGAACTTTATAAGTAAGTATTATGTATTTACTTATGGAAACGCTAGGATGACGTATACGCGCTTAAATATTCATAAATCATTCTAATTTTGTAAATTAGCAGTGTATCGCGGTTTTACCTCCGTCATTCCTGTTCCCGTTACTTTCAGCGATACAAATTTCTTTGATAATAATATAATAATGAAATATGAATATAATGAAATGATAATAAAATAGAAAATAAGATAATAATATAATTTAATATTATAATGATGATAATTGATAAAAAATCGGGTTGAAATTTGGAACACAGATTATAATATATATACTCTGGATTAGCATTTAGCACATAGGCTTTTCACCTCGGGAAAATAGCGGGAATGGAAACTACGCGAGTAAGATCGCGGGGCGGTGCTAGTATATTAAACGACAACAAACAGTATTTGTTGGAGGCAGCCCTGGAGCTGACAGTTCGTGTGCGGCTGTTGTGAGGGGCGCTGCAATCGATACAGGCCGGTTGCTAGGTTGCTACGATACAGCTTCCCGGGTACTGGGAACTGTTGTATACGCCCGGCTTGCGGCTTCCATCCACGAACGAAACCCAACGAACACTATTCAAACCAAACAATTATATTACCTAGTAACGAGTTTCAAAACGTGGAATACGGTTGAATAAAGAATACAACATCATCATCTCATCACACGGTACAATAACGAGGATAATACTGGTCCATGAACATCTTAAACACAGACATCAGATAATAAAAAAGTGTACTCTTATAAGTATTACTTCTACAAACTTAATTAATACAAGTTTTGCTTATTTTGGGGTTAGATGGTGTTGTGTGAGCAAATTTTTTTTTTAATAATGAGTGACGAGACGAGCAGACCATGTGCCTGATGGTAAGCAACATGCCTGCCACACGCAGCTATTGGAACATGAAGAGTCCAAATCATTGCCTAGCACGGCATTGCGCTCGTCACCCAGATCTAAGATGTTATATCTCTAAGCCCTGTAATTTCTCTGGAAACATTGTCCTTCAAACCGGACCACAGTAATGTTTGCGCATTACTGCTTGGCGGTAGAATAACTGGCAAAGGTGTGGTACTTCCCCAGGCGGACTCTGCCAAGAGTCCTACCACTACAATACAATAAAATCTACCAATATTTATTAACAAATGAATTAATTTATACTGGCTACAAGTTGGCAGACACCAGCTTCTAGCCGCTGGGGCCGTAGTGCAAAGAATCCTACCACTGCTACTATATAGCTATATCAGAATCACGATGTTATCGTCGAAAACAAAGCGTTGTTTAAAATATGTTATGTATGTACGTGACTTTATTTTAAAAGGGTTATTAGTCCGCTGAAGAATGTATGTTCCACTCATGACACGGTCACAGAACTGCGCATAAGAAAGTTTCCACAGATAAGTAGGTTTTCATACAACGTAGCGTGTTTATGTAGGTAGCTGTAGCAGTAATCAAACTGCTGCTCCTATTGTTCTATATTCAAATATCGTTATTTTAATTCAAGAAGGGTCATATTGGAGCGTGAATTGATGATGTTAAGTAATGACGCAGCTTAGGATGAAGGACTATTGTCTAGAACTAGCAGCGCCCCGCGGTTTTACCCGCTCAGTTCCCGTTACATTATCGTGATAAATGTGCTATTTCAGATTATAATCTAAGTATGTTCCGAATTTGAATTCGATCTATTCAGACGTTTAGACGTGATCTGAGCGTCAAATATACAAACATTCAAATATTATTAGGATAACTAAATAACTACATAAAACTAACCGTATTCTAACCGTATTACAAATCTTTTACACTCCATTAAATCTTTTTGGTTACATTTGAGGTCACAAACATAGAATTTTTTACACCGATTGGCTTTATTCAAAAAAATTATAGGTTTTTGACTCGCGTAAGATATGCGCAAATATTTGAATACTACGATAAACCTCTGTCTAAGAAGTAGGTTGAGTTTACTGAATGGCATCTAATTCATATCTTTTCTTAGTTTAGCTCGGCTATTTTGACGTAGTTAGTTTTGAGACAGATTTTGGTTTCAGAGTGTTGTATAGAGTGCGCCTGATGTTAGCAACACGCTTGTCCGTTACCAGGTCTTTCACCCATTAGAGGCCATGGCCACATTGAGATAATGGGTCCTCCATACTCCATAATATGACCAAAATGAAACATTTTTTGTTTTGTTAAAATAGACCGAAAACAAAAGCAAACATTTAGCTTAATTATTATTTATATACAGTAACCCTGATTTTGAGGCGAGAGTTTGTAGAGTAGAGTAGCTATAGGTTATCGTTTATTCGTTTGGTAATAGAGTAGGGACCAGGGGGTCTACCGGCGAACTAAAACTGTCTTAGCTTTGATGTTTATCTCTCTCTTTTCTTTTCGTTTGAAATGATAGAGATGGCAATAGCAAAGCTAAAGCCGATTTAATTAGGCGGTAGAAGACCAGGCGGGGCGATACATTGCGGGAACCTGGGCACGTGCCCGTTGTGCCCAGGAGAGCAGAGGGGCCTTTATACAATGCCACAATATCTATTTGAACATGAAGAATCCAAATGACTACCTACATAGTACTGCATTGAACTCGTCACCCAGAAATATAAGATGATTTATCTCTGTGCCGTAATAAGCATAAAATATGTCAATGTCAACAATAATTGGACAATAGAGTACAATCCTCAAAAAACTAAGAGCCGGTTTTCACGACGCGGTTTCAAACCGCGCCCGCGGCGCCGCGCCGCGCGTAGTTTTGTTTCAATACTCACGAGACCGCAGGTTTTCGCGGTTTCTGCTCCGGAAAGCTACTGCGCAAGAATCGCGCGCAGCCACGCGGGCGCCGCGCGGCTGCCGCAGATTGAGTAATCAAACATTGTTTGTAGTAACGGCATGGCAAACAAAATTCATATTGTTGGAATAAAGCTTAGGTACTGAGATTTGGAAGGTGTCGATTAGAGAACCCGTTGTTCTTTCGGTATTTTTCGATGTGGCTCGTTTTTCGGCAATTATTTGGGCGGCTACTCGTACTCGTGAGGTTTTCGACCTTGGATCGATCGAAGGCCAGTCAACTTTTTATCGTACAATTTATTATACGGAAGTAGGGGCCTACTCAAAATAACATAGGTACTTACCTACAGTACCAACATTTCACACTGGCACTGCACTTGTTTATGCATACGTTTTGTCTGAACGGTTTATAAATAAAGTATCTATACGTTTACTGGTGAGGGCAAAGTACGCTCAAGGGCAATCCTCGGGTAATGACCCGTACGCAACTTCTGCGCCCGATTTTACCCGGTACTATAGGTATGATGATCGCGCGGGTAATTGATCGGTTTCTTATTGAATGTGTTGTTTCACTTTTGAATATTGTTTACAAAATGATTACAAAGTAGATATAGGACACATTCTGTATACTTTGAGGGAGTACTTATCTAACAAATTTGACGTAATAATAAATTAACTTATTTTGTTCCAGGTGTGCAGCAGTCGGAGCACATAGTATGGACGTGTCGTTTAACAATGTACTGGAAGTGTCTCGCCAGTACTTCATGGGCGTGCCGAAGCCCGCGCAGGCCGAGTCCAGCCAGGCCGGGTGGGCCGCGCCGGCCGAGGAGGCCGCTCCGGCGCAGGCCGGCGCCGCCTCGCCCGGGCCGGCCGCCAGCCCCGCGGCGCGCCCGCCCTCCGAGCCGCTGGAGCCGGAGCCGCACATCATCCACAAGGCCACGGTGATGCGCGAGGCGGCCGAGAAGCGGCGCGAGCTGCCCGACATCGAGGACGAGGACGAGCCGGCCGACGCGCTCTCCCCGCCCTCGCACGTCATCCGGCGGCCGGAGCGCGCGCTGCCGTCCCCGGCGCCGGCGCCGGCCGCGCCGTGCCCCTCGCCGGCGCGCCCGCCGTCCTCGGCGCCGGCCGCGCCCGCGCCGGCCGCCGCGCCCGACACGCCGCCGGAGCGGCCCGCGCACTACCGGCCCCCGCTGCATCCGGTCCAAGCGCCGTCCTCGAGGCCGCCCGATCCGTTCGCCCCGAGTCGTCCGCCCGACCCTTACTCCGCATCTCGTCCGCCGGAACAGTACGCACGATATCATTACGAATCGAGCGCGTCGGACGGCGGCAGAAACTCGCACGGACCCGTTCCTTCTCCTCAACCGTCGGTTCCTGCGCGCCAGAGTCCCAAGACTTACGCCAGAATGACGAGTTCGATCTCCCAGCACGCAGCGGCGCGGCTGCGCGAGGGTGGCGTGCACAGCCCGCCCGGCCCCGGGCCGCGCTACTCGCTGGCTCCGACGCAGCCGCCGCCGCCGCACAACGATCGCGTGCCTCCCATCTACCACCCGCAGCCGGCGCCGTCCTCGCAGAGAGTGTCGTCGGCCGACGGCCGCTCCTCCCAGATTTACCCACCGCTGCAACAACGACGGGAGCCGTCCCCGTACACTCGGCCGTCTTCACACTACGAGAGACAGCCCGCCGTTCCGTCTCGGAAGTATGATCCTCAACAGGCATATCCAGGATATCGACCCACACCAACGGCGCCTCAAATTCTGTCAAATCAAAGAGTGGATACACAACAGCTTCAATACAAACATGCTGCGATGGAAGCTATGAATGCACATTACTCTGCGGGACGATCTGTGGAGCGTCCTACGACGTCAATGTTACCGTCGCCTCACGATCCTGTCCGTTTGCCTCAACGAGTTGACTATCCGCATATGAGTCGAACCGGGTCGGATGTACGGAGTGGATATCACTATCCGGTACCTTCGACTTCTTCTCGATATGGCGCGAGTGTCCCGTCTGTTCCGAGCTCTTCGATGCAATCAAAAACGTCTTATCGGCCAGCGCCTGCGACAAAGACAAGTTACGACTATCCACCACCACATTCCGTCCAAAATTCACCATCTCGCGTTCCATCGAAGCCGGGGTATTCAAGCCAACCAGCTCGAATGACAGTTTCGGTGACTTCACTCGTCAATGAAATGAACAAATCTAAACAGAAACGGGCACCTTCCCCAGTGCCAAAGAAACGTGAGTCGCCTCTAGATTTATCTGTAAAAACGGTCAAGAACTCGGCAGATTCTTCCACAACTCAAGATGACGTCGTCGACTCAGCTTCCATGGAAAATAAACCGTTACCATTACAACCACGTCCCTCATTGACGAGCAGTAGAAGCTCACAAATATCCAATGCGGGATATCCACCCCACAAAGTTGACTTTGCTCCAAATTTCAATCAATACGGAGAAAGGAGTTCAAATCATAACTACAGTCAAGCAGTTGCGCCTGGACACCCACCTGTGCGGTATAATGGTTCCTTTGAATCACGGCGACCGATTCCAGAACAGTATCCTGTAGAATCTCCTCACCACACTTACCCAGAACCAAGTAAATACATTTCGCCCATCCCTCCTACGGCTAGATCCGAATTTGTTCCTAAAATAGATCTCACTAGGCCACACAATGACCAAAGACATGTGGAAAGAGTTCGTGACGATCGAAATTTTGTAATAGAGGAAAGAAAAAGGTCCGCAGGTCCAGTGGTCAGTAACATTCCTGAGAAAATTTTTCGATACGATCATGGAATTTCAGATTCTCGACTAGAAAGAATGAATCAATCTGCACGAGAACAGCACGAACTAATGATTCGGCCTGTGTATAGTTATCAAAGCCACAAGCGTTTCGAGGCATATAGAAATGAACATAAGAGAATGTCGTCTTCCAGTATGTACAGAGAACATCAAGTGCATGAAGCAGGACATCGTTATCCAAACAAGCATTACTCAGCTGAATTACCATCACGTGAGCCACAAATTAATGAATATCATTCACATTATCATGAAAGAAGTCCTTCTATGAATAACCGTCATCATATAGTTCAGAAAATACATCCGCCACGAGATATACATCCTCATCACTTAGACCAACAAAATAGAGTACCAGCAAAACCAAGTGTCCTAAGCATTTTAAGAAATAGCTTAGAAACAAAACAGAATGCGTATGTCGAACCTGCAAAAAATGTAAAGCCTGATATCATTGTTATAGATGATAATGATGACCCCGTGATCGAAATCACGGATGCAGTGAATGAAAATGAACACATAAAAGCACAAACATCTGTAATCAAACCATTCCAAGGCATCTCGGAATTAAGTCACAATATCCAAATGCCTAAAGCAGTAGACTCTATACTGCAAGACACAGATAGTCAGCAGAATCAAAATAATGAAAGTAAGCCAAAATCACCCGAAAGTGATGTCGCATCGCGAATACGGACTAAAGCCGAGCTAAAAGTTATGCCACCATCAGAGGAGAGCTCTTCAAAAACAGAAATTAAATTAGACGCAATAACAGAAACTGATAAGGTTAAATTACTTCCAAAGTCTCAGAAACAGCACCTTTTTAATCAAATTAGGGAAGATCTCAGATTAGAATCTGTGATCAAATGTGAAAAACCTTATGAACCACCTATGATTGAAGTCAAGACAGAACCTATGAATATAGAGGAGATCGAGAGAGATGCTGAAATTTCGATAAAAACTGAAATTATAACTGATAGTGTCGAAGATACAAATCCAGAAGTTATTAATGAAGTTCCTGAAGATTTAGATTGGGCTAATGCCTGTGATAATTTCATGGAACAACTAATGTCTGGGTGCCACAAAAAGAAACCCCAAAAGAGAAGAAGGGAAACTGTGGGAACTTCTGTTGAAAGTAACAGTATACTTAATGACAAATTACAACCAGAGGTTTTACAACATCTAGATAAACCTGCAATCAATACAGAAACTCATTTAGAAATTCCAACCGATATTGTTATAAAACAAGAACCTGTAGATGAAGATGAAATGAAAAAACAGGTTGAATCGGTAGAACCAATAGTATCTGAGATGGAAAAAAGCGACGATTTACATATAAAAGCGGCGACGGTTGACGATCAAAAAAATAGTATCAAACCACCACCACCAAACGACTCAGAAGTTCTGGAAAATAAAACGGAAAGTAAAGGAGACGAGCCAATTATTATTCAAAACAAAAATGATGTAGAAGATAAAAAACCTGACTCAATCAAAACACAAGATTCTGGAAAAACACCAAAGGCCAAGAATAAATTTAAATCAAAACCAGAAAAATCTATACCAGTGGCAACCACGATAAAAAAAGAACCAAAAGAACCCAAAAATAAAAAGTCTGAAAAGTCAAAGAAACAAGAACAACAACAAGTTGCAAGTGACGAGGTTAACCAAGTAAAAACTGTAATAAAAGAAGAACCGGAATCTACTGATGATGACGAGCCCCTTATAAAAAGTAAAATTATGAAAGAAAAGGAGCAAAGTGAACTCTTAAAATACCAACTGCTTAAAGATTTATCTGAAAAGTCTGCCTATGTCAAACTAGAATTTTGTGACGTTGATGTAAATAAAAATTCCAGGAAATCACTTGATACAGCCACGAAAGAAAAAGAAGATAAACACGTAAAAGGCAAGCTGTCAAAACAGTCTTCCAGATCGAAGGCTAAATCATTATCTATCGATAACTCTAAGATTGATAAAAAAGAGGTAGAATCTAGCACTGATAGTGAGGATGATCTATGCGTTGCGCTCAGACTTCGTGCGCGGAAAAGCATCAAAACAGAAGATAGTAACAAAATTGTACCTGTTATCAAAACTCCTGTGAAATCTACTCCGTCAAAAAAAGTTGATAATAGTAGTGCAAGTAGTAGTTCAACGCCCGTTCGCAAGGCGGGTTTTGGAGATGGTTCCGATTTTCATCCAGGTTGGGAAGAAGAATTATACAGATACAAACGTTCTCTTCGAATGCCTACGAGACTTATTGCGATTCCAAGAGGACGTTCAGGTGGACCTTTTGTGCGTGGTGCAGGAGCATTTTTTACACGAGGCACTACTTCCTTGCCAGACTTGGATCCAGCTCCTCTTTCTCCGGCTCCTTCGTCAGCTCCGTCCGCAGCAACTGATGATTTGTACGCGAGAAGACCTGAAAAACTTACTCTTGATAGTGATTTGGATTCAAATTCCAGTTATTCTGCCACACATAGACTACATTATGATTCAGAAGCGTCGACGTCAACGATATTCTCATCATCAAAAACGAAGAAAAAAGGAAGTTCTATTGTAGATGTATTAATTCAAAAGTATGGTGGAAAAGAAGACTCAAAAAAGAAAATTAAAGACCGTGAAGACAGAACCCCAAGACTTATAGCGAAAAATCCATCTGAATTACTCGCGACTCCCAGCTTGGGTCTTATGAACAACAATAATAAAGGGGTCCTTAGTGCAAAAAAAGAAAAGCTTCTCGAAAATATTAGTTATTTAGGCACTTTTCGAAAAGAAACTGTAGCTACATTTAGACACACTTTTTTAAATAACACTGATGGGCTTCTAGGGGCTACAGAAGAGTTTAAGCCGGTAGTTTTAAAAACAAGGACTAGAACAGAAAGTAGGGTCCATAAACAAAGAGCAACTATACGGGAAGTTTTTGGTGATGAAAGACCGGCTTCTGCGCCACCGACTTCTTGCAGAGACGAAGAATGTTCAGATGACAAAGAAGAACCACTCACGATAAAAAAAGAGCCCGAGTCACCGACGGAATCTAAACCTAAGATAAAACCGAAGAAAATAGCAAAAGAAAAATTGAGTAGATCAAGTTCAATTCGAGATGGTCTCAGAAGTACAAAATCTCTTAAAAGAAACGATGCTAAAGGTCGCCTCTTGCGCTTGAAGAAAAGAAATAGTATGATGAAATCTCTCCATAGTAAACGCATAAAGGAAATATCTACCAATAAACATAAAACTGAACATAAAGCAACAGGGGACGATAAAATCAAACCTAAAGATGAAAACGGTGCTCCGATACCCACAGAAGCAAATATAGAAGGAAAGAAACGGTTTAAGCGAATTATTGGCCGAAGGAAATTTAGTTCCGGTTTTGATTATATTCGGAAAAAGAAGAAAATCATACGTCGAGAGGAAGGCTGTCCTAAAGTCCGGAGACCCATCAAACCAAGCCCTGAGTCTGTGCATGATATCCATAAAGAGATCAAGGGCTGGTTTATCAACAAAAGCGTTGGGGAAACTCATCTCCACCGTGCTGCAAGACTCGGATATACGGTAAGCATTTGTTTTATATTTAAATACTAAAAAAAAAAAAACGCCAATATTGCTAGTTCTGTTTATAGATGTAAGATAATATTCGGAATTACTGCACCAAAGTCAATCAATCTTTCTCTTTTTGAGAGGTACTTACCTATATTTCTCCAGAGAGGGTTATTAGGAGATAGGAGGGCTAAATTTTATCAATACCGATATTCAACCTAAAGCTGGACGGGCTGTTGTTAGTATAGTAAAATGTTTTAGCAGGTTTCGTATAAACTATTATCTCGATTTATGCTCAATTACGCGAACTTGCAACGATCTAGCAGGCCTGTCAAGAAAAAACTATTTTTGTAGTGTCAATAATTTGAAGGAAAAACTGGCTCTTTTCAAGCGTACGTATTCCATCTTTGCCAAGACTTGGAACACAAGATTTGACCTTACCGCTGATGGCATTAAAATAGTTTTTTTTGTGCTATTTGTGCTAGAAGATTTAAATAAAAAAAATGGTTGTCTGTAAAGTCGGGTTACTGAAGTTAGTTGAACGTGACAACTTCAACTACGCCTTAGAGCGAGGTAACGCCGGCGGCGAGGTAACGGCGTTAACGGCACATGACGTCATGTTTTGCGGGCGTGCAGCCGGCTTCATCGAATTATAAGACGTTGTCACGTCAAAAACATATTTATGTTATTTCAGGATTGCGTGGCTTACTGTTTGGAGAAGATGCAAGCGGATGCGTCTGCCAAGGACAACGCTGGTTTCACGCCGCTGCACGTCGCCGCACAGAAGGGTCACGTCAGGATTGCGCGTCTGCTGCTGCAATACGGTGCCAATGTATCAGCGGCTGCTCAGGGAGGCATTAGGTAGTGACATATTTATTGAAGTTACTTCTGAACCCTTCCTTGCATTCCTTGCCCAAGCGCCGCGCGGGCGTCGCGGCGTCACGCGACGTCATAAGGTCTAAAGTCGCGGTAAACTCGCGGCCACATATGGCCGCTTGGACAAAAATCTTGGAAAAATGATGAGTGCAATGATTTGAAATGTCAATGAATGAGAGTAAATTTTTAACGAGACGTGCACACTGTAAGGCAAAAAACGACATTTTCATAATGGCAGATTGGCAGACACTGACACCTTAGTTCCACAATTGGTCTGCTTCCTAATCAGTAGTGCTGGGCTAGTGCAGAACTTTTTAGACTGCGTTTGAACACCACATGATGAATAGTAGATGAACCATGCAGAATTAGAAGGTAGCTAGCTATCTCTGACCTAGAAAAGACCTAGATTATAACTTGAACGGAAAAAGTTACTCTTTTGTGGAACATGTTTGCTTGAAATTCTAATTTTCTGATAAGAAATTACATAGGTATAAGTATTTGTAATTTGAAAATGAATTATGTAGTTACACTTGATTCAAAACGTAACGTCGAGCTTATATTGCAGTTCGTTTTGCTCCATCTGATACTTCTTTACAAACAAACTACACGAACAAGATAGTGACAAACACGATGTCAGGAATATTTACGGTGTTTTGCCGACCCGGAGAAGATGCCTAACTTCTTCTGTTCTGGTTCCAGGCCACTCCACGAAGCGTGCGAGAACTGCCACGTGGAAGTCATCCGGCTGTTGCTGTCGTATGGTGCCGACCCACTGCTGGGCACCTACGCTGGGCAGACGCCCGAAGAGCTGACAGAAGGAGTTGCGACCCAATTTCTGCAGCTGCACATAGCTGACGTTCAAGGCAACGCTGTCGAGCCGTGGAGGTTCCCACCGCCAACTGAGATCATAGGTAACTGTAACCTTTTAAAATTGCTGTTGGTTAGCGGCGTTGTATATTATATGCACACAAAAAGTATCTAGAGCCTATTTTAAATAGTGTAGGCCATGATGGACGTATAAATTTTTTTTATGCTCTAGGCATTTATTTGCCTTGGACTATAATAACCTTTACCAATAAATGGACTATCCAACAGAAAAATAATCTTTCAATTCGGGCCAGTAGTTCCCGAGATCCTAGCGTTCAAGCAAGCAAATAAAGAAACTCTTGAGCTTTATAGTGTTAGTATGGATTTTCGAATGATGGGAGGAAGATTTATATTAGACGGTGGGAAAGGACGGAAGTATTGCCTATATTTACCAAAATAATGGCCAAAACAACTCGTTTAGGCAGTTGTCTCACCGGCAACGATGAACGAGTAGAGCTAGAATTAGAAAAGAGTTGGCGAGCCAAAGTCAAAGTCAAAAGTCAAAGTAATTTATTCGCAAAAATTCGCAAAAAGCCGCGGGGAGCGAGTGCGTAGTTCCGATAGTTGTGTAGCTCGGCTACAAGCGAGTGTGCGAGTGAGGCGAGCGATTGCTCGCATCTTTCAGATCCTCACTGTAGAGAAATGACCGCTGGTTGCTTTCTCGGCGTGTTCTAATCGCTTAGCGAGTATCGCTGAACGAGTGTTATCCTTCATAGCTCTTGTTGCTCAGCGACAAAACTAGTAAAGCGAGCGCTCGCCGGCAGTGTGTACAGTCAGCGATCAACTGTTTGTATATTCATCTCTTTTACACGGAATGTATAAATATATATTGTACGTTTCTTGAGCGAGAAAATAGTCGATAGTTACTCCTTTTCTCGTGGCCGGTGGGACAAAGCATTAAGGCAGGTTTTTGTATCAATCTGTGACGGCGTGTCCGTGGTTGCAGACCGCGAGGAGCTGGGCTGCGACCCGCTGGAGTCGCCGCCGCCCGCGTCGCCGCCGCCGCCGCCCGACGCCACCATCGAGCTGCAGGCCACGGAGGCGCCGCTGCCGCCCTTCTACAGCCTGCGCGCCGCGCCCGGACAGCCCGCCGAGGGGCTCTGGTGCTTGCTGCAGGACATCACTAACGTATTACAGGTTCGTTGCTTTAACGTTTTAACGCCCCGAATACATACGCCCTTTCTTTACCAATAATTCTTCTACCTACCTACTAAAACTGTGAAATGAAATGTACCCACATAAAACTGAGTGCAAACATACAATATTTAACTAGTAAATAAGTATCTTAAATGTAAGGAATATAAGAGTATTTTTGTATGTTTTCTATTTTAGTATCTCTGCAGTATATTATTACTTGTATAAAATCAGGAGAAGCCTGGATTCCACAACACAGGTTGCCCTAGTGTGGGTCCAGTGCATACTAACACAATATGTACTCATTCATGGTATTTCTTATCACTTGTACCTTTTCTTGTGTTTTTGTTAATGTCCTTCGTTTTTGCCACAATAAACGTTTTTTCATTTTCATTTTTTCATTTCTTCTATCGGACTTCTCGTATCTCAAAAAAGCGACATCGTTTCATGGTTGATGTTCCAAAAACACGAACAAAGAGATTTGACTCCACGTTTGTGATAAGAACGTCTAGGTTTTGGAATGCGTGGCCTGAGTGGGGTTTTCCCGATAGTTACAATCTTGGTGTCTTCAAATCGAGAGTGAATCGGTTTCTTCTAGGTAAGCACGCTCCATCGTAGATCGTCGCTTGACATCAGGCGAGATGGTGGTCAAGTGCGAACTTATTATAGTTAAAAAAAAACATGAAAGCAAAAATACCTAACACCTATACGTCTATATTTAAAACACATATCTATATATATATTTAAAAAGGCCCCGAATACCTGATAATAAAAATATGCAAAGGCGCACCATAAACACAAAATTGTATTTCCTAAGTGCAGACTTCAGAAAACAAAACTCTTTCAAAATAAATGTAATGGTATTCACTTCTATAATGCAATCCCTGCACATGTGGAAGGTCTCAATGAGACCAAGTTAATTAAGTGGCCAAGTGCGAGTCGGACTCGACCATGAAGGGTTCCGTTGCAGCATATAACATAATACATAAGTACATATAGTACACATAGTTCTTGTAGTTCGTTGTAACTTTGACCGAAGCTTTAATAATAGTGTATTTATGACTTACCTACTAAAAAAAACTACTCACCAGATCGAGTTCAAACCAATTTTCGGCGGAAGTTTCCATGGTAAAGAACATCATATGATTTTTTTAGATTTATCATTCTCTTATTTTAGAAGTCACAGGGAGGGGGGGACACATTTTTCCACTTTAGAAGTGTCTCTCGCGCAAACTATTCAGTATAGAAAGAAAAATTAGTAACCTCAACATCATTTTTGAAGACCTATCAACGATAGATTGATTGAACGTAAACTACTAATTATTTCATTGCAATACCACTTGCAAAAAAAAATTTCGGTTAACGAGCCGTAGAACTCGCAATATATTCTAATCAGCTTTGTTCTTGTCGGAAACATCGAGTAAGTAGACATATTAACCATTCCACTAATATTATAAATGTCAATGTTCATAATTCTCGTTAATTAACGTCATTTAAACGCTAGCAAATATTGGCCGCAAAATATGGGCCACTTTCGTCAGCTATTTTCGTCGGTAAATTATTGCAGCGTCTCTAGCGGACGTCGTATTGTATCACGCATACATTTGCTAGCGTTTACCTACGTGATCGCAGGTAAACGCTAGCTTAGCTAGCTGTACATTATTTTCACTAGCAGCGCCCCGCAGTTTCACCCGCGTAGTTCCCGTTTCCGTAATTTTTCCGGGATAAAAAAAATATATAGATAGCCTATGTATTGTTCCAGACTATTTACAGCTGCTCCGCTCATACGTTAAGACGTGATTGAGCAACAAACATCCAAATATTGACGTTTACAATATTAGTAGGATATGATAACAGAGTATTGACGATAGGTAAGAATATCTCAAAATCTGGTCACTTAACATTTTAATTTAGAAAGCGTCCGCTTTAGAAACAAAAAAAACTATTGGAGATTGCGATAAAAAAATATATTTATGTACTAACTTTTGGAATAAATTCCTATTACGTCTATCACAAGTTTGTTAAAATTGTTCCAGATCAAATCAAAGGAGAGTCTACTGAAGCAGATCCACTGCGGCTCTGGGTCGCCGAAGGAGCTTCTACGCGAGATCCGCACACAAGAGTTCTTGGAGCGCGCACAATGCCATCAGCTTCTCTGCGCCGGGGAGAAGGTGAACGTCCGGGCTTCGAAGGTGGCGCTGGTCCGAGTCACAGACAAGCTCAGGCAGCTGCTCAAGATAGAGACTGTTCTCATCAGCTGACACTAATCTACTTTTTTGGGTTCGACAATTTCGGCATTTTTTTTTTTGCAAAGCAAAATTGGTTTTGTTTAAACGTTCTGTAAAGAATTGTAGTGGCTCAAAGAGTAAACCATACCTTGAAATTGAAAAAAATAAAAAGGATTTTTCAGGATGACAGGTGAATCTAAAAACTTATCAAAATATAAATATTTGTAAACGTTTAATTCACAACATCGCCACATATGCCATCCATCTTTCATTTTATTACAGAAATTGGACATGCATAAATGTGAATGTTAATAATTTGACCAATTTGTTACCATTTCTGTCATTCTGAAACTCAATTGCCTGTTTTTTTTGTCGTGAGCTATACATATATGTTATTTTTCGAAATCGGCGCCATAGCACCATATTTTGATTTTACTGATACCTATCTAAAAAGATGACTAAAGTTCGTTGGTGTGAGTAGGTAATTCCAAGACTAAAAATATTACTCGAAGAAGCAAAATGGTCTTGACTGACAAAAAGCATAACTTTATAAGTAAATAATAGGTACCTACTTGTTGTAGAAATTATACTCGCATACCTACTAGTATGCTAAGTACGAAATCGGAATTGGAGGTGAAGATGACGGCTCAATAATCGAGATCTATCCCAGCTCGACTGATAATCGTAACAATGTATCTCATGTAAGAACAATATTCGTTTATGAGACTGTGTATTTTTAGGCAGCCATCACACAATCAAGTATTTATTACAGATCCTTGATTTGTGATGTACTCGTTACGTACCATTCGATCAATATTGTAAATAGTAAGTGAATGTAAATATGTAATCAATTTAAGTAGATAAATAAGTTTCATTTCTGCGTAAAAACTAATGTCGCTTTAAATGTATGATATTTAATGGGTGCTATTTAACTTCGGTGTATGGTGTAACAAGAAATGATTCGGCGTGACCGTTAGGTAAGTTTTAGCGAAATAACATGATGTAGTTACCACTATTTTTAGTAAGGCATTAGCATAATATTACTGTGTGTGCAATAGTATACGTGTTTTGTGAAACTGAAATGATGCAATGGGGGCTAGTTGGAATGAAGAACAAAATACATTTAAATTAATACATACGTTTATGCATGTATAGTCTGCTATAGTGGCACAACCTTTATAGATGGAGAAATAATGTCTGAAATGGTAAAAGTATATTTTGTGGTCGTGGTCTACTTAACGGTTACCGTTTTCAAAATATTTTTCAGTCTTCGTTTGTTGTGCTACATGAATCGAGCTGTCCTAACTTCTTATCTTCATACCACACTGTCCCCATTGTTTCTATTAGCAGTTCGAAGGATATCGAATCAGTCACAGGGTCGGAAAAGCCTTAGCACGCAAATATTGTACATAAGTCATCGAGATTAAGTGCAGTTTTGACATAAATCGTATCCTCTAGAAAAACGTAAAGCTAATTTAATCGAGTCTTGTCAATATCGATACATCACTGTTATCTGTTATAATCAAGTAACTTGTTTGAGATTATGCTACAGTTTGCTTTCTTTGTAAATATTTGTTTGTTGTTATGTTTGAAATCTGTTTTTTTTTGTGCAATTTTCTACTTGTAAAACGAGTTAGGTATATCTTTATTTATATACAAATCTGTATGAAATTAGTAAAATTTATTGAATCATAATAAGCATATCGCAAAGAAATATGAATGTAAATAAGATCTTATTAAACAATTTATTATTATTATTTGTGACAATCTATCAATGTCAAATTAATATGTAACTCTTTTTACAGCTTGTGATTTTTTTATCCATGTGTGAGCTCATGAATTTCGTCGTCCACATCTGGTACCGCCCTATGTCTACCATTTATATATTTAAAGAGTAAATGAAACAGAGAAGTACATTTAAAACTGTGATGAATATTATAAGGAGTAAAATCTTGAGAGAAGGAATAAAACGAAAATTAAAGAAGAGATTCGTGGAATAAATGTAACTAACCAATAAATAGTTGTAAAACATAGGTACCTATGAATTTGGATAGAACACTTGTATATTTGTTAGGACATAAACAATAAGAGTAAGTTTAAGTATTATTATAATTACTATCTATTGACACATATTTTTCGTTGATAATTAAATTGATAACTGAGGAATAAAAATGTGAACAATACAACTGAATGTTTTAATGCGCAAATGATACCATGGTAGTCATTCTGAAACCATTCGGTTGCATCCGACACGGAATCTTGGTAGCGATTCTGAAACCATTAGGTTGCATCCGACACGGAACCTCATCTCTCGGTCTTTGTCTTATCTGTTTAGCATGACAAAGACCGAGAGATGAGATTCCGTGTCGGATGCAACCGAATGGTTTCAGAATCGCTACCCTTATCTCTCGGTCTTTGTCTTATCTGTTTAGCATGACAAAGACCGAGAGATGAGATTCCGTGTCGGATGCAACCGAATGGTTTCAGAATCGCTACCCATGACCTTTAGTAGAGGTAGGATACGTTCCTGTGTATTCGAAGTACTACATCCTATAATATAGCAAGTTATTGCATTTCAGCAGTATCGTTGTAATCGTTCAAACTACAGTCCATAGCATAAGCAGCCCACTAAATGTTCCCACTGCTGGGACACGGGGCCTTCTCTCGCAAGGAGATAGTCAAGGCCATAATCCACCACGCTGGCCCAGTGCGGGTTGGTGGATGTAATTTGCCTTCGCAAGATTCTAGGTACGTGTCGGTTTCCTCGCGATGTTTTCCTTCACCGTTTTAAGTTAGCAGCATTACGTACATGACTTCGAAAATACAGTGGTTCGCGTGGGGTTTGAACCCAGGGTCTCCGGATCGGCAGTCGCCGTTCGCCCGACTAGACCAGCCGTAACTTTCACAGGTCCATAGCAATTCTACCAAATTGTATCTTTAAAAAACGTCATTTTTAGAAAGTAACAACATACGAGTATATTCAACAATTGCCAATTTGGATTCCGAAAAGGAAAAAAGGCTCGAGGCTCTGACGACCGAACCAATGGCGGTATATCCATTTAAAAGCCAGTCCTAAATTGACCTGGCCGGTGACGGGCAGCGGCGTCATCGGTGCAAAGGACTGGCTCCGCGGTCACCAACCCGCCTGCCAAGCGTGGTGACTGGCAAACACCCCACCCCCGTATAATGGTCACAAAAAAGAAACGGCCCCTAGTCCCCGACGGCTCCGTTATTCCAGGCGTTGGTGGCAGCCTTGGTTCCGGCGGAGCATGGGGTGCTAAAATCCCCGGCAGACGCCCCGCCACCAAACCCAACGTATTTTAACCTTTCATACCTACCATCGATATAAACCATCAGATGTGCCCTCCCGAAAATCGTTGGGAAGAGTGAGCTCACTCTTTCCGTTCTAATCGGTTGCAGGAAGTGGTGAACGCCGGACGTTTTTACCTATCACTATTCGTTGTCAACAGCCAAAATAAGTAGAACCACAGCATACCTCGCCGCTAGCCTTGTCATGTAAATTGGTGGGTGGTAAATCACTTATTATTCCAGGCGTTGGTGGGAGCCTTGGTTCCGGCGGAGCATGGGGTGCTAAGAATCCCCGGCAGACGCCCCGCCACCAAACCCAACGACTCGACCTGGCAATGTACAACGCACGGACGTTGAGGGCTGACGAAAAGATTGTGGAGCTGGAAGAAGAAGTGGACAAGTTGCGCTGGGATATTATAGGGTTATCCGTAGTCCGTAGACAGGGCGAGGACAGAATAACCCTCGAATCCGGCAACTTGTTCTACTACCGGGAGGGAGATCAACAATCCCAAGGCGGTATCGGGTTTATCGTCCGCAAGTCTCTCGTCAACAACGTGATAATGATCGAGAGTGTGTCGAGCAGGGTTGTGTACCTTGTACTTAAAATAACCGACCGGTATTCATTGAAGGTCGGTATTCATACAGGTATACGCACCGACCTCGACACGTCCCGACGAAGACGTTGAGACCATGTATGATGACATCTCCAAAGCCATACATGTCTCGCCAACACATTTCACAGTTGTGATGGGAGACTTCAACGCGAAACTAGGCAAACGTAGCGGTGATGAGTTGAGAGTGGGACAATTCGGATATGGGCAGCGGAACCCAAGAGGGCAACTTCTAGCTGATTTCTTGGAAAGGGAGAGCCTCTTTATGATGAACTCCTTTTTCAAGAAACAGCCACAACGAAAATTGAACTGGATTAGCCCAGATGGTTCCACAAAAAATGAGATCGACTTCATTATGACGACTAAACGGCAAATATTCAGCGATGTCTCTGTGATCAGTAGGGTTAAGACCGGCAGCGATCACCGTATTGTAAGAGGCACGCTGAATCTAAACATTAAGTTCGAAAGGTCACGTCTAATGAAGTCCACGCTCCGACCAAATTATGCTCAAATCGAAGATCCTGATAACTTTCAACTCGAACTTCAAAATCGCTTCGAAGCCTTAGATGATCCATCCATGATGATGATGAGCCATCGTAGATCGCATCGTCGCTTAACATCAGGCGAGATGGTACACAGTTAAAAAAAAAAAAAGATGTATGCGTAACGGCGGACGAAATAAACGACAGGCTGGTGGAAACTGTTCAAGCAGTTGGTAGGAAATTTTATAAGAGCCGACGCCAGAATAGAACCCAAAAGCTCTCCGATCATACTCTGAATCTCATAGCGGTTAGGCGAGATATGCGATTGCAGTCTTCGGTCGACATGACGGTATACAGACGGCTCAATAGACAGATATCTACTTGTGTGCGACGCGACATACGCTGCTTCAATACTTCGTGTATTGAAGAAGCGATCAAGCGGAACAAAGGCTCGAAAGTGTTCGCAAGAAATCTGTCTCTTGGGCAAAGTCAATTGACCAAACCGACAGTGGTAACGTCGCGTCGTCTCGTCGAAGCCCGAGATTTTGGAGGAGATGGAGAGGTTCTATGAACAGTTATACACTTCTACGCAAGCACAACCTGTCGTTAGCATGGCAAAATACCCCAGAACCAAGCTGACCCGACACTTTACCAAAGACATCCCGGAAGTCAGCCTGTATGAGATTAAGATGCCCCTTAAACAACTTAAGAACAAAAAGGACTATGCAAGATAATGGAATGTCTCTTAAACCACAGGCTCCTGACGTACCTAGAATCGAACGACCTCCTCAGTGACCAGCAATACGGGTGTCGCCGAAACCGGTCCACCGGGGATATTCTAGCGTACGTCACTCACATCTGGAGTGAAGCTATTGAGAAACACGGGGAATCACTTCCAGTTATGGTTTGTCTCCTGGTCATCGATGGCTGCTCGTCGGACCAAATGGCTATCAATGCCGGAGTCCCTCAAGGGTCGGTACTCTCTGCGACGCTCTTCCTGCTACATATCAACGATCTGTTGAAGCCCGGTATCTTTGGGTACGCAGATGATAGCACCGTTGTTGACCTTCTGAGAGCGGGTGGAAAACCTGTACTTAAAGTCCTCCAGAAGCTGTTCGAATCTTCGTGACACTGAACGAGAAAGAGACAGAGCGCGCGGGAATGCCTGTTTATGCGATAACACCAAACGACCCAATTGTAGTTACTGCCCGATGCACCAAGATTATGCTGTACGATAAGATCCTAGAGATGGCCAAGACCATTGAAGGGAACTCAAACGTCAAAGCGGGTTGGGAAAATTGGGAGGTACCGAGAATACAGTGGGTTAACGCAGTTCCGGGATGTGGAAAGACAACATGGGTGATTAGACACTTCGACGTGGACAAGGACGGCATCATCATCACAACAACTGAGGCAGCAAAAGATATCAGAGAAAAGCTATCGCACCGAATAGGAAACCTGGTCAAAACCAGAGTGCGAACCATGGCTTCTGCACTGGTAAATGGTTTCGAAAGAGAAAATTTCAGTCACCTCATGGTGGACGAAGCTCTCATGAACCATTTTGGAGCCATTGTGATGGCTTCAAGGCTGTCTGGTGTTGGTGAAATTGTCCTCATCGGAGACGTCAATCAGTTGCCTTACATCGACAGGGAAAATCTCTTCGAAATGAGGAACCACCGCCCCAATCTGGTAACAAAGATCAGCCAGGAGTTGCTCTGCACACATCGCAACCCGATGGCATCTGCGCTGAGGGAAATATACTCCGGTATGTAATCCTCAGCGTCCCGTATAAAGCCCCTAGAGCAGAGAAGGTATAAGGGAGCGCAAATACCCAACACCCTACCAAACACCCTCTTTTTAGTTCACACTCAAGAAGAGAAGGAGACCCTGACAAACCAGGGTTATGGGTCAGGCACCGGGTCACGTATCCTTACCATCCATGAAGCTCAGGGATTTACATACGAGTCAGTAATCGCAATCAAAACCAAGGCAAACATGAAGCTGCACGAGAGCGTGCCCCATGCGGTTGTTGCAATCTCACGGATCTTCACATACTACACTGACGACACCGACGACGCCATCGCCCGGTTCGTGCAGCAAGCGTTGGCTGCATCACCGAAGACCATCCGAGATTTCAACCTGCAGATGGCCATCAGGGTCAGAAGTGCGGCCGTTGTGGAGGCTCTGGGCCGGGAGGAGGCGGCTTAGGCAAATTATGAAGTTGAGTCGATTACTAGCGGAATCCCAAACGGTAGTGATCGGCTCAACAGACGAGCACTAGAATAAGGTTTAAAATGTTCCCAACTCTTTTTCTACAACTATTTTCCTCTTCTTCTCCTAATCCAAGAAATATGTAAAAATAATTGGCAGTCATAGGAACTGCCGATAGAAGTGAAAACTTATAACTCACAATTTGATAGCTTACCTTGGAAACTACACGGGTGTAACCGGAGGGCGTAGCCTCGCCATCATGGCATGGCCATCTAGAAATGCGTAAGCATTTCCCATTGGCTCATGCATTTCTAGATGGTCATGCCATGATGTCGAGGCCACGCCCTTTCAGCATTTCCCATTGGCTGACGCATTTCTAGATGCCCAATCGCCAAGGTCCCGAGTTTACCCGAAGATTTCTTATCATACCCGAGCGTGACGCTAGAATCCAATTTACACCCCACGAAAAATTTGTCTAGGCGCGCCTAAAGAAGTTTTCACTTCAAAAATAATTGAAATGACAAAGATCACGGACCCCGGTGTCTGTGGAGTGGCTAATTTAAATAATAAAAAAACAAATTGGTTATATCTCAAAGTAATTATTTGACAAATATTCATTCTATAACATATTATTTGACAAATGATTCTTTTAATATTTTTGTTAACTAACAAATTAATATTTAAAAACAAAACCAACACTTGACAAAATTGTATTTTACAATGTGTTGTTTGGCAAGCAACTCAATTTATAAAACAAATCTTATAACTTCAAACAAGCAATTCTTGTACCTATATATAATTATATATAGAATCTGAATCTTGGAAACGGCTGGAACGATTGTCATGAAATTTTGTATGCAGGGACGGTTTCGGGGACGATAAATCGATCTAGCTAGATTGTATAATTAAAAAATGTCATTTTATGTCCTTTTTCAGACAATGAAAAACTCCTTTATGTAATATAATTTGAATACAATAGCAAATTTCGCCAGTGATGTCATCGGCTGAATAGCTCAAGCGGTAGAGGGCCGCCCTCGGTGGCGAGAGATCCCGGTTCGAATCCTGATGGTTACTTCCTCGTTTTTTTTTGTTTTTTTTTTTATGTAATACTTAAAATAATATAAATAAATATAACTATGTGATATTTCATCAGAACGTAATTTGTTTCTGCCTAAATATAATTAAAAAAACCGAGCAAAGATCGGTCAACCAGGTACTATTTATTAAATTACAAAAAAACTTGATTGACATTTCAATTTCTAAGTAACCAAATTGGACCAGTTAGGTTACTTAGGACCCAGAACCGACTCGGAGCACCTAGACTTCACCCAGACTTGTTGCTACTTCCCCTAGAGTGTATATTATAAAAAATGCAGGAGCCAGAAGCTCAAAGGAGGACCTGATTGGAGCGAGACATGCCAGGCCAAGCATAGCGAAGGGGGGAGGTGCAGGTAGGCACACTAATTGGTTATAAAATGATGGTTTGTAAGATCAAATATTTGTTGATGTAAGATATTTTTGAAATTAATATTATGCGAAACATTGTTTATAAAATGAAACATTTTTATACTGTAAAGTTTTTGCAATATATTATAAGATTGGTTGGTTTTATATAAATATAATGTTACACAAAGATTTTCAAGAAGGCAAAACATCTTTGCAAAACATTAGTGCACCAGCAAAATCAAGTAACACCTGAAATGCACACTATTCCACTTATTAGCCGTGATTTGAAATGCTTAACTATAAGTAATTCCTTCAAAATTTTATGGAATAGATCAATTTCATTGCTAAAATATTATTTCAAAAATTCACTTTTGTCATACAAATGTAACACCCAAAATAATAGTGACCCACATACCACATCAGTATGGGTTAATTTGAGTTGTCTGAAGTTACTTGGATTCGTTGTTCTATTTCTAAAGTATAATATTCTAATGGTTTTTCTCCAGCATGTCTCAATTTATGCTGTTTCAAACTTGTTGCACGTGATGCTCTATAATGACACATATCACATTTAAATGGTTTTTCTCTAGTATGTCTCAGTTTATGCTGTTTTAAACTGGTTGCACGTGATGCTCTATAATGACACATATCACATTCAAATGGTTTTTCTCCAGTATGTCTCAATTTATGCTGTTTTAAAGTGGCTGATTGTGATGCTTTAAAATCGCAAATATCACATTCAAATGGCTTTTCTCCAGTGTGGGTAAATATGTGTCGTCTTAAGCTTTTTGGATTTGTTGTTCCATACTCACAAATATCACATTGAAATGGTTTTTCCCCAGTATGTTTCAATTTATGCAGTTTTAAACTGGATGCATGTGATGTTCCATAATCACACATATCACATTGCAATGGCGTTTCTCCAGTATGCTTGAACTTATGCTGTTTTAAATGGGCTGCTCGTGATGCTTTATAATCACACATATCACATTTAAATGGTTTTTCTCCAGTATGTCTCAATTTATGCTGTTTTAAATTGGTTGGATTTGTTGTTCTATAGTCACAAATATCACATTGAAGTGGTTTTTCTCCAGTATGTTTCAATTTATGCTGTTTTAAAGTAGATGCATGTGATGCTCTATAATCACACAAATCACATTCAAATGGTTTTTCTCCAGTATGTTTCAATTTATGCTGTTTTAAATTGGTTGGATTTGTTGTTCTATAGTCACAAATATCACATTGAAATGGTTTTTCTCCAGTATATTTCAATTTATGCAGTTTTAAAGTGGATGCATGTGCTGCTCTGTAATCACACATTTCACATTCTAACGGTTTTTCTCCAGTATGTTTTAATTTATGCTGTTTTAAAGTGTAATCACATGTATCACATTCTAATGGTTTTTCTCCAGTACGTCTCAATATAAGCTGTTTCAAAGTAGCTGCACAAAATACTCTACAATTACACATATCACATTCAAATAGTTTTTCTGCCATATGGGTTAATTAATATGCTTTGTCTGCTGGGATTTATTATTCTGTAATCAAACATTAAATTTACGCCGATTTAAAGTGCATCCATGAGATCACAGATTACAGAAATAAAACAAAATAAATAAATGTTTATTTCTGTAATCTGTGCATGAGATCCTCTAAAATCAATCACACATATCACATTCAAATGGTTTTTCTCCAGTATGATTGAATTTATTATGCTGTTTCAAAGTAGCTGCACAAGATACTCTTTAATCACATATTTATTTCACATTCAAGTGTATATTGTCCAGTTACTCCAGTATGTCCAGTATGTAGTTTATGCTCTTTTGAAGATGCTGCTCACACATTGAAATGGGTTAATTTGTGTTGTCTTAAATTGTTTGGATGTAGTGTTCTATAGTCACACAGATCACATGCAAATGTGTATTTGCAGTATTATGCCTTTTTAAGCTATTTTGAAGAGGCTGCTTATGCTTATCAAAACACATACCTATCGATATTATTGAAATTCCTTAGCACCGGTCAAGGGTCAAGGGGGCAAAGCGGCAAAGATAATGTAAATTAGTAAATTCTAAATTACCTACTCAGGGGGACAGGTGGACAGACAGGGGGTGACACTCAGACACCAGACACTCACCTTCCAGGGACTCCGCAAAGCGCTAGTGTCGCCCTGTCGCCGACGTCGCCGTAGCTTTTTGAACGCCACCTTGAAGCTGCCGTCATTTTCGAGATATTATTCAATGTCAGTGTCATTGACACAATGACAAAGTCGTTCGTTATCTCAAGCTGCCTATACACACTGGGCCAGTGCAGGCCAACGCCAGTGTGTGGAGGGTCGTTTTGTGATGACTCGCGTCGCTCGCCTCGCTGGCCGAGTGACGGCAAGTGGCCAGTGTGTATAGGGCTGTTTTGTCTCGACTCGTCTCTCGTGACCGGTGTCGGTTTTTGTGCACAAAACAAAGGCGCTCGGCGAGTAGCGTCCTGTTCTCCTATTGGCCTACCGCGCTTTTGCCAGCGCTGGGCCAGTATGTGGATGCTACGTTTTGTCTCGTGCCGTTTTGTTGGCGCTCTCGTTGGCCTGGACGTCTATTCTAATTCAACGAAAACGAAATTTCGAAATAAACTCGCGATTTTCAAACTCCGATTCTACTTCGATCCATCGTTTTGTCCGTTTAAATGTTCTAAGCCTACTCTAATATTAGAGTATGCTTAGAACATTTAAACGTCAAACAATGTTGTATCGGTCGAAACGAAGTAGAAGGAGAGCAGGAAAGTCGCGAGTTTTTTTTTCGAATTTTCTTTTCGTAGAAACAGAGTAGACGTCCTGCGCTGGGCCAGTGTGTGGATGCTACGTTTTGTCTCGTGCCGTTTTGTCGACACTTGCGTTGGCCTCCACTGGCCCAGTGTGTATAGGCAGCTTCAGAAACAGGAATAGGTAGGTACATAGAAATCCAAAGTTCCTGATTACCAGGGGGCACAATAAGTGACGTCACATATTGCGGAAACGAGATACACTAATTACCTATTACTTGTGAAAAAAAGAGAAAGAGATACTGATTTTCCGTCCTTACCACCGTGGCCGGCTTTTTCTCGGTCGAAATTACAAATCTGACACCGAGTTGCCAAACAAAAGTCTGTTCAAAGCTCCGACTCGGATTTTTTATGTTTTATTAAATATTGTGTGTATTTAAAACTTGTTTGTGAAATACTGTTAAGAGATTGGTGATATTTATGTTATACAATGTGCGTTGTGTAGTGTCATAAGCTGCAATAGCCTCTGTAAAAGAAAAATCAATGGAATCTTATTTTACTCGTAAGTAGACAATATTTGTAATGACGACTTGATAGAAATTGATATTTATGCATTCTAGATATCAACGTGAATTCAATTTATACAATAACAGCAGTATCTAATCCAAAATTTTCAAAATATGTAAAATCACAGATCACTACTAAAATGTAAACATAAGAACATAACCTATACAAAAAAAACAAACAAAAAAGTGTGACCAGTTCCAGTTCCAGTGAAAAAGGCTCATAGGCAAAGACACTCTAGTGCGAAAAAGACTTCAAAGTCTTGAACATCGCCGCAAGATTGCAAGCTTGTCAGTTTTTTATCGGATACACTTCGGAGAGTGTGCGACTGATCTGCATGATCTAATACCACCTTGCCCTTTTTTCTATCGGACTTCTCGTAACTCGAAGAAGCGGCACCGTTTCATGGTTGATGTTCCAAAGACACGGACGAAGAGGTTTGACTCTACTTTTGTGATAAGAACGTCTAGGCTGTGGAATGAGTTGCCAGAGTGGGTTTTCCCTGATAGTTATAACCTTGGTGTCTTCAAATCGAGAGTGAATCGGTTTCTTCTAGGTAAACACGCTCCATCGTAGACCGCATCGTCGCTTAACATCAGGTGAGATGGCGGTCAAGTGTAAACCTATAAAAGTTAAAAAAAAAAAAAAAAAAAAAAAGTTATTTGTCACTTTACCCATGAAATATACAATTATACAAGTAGGTACATAACGGATAGTTTGTTACTAACCATTTGCTAATGACACGTGCTAGATTTTGCCTGTGGCTTCGCATTCGTTCGTTTTTGGAATGAAAATTTGAGATTCCATAGATTTTTCTTTTACAGAGGCTATTGCAGCTTATAACACTACACATCGCACATTATATAATATAAATAATAATAATAAATAAATTAATAATAATAAATATTGGTGGACAATTCACACACAACACAATCTGACCCCAAACTAAGCAAAGCTTGTATGATGGCGGCCAGATAGCTGATATAATACTTATATAGTTTTAAATACATACTTATTGTACATAGAAACACCCAGACACAGTGCAAACATTTGAACTCATCACACAAATATTTGTACTGGGTGGGAATCGAACCCACGACCCTTGGCTTCGCAGGCAGAGCTACTACCAACTAAGCCACGAGGCCAGTCAAACTAATCTCTTAACAGTCATAAATATCACCAATCTTTTAACTGTATTCCACAAACAAGTTTTAAATACACACAATATTTAATAAAACATAAAAAAACCGAGTCGGAGCTTTGAACTGACTTTTGTTTGGTAACCCGGTGTCAGATTTGTAATTTAGCCAGAGAAAAAGCCGGCCACGGTGAAAAGGACGGAAAATCAGTATCTCTTTCTCTTTTTTTCACAAGTAATAGGTAATTAGAGTATCTCGTTTCCGCATGTTGTGGCGTCACCTATTGTGCCCCCTGTTTGTTATGGACAGTGTTCCCAACTTAACGGATTTCCCGTCATGAAAAGAACGGGAAAATATATTTCTAATGCGCCCTATACATACTGGCCGAGCGCCGGCGAGTCAAGACCAACGCCAGTGTATGGATTTGCCTTGACTTGTGATCGAGTCCAATGTCCAATCCTTTTTATTCATTAAATGAGTTCATGAAACTTAATATGACTGAATCTTGATTCTTGCAAACAAGTGAATGAGGGCGTTTCCGACGAGACAAAAATAGTTCCACCGTACGCACTAGATGGCGATAGTGTAGATTAAGCAAGATCTGTCTCTACCACAGACTCTCAAAAGTGTAATCACAATGAAACCCATCCCCATTTTGAAGGAAAAAGTATAATCTAAATTATTTGTGATAATTAAAAATTTTAGAGGTTTCGTAAACAAATCAATTATTTACTTTAGATACTAAATTATAATTTTCTTCTTAGCTCAGCTGATTAGTTTGGTATATCTACCTTTTATAAACCCTAAATACATTAAGGAATTTCATAATAAAATAATTTTTATTCTTAACTTTTGTATTAAACTCTTAAAATAATATATTAAGAAGAAAAATAGCCAAGTAAGTTGATAATATAATAAAAACCGTTACTGATCATAATCAATTTTCAGTAAAAATCTTTAGAACTCCAGACGCACTAGACACCAACTAAACCAAAGTAGAAGGAAAATTCAAAGATATAAATAGCAACACTGATACGACAATATTTTATCCACAGACTAAGTAGAGAGATACTCTCTTGGCTGCAGGACTAAATAGTATCCATACCCAAGAATAAATAAAAAAAAATGTCTTTCATCATGTTTACGAATTTGTTTTGAAAGGAGACGGCCCATTTTCCATGGGCCCCCACAGAAAAAGTGCAAGAGACTTGACCCAAATTGGATCATTGTATAGGATTTTTAATATATATGGAGGAACCGTTTATGTTTTTATCCTGCATAGCGGGGTTTAAAAGATATCAACTAAAACATTGAAAAAAAATAACGCCGCAAGTAGGTAATCAAGAACGTGATTATGTACTTACTACTAAAAGAAGGTAGTAAACTCATTATTTTGCGACGTACTGTGCTCAGAATAATGTCGACTCAACACAGAGAAGGACCGGAAATTCGGCCAAACCACAAAAAATTACAAAACCTTTGGAAAAATAAAGAAATTCCAATTGTTGTGCGAGTTTCGAACGAATGTTTACTGTTCGTAAACTTCAAATTGAACTTAAATGAGAAAAACATGGCTGACTTTGACTATAGTCTGTACACATAGGTACAAATGAAAGGAGTGTTCACCGTAGTACTTATTTATTGGGTACTGACCTGAAGACAAAACACGAACTAAACCTTACAGGCTTATTTAAATTCACTTAAACTTCGCTAGCGTGTTTTAACGCCGTACAACGCCATCTAGTTTGGTTTTATGGAACAACAGTACCTTAACACAAAATTACTTATACATAGTCATTAAGGTACTTTTTAATCACTAATTTGCAATCCCCGCTTGGCAGGTTAGTATTGAATGTACAGTTTGAATTATTTAATTATATGTTATTTTAATTAAATAACTTGTTTAGGTCTCCGGGGCTAATAAAGTACCTAAACTTGAAACGACTTGGGGCAGAAATGAGCCGTCTCCTTTGCATGTTTTAATATAGTTTTCATTCGAATAAAATGCTTACATGGATAAAGTAGTTTATTATTTTTTACAAGAAGTCGTGCTTTCGGAAACTGAATGAATTGAGTCCCATTATGCCTAACGCTTTTGACAACTAAGTGTAAGACCTACAAGCGACCTCTACTATCATCGTTTAATTGAACCATATCTTTTTGTCTCGTCGGAAAACGCCTCATTGATTTCAAACTAATAAGTTGTATTTAATGGTTGCTATTGACATAGTCTCGTAGGTATTTTACAGAAGACTTATATTTTTGCTATGTTATTTTTAATTAGACATTTTTATTTTTGTTGTATAACTGTGTCCGGGGTAGCGATTCTAAATCCATTCGGTTGCATCCGACACGGAATCTCATCTCTCGGTCTCTGTCATGCTAAATAGATAAGACAAAGACCGAGAGATGAGATTCCGTGTCGGATGCAACCGAATGGATTTAGAATCGCTACTCTGAATTTAACAGATGCTAAAAAAAATTACATTTACTTCTACGGAATGAATTTGATTATATATCTTACGCTGCGTAAGATATATAATCAAATTCATTCCGTAGGCCCGTTCCAGCTTCGCTCGGATAATAACCTAGATACCAACTGCAGCGCCATCTGCCGGGTTGATTTGTGAATCTAAACTATGAAGGGCCCTACCCAAACGCATACAGAAAAATTCATTCAAATCGGTTCAGCCGTTTAGGAGGAGTTCACTAACAACGAAAATTGGCATTGATTTTTATGTATACATATTATATATTAATTGAGCATTTATTTTAGCTAAATATTTTAATTGTATCATCAACATCAACAGCCCACTAAACGTTCCCACTGCTGGGACTCGGGGCCTTCTCTCGCAAGGAGAGAGTTAAGGCCATAATCCACCATGCTGGCCCAGTGCGGGTTGGTGGATGACACATGACTTCGAAAGATTCTAGGTACATGTCGGTTTCCTCACGATGTTTTCCTTCACCGTTGTTAAGTTAGCGGCATTACGCACATGACTTCGAAAATACAGTGGTGCGTGTGGGGTTTGAACCCGGGGTCTCCGGATCGGCAGTCGCCGTTCTCCCGACTAGACCAGCCGTAACGTTTAATTGTATATGTGCCTTAAATTTGACAAATTTGATAAATTTTTACATTTGCATTTACCGAATGAGTTGGATAATAAGGAAGTTTTAATTTATTTTTATATATAGTGTTTTTACATTTTAAATATCCCAATAAATGACGAAGTTATGAAGCTTCTCCTACCCATTTTAAAAAAGTGACGCGCGGCCGGCCAGACACCGTAATGACATCACAAGTTCACAAGGCTAGATCGGCTCGCGAATGACGCAGCGCCCAGACGGTTGTTTGCCGCAGCTCGTAGTTAATACTCGTTCTCAACACAACAGCAGGTATTATCATGTAAACTAACACTAAAATCGGTTATAAGTACTGCATCGTGCCTAAGTGTACATTCACAACGGTGACGACGTCTGAAAACTATTCTTTTACGTCGTCAAAACAGAAAAATACGAGATAAGTGGTCGAAAAAATCAGTAAGTAAGTACGATATTCATACGAATGGCAATTAGATGTAGGTAAGTATTTATATAAATCTACCGATAGAAATAATATATTAATACTAGCGGCCCGTTCCGGCTTCGCTCGGACATAACCTAGACACTGTCTGCAGCGCCATCTGCCGGGCTTATTTGTGAATTTAAACCATCTTCGAATACACACACAAAAAAAACATTCAAATCGGTCCCGTCGTTTAGGAGTTCACTGTCAAATGATTAAATTACTAAAATGGCTAAAAAAAACAGGGGTTGATGATAAAAGGGTAAAAAATTAGGGTTGTATGTATTTTTTGACGCCACATTATAAAAAAATAAGACAATTTTTTTTTACCAAAAATTAAAAAAAAAATGTTTGGGGTGAACAACCCCTAACACTTAGGGGTATGAAAAATAATTAGTAAAAAATTTGGTAAAAATCAGTAAAGCCGTTTCGGAGGAGTAAGGAAACAAACACTGTGACACGAGAATTTTATACATAAGATGGTGAAAATGTTATTATATTCCATGTGCATTTATGTTTGTTTTTTTATTTGTCTGATATTACTGCTCGACCCGTTGATATTTAAATATTAATGGATTTGGATGGATTTATTTTAAAATATTTAGTTTAGCCAAATGTCAACTGCTAGCTTTTACTTATCAAGGCTTACTGGCAAGTATTTGGTAGGATTTAGGTATTGTTTATTTTTTTTAAACACAGCATACTGTTCTGAAAAAAGACATTACCTACCTCATAAGTGTGACTGCCAAATAGCTGAGGTAGATACGAGTACATAAGAACGGTCTACTGGTGAAAAGCGTCTTCAAATAGAGTATTTTGAAAAAAGTACTTAAGTTACTGTGTTGCCCATCATCCTAGTAAAGAAAACGCCAACTGCTGATTCAGAGCCCCTCGTTCGAATCCCACGCCCACCACTATCTTTACGGAGTCATGTGCGTAATGCCGTTAATTTAAAAACGGCGAAGGAAAACATCGTGAAGAAACCGGCAAGTTCCAAGTTTTTTTTATCATGCGTCATCCACCAACCCGCACTGGGCCAGCGTTGTGTATTATGATGGCCTTGACTCTCTCCTTGCGAGAGAAGGCGCCGAGTCCCAGCTGTAGGACCATTTTGTAGAATGCTATGCTTTTTTATGAAAGTATCTAGTATAAGCCAGAATCGGTAAATGGATATTTTAATAAATATATTGATTTTATTGTTCATTAAATCTCTCCCATTGGTCACCGAGTTACTGCTTCCCAACAGCCTTGATGTTTTGTTTATTTGTTGTATGGAACAAGGCGGTAAATTACAAAACAAAAAATGGTTGTCTGTAAAGTCGGTTTACTGACGATAGTTGAACGTGACAACTTCAACTACGCCTTAGAGCGAGGTAACGCCACATGACGTCATGCGGCGAGGTAACGGCGCATGACGTAATGCGGCGAGGTAACGGCGGTAACGGCGCATGACGTCATGTTTTTACGTGCGTGCAGCCGGCTTCATCGAATTATAAGACGTTGTCACGTCAAAAACATTTTATCTTTCATCAGAGCGATTCTGAAACCATTCGGTTGCCTCCGACACGGAATCTCATCTCTCGGTCTTTGTCTTATCTGATAAGCATGACAGAGACCGAGAGATGAGATTCCGTGTCGGATGCAACCAAATGGTTTCAGAATCGCTACCCTGGTTTACGAATTTGTTTGTTTTGATATAGTTTTTATTCGAATAATATGCGTACATAGATAAAGTTTATTATGTATTACAATAGGCCGTGTTTTCCAAATTGAATGAATTGAGTCTTATTATGCCTAACGCTCTTAACAACTAAGTGTAATACCTACAAGCGCCTCCTATTGTCGTTTTGTTGAACCATATCTTTTTGTCTCGTCGGAAAACGCCTCATTACCGAGAGAGTTCCGAACAGTGGCGAAGCGTGCGGCCCCGTATAAAAAATTTTTTGGGGGTAAAGATTATGAAGGGTAATGATTACTCACAAAAGAAAAAAAAATGTTTACTTACATAAAATTAAAAAAATAATGTCGAAATTATCTATCTGTCTCTGTTTTCAATTTTTTTTAGAAACAATCCATATTAAATATTTTAGGTGCCATACTGGCCTTTTTAATAGCTGATGATAACTTCAGTTTTTCTAAAATGTCTGCTTCTATGGGCAATAGTGACAGGTCTGACAGGCGATCATGTCCCTTTGAAGTTCTTAGGTAACTTTTTGTAAGTTTAAAATTAGAAAAAAATAAAAATTGGTAAGTTTTTTTGATTTTGCTTACGCATGTCGGGGGCCCCCGTGACTCGGGGGCCCCGTATAATTGATACGGCATATACGGCGGTAGCTACGCCCCTGGTTCCGAAATAGGTACAAATAAAAATAATAATTGAATGGCAGATAAAATATAAATTAAATAGTTATGCACTAATATTGAAAGCTTGACACTTATCTCTGCACTTGTATACCATGCATGATTGTTACCTAGTTTAAAAGTCCAAAACCTTACCCATGTCGACCATATATATTTAATAGATAATTTTTCGAAAATAGTTATTTGTTGTACAAGAGTGCAAAGTTACTTTTTAACCGCGTGCGCAATTTTGATGACCGAGCAAGCTAAGGATTCTATATTCACGAGCGTAGCGAGGGATTCAAAAATTAGAATCCTGAGAGTAGCAAGGGAATCAAAACGGCACAAGGTGATAAATCTTTGCATTCGAGTGCAACACGTAATTTTTCATCCCACCTTAGCGAGGAAATTACTATATGTTTTGCGCATTTTCAGTTTCAGTCAATTCTGTTGGCGTCAAATGAACTTCTTGCTCGCTAGAATCACTTAGGTATTTCGGTTTTTTACTTGTATTCAATGTAACTGTTTTTAACATAAGCTTTAAACTTTTGAGTTTATTTAGCCATGGTTTTAACGGTAACAATATGACTTGAAAATATGGAGAGTTGACCGATTGAGGTAAGAGTTTCTTCTGTGTACATGAAAAAGTGTCCGCCAAATGCATTAAATTATAGTAGCGCTAAATTAGCGTCAGGTTACATTTTAAAGGATATAAATAAACGTACTATTCAGAATTCGCGAAAAAAAATTATTGGCATTCATAAGCACTGCCGATAGAAGTGAAAACTTATAACTCAGAATTTGATAGCTTAGAATTTGTACAAGTAGTTGATATTATCTATTAGGGGGCGTCCATAAATTACGTGAGGTGTTTAAGGGGGGAGGGGGTCGAGTCAAATCTCATCTAATCTTACGTTGGAGAGAGGGGGGGTCTCGGCAAATATCACGCAATTTATTTTCCTTGAAACGAAAAAAAATATACTATTTTGGTCCATTTAATCCAGATTGTACATGCTTAAGATTTAATGTTAATCGTAATACGAATGCCACTCGGGCTGGATCGACGCCGTCGGCGACGCGACGTCACACAAAAAAAAACATTACCTACTCAACAACGAAACCATGTTTTATGTGTCTGTAAACGACAATGTACTAATTGATATATCTCCTATCTCTCAGGCATCAAAATAAACTAATTATTAAATATTTTTATTTGTTTAATATATTCAGACTTTGAAAACCATTTAGTGGGTCGAGAAACAAAAAAATAAGTTAATATTCAAATAGAACACAAAGAATAAAACAATCTAACGTGTTTACGTAAGAAACCCATATCTTGAAAAATCTCACGTGAGATCGGGGCATGGGGGAGGGGGTAGAATAAAATCTCACGACATCTCACCAGAGGGAGGGAGGGAGGGAGGGACAGAAAATTAAAAAAAAGACCTCACGTAATTTATGGACGCCCCCTTAGTTACTAATTTAGTTGTCAATAATATTACATTATTTAACTCGGCATAGGTAGGTACTTCAATTCGATTCATAGCATTGTAAAATGTTCTGCCATTTGAAATAACATTCCTTACCTCTATTCTCCATTAGGCTTGTTTCCACTAAAAATGAATCGGATGGATTAGAGGTTCACACTATTGATTAAGATATACAGATTTTAATAAATAAAACAGCTTATCAAAATTAGTAAAGATTATTAATATTTTTGGCAAAGAAAATCTTAAAAAATAGGCATTGAGTCACGTGACAGCGAACGCCAATCAGAAAATGTGACGTCACGCCGTGGTAAGCATCACTTGACATTACTAATGTTGTTGACATTTTCATAGAACTAGTATTATCTTATTTTTTCTTAATTAATTCTTGGCCATGGATACTAGTTCTTCAGCCGCTTTACTCACCTAGTTTGTTTTTGTTTTACCACTATTCTTGAGGAAAATTATCAGTTTTTTTTTGCATTTACATTACTAAAATTGTACTGTATCAAATACTTACATCAAAATGATCTTCACAAAAATACATTCTTGATTTAGTGGGCATCATTCCTCCTCGCAAGCGTTTACCACTTTTTTCGTATATGTGGATCGTTTGGAACATTTATGAATAATTTATTTGGCGTATTTATACATGTGCTTGTACACTGGGGCACTATACAGTTCTTGTGATACGAGGGATTCATATTAAATTAAAAACATTGACAACGTCCTTACACAAACCCATATATTTATGTTTGCCACGGCGTGACGTCATTCATGACGCCATGACAGTCTGGAGCGTTTTTGTGCAGAAATTTGTTTGATTTTTTCAAATGCAAAATACGTATTGTAAATTAAGTTTTTTTTCAAAAATATGGATGATCCGGAATAATATAAACATTATGCTATATTATCAACCAATTTTTAAAATTTAGTAAATAAACCTATAAATAATTTAAAAAAAAATACACCAAGAAGGTTCCAAGTCGATGTTAAAACATCGATGTGTAATGAGCCGTTTTCCGACGAGACAAAAAGATATGGTTTAATAAAACGATAATAGGAGGCGCTTGTAGGTCTTTTGGTTTGTTGTCAAAAGCGGTAGGCATAATGGGGCTCAATTCATTCAATTTGCGAAAGCACGACTTCTAGTAATAAATAATAAACTACTTTATCCATGTACGCATTTTATTCGAATGAAAACTATATCAAAATTTCAAAACAAATTCGTAAACCTGATGAAAGACAAAATATCTATTTTTTAAATTTATTCTTGGCTATGGATACTAATCTTTCAGCCGCGAGAGTATCTCTCTACTTAGTCTGTGGATAAAATATTGTCGTATCAGTGTTGCTATTTATATCTTTGAATTTTCCTTCTACTTTGGCTTAGTTGGTGCCTATTGCCTCGGGAGTTCTAAAGATTTTTACTGAAAAGGGAGTGTGATCAGGGTAGCGATTCTGAAACCATTCGGTTGCATCCGACACGGAATCTCATCTCTCGGTCTTTGTCATGCTAAACAGATAAGACAAAGACCGAGACCAATAGGCACCAACTAAGCCAAAGTAGAAGGAAAATTCAAAGATATAAATAGCAACACTGATACGACAATATTTTATCCACAGACTAAGTAGAGAGATACTCTCGCGGCTGAAAGATTAGTATCCATAGCCAATCGGTTGCATCCGACACGGAATCTCATCTCTCGGTCTTTGTCATGCTAAACAGATAAGACAAAGACCGAGAGATGAGATTCCGTGTCGGATGCAACCGAATGGTTTCAGAATCGCTACCCTGTAACGGTTTTTTATTACATTATCAACCTAATTAGCTATTTTTATTCCCAATATTTTAAAATTAAAAAAGACACTTTTTACACTATACTTTTTCCCTGGAAACGGGTAGGGTCTCTAAAGGGATTACACTGTTGAGAGTATATATGGTAGAGACAGATCTATCTGCATCTCGAACAATCGCCATCTAGTGCGTCCGTTGGAACTATTTTTGTCTCGTTGGAAACTCCCTCATTGTGTATGAAGCAAACGATAAATCGATGTTTGTCAACATCGATGTATCGTTTGCGTTTGCATTTGCATTTTGCACTTGGATCCCTACCCTAGACGCGATTTGTGATGGGCGAGGTTCTAATTTGATCATTTGTCATCGTTTTAATTTAATTTCAAATAAGAAACGATTTTGCATTTTTTTTACAAAGTGATGATCTTCCGATAAAGTAATTATGTGTTTAGTCAATGAGTATTGCTCAAGATTATGTTATTTTAATGGGTTAACAAATGCTACCGTTATATGTTTCTGTTTTCAGTTACTGGAAAAACAATGAGATTCTCATTGTTATTGCTTACGGTGACGAGTTGTGTGAGGTCGCAAACGCTCGAAACATCCGGCCAGTACAACCCAAACTATCCTCCGCAGCAGCAAAACCAAAATGCGACTCTATACCGTCAAAATCCACAAGTGCCTTATGGCAGCTTCCCAGTAAACGGTAACGAATACAACCCGCCGCAAAGCTCTTTCTATCAAGACAGCGTCTACAACACTGATAATTATAGTGAAAATGATAACGAAGTGAATCCCGAAAACAGCGCCACGTATTATGCCGGTTTAGATTATGAGGAACGGTATAGATGCCCTCCCAATTGGATTCGTTTTAAAGAGTCTTGCTATCGGTTCACTAAGTCACCGGATCGTCCAAGGAATGAAGCGCGAAAAATCTGTCAAACATATGAAGCTGATTTAGCTTCTGTGAATAGTCCGGAGGAACACGGTTTTATCATTATCAATTTGATGAAACTAGATCCCCAAAAAGGTAAATGGTACATTGGAGCTCATCAACAATCTCCTGGATATTGGAGCAATGATGCTGATGGTACACAGTTATCTGGGCTAGAGAATGCTTTCTTTGAAGACACACAGGATCAGATTTATAACAGCTACAATTTGTTGCCTCGGGATTTTCTTGTCTATCGTTTCCACCAGGGTCGCTGGGGTTTATCTGCAGTAGAGGGTACACAGTACTATCATTTTATATGTGAGGGAGTGACATCGAGGCTACGATATTTGATTGAAGAACAAAGATCATTTACATATGGTCTCGACACTTATGATCCTCTTAGAATTCCAAGAGGTCCATACTTCATAAAGGAGCCAGTAGACACAATATATGACCCATTGAAAAATTATCATGTCCAGTTAATATGTATAGCCGGAGGTTATCCAGCTCCTGTTTACAAATGGTATAGAGAAGACTATCAGGTAGATAGCCCCGTGTACACCGAGATAGATCCTCTCTCTGATACAAGATTTATAATCAGCGGAGGAACTTTAATGATTTACAATCCAGATACAGAAATAGATAATGTGAGATATCATTGCACTGCTGCTAATAAGTTTGGTACGATTCGCTCAGAATCAGTTAGGTTGTCATTTGGATTCATTAGAGAATTTAACCAAAAAAGGCCCATCGAAAGTGGAAAAGAGTATTGGGGCAAAGTAGTCTACTGTGATCCGCCATCTTACTACCCAGCAGTTAATTTCTTATGGGCTCGAAATTATTTTCCTAACCTTGTTGAAGAAGACAAACGTGTCTTTGTATCCTTTGATGGAGGACTTTATTTCTCAGCTTTAGAAACTATTGATAGAGGAAATTACAGCTGCAATGTAATGAGCAAAGTGTCCGATGCTGGTCGTAATGGACCATTTTTCCCATTGTTTGTATATCCTAATTCAGATTATCAACAACTCAAATTCCCAAATAATTTTCCAAAAGTGTTCCCGGAAGCACCAGTAGTAGGTCAGGAGGTGCGGCTAGAATGTGTTTCATTTGGATACCCAGTGCCTTCATATAACTGGACAAGAGTAAACAGTACAGTACCGAGGAAAGCTCACTACAGCAGCTACAATAGAGTACTAACCATTCCAAATGTTGGTGTCGAAGATGAAGGTGAATATGTCTGTGATGTCCGCAATGATAGAGCTCATATCTTCAACAGTGTCTTTCTCAAAGTACAAGCAAAACCAAACTTTACAATCCCTCTAGCCGATAAACATATGGACAACAAAGGAGAATTGCACTGGAGCTGTGAAGCATTTGGTATACCTGATGTCAATTATACTTGGTGGAGGAATGGTCAAAAGCTATCAATGGATACTTTGCTACCAGATGAGAGGGATCGCTATGTGATCCAAGATAATGTGATGATTATAAAGTTCTTGGATCCAACCAAAGATCCTGGGATGTACCAGTGTGAAGCAAAAAATCAATTGAAAGCTAGTTACTCAAGTGCTCAGCTTCGGGTTCTCTCACTGAAGCCATCATTCAAAAAGAAACCATTAGAATCAGAGACATATGGATCTGAAGGAGGCAACGTAACTTTAAGATGCAACCCTGAAGCTGCACCGAGACCAACATTTACCTGGAAAAAAGATAATGTTGTGATTGGAGCTGGAGGGAAGAGATTCATCACAGAGACTGGCAATCTTATTATAAGACAACTCTCACGAGACGACGAAGGCGTGTATACGTGCGTGGCTAAAAATCAATATGGGTCTGATGAGAGCCGGGGCAGGCTTATCGTCTTACGTGCTCCACGCTTCCTTGAGCGGCTGCCTCCGAGGATCACCACGCAGGTGGGCCAGGTCGTGTTCATGCACTGTAACGCTGAGGTGGACCCGCTTCTCGACACAGCTTATCTCTGGAACCACAACGGCATGCGTATCAAAGACGCGGCCGACATCTACGCCGATAAAAGAATTAAGGTCGACGGCGGTGAACTCACTATCTTTAACATTAGCCTCTCCGATGTAGGTGATTATGAGTGCATAGTCAAGTCGGCTATCGGTCGAATCTCATCGCATATGATGCTGCGAATCGAAGGCCCTCCAGGTCCGCCGGGTGGCTTACACATCTTGAATATCCAAAGATCTGAAGTCTCTCTGGAATGGACAGACAGCAACCCGAACGGTCGTCCCATCACCGGTTACGTGGTGACGGGTCGCACTCAGTGGAACTCTACTTGGTCTCTGATTGCGGATAATGTGGTCAATGTCGCGGAGATAGATCGTTACAACGGACGAAAGCGCGCTACTATAATGACATCGCTGCTGCCCGGAGCCGTTTACGAGTTTAGAGTACAGGCAGTGAACTTACTGGGAGCCGGGCAGCCTTCTGCACCCAGTCCGCAGTTCGCCACTCCGACCGACAAGCCGTACCACGCACCGTCCAAAGTTGGAGGCGGCGGAGGAAAGACTGGCGATCTACAAATCACTTGGGAATCGCTCCCGCGTCACCTGCAAAATGGTCCAGGAATACACTACAAGATATTCTGGCGGCGGAACAGTACAGAAGTCGAATTCCAATCTTTGCTACTCAAGAAATACGGCAACATCGGCCAGTACGTTGTGCACGTTGCGCAAACATATTTCTATACACCTTACGACGTAAAGGTGCAGGCATTTAACAATGACGGTGCGGGCCCGGAGAGTGAGATTGTTACTATATATTCTGCTGAGGATATGCCGCAGGTAGCACCACAGATGGTGTACGCTCGTTCCTTCAACTCGACTGCTCTGAACGTAACTTGGAACCCCATAGACCAGTCCCGCGAAAGATTGCGCGGAAACCTGATTGGCCACCGCCTCAAGTATTGGAAGCAAGCAAACAAGGAGGAGGAGTGCATTTACTACTTGTCCCGGACTACGAGAAACTGGGCACTCATTGTGGGCCTCGAACCCGACACTTACTACTTTGTTAAGGTATGATATTTTTAAATCATCATATTAAAGTGTGCCCTTGGTACAATAAACTCAATACAGTAAATAGAACCTTATCCCTCTCTGCCAACTTGGACTTTTTTACTCCACTGTAACTATCAAGGTGTCTTAGGGGACTTTGGAAACATAACCCTTCACACCGTAACACACTGATGCTTACATAACTTTATGACGGTAGAATAACTATCAAAGGTGTGGTACTTCCCCAGGTGGATTCTGCAAAGAATCCTACCACTACAGACGTACCGACTTTCCACTACCTTTCTGCAACTATAGTATACGTAACGCACATTGTTGGGCATATAGGAGTGATGGCAATGGGAGCAACAGTGCTGTTGGTTATCTTAATTTGTACCTATTGTTTTACCCAGGTAATGGCGTTTAACTCTGCGGGCGAGGGTCCCGAGAGCGAGCGGTTCCTGGAGCGTACGTTCCGCAAGGCCCCGCAGAAGCCCCCGGCCTCCGTCAACGTGTGGGCGTACAACCCCACCACCGTGCGCGTGGTCTGGAGATACGTGCAGCCCACGGACGAGGAGGAACCACTGCTCGGATACAAGGTATGTTGAACTCTTGTTTTAGTTCTAAGTCTTTTAGTCCAAATACTAATGGAAACTTAGTAGTTCTCTGAACTTTTTGGGCAAACTCTGTTTTTTGTAGTGTTAGCAGAGTCCGCCTGGGGAAGTACCACACCTTTGCCAGTTATTCTAACACCAAGCAGTAATTTGCAATCATTACTGTGTTCCGGTTTGAAGGGCAATGTTTCCAGAGAAATTACAGAGCTTAGAGATATCATATCTTTGATCTCTGGGTGACGAGCACAGTGCAGTGCTAGGTAATTATTTGGACTCTTCATGTTCCAATAGCTGGGTGTCACTGTGCTGTTATGTGGCAGGCATGTTGCTTACTATCAGGACGTTGGCCAAGTGCGGGTTTGCGAATAACACGTTTTCGAAAGATGTTTTTTGGAACACGCCGGTTGCATCACGATGTTTTTCTTCTGCATTAAAGACAGTGGCCATTACCACTGATGACTGGTCACACCTGATGAAAATCACGTTGGATCTCGTAATATATAAAATTTCAATCTCATCTGCATTTTTTTTTCGAATAATGCTACAAAACAATAAACCCTTGGAAGGTGACCGTGCCATGCTTGACAATTCTGTAACATTATTATCTCTATAAAAATTTCAACTAATATAGGTACTCTTTTATTGAAAAATATTTCTAACTTGAAAGTATTTTTAAGATAATTTTCCAAATAAAACTTAATTATTCCAGGTCCGAGTATGGGAGATCGATCAAGACATGAGTACAGCGAATGACACCCTAGTCCCAGTGGAACATAAGCTCGAGGCGTACGTTCCCAACCTTGCACCGGGTAAGACCTACAACATGCGAGTACTGGCTTACTCGAACGGAGGCGACGGCAGAATGTCTTCGCCGGCTATCACCTTCCAAATGGGAGACTACCACACAGACAGCTATGCATACAGTGCTAGATCGGCAGCTTATTCCACTAGCAGAAGCGGAATCATCACACTACTGATGTTCCTGCAATTATACATTCACTTGTCATGATTAGTGTTTGAATAAGTTATGAAAGATTTCTTAGCAGCTATAATGTAACATTCCATTCTTATTCTTAGGTTGTGATAAATATCCGGCCATATTGTGACGTCTCTTTGTGTTCTAAATGCAATACTATTTCTATCAAAGAAATTATATTAACAATCTGTCTCAATCTCTCAATGATATTATGAATTTTATAGTTATTATTTCTACACATAACATTTTGCTACTAAAAACAATTATTTTGAATCTTTTAAAAAACTTTTTCTAATCTCTCTAAAGCTTTTAGTACTCTCTACGTTAGTATGTATGTTAATACACTTGCGTCATATTTTTGTACTAGGTTTTCTGTCAAAAGTAATTGACAATAAGTAATGTGTAATGTAGTATGTAAGGTAAACAATAATTATTATAAGAAAGTAATAGACCCATACCCATATCACAAGAATCTCTTAGTGTGTAAGAGTTGAGTAGGTATATATTTGTATAGTGTACCACCAATCCGAGCCATTTTTACCTTATTTTATTTTGCGATAATATTTATTTTTATCCTTTTAAGAAGATATGTTTATAGTACAAAAATGCTGTATATTTTTATATGAAACAATAATTTGACTTATGGACTTATTGGGGCTTGATTCTGTTGGGCCAGTGAAAAACATTTACTGAAGTTTTTAGCTATTTTCTGAATCATCATAATCATCAGCCCATACTAGCTTTTTTTTTTTAAATAAAGAGTGACGAGACGGGCACGACATGTGCCTGATGGTAAGCAACATGCCTTCCACATGACAGCACAGTGACACGTAGCTATTGGATCATGAAGAGTCCAAATCATTACCTAGCACAGCACTGCGCTCGTCACCCAGAAATCTAAGATGTTATTTATATCTCTAAGCCCTGTAATTTCTCTGGAAACATTGCCCTTCAAACCGGAACACAGTAATGTTTGCACATTACTGCTTGGCGGTAGAATAACTGGCAAAGGTGTGGTACTTCCCCTGGCGGACTCTGCTAAGAGTCCTACCACTACAAAACGCCGCACGTAGGCAAATTCCGGGAGACGCCACGCGGATAACTCAGTCAGAGTTGTGTCTCGATTATAAATGAGATAGCGGCGGCCTGTGGGCTCGCTCGCTCGATCATTTGCTGGGCAAAGTAGTAAGCAAATTGGGCATAGGCAAATATCTTAAATCCCGAATTTCAAAGTGAAATAACCAACCCTAAAAAAATCTATGAAAGTAGGATGGCCCAACATAATTTAGCCATAGTTCAAAATCTGTGATGTAATATAATATGCACACATTTATATGTATTTATGTATGTAAAACGCAACTTAAAAACATAAATTATGCTGGGCATATCATCTGAGCAATATTCTTCAACACTATTTTTGTTTTGTATAGTTTGGTAAAATGCTCTTAGTCTAGATCTCTAGATTTATAGAATTTTGTATTCAAGAACGTGACAAGAAATGCCTTAAAATGTTGAAAATATAACTTTTTTATGTAACATGTTTACTGTAAAATAAAATGACAAAAATATTAGAAAACAAATATTTTGATTCTATACAATGTACCCTTTTACATTTTATTTGTATTTGGTTTAGTTTGATTGTTAACCATTGAAAATTTCTTTGAAATCGATTAATAGTTTGTGGAAATCAATTGTTTCAACAGTGAGTTAGGTGACCGTACCTAGGTGCCTATAGGCGTACTACGAAATAATGGCACTGAGATGACATTGTCAGGAGAGCGTGGGCATCAGGAAATCGAGCATCGACAATCTTGATTGGTTCGACGACGGCGTTAGTTCCCATTTTGGCCATGTGCCATTATTTTCATGTAAGGGTATATAAGTATATATACCTAGGTACTGTCCTACTTACTACTTTGACATTATTCCAGTCCAGCGATCGAATCCAGCGCTGGATTGCTTACTGGAATAATGTAAACCGGCACTGGAAAGCATCAATCCAGTGCCAATACATTCCAGTGCCGGTTTGCATTATTCCAGTAAGCAATCCAGCGCTGGATTCGACCGCTGGACTAGAATAATGTAAACCGGGTAGTAAGTCGAAAGTGTTGTATTATTATGTTGAAGATTTTCTATGAAAAACGTAACTTCGAAATAAACTCTGTGTCTTTTTTACTCCGGTTCTACTTCGATCCGTCGTTTTGTCCGTTTAAATGTTCTAAGCCTACTCTAATTAGAGTGGACTTAGAACATTTAAAAGTCAAACAATGTTCGATCGGACGAAACAAAGTAGAACGGGAGTAGGAAAGTCGCGAGTTTATTACGTTTTTCTCAGAAAGAGTAGACGACCAGGTGGTCTCAGGAGGTGGACGTGGGTAAGAACTGGCAAAAACTCCTTCAATCTCAGTAGATCCATTCTCCAGATCCACCATGGATCTAATGTGATTTTTTTTTCTTAGTAGATCTACTTTATAGTAAACTTGATCTAATGAGAATTATTATTGGTAATAGATCTACCTATTTCAAAACTATGTTAACATTTATTAGATCTATTTATTCTGTTTAGTGTCACTAGATAGAACGTGAATTTTTTTTTTAATTTTTTTGAGGGAACTGAATTTTAATTATCAGCGTAATTTTTCCAAAAAGTGGCCAATGCCAATTTCGCCATTTAAAAGCTGCATTTGTGCGAATAAAATGCAATCGTCATTTTGGACGCTTATTTTGCGACGTTTAGGTGATGACCTTTTCTTACATCTTTCCCAACGGTCACAATTGAGTGCAGTCAGTGATGATTCTTGATGTATAATGTGCAGTATCTGTAAAAACTGCACTTCGTGTTTGTAAATATTTGTATTGATATTGTGGTTCCAGCCTTCTATGCTATTATTATCTAGTGCGATGGCGTAACCCATACACACACCAGATTCTATATTAGTAGTCATTCATCCAGTTTTTTTGAAAATAATTTACAAATTTACTTAGCTTGTCCTGATTTTGCGTAATTTCTCTTTTAATGTAATCCCAGCCATCCTCAATCATATTCTCAGGAAGTAGAGCAAGTTTAGTACATGTATGTCCAAAGCTTTTGCTTTACGAAACAGGGCATTACAAAAATGGCAGTTCCCTCAATTACATATTTTTTAAGTTAATAAAGTTTTCATTTAATTCAATTCACGTTCTATCTAGTGACACTAAACAGAATAAATAGATCTAATAAATGTTAACATAGTTTTGAAATAGGTAGATTTATTGCCAATAATAATCCTCATTAGATCAAGTTTATTATAAAATAGATCTACTAAGAAAAAAAAACTCATTAGATCAAGTTTACTATAAAGTAGATCTACTAAGAAAAAAAATCACACTAGATCCATGATGGATCTGGAGAATGGATCTACTCAGATTGAAGGCAAAAACTACGGGATCTGGATGAAATTTGGCGTAGATAATAATCTAGAACTAGAATAACTTGCTATTTGCTAATTTCCGTCCCAAGAAAACAATGGGATCGGGAACTTTCAGAGAGCGGAGCGCTGCTAGCTGTCTGTTTTCAATATCTCTATACGAGGGAGTTGTCCCACCGCCGACGAGAAAACGAGTAACCATAGACTATATTGTCGCTCAAGAAACGTACAATAGATATACATTCCGTGTAAATAAAAGGTTCATTCGCACTAGTTCCATTGCTTTGTTCCATGATGGAACTACTGCGAATTTTTTTCCTTTTTTTTTCGCGTTAGTTCCATTCATGCATGAAATATGAAATGATGGAACTACTGCGAATACTCAAAATAAAATTCGCATTAGTACCATTATGAAAATTATATATGGATAGGTAAAAACATTCAACTTTAGAAATACCTCAGCACATACTAATTTTATTCACAGAAACATTTCGAACATTAATATCACAGTATAAAGAAATACTACCGGTAGTTCATCGTCTTTGATCTTGGGAGAAACCCCGATAATGTTTCGACCGGGTTGGGTGGTTGTTTGTTTTTTTATATTATGATTTTTCTATGAAGATGATCTTTAATTTTAAAATGGTTTACGTCAAAATAAAGACTGGTTCTATACTATGACCTGTATTCTTGGGGAAGTGGTGAGATTTTCACCCAGGACTTTGTATTTTTTGTTGTTAAATAACGGTAAGCGACAATATTAAGTCTATTAAATCATACAGTCGTTCGACGAAGCCGTCTAGATGGGGCGATAGTGCGGGGTGTGCTGGGTGAGACGCGGGAAGCGCGCTCCTGCATTGCCTACATTAAAGTGTTAGTATTGCAGGAGCGCGGCTCGGGGTTGACGTCCTCCGTATGTTTTTGTAAAATTCTTGTAAAATATTTTAAAAAGCATTTTTGTTTGCGACAACCCAACCACCCAACCCGGTCGAAACATTATCGGCGTTTCTCCCAAGATCAAAGGCGATGAACTACTGGTAGTATTTCTTTATACTGTGATATTAATGTTCGAAATGTTTCTGTGAATAAAATTAGTAGTCAAATGTGCTGAGGTATTTCTAAAGTTGAATGTTTTTACCTATCCATATATAATTTTCATAATGGGACTAATGCGAATTCTATTTTGAGTATTCGCAGTAGTTCCATCATTTCATATTTCATGCATGAATGGAACTAACGCGAAAAAAAAAGGAAAAAAAATCGCAGTAGTTCCATCATGGAACAAAGCAATGGAACTAGTGCGAATGAACCAAATAAAAGAGACTCGTATACAAATAGTTGATCGCCGACTGTTCACACTGCCGGCGAAAACTCGCTTCACTAGTGTGTCGCTGATCGACAAGAGCTATGAAAGATAACACTCGCTCAGCGATACTCGCTATGCGATTATAACACGCAGAGAGACCAGCGGTCATTTCTCTACAGTGCGGATCTGAAAGAGGCGAGTGAGGAGAGTAATCGCTCGCTCACTTATAGCAGAGCTACACAACTATCAGAACTACGCAGTCGCTCTCCGCGGCTCGCCAACTCGTTTGTAATTCTAGCTCTACTCGTTCATCAATGCCGGTGAGACAACTGCTGAAAACTATACTGAAAGAGATAGTTCTGCAGGTCTACTACGAAGTCCGATAAACGATATGTCGGCGAACTTATGGAAGTTTCCAACCACGAAAGACAATCGGTCGGTTGATCAGATCGGCCGTTTCGTTCGATCCGACCCTCATCCGACCTAATAACCCAATGAAATTAGGCAAAAAAATAAAGTAGCCAAGTGCGAGTTGGACTCGCCCATGAAGGGTTCCGTTCCAGCAAGTAACATAATATACATAGTACACATAGTTCTTGTAGTTCGTTGTAACTTTGATCGAAGTTTTAATAATAGTGTATTTATGACGTACTAAAAAAAAACTACTCATCAGATCGAGTTCAAACTAATTTTCGTTGGTAGTTTTCATGGTAATGTACATCATATATTTTTTTTAGTTTTTTCATTCTCTTACTTTAGAAGTTAGAGGGGGGGGACACACATTTTACCACTTTGGAAGCGTCTCTCGCGCAAGTTATTCAGTGTAGACAAAAATTATTTTAGAAACCTCAACATCATTTTTTAAGACACCACACACGTGTAGGTTTGATGAAAAAAAAATTTTTGAGCTTCAGTTCTCAGTATGGGGGGCACCCCTAATTTTTGTTTTTTTTTAAAAATTTTGTAAAAATCTTAATGCGGTTCACAGAATACATCTACTTACCAAGTTTCAACAGTGTAGTTCTCATAGTTTCGGCAAAAAGTGGCTGTGACATACGGACGGACAGACAGACATGACGAATCTATAAGGGTTCCGTTTTTACGTTTTACGGAACCCTAAAAATGGAATAAAAAAACATTAAATTATGTAGTTTGGTGACTATAAAGGATCAATCGACGGGTGCATTCTGAGGATGTCAGCGTTTCATTCCAAATTCTTAATTTTCCGCATTATATATTTTCCAATTTCTTTATAATACATAATCTTATTTGTCTAAATTATGAATTTTACATATTCCGAATTTTCCACATTCTTAATTTTCACAATGATAAATTATACAAATTCTTAATTTTCCAAACAAGCACAGTTTGATACATTGTATATCAAAAAATATCATTAGTGCTTTGATTGTAAGAAAATATGACTACCGTGCTGTAATAAAATTCATTAATTTGGACATTTTGCTAGTAGTTATTTTTTAATATCACATATCCATTGATCAGTGCTTATCAGATTTGATTTTGAAGACGTCCAGACTTTTTTAATAGTATTTATATTAGAATAACGAAACGGGCAGGCCTGACGGCAAGCAACATGCCTGCCTAGCACAGTGGCACGCAACTATTGGAACATGAAGAGTCCAGATTAGCTAGCGCACACTGCACAGCACACTGTACAGCGCACGTTACTCAAAGATATAAGATTATATTATTACATCAGTAAGAAGATAAAGTGGATAGGAATGTAGAAGTAAAGTGAAGTGGATAAACATTTTAAATATATAGTATAGGTAATGTTTATCCACTTCACTACTAGGTATGTAAAATCATAACATCGGCACCGTCAGTTTATAATAAAACGCATGGGATTATAATTCAACGGTAAGTATGTAGGTTAGGTTAGTTTGACGTTGTTGGATAATTCGTATTCGGAAGGTAATATGACTCAAAACAAAAGACTGCTATATATTGGGAGGGAAAATTTAAATTTAGAACAAAGCATTTCTATTTTGAAAACCAAAGAGTTTGCATGTTATTCGCTCTCGTAAGAGGTTCTATATACCACCTCTCACGAAAGCGAATTCCGTATGCCACGGCTTACCCATATATTCGGTTTTTTTTTACTTGTTATTTTTACTATAATATGTTCGCACTCGACCACAATCTCGCCTGCGATCTATGATGGAGCGTGCTTACTTAGAAGAAACCGATTCACTCTCGATTTGAAAACAGCAAGATTTTAACCATCGGGGAAACCCACTCAGGCAATGCATTCCACAATCTAGACGTTCTATCACAAACTTTCGTGTCTTTGGAACATCAACCATGAAACGATATCGCTTTTTCGAGATACGAAAAGTCAAAGAAAAAATCCGATAAAAACCCGATAAGCTAGCAATTTATATACCTGAAGTGCCTATAATGTTTTGTATTTATGACCTAAAGAGACCGTCGTGCACAGTACACAACATAATCGTATATTCACATATTCGTATAGTCATAAATCGCAAAACAATGTTCAAATTGACTATTTAAGTTGTGACACAGTCTGAATTTCGAGCACAATTGCTTAAAATTGGGACTGTGATAGTATTTGGTAAGACAGATTGTAAATTTGCCGCAATAAAACATTTTTCCCCGTTTTTTCGTGGTCCTACTAATTTGTCCTACTAGTAGGACCACGAGGGATACCTACTTCTGTCTGTCCTATTACGTGAAAAATCAAAAATTTACCTCCTGTATATGCTGTGTATAGGTACTTATGATAAGAACTGACATGAAACAAGACTCATCTATTTTTTTCTAAAAAGTGGCCTACTGATATTTCGCCGTGAATTAACTGTAATTGACATTTTAATATAAAATCATCTCGATCTATATCTTCCTTTCGACGACGTGATGCATCACTTGTCATTTCGCTTTCCATTTCAAATATCACATTTATTAATCGTAATAAGGAAACTGGTGAACGCTTTTTAATGTTCTTGTTCAATCGAGAGTGCCAACTTTCAACGACGTTGTTGGTACGGTGACGTTCACCATATACGCACCATTTTGATGTGTAATTTTCATTCTTCCACCATGTACTGGTCATATATTTCAGAAATTTCATAATTTTATGTGTACTAGGGCTTTCAGACTTTATATAATCAATACCAACTTCTATGAGATTTTCAGGAAGTAGAGCTAGAGCCGTACATAATCCGACAATCCTACGTTCTATTTTTGTCTTTATTTTAAGTTTGTCTTTAGCATTTTTCCAAATGGCTTTAGACAAATGATAAAAACACTTTTTTAATTGCACTTCAGGAAAAATGACCGTCAAAGCATTGGAAATAGAGACTTCGAAATTTAGGTGTATTTTTTTTGGATTCCAATCGGGTATTTGCGATTTAATCATTGCGAATACAGCAGCATACGACTCTTGTTTTTTATCAGACATGAGGGCATAAACAAGTGGTACTACTTTCGTTTCTAATGTTGAAGCACCGATATCTCCGTGAATGGAAAACAGTTGCCCAAACGGCGGAGGGCAACTCTGAAAAGTTCCATCAACGAAAAACTCCTCAGTTTTTGTCAAAAGAATTCTGCATTAGAACAAAAAATGAAAATGCAACAACTTCCATTCCGGTATTCCGCTAAAAGAAAAATCGACAACTGTTCTGGTATTATTACAGACTCTACGTTCTTGAAATTTGTTCTTTGGCGACTAGTGTACAGAGCAGTTTGAATATTTTTCAAGGGTGGCAATGGTTGTACGAAATGTATACCTTTATCTTCCAATCTCTTTTTTTCTTTTTTATATATTTGCGGAATCGGAACATCCGAAGAAGAAGCTTGTTCATTCATCTATGGTCATTTTATCTATGGCTTCGTGGATTTGGTTCTTGGCATAGTTGACTTGACAGGAGTGTTCCTTTAATTTTATAACTTGTGTACCCTGCAGAATATAGATTGAATTAAAATAATTTACAAGAACCAGATTGTCCACGTAAATCTAACCACCAAACACAAATGACCCACCTTTAGAGTCGCTGATCCTCGGCATTTTTCTTTTTTAGACCGATTACAATTCCAAATTATAAATCCACTTTTATACTCTCTCTGCTTGTAGTACTGCCGTCCTGCATATAAAATAACTGTCCCACCTTTTCTCTTTATAAATGTTACCTCCTCATCCTCAGACATTATTTTCGAAGTTAAACCGGATTACACTCAAGAAAATGTAGCGAGAAAATTTCTTCTTAGACGATTGTTTGACAAATAGGTACTTGACAGACAATAAGGATGACATTATATTGAAAAGAGATTATCATTTTAAAGTGGCTAGCTATTTAAATCACTAACGAGTTCTTATAATAAGTACCTATACACAGCATATACAGGAGGTAAATTTTTGATTCTTCACGTAATAGGACAGACAGAAGTAGGTCTCCCTCGTGGTCCTACTAGTAGGACAAATTAGTAGGACCACGAAAAAACGGGGACATTTTTTATTTATTTATTTATATTCCGAAATTTGAAATTTTTTGACGATTTTTTTTATCACGATTGTACTTCCTTTAGGCAAATTCCTAATGTGGAATTTTAAGAATTTGTAAAATTAATAATGTGTTAATATAATAATGTGGAAAATACAGAATATGAACAAATAATATTTTGGATAAAAAATAATGTGGACAATACCAGAACTTGGAAAATTAAGAATTTGGAATGAAACGCTGACACCATTCTGAGCTTATATTCCAATTTGAGAGATTCTGGCATGGTCAGCTCAAGGTCATTTAGATGAAAACGCGTTTAATTCGATATCTCGAGAACTGTTAGTGTTAGGCAAAAAATTGTTAAGACCTTTTCTCTTCTAAATGAAATTTACTAACTTTTACATCCACAACTTTTCTTTTTTTCATCAATATTTTTCAAGTTATTGCTTCCGAAAGGCAAAAATTTAACTTTTTTTCCTCCCTTTCGCCATTTCCTCCCCAACCGTTAAATTTTATGAAACTTTACCGATAATCAAAAGTGTACATCTTTTAATAATAAACAACTTTTTCCTTGAACTTTTTTCTGTAATGACAATACCTTCAGAGTTATGTTACTTTACCGAGCGAAATCCGCGAAATCCGCGCGAGTGTTTTTTATGTATGTTACGTATTTCTGGCATATGTCGAAGTAGGTAACGTTGTTGTCCCACATACCTAACCCTGTGTAGAAGAAACCCACCGACACAAACAAACAATGAAATTTGGGTTCAGCCCTAAGTCCGCAGGTGTCGCGAATTTATCGCAGTGTCACGGAGGTGTCGCAGTGGCGTGGATTTCGCTCGGTAAAGTAACATAACTCTGAAGGTATTGCCATTACTGAAAAAAGTGCAAGGACAAAGATGTTCATTATTAAAAGATCTACACTTTTGATTATTGGTAAAGTTGCATAAAATTGAACGGTTAGGGAGGAAATGGCAAAAGGGAGGAAAAAAAGTAAATTTTTTGCCTTTCGGAAGCAATAACTTGAAAAATATTGATGAAAGAAAGAAAAGTGGTTACTATAAAAGTTAGTAAATTTAATGTAGAAGAGAAAAGGTCTCCACAATTTTTTGCCTAACACTAACAGTTCTCGAAATATCGAGTTAAACGCGTTTTCATCGAAATGACCTTGAGCTGACCATGCCAGAATCCCTCAAATTGGAATATATGCTCAGAATGCACCCCCCTATCGATCCTTTATAGTCCCCAAACTACATAATTTAATGTTTATTTATTTCCTTAATTGCACTGCATTATAAGACTATAACTTCCGACCCGAAATGTATCGATCCGAATGTTTTTCGTGGTAGAATCCGAATGTTTTTCAGCTGTCGGTCGGATCCGATTATTCGGAGTTTGTTTTCGTAGTAGACCTGCAGATTTTCAGGTGAATAAAAGATACGTAGCTTCTTTGAGAACGTCGTGTAAAGGCAATGTCAATGGAAGTGATAAATACTCCAGCTATTGTAATAAATATACCTAGGTAGGGAATGGGTTCATGAGGACAATATTATGACAATAACATACGTTGTAGTTTATTAAATTTGTCTTGTTCATGTATTTCAATTACATTTCTTTTTTGCTTTACGTTTTAAGCATTTGGCATCTACATTATCTAACAAACCTAGATTAACAGAATGTTTCCTTTTCAGTAGACTTGGTTCATCAGATTGCTGATTTTGCTTCATAGGAAGAAGTCCTACTGCGTAAGGTATTTCATTTTCACAATCGCCATTTAAATTCTCATTTTCTTTGGGCTCTTCATTTTCTTTGTCACCGCTACTGTTAATGATTCCATCCCATTCTTCACTCTTCACATCCATAGATTGCTTTATATCAGAGTTTTGATAATCCGTATTTTCATCATCATGGTTAATTTTATTATCCATCATTGTATTTTCATCGGTATCTTTTCTACATGGCTCGTCATTTATGTCTAAGCCATCCCATTGCAAACCGCTGGTCGTTATACTAGTTGATAAATCTGAGTTATTTTCGTTCAGATTTTGAGTAGTATCATTGTTTTCTTCGGGGGTTAGCATGTCGCCGTCGGTGTTAGTAGAAGTTGGATTGCTTTTCTGAGTCATGTTCATTTTGGTCTCTATACTCATTAAATCTTTTATAATTTCTTCCTTTGCTTGAGCAAACGAATTGGCATCGTCATCGTTTCGCCTCGGGGTGGCTATCAAGCAATCCAGATCATCTTTGAATACATTACTTTGCGGGAGCTGTAAACTGAAGTCGTAACAATCTTCGCTCCTTCTCATAGCTTCTGTATTTAACGAGTTGAACTGTTGGTTCAAACTTTCGTTCATCTGAGAACTTTTTGCATCTAAAAGAGACATGTTGAAATTGTTGTCCAAAGAACTACTATTTGGGCATAGTTGTTCCATTACTCTCGCATCAGATAACTGTTGATCTTCATAATACTTTTTGACGTCATCACTCATAGATTTGAAGTACTGCATATCACCATCAATACATGAGAAATCATTAGCGTTCTCGTGATCTAATGAGTTAGCATTCTCTTGGAGACGGTCTAGCACCACGTAGTTTTGTTGTTCACCAAACGATTCCAGATTATCTGGTAGAATAGTGTTCAAGCTGTTCATTGAATCTTCGGGATGGTCGAATTGAGCCGAATCTTTGGAGTAGTCATTCTGTGCATAGCCTTTATTGCCGAGTATCATTTCTCCTCTTTCAATCGATTTCGATAAATCATCTATGCTCTTGATTTCGCTAGGGTCTGCTACCTTTTCTATAATATTAGGTTGTTCTATGACTTCGTACTGGATCTCGCTACTCTGTACCATGTCGAGTAGAACTTGTTCGTTGACGTTAATGTAGGAGCCATCGCCCGATTCGAAAAGTATCGGCAGATCTGTCGGAAGTCCGGCGCTTTTCAGCGCATTAACGTATTGGGACATGGCCGTGCTGATGCCATCGCCGCCGTTTTCGTTGGTAGAGTTAGTCGTGGCCGTGTTTGCGTAACTTGTGGGGATGTTGTCGGGAATATTGTCTTTGAAGGGTATGTTGGGGTCGAGGACATTGTTAGAGGAATTCTGATCCATATACATGAGGTCGTTGTCTATGTTCATGTAGTTGTTCGAGGATTCCGGGCCGCAGATGCTGTTCACTGCTTGGGATAACGTCACCCTGTCCATGTAATCCTGCAAGCAAAGGTTTCAAAATTAACCCAATCCGCTGAAAAGTTGAACTTTTTGGTTTCGTATTCGAGAAATATCAATTCTAAGTATTAATAGTAGTTTTAAATATAAATAGTTTCGACTTTGGGTGGCTATTGAAGAATCGTGGTTATCACTACTTTTAGTATTACCGAAAAAAATGCCGACATCCTGCAGTACTGATTTTTTTTTGAAATCCTTTTCGGGGGCTCTGGCGTTTATTTTAAGTTTGTAGCTACCATTAATAAGTTCTTCAGTAGTGAAAGCTAATTAATTATTACTTTATTACAGGGCTTGAGAGAAATTAAAATCGTAACTAATTTAACAAATGTAATATGAAGAGATATGGGACCTGCATGTGCCTGGTCTGCAGATGCTTGAGCTGGTGGATGGCCTTCCTGGAGTCCTGTTCGCGGCGCAGCAGCGCCCGCTCGGCCGCGCGGCTCAGCGAGCCCGGGCCCTCCCAGCCGCCGCCGCCGCCGGGCCGCTACACACGGACACACTGTTTAACTACAACATCCACATACATCGGGCATGTGCCCCGCAACAAAAAATACGAAACTAAAATCAACTATTAAGATTTATATCTAGAGTTCCCATTAATTTAGGGCTACTCATCTAGTCTAGATCGAGTAACTAAGTACTTGTCAATTTCCTCACGATGTTCTCCTTCATCGTTAGACAGCGATACGCACTGGATTTGAACCCGGGATATCCGGATCGGCAGTCACCGTTCTCCCGACTAGACCAGCCGTAACTATGGAGTAGTGTCAAGATAGAAAACATGTCTAAAACATTAGCTGATACGCTGATAGGAAACGCCAGACTTTTCTTTCTGGCGTCTTCCTTTCAGCCTTTCACGCAATAATAACCATGTATTATTCTCACCCTAGCGCTCGGCCTCCCGCGGCGAGGTTTCGTAGAGCGAGGCAGATCCGAGTAGTCGACATTTGACGAGCTTCCACTAGTTTCAATGTCAAATGGTATGCGGACCAACGTGTCCTGTTAAAAGCAAAACCAGTTTAAATCAAATGTTTATTAGATCAGACGTAATTCGTCATACAACAGAAATAAAACTTATAAAACCAATAAGACAACTGTCGAAGGTACTGCTATAAACTGTACCTCCTTACCTTAATACCATACCTACTAGGGTATTAAAGTATTAAGCTTCCATGTAACGGATGTAGGTACCTATAACTTTCAACACTGGAAATTATACAGGTATAGGTACCTTGGTACCTACCTACCGTCTATGGTTTTTGAACGATTGACTAACGAAAAAGTTGCTTCAACAAAATAAATCATCATATATATTATATAATCATCGCAAGCTCTTTGATGAACATGTAAATATCAATGTTACGATATAAATAGATGTACGAGTATGTATTGAATTTGGTGTTAGATGCTAAAACTTTAAAAGTCATTAATTTATTACCTACTATTTTATGATTGCATACATGTTACAATGAGTAACCTGTTGCCTGTTGTTTCATATTCATTACCTACACAATATCTATTTTACAGAGTTTAGAGGATTTTTTATTATTTCGAAATAATTAAATATGTACGTAGTCAGAAAAATACGTACTTTATTAGGTCTTCCAAAACCATCCATAGACTGGTTGCTAGCTGGAGCTGGAGGCAGCTGAGTCGGCCCAGTTTTGAGGTCATTGTCCTAAAAGGTACGATGGTACGACTTTAAGGAATTTTTTTTTTAAATAAAGAGTGACGATATTAGCAGGCCATGTGCCTAATGATAAGCATCATGCCTGCCACTTAACAGCACAGTGACACGCGGCTATTGGAACATGAGTTCAAATCATTACCTAGTACTGCACTGCGCTTGTCACCCAGATATCTAAGATGTTAAATCTCTAAGACCTGTAATTTCTCTGGAAACATTGCCCTTCAAACCAGAACACAGTAATGTTGGCACATTACTGCTTGGCGGTAGAATAACTGGCAAAGGTGTGGTACTTCCCCAACTAAACAACTAAAATTAATGATTTATCTGTAGTGTAGCTACGTTGTTATCGCTAGTCTAGGACGCGGAGTGGTGCGTGAGAACTAAAACAAAACGTCTGCAGCTTTAGAATCAATCATCGGAAACCCAAAAAAAAAAAAGGATTCCTTGTAGTCAAACTAAACATCTGGAGCACGCTTACTAATAACCATAGGTACATAAGAATTTTAATGAAATTATTATACTTGGAACTTACCTGAGAGTGTTGATCAATCAGCGACTGCGGCGGCCTGTTTATGACTACAGGAGGTGTAAAAACGGGAAGTTCACCTGTGGACGTAACGTTAGTCTTGAAAAAAAAAGGTTGTCTGTAAAGTCGGTTTACTGACGATAGAACGTGACAACGTCTTAAGAAATCAGTACGCTGATAGCGCGAGTAGTGATACCGCTAGACTCGGCGGGTGGCGCCCTCAGCGCTCAGCTTCGTCCGCATGGCACGGAAGACGAACTAACGGTAACGGCGGAACGTTACAACAGTTTTGCGGGCGTGCAGCCGGCTTCATCGAATTATAAGACGTTATCACGTCAAAAATATAGAAAAAATAAATACCTTGTAGGGATAAGTAAGTAAAATTGCATTAAATAATTTGAAACGGAACGCACATATTGTATTAGGTTATATTTTGGGAAAGGAATAGGAAAAGTATCTAAGGCTTGTCGATATGGCTTTTTTACCCATTAAATTGCCGCAGTAGGTATTTATTACCTATTTACTTTACCTTTCTTAAGGCCTCGTTCGCACGGGAGCTTTTTTAACGTCCGTTAAAAGCGTTCAAATAAAACATATGCATTTCCAAGTAGGTATGTGTTCACTCGTCAGCGCTTTTAAAACTCGACGCTTTTTTATCGCGCAGTGTCGCAATCGTTGGTCGTTAAAAAATAGATCGTACGTCGTACGTCGTTTATTGTTCGCACGAGTGGTAGGTACCTACAAAGCGCCAGCGCATCGCATTAAGGCCGATTTAAACTGAACGAACATAGAGCTAGAGCTGGAACAAGAGCATTCTTTCTCGATCTTTAAAGGCCGATTTACATCTGACGAGCGAATGCTCATTCTATCCCCACTGTATCAAATTCATTTGGTGTAAACAAACGTAGAGCATAGATACTTTCGTTGTTTTGTTTGCGTTCGCAAAGATTCTATGGAATATATAATATGGAAAACGCTAACAACGATCTTTCGTTTACACTAAAAGATCGAGAAAGAATGCTCTTTGTCCAGCTCTAGCTCTATACTCGTTCAGTTTAAATCGGCCTTTAGTGTAAACGAAAGATCGTTCTTAGCGTTTTCCATATTAAATATTCCATAGAATCCTTGCGAACGCAAACAAAACAACGAAAGAATGTTCTACGTTTGTTTACACCAAATGAATTTAATACAGTGGGGATAGAATGAGCATTCGCTCGTCTGATGTACCTAAATCGGCCTTCACTCATTACGCCGCGAGCACGCTGCGAGCTCGCTTAGCGGTAGGACGTGTTTGTTTATTGTTAGGAGTTAGGAGTAGAAATTCCTTAGATAAAGAAGTCAATATATTAAAATAGAGTTTCCATGACAATGGAATCGTTACTTCGCCAGTTTTGTTGTCAGCCAGCTTCTTGCTACGATAAGGCATCATTCACACGGGAGTTTAAAAAGCGTTCGTATGAATTAATTTCGAAAACGTTATAAAAGCGCTAATGCAGAGTTTTAACGCAACGCTTTTTAAGCTCCCGTGCGAATGAGGCCTTATTACCTGCGGCAATTAATGGATTACGCTGGGTTGGCCTAGTGACGAGTAAGTACGTAGGTTCGAAGCCCGCCTGCATCTCATGAGTATTCTTCCCAGTGAAAATGTACCTACTGTAATCCGCCACTGACTGACGGTGAAGGAAAAAATTGAGAGGAATGCGGCATGACCCAAGAAACAAATTTCGAAAACAGCCATCTGGCCAAACCGCACTTGGATGTGTGCAAGTGGATTTTGGACTTAACTCTCTCCTTATGACAGAAAGCCCAGAGAGTTCCAAAAAACCAAAGTAGGCACTACTTAGGCAGTTTATACTTACCAGAGTTAGCAATGCCTAAGCCTTCTTTGGTGACTTTGGATAGTCCTTTAATCTTGAGGAATTGAGCCGCTGAAACCAGCTCGTCCAAATTTTCCTCCAAACACTGCGTTTTTCCGCAGTACATGAACTCTACCAAACATTTCAGCACGCTGAACCGCATTTTCAGTATAATGAGGGGCTCCCCCATTTGTTTTTGTAACACTTCCTATTAAAATATACAAAATTGTTTATTTTGAGTATGAGCGTATGCTTATTTTGTTTTCAATATCATTTAGATGAATGAAAAAGTAATCATATTTATCTAGTTTACTGGATACTTACTTGAAAATACGCACTACTTGCAGCCAGCACAGCTTTGTGCACTCGCAAAGTATGAGAGCTACACATCAGCGTCATATCTACCAGGGACTGCATTTGAAGCAGTTTTCCAAATCTAGACATTAAATGTTCCGAGTAATCTTCATAGTGAAGGCTATAACGTATAGGAGCCATTTCACTTATCTTACAAAATTAAAATAACAGCCTACCCTATCAAGTCCTGGAATGACATTGATAAAATTGTCAAGAAAAACAAAAGACCGAAAAATATTTTTGAAATATATTTTTGTAAACTGCCAGAAACATTTTTTCAAATGAGGTTCAATTCCAAAACGAATGGAACAAGGTTTTATACTTCTTGTATGAGTTATGTAGGCGAAGTCCGGGGTCTTGCTCAGATGAGAGAGTTGAATCACCTTTTAAAACTCAACTTAAATTTCTCGCTATTGAAACGTCAAGGTAGGCAGGCATTCGTAAAACGCGGGAAACCAATTACCACCACGTCGCCATTTTTTACAATGGCCGGTTTACTATAATACGTGAGCCTTGCATAACCCGCGAGACAGTTGTAAAAAGCATGACGTAGAAACTGTCAGTATCACGTATAGGTGCTCAATAATATAATGGCACGTGGACAAAATGGGAACTAACACCGTCATCAAGACAACTAGGATTACCGATGCCCGATTTTCCCCAAATTTCCCAAAATTTTAAGTGTGCTGATTTCACCAGTGTAAAAACTCCTGGAACATTACGGCTTAAAGTGCCAACTGGGATAAAAATGAGAATTTCACAATTGAAATTATCAAAAAGAAATCCGAAGTTAATATCCACTAAGACTAAAAAACGTCAAAAGTCATCATGCCATGACCATCTAGAAATGCGTCAGCATTTCCCATTGGTTGACGTGACGCATTTCTAGACGTCCAATGGCTATGGTCCCGAGTTTACCCGAAGATTTCTTATCATACCCGAGCGTGACGATAGAATTCAATTCACACCCCACGAAAAGTCAGTCTAGGCGCGCCTAAAGAAGTTTTCACTTCAATAAATACGATTTATAGGCTCTCAGGTTCGGAAAGGTGATTTTGTTACGGCGAAGTAAATTTTCTTAATTGATGTAGTTTTGAGATTGCGTCCGTATTTATATGAGTAAGTATTCCCTATGTGTTATTACTTTTGTTCTACCTGATTATTGCAGTTTGACGTGTACTAAGTGTTTTTTCGAAAAGATTGTTTGTTTGTCCTATGAGTAAAATTTAATGCTAATGTAGGTAGTACCTAGATGCGGCAGACTTGCACCATGGCGAGCGCGGGAGATTTGCTCAGTGGCTCACGTCTCCCTCTGTAGTGTTTGTGTAAGGATACTTGGAGTTATATTTTACAGAAGTAGACAGACATTTTTCAGAAATAAAATGTAACTTTAAATTAATTATTTAAATTAATTTTGGGGACCGTGTCACCTCCGTCCGTGGCGGTTCGTCCGTCCGTCCGTCCGGTGGTAGGCTTTGGCCGTGGCTGGTGACCACCCGCCAGACTGAGTCGTGCCGCCAAGCAGCCTAGCCGTGTTCCGGCATGTAGTCTGGTGACGCCGTTAGGGAAAACGGGTCAGAACAGTTGCTGCATAACTGCAAGACCAGATAGTTGCATACCAATACTTTACATCGGGAAGCTAGTCATGGAGGGTAGCGGGATCCGAGGCACGGTTTTTGCCGCGACCGACCGCAGATAGTTGGGGGCCCAAGTAGTGAGCTAGCCACTCATGAAAGGCTGCCCCGCCATCTAGCGAAAAATCCCGGGATGCGCTATCCTGCCGGTTGGCGACCGGATGACAAGGCCAGATAGACATCCCCGGGGGGGGCTCGGACATCCCCGCAGTCTCCAGACTAGTTTCCCATTGGTGTATTTGTGTTGTGTGCTGTGACCGTTGGTTGGCAGTGTGCAGCCTCGTTCTACTTCCGTTTTCCCACCGACAATCACTCTCAAAAAATAATATGACAAGTAAAAACAGAAACATAGTGAAACAGCGGCTGCACTCCTTGTCTCTCAAAGTGCACCTCACTAATATTCGAGGTCTGCACTCTAATATCACCCCAGTCCACCATCACCTCGAGACTGAGCAGCCGTCACTCTTGTTTCTTACGGAGACGCAGATAGGATATCCGTCGGACGTGGCGTACCTAACCTATCCAGGGTATACCTTGGAGCACAACTTCAAGCCGCGTGCTGGAGTGTGCCTGTACGCCCGTGACGATATCTGCTGTCGGCGTCTCCGTAATCTTGAGGACACCAGGTTCTCTGTTCTATGGGCGCTGATAGACACAGGCATCGACAAAATTGTCTATGCCTGTATCTATCGGTCGCACAGTGGAGGTCAGGAGACAACTCGGCTCACCGATTATTTGAGTGACGCAGCGGACGCGGCTCAGCAGAAGTACCCATCAGCCCAATTAGTGTTACTGGGGGATTTCAACGGCCACCATAAGGATTGGCTGTACCCATACCGGGACACTGACCATGCTGGGCTGGAAACGAGAAAGCTTGCTTTGTCGTTAGACCTAACCCAGCTGGTCCAAGAGGCGACACGGGTACCAGACGTTGAGTCGATACTCCCTATTGCTTAGACCTTCTGCTGACAACTGATCCAGACCGATACTCCGTGGCGGTATATTCGCCGTTAGGCAGCTCCGACCACTGTCTGGTGAAATCAGTATCCGTTTACCATCCGCCCGATCTCAGCCCCAGAGGCAACCGGCGGCTATGGAAATACAAGTCAGCAGATTGGGACGAAATGCGTTCTTTCTTTGCATCTTACCAATGGCAGCCACTGTGCTTCTCTTCTGGTGACCCGTCAGCCTGCGCGGATGCTGTGACTGATGTAATACGTACGGCTATGGAATATTTCATTCCATACTCTGACGTTTCATTATCCAGCAAAGCTCGCCCATGGTTCGGTTCTCAATGTAAAAGTGCTGAAGCATCTAAACATGAGGCCTACTTAGCCTGGGTTGATGCTCGACAGCGTAAGGCAAGGGATACACACCGCAAAAAGAAAGCGTTTAACAGGGCTGCTAAGGCATGCAAAAGGGTTCTTCAGAGGGCTCGATTTGACCACATTAGTCGAATAGGGAACAAACTAGCTTCGTATCCTGCGGGTAGCAAGGCGTTTTGGTCCCTAGCTAAATCGGTCGAATCGAACTTCTGCCGCTCTTCACTGCCTCCAATGCTGAAACCTGATGGGGCGCTGGCTCACACCGCAATGGAGAAGGCAAACTTGTTTGCATCTCAGTTTGCGGAATCTTCGCGTCTAGATGCTGGTAGTGCGATACCTCCTACTCCACCTGGCAGTCCGACTTTGATGCCGGAAATGCAGATTCGCCAAATGGAGGTTCGTAAAGTGCTACGTAATCTGGACGTGAATAAAGCCAGTGGCCCGGACGGAATTCCTGCCCTAGTGTTGAAGGCTTGTGCACCTGAGTTGTCTCCTGTACTAACGCGCCTGTATAGACTCTCTCTCCAAACTGGGCAAGTACCGAAATCGTGGAAGCTTGCTAACGTGCAACCTGTGCCCAAAAAAGGTAGTCGTGCTGACCCTGCCAACTACAGGCCCATCTCGGTCACGTCCATACTCTGCAAGACTATGGAACGTGTCTTAAACCGCAGGCTCCTGGCATACCTAGAATCTAACGACCTCCTCAGTGACCGGCAATACGGGTTTCGCCGAAACCGGTCGACTGGGGATATTCTGGCGTATGTCACTCACATCTGGAGTGAAGCTATCGAGAAACACGGGGAAGCACTTGCAGTCTCCCTTCCTCCTCAAGCATATCTCGAAGGCTTTTGACAGGGTTTGGCATGATGGCCTTATTAGCAAGCTTTCTAGTTATGGTTTGTCTCCAGGTTTTATTGCGTGGATATCGGACTTCTTGAGAGATCGGTCCATACGAGTTGTCATTGATGGCTGCTCGTCGGACCAAATGGGTATCAATGCCGGAGTCCCTCAAGGGTCGGTACTATCTGCGACGCTTTTTCTGCTACATATCAACGATCTGCTGAAGCCCGGTATCTTTGGGTACGCAGATGATAGCACCGTTGTAGAGAGTTACATATCTAGCGCGAGAGCCAGCGGTCAACAAACTAAGGTATTGAGAGAGAGTATAGTCGAGCGTTTGAACTTGGCCCTTGAGGCAGTCTCTGAATGGGGCGAAACCAATCTGGCCAAGTTTAATGAAGGAAAGACGCAGGCGTGTCTGTTCTCCGCAAAGAGGAGTCAATTTCAACAGACTCCTACTTTTCGAGGGGTATCCGTGCCGGTTACTGATCATCTTGAGCTTTTGGGTGTTACCCTGACATCTACACTCAACTTTGGCTCATATATCGAGTCCAAGGCTAAATTAGCTGCCAAAAAACTAGGTGTCCTCTCAAAGGTGCGAAAGTACTTCAAGTCTGAACAATTGCTTTTATTATATAAAGCACAGATTCGCTCTTGTATGGAGTACTGTTCGCACCTTTGGGATGGATCGGCTAAGTATCAGCTTGAGGCTCTGGAATCGATCGAGAGGCGTGCTAAAAGGCTCACAGGCAATAATTCTCTTGTGCGAAAAAGACTGCAAACTCTTGAACATCGCCGAAAAATTGCTAGCTTATCGTTTTATTATCGGATACACTTCGGAGAGTGTGCATCTGATCTGCATGATCTAATACCACCTAGCCCTTTTTTCTATCGGACTTCTCGTAACTCGAAGAAGCGGCATCGTTTCATGGTTGATGTTCCAAAGACACGAACAAAGAGGTTTGACTCTACTTTTGTGATAAGAACGTCTCGACTGTGGAATGAGTTGCCTGAGTGGGTTTTTCCCGATGGTTATAATCTTGGTGTCTTCAAATCGAGAGTGAATCGGTTTCTTCTAGGTAAGCACGCTCCATCTTAGACCGCATCGTCGCTTAACATCAGTCGAGATGGTGGTCAAGTGTAAACCTATAAATGTTAAACAAAATTAACAAGTTTGATTAAAGAAACTTCAAATATTTAATTTTGTTAGATAAAATTATTCTGGAATGTCAAAAATATATTTAAGTTTTACTTAGTTATTTTCTTTACAAGAAGAGGTATAATGGTGTTTCTTTACAATCTACTTTTATTTTGTTAAAAATATTTGTGATTTAAACTGCAAAATTGATTCACCAAACTGTGACACATGTGGAGTGGAGGAGGATGTACATCACCTATTGGTGGAGTGCGTCCGCCTCCAACGCGAGAGAGGGTTACTTGAGATGAGCTACCAGCTGAGTAACCTCGACGTGGCAAGATTTCACCAAGTGCTGGCTGAGCCTGCGTCAGGCGCGGCCAGAGACCTGTTCAGATATGTGGCTCACCTCAACTGACCATCCCACGTGCTGAAATAGCTCTTTACGCCTAACTACCTTAATACCTAGCCACAATTGTTATTAATAATGGGACCGTCATGTGATTAGTCATAAAAGTCCCAAAAAAAAAAAAACTGATTAAAAAAAAAAAAAAAAACTGCAAAATTATTTATTTTCCCCTCTAAAAAGCAAAGTTCAACTCTCCCCAGACCCCGGTTCAAGTGTCCCTAAGTGTGGGTTGTCTCATATTCCATTTTTCATTCAAATACATACTTCAGTGCCATAATATCGATGCATAAGTACTTAAACTCAAATAAATAAGCTACTGTTTGTTATTTTAATTAATCACGAAGTCTTATTTATTAGAAAATAAAAGCGGTTCATCTCCCGGATTTCCCCTATGTATTAACGGTAAGGATAGTCCCTATGTATTAACGGTAAGGATAGTTCGCGTTAACTTGCCAAGACTAAGGATAAGTGATAAATTAGTTGTTTTTTATAACTTTTATAGGTTTACACTTGACCTTGACCATCTCGCCTGATGTTAAGCGACGACGTGACCTACGATGGAGCATGTTTACCTACCTAGAAGAAATCGATTTGCTCTCTATTTGAAGACACTAAGATTGTAACCATCGGGCTGTGAAATGCGTTGCCTGAGTGGGTTTACCAATCAAACAACGCATTCCACAGCCTAGACGTTCTTATAACAAAAGTAGAGTCAGACCGCTTCGTTCGTGTCTTTGGAACATGAACCATGAAACGATGTCGCTTTTTCGAGCTACGAGCAGTCCGATAGAAAGAAGGGCTAGGTGGTATTAGATCATATAGATCAGTTAATTATCAATACTGTGTAAATGTATTGTTATCACCTCTATTTTGTTTACCGTGTATTTCACTATAGTATTATATTTAATACTGGGATTTGAGTCTAAATATGTGTCATTTAGTGTAGAGGGCACCGGTGGGATACCATTTACTTCTACCCGCCATCTCAAAAGAGTTTTAGAGGGGTTGGCGCTATAAGTAGATGGAGCTAAGCCGTTGAAGAGCATTCCTTTGTGAAATTTTATATGGGAAAGATCGAACAGTTGTCAATATAAATTCTTACATTTATTCAATTTGTTTACTTTTACTCAATTGATAACATCAGAAGTGGGATGAACACCACGCCTAGAAATCATCAGCTCGGGCACCAAGTCGGCCAGACAGAGGAAAGTCCAAAACGCACTGGACGTGCGTCGCCCGCAGTAAGTCAAAATGTTATTTTTTGATCAGTGGTTTCAGTAGTGCGTAACACGCATAATGTACACGTGAGTAAGCAACAGTTTAATATTACGATTTACTTTGAAGAAACGATGTATAAAATTGTTTTAATCTTGTTATCTAAGATTGCATTTCAAATGAAACTTTTGCGAATCACCGACAAGTTAAATCTATTAATTATTATCTCGTAAAGAGGGTACTGTAAAATAACCTTCAATTCCGGGAACTGCAATCAGAACATTTCGTAGAATGAAACATCTTCGGTTTTTTTAAAGTTTGTGGATACTGTTTTACGAAACTTTATGAGAGGGTAGCTTATTTTGTAGACGAGTTGTTGCGAGGCACAGCAACCATAGATAAAAAGTGTAAATCAGTTGGATATTGGTATAAATATCTTTCAGGGAAACTGAGAAAGGTCATGCATTTTAAAACATTTTTGGTTACCGTAGTTGGGTTACAAAGTGGTTATATTCAGTGCAGTTATAAGATACCCTTATGGTTGAAATTAGAGAGATTTTAGTCAGATGATGCCGAGCTATGTACGTTACCAATGAATTGTTTTGGTATTGTTTAAAAAAATGTGACCCTTTAATTCGCTATAAATATCACTTGGGAGCGTTTATAAAAACTATGTACATAGAAGGCCATATGTGAGAAAAATATGAAACCTTGAATAGGTACGATTAGTAGACTTGGAGAGATATACTGTAATTGAAAGTCAAACCCAATCGAGCAGTGCAATGGCTCTAGGATGTTGTCAGGTATTATGATTGATTGCTGATGAGTTAACGTTTGAATAACGTAGTGAAGTGCAATGGCTTTGGATCCATTGACAAAGTAAGCGTTAGTGTGAAACCGTAATACCTTGGACATAAACTGACGTACTTAGTGTCGGCCTAAGAGTGGTAACTGCTAGAGAAAGCATTAAGAGTGAACATAATGAACTTTGACTTTGACTTTGACTATGACTTTAATGCCGCGTATCTAGAGTTACCAGGCGGCAGCTAAGGAAAAGTGTATGTTTGAGATTTATGGAGAATGTGGGTAATGTAGTGACGTACCTCGAGTTGCGACAATGTGACAGCGCAACTGCTTGGGAAAGCTATTCATTACTCATCTTAAGTGGATTTATGGAGAATGTGGTAATGTAATGACGTACCTTGAGTTGCGACAATGTGACAGCGCAACTGCTTGGGAAAGTTACTCATCTTAAGTGGATAATACTGGAAGAGTAAAATTAACTTTGATAAAATGAATAAATTTTGTATTTTGTTCACAGAAACTACACCAGACTGTGACACTGCCAAGGTTGGCAGCGTGCGCAGGAGGGCCGTGTTATCACCTCTATTTTGTTTACCGTGTATTTCACTATAGTATTATATTTAATACTGGGATTTGAGTCTAAATATGTGTCATTTAGTGTAGAGGGCACCGGTGGGATACCATTTACTTCTACCCGCCATCTCAAAAGAGTTTTAGAGGGGTTGGCGCTATAAGTAGATGGAGCTAAGCCGTTGAAGAGCATTCCTTTGTGAAAGGAGACGGCTCATTTCTGCCCCAAGTCGTTTCAAGTTTAGGTACTTAATTAGCCCCGGAGACCTAAACAAGTTATTTAATTAAAATAACATATAATTAAATAATTCAAACTGTAAATTCAATACTAACCTGCCAAGCGGGGATTGCAAATTAGTGATTAAAAAGTACCTTAATGACTATGTATAAGTAATTTTATATTAAGGTACTGTAGTTCCATAAAAACAAACTAGATGGCGTTGTACGGCGTTAAAACACGCTAGCGAAGTTTATGTGAATTTAAATAAGCCTGTTAAGGTTTAGTACGTGTTTTGTCTTCGGATCAGTACCCAATAAATAAATACTACGGTGCACACTCCTTTCATTTGTACCTTTGTACCTATGTGTACAGAGGTACAGACATGTTTTTCTCATTTTAGTTCAGTTGAAGTTTACGTACATTAAAAATTCGTTCGAAACTCACACAACACGTGGAATTTCTTTATTTTTCCTAAGGTTTTGTAATTTTTTTGTGGTTTGGCCGAATCTCCGGTCCTTCTCTGCGTTGAGTCGACATTATTCTGAGCACAGTACGTCGCAAATTAATGAATTTACTACCTTCTTTTAGTAGTAAGTACATAATCACGTTCTTGATTACCTACTTGCGGCGTTATTTTTTTTCAATGTTTTAGTTGATATCTTTTAAACCCCGCTATGCAGGATAAAAACATAAACGGTTCCTCAATATATATTAAAAATCCTATACAATGATCCAATTTTGGTCAAGTTTCTTGCACTTTTTCTGTGGGGCAAATGCCCATGGAAAATGGGCCGTCTCCTTTTATATGGGAAAGATCGAACAGTTGTCAATATAAATTCTTACATTTATTCAATTTGTTTACTTTTACTCAATTGATAACAGTATGTATTTTTCTGGTGCTAAAAGATAAACCTTTTCTTCGTGTGATGACTAGGGCATAGTGAATAGTGAATATCGGTAGCAGTGCATAGTGCAGTGCTAAGTAGTAGTTAGGACTCTTCAAGTACTTAGTTCAAGTTCAAATACTCGTAGCTACTGTGCTGTTACTGGCAGGCGTGTTGCTTACCATCAGACGCATATCTTGCTCGTCCCGTGACTCTACATAATGTATAGAAAAACACTAATTCAATTTTAGCTACCTACCTTATTATGCATTTTTTGCGTTCGCGATATTGCTGGGTATCTAATAGGTAAAATTTGTATTACCTGGGTAGGTGTACCTAATAAAAAACCATAAATCATTCGAGTATTTTTAATTCTTTTAAAATGCAGAAAAAATAGTAAATGTTAGAAAATGAATTCATTACAAATTTGTATTCATCGTGAATATTAACTTAATTATAGTTAGAAATTAAAATAAATTCGGAAGAAAATTACAACAGACGTAACTTGTATAAGTATTTAAAACGTATTCTATCACAGGCTATGATTAAGTACTGTAAATCTGATGCATGTAAGACTTAAGTATTATTAACACGAACTATTGAAATCTATTACCTATATATGTACTTTTTGAATCGGCAAAAAAGTAATGTAAATACGAGTCATTTAGATGTTAAATAACAATCGATTAGAATTGAAAGCACGGGTTCGAAATTTAAATTTGTAGGTGATACCATAGATATTGACGGTGATACAACACTAACGAATAACTCGTACTTACTTCACAGCATGGTTAGAGATGAGGTACTCGTAAGGACTTGTGGAATGTATGGGTTAGGAATGTAATGATTTATTTGTTCATAAGGCACTTGGAACAAATACAGCGAGATCATGGTCTGACGTATATTCCAGAATACACATTGTTATCTGTTAAAAATAATTATTAGTATAATTTTAATTTATAATATTTGTCACTTCCGTTACGGTATAGTTACATTGACTATAAAACCATCAAATAGTCATTATAGAATCTAATCACAATAATAGTCGTTATAGGTCTAATTACTATAAATACACAATTAACACATACTTATATATATAATATTTATAAGGAAGAATATCGATAAAACTACGAGATAAAACAAGGTCAAGAGATATGAGGAATAACAAGTTGTAAAGGTTTCCGTGGATGAAAGAATCACTCACACATGCAACGAGCGACGACAGACGCACACTACTGTAGCTGAAATACGAACACCTCCGTTAGCATAGTGTTATTGTGAGGCGTTTCAGGACGCAAAATAGATGTGAATAATAGTTCTCAGTTTCGCCAAATGTAGCGCCTATTGTATAGTTTTAGAATATTTCAGTTCGCTTTTTGAAGTTAAAACTTCTTTTAGCGCACCATACACAGATCATGGACTGTGTGTGAATGAAGCTCATCGTCGCTCGTAAATGAAAAAAATCTTCGGGTGAACTCGGTACCATGACCGTGGCCATCTAGACATGAGTCATCATTTCTAGATGGTCGTATTTAATAAAATGAAAGAAGGTACGTCTACGTCGTCGCTCTATTATAATAATAGTAGGTACAATTCTCAAGACACAAATTATAGAGTTCATTTTAAATGCTGTATTTGTCACATACCCTAAAAATACTAAACAAATTTTTATATTTTTAGTCAATGTGAGACCCCAGAATAATTACCATAAGTACCATAGGTACCATATGACTGTGTTCTTTCATCCGTACTAATTCTTGCATTCGTGCATCCACATTTGTAGTAAGCGTTAAAATACAAATTTGTAACATTTCCAATACTTTTAGTATCATCTTAGAAATCAGTTCCCTATAATTAGCTTTTACGAGATACCCTTACTTCCCTACGACAAAGCTCATAACGACGCACGCAGCGGCGTATTACGAAATACTGCAGGTAACACATCTGAGATAGAATTAATTTGTAACTGTAACAGTCTGCTTTCGCGTCCAAAAAAAAAAAAAAAGTAAAATACACTTGAAGGCGGGAAACCTAACAAAAATATCATCTTTTTTGTACACTAACATCTAGACAGCGTATTAATTACAATTTTTAAATACTTTTACTCACTACGATATTGTCTTACTAAGTGGAATTACACACTGAGGTTCCATCTCAGACATAGCAAATAAACGTACCTCTGTTGGTTCCAACATTATAGAAAAATATTTTTATTCGTAAACTGCACTGTACTTATTACGAGTGATAGTCAGGGTTACATAGGTTTCGATGTTCGATGTACTCCGATTCTACATATTTGCCGGCAATGAAGGAACGCAGAATAGGTAAAGGTAATAGTTACAATAACAATTGAATTGAAATATAATTAACACTATCCATTTAACAATCCTATCCTGTGAATATTGCCAGGATTGCCACATTGCCAGGTTAGTGTGACATCTGTCAAAACTTGGAAATGTAAAATCTAGGTCTTAGACCTTTTTTTTTCGTTTGATAGAATTAGAGTAACTCTCTACTTAGTCTGTGATATACCTAATTCTCCAAAACGTGACTCCAATCAGGAAAGGGCGGAAAACGTTCGAATTATTAGAAAATCAAATGAAAATAAGATATAACTCATCATTACCAACTTAACGAATTAACGATGGCAACTGGCAGTGGAAAAAGTCCACTGAAGATTTGGGCTTCTTGCTTATTGCAAATTGCAGTTGCCATCGTTAATTCGTTAAGTTGGTAATGATGAGTTATATCTTATTTTCATTTGATTTTCTAATAATTCGAACGTTTTCCGCCCTTTCCTGATTGGAGTTAAAGAGTTATTGAAAACCTCACACAAATGGTGGTTCAAAGTGTAGACACATTTACGTACCTTACGCATATTTGCGCATCGGCGTATATGTAGAGAGACTACACAGATCATCTCAAAAACTAATAGGTACAAAACACGTATAACATAAATGGCAGTATTCATTAATCAGTTTATATGGCAGTAAGTATGCATAAAGTAAGCACTAAAATACCAAATTAAATAAAAAATACGTAATTTGATTGTGAAAATGATCATACACATACACTTATGCCTATGTTAACCCTGACCAACACTTTTAATGACAATAATTACTTACACATAAAGTACACATATTAAGGATTGGTAAGTGCCTTTATTATGTAGGTAAGTGAATGGTTTTAATAATAAATGATACGGAGATTGACAAGATAATTGACAGCAATGACTATAAAAATAATTATTTCGAAAAAATAAGTATAAAATAACCCAAATACAACCGAAAAATAGAGCGAGATAGTTAAAGACCAGTTTCGTTACTTCTGCTAAGTGTGAAGTGTGTATTTCTACAACGTAGTACAACTTATATACTTATTTGACTATTGTGCCAAAAGTTCGGTCCATATTGACAGTACTCGGTACCATAAATCATAACCCTAACACAAGCTATTTAGATCCTTCCAGTAGGTAGTTTGTACCTATTACAGACAAAAAACCTACCTAGGTATATTTATTTCGATAAATACTTTACGTAGGTACATAATACGTATGTAAACAAATGCAATTCCCATTCTTGATATTTTCGATTTTTATCGGTTTTATTAACTCGGTTTTTATTTTATAATAGGCGAGTTATCTGAGTCATCTGATTAAATTAGTGCGGAGTTAAGTCGTCCGAAAAATTTCACAGACGCAATGAAACTGGCCTAAAAGTTTTATAACATTATGAACACTTTTTATGGGCTTGAGTAGATTTGTACAATACATAGCTTGTAGAAAAAATAGAGATTCACCTTAAAGAGATCGCACAGTGAAACTAGACCATCGCCAGCCTGCGACGAGCCTTCCAGCGCTTTAGATTAATATCATAAATAACATTAGTATTCATAAGATCATTAATATTAATACGAGGAAATCGCGAATAAATTACAGTCGTTAATTTTAAATTAAATGCACTCTCCGGCGTCACTGCGCGATGGTCTGTTTCAGTGTCTGACGTTAATTATTAATCCTAGCAATTATATTAAGCAAATTACAATATTTACAGGGTTCAGTTCGCTCTCGAGTCACTAATACATGTACACTTTGTTCGTCGATTAATAATAAGTATCACTAGAGCCACGCGGCACGATCAGTCGTCGATGATTTTGAGGAAGTCCTCCGGAGAGACGCGGAGGTCGTCGGGCGCGGCGGGCGCGTCGGGGACGGAGTGCTTCAGCTCGCCGAACGTGTAGGTGGAGCGAGGCCGCGCGGCCGGCGCCGGCGCGGGCGCGGGCGCGGGCAGCGACGCCTCGCAGTCCAGGCTGGCGCGCTTGTTCCAGCAGAACGGCGCGCGCGGCTCGGCGCCCGCCGACATCGGCATCGCCAGCCGCACGCGCGACCGGCACAGCTCGTTGTCGCTCATCTGCCGCTTCAGCCGGTCCTTGCCCACCACCAGCTGGAAGCCCCTCGAGCCGCCGTCGCCCGCCAGCTCGGCCTCGCTGAGCTGACGGCGCAGCCTCGGCCCGAGCCGCTCGCGCTCCGCCAGGCTGTTCTGGTGCGAGCCGCGGGCGCGCGGGCCGCGCCGGCTGCTCGCGGACGAGCCGCTCGTGTCGGTGCCCGCGGTGCCGCCCTCGTTCCCGTTGTTCCTCCGCAGCGACTCTATGACGTTGTAGAAGTGTTCGATGTCTGCGGCGCTGTCGTTCCTGGCCACGTTGGCGGAGCTGTGGCGCGGCGCCCGCGCGCGCGGCGGTCCGTGGCTGGCCTGCCGCGCCACGCCGCCCGCGCGCCGCCGCGGCATGCTGCAGCTGCGCGGCGCGAACGACTCCTGCGACAGCGACACGTTCTCGTACACGTGCCCGCCCTCCTCCTCCTGCGGGATCAGGTTCTGCCGACTCTCGGTCGTCTCTTTCTTCTGACCGACGGAGCTGCTCTTCTTGTGCCCGATTTTGTTTTTCGGATCGGACATCTTCTTGGTCAGCTTGCAGTCGCTGACGCTGCGCGGTAACAAATTCTCGTAACCGTGAGCGGCAGTCTCTACCGTTTGTGACTTATCTAATTTCGGTGCGCTGGGAACGGTGGCTGCGTCCACTATTCTCGTCGAATTCGTATGCTTAGGAGCTTTAGTGGCAGGATTGGGTTTGGCGAGATCGGCCGGACAGGTTTGCGGAAGCAGCGTCTCGTTTCGCTTTCTGTCCAGGTCGGGCTTGGAAGATTTGTCGAGAACCACTTTCGTTTTGTCGCTCTTGCATATTTTGACGCTAAATCTGAAGGGAGGTTTGAACACTACTTGTAACCTGGCTTTCTCCCCGGACAACAGGTTTGTGGCGCTCTTGGACGGTCTAGTTTTGCGTGAAGTTTTCTGAGCTTGCCGGTGACTCCTGTCCGTGAGCCCCACCGGGATAGACTTAGATTTGGGGATGACTGTCGGTTGCGGAGAACTGAGCAGCCACTTCTGTACTTTCGTCAACGCTTCAGTGTCCTTCACAGGTGAAGCGGAATGCTTCTGCATCGCACTGTAGTCGATGGTTTCTTTCTTCATTTTCGTCTTTCTTTTCTTAATCTTACCTTTGTGTTTGGACAATATTACGTGTTTGGGCGATTTGCCTTCGGAATTGGTAACAATCATGGCGCTTTCTTTTGTGACTTTGGGTGCTTCATCTATTTTGGCGGGATTACTTGGCTTCTGGAAAATTATATTAACAAATTAAAGAGGGAAATATTTAAATAAATAGAAATCTATTTATAACTGCCGAAAATTACTTACTCTCTTTTTGTTAACGTTATGAGAAGGTGAAGATTTTTCTCCTTGTTTGGATTTGAGGTCTTTCTTGTTGCGGTAGGCTCTGGTTCTCAATGCTACTTTCTTCTTCAGAGGAAGCTTTGACCTGGAAATAAGTAGCATAGTTTTAAATTTTGTGCAAATATATTTCTAAAATTACTTAAGAGAAAGTTAGGAAGCATTACATTTTACAATAAATATAGAACAAATAGTTATGTAGGATAGGATAAAATGTAGGAATTGTATACAATTGCGAAGCTTTTTAGGCAAAGTATAATATTTGGTTTTCAAATATATTAAAGATATAAATATCTTGGGAATTGTATACCTTTCCTAGGAATCGTATATAATTCCAACATCGCATTACTAGGGAATGTATAAAAATAATGCGTTATGTAATAAAACACGTTGTTAGAATGTCCAATTAGTGTCTATCACTGAGATTTGACTCCGGGTGGGCTCCCCGCCAGAATCTTAGCGGTCAGCCCTGAGTGTTGCTTCTCCATACTGCTCGCTCCACTCAGGACCTCCCTTGCGCGTCTGGCTGGCATTTGTTTAATACACTCTAGTGGTAGTAACGACACGACTTGGTAGTGGAGTCGGGGTGCTCCGCGTCGAACTATCTTGAATTTGTTACTACATTTCCAATTTCCATTTAGGATATAAATAGATTTCCTTGGATCCTAAGAAATGTGGCTAATATAATTTACGGCACACATTTCCGGGCGATTTTAGAAATTACATACATTTCCTAGGAATTGTATACAATGATGGATTACATAAATTTCCGTTAACATTTACATAGTTAGGAACATAGGTCGAAACTGTAAATTGCTACACATTATTTATGTTTACTGTTAACTGTGTTTGTATACCTAAATAAATAAACAAAATATATTAGGTAAGCTTATGTTTACCTGACAGCGGTGTGTACTATCAATCCGTTGTTGTCAGCCGCGTCCGGCAGCCGTACGGTTTCCGTCGTGGACGAGTGGATGATGGTCACCGACTTGAGCTTCTTCCCGTGACGACCGAAGTACCGAGTGCTGCCCACCTGCGAACGAACACCTTACATTCAACATCACTTGCCACATATTATACGACGGGTAATAGTACGCTGAGCAACGATTAGCCCAATTTCGAATGATTTTGTCACGCAAAATCGTAATTTATTAAATGACGGCCAGACACCGTTAGTTAATCAATTAAAGTAAATCCATTGCATTAAATAAATACATTTCAACCGGCGTTTGATATTTTCAGAAAGTTGATTAACTACCTAGTGAATTGATCAACTAACGATTCTTGTTATTTTCCGGTGACATATATACTCCTAAAAACTAGCATAAAATTCACCCTGGTTAGCATACAACGTAAATACCTCTAAGAATGATGTCGTACTATTTTTACCCGACTGCGCGACGCAAAGGAGTGGTAATGTGTTTAACAGTCTATGTATGTATGTATGTATGTATGTATGTTCCTTTGAAGCACTATACAGACCAAACGCCTGGGCCGATTTTTATGATTCACACGTCAATCGATTCCTCTTAATCTGGCGAGTGACACTAAAGACATGACATTAGTGTAAATCCAATATGGCGGTTACCGGACGCGATATTGTCCAAATTAAAAAAATGAAAATCACCAAACTATGTCAAGAGGGGTATCATTGAATAGGTATTTAAAAATAATGTTTAGTTTTCTTTCAATGTTTTTCGATTTGACTGACCGTTTAGGATGTATATCGATTTAAAGTTGAGTAACAACCATTCTCACATTTATAGGTTTTTAGGTAGCAGAAAACTTCGTATAACTGTACGTGTGAATGTAGATGGACATTATATACTAATGTATCTAGTAGGCATCGATATAAATCAATAGATGTGCCCTGAGCACTTTGAAATTGGTAATAAACTTCGTCTCTGTATGTATCGTAAGTGGTTTACAAACAACCAATCTACTTGACCCCTAGAATCCCGTAGAATCCTCTAGAAGACCCCTGAATCGCTAGCGGCGAGATTTGCTGTGGTTTTACTTATTTTGGTTGTCGACAACGAATAATGATAGGTAAAAACGTCCGGCGTCCACCGCGTCCTGCAACCGACTAGAACGGAAAGAGTGAGCTCACTATTCCCAACGTTGACATGATTGCGTGCGCCGTGAAGTTTGGAAGGGCCCATCTTGGGTTCTACGATCTATGCTAGTAGGTATATTGGACTACCTTTTTGTCGTACGTGCAGGAAATGTATTTACCTACGCATACCCTACTGCCCCGCCCGGGAGACACAGCCGGGTTATGTTGCACTCTATGTCATGTATGGATATGGTGCCCCTATCTACTAATAAACCTCCATGGGGTTTCAACTCTGCCGCTGATAGTGGGAACACGGAACCGCTCTCGGATTGCTCCGCCTCGGTCGCCCATCTCCAACTTCAAACGATTTAGAGTACTCAACGTCAATCGAAAACCTATACTAACACAAAACTATATGAATTACATGCAGTAGAAAAACTTACATATTATATCAGTAGAAACGAAGACATTTGGTCAACAACCAAAAGATGCATAATATTATGTTGAGCATATTAACATTCACAACATTGTTCATAACTAAAAAGTATCAAATAAAAATATATAATTTAAAAACTCAAAAACCCGACTGCGTCAAAAGTGAACCAAACTACGTACTCGCATACTAAAAAAACTGAAAAGAATAAAACAAGCACTTAGATTTCTGGTGGTCTAGAACTCTATAATATGTTATTGTATTAATACTATTGAAATATTTACAATATTTTCTAATAAAAGAACATTACAACTGAACAGTCGGGATCCATTGAACAATTACATTGTATGTCGAATAATAATGGATCCCGACTGTTCAGTTGTAATGTTCTTTTATTAGAAAATATTGTAAATATTTCAATAGTATTAATGTTTTGTATTTATAACCTAGAGACCGTCCGTCGTGCACAGTATACAACATACTCGTACATTCCGCCGTAGCCGCAGTTGACATTTTTGATGATTTTTTTTATCACGATTGTACTTCCTTTAGGCAAATTCCTAGTGTGGAATTTTAAGAATTAGTAAAATTAATGATGTGTTAATATAATAATGTGGAAAATACAGAATATGAACAAATAATATTTTGGATAAAAAATAATGTGGACAATACCAGAACTTGGAAAATTAAGAATTTGGAATGAAACGCTGACACCATTAATACAATAACATATTATAGAGTTCTAGACCACCAGAAATCTAAGTGCTTGTTTTATTCTTTTCAGTTTTTTTAGTATGCGAGTACGTAGTTTGGTTCACTTTTGACGCAGTCGGGTTTTTGAGTTTTTAAATTATATATTTTTATTATTAATGTTATGATAATGCTTGATAAATTACACTATAGTCACTATGTCTTCAGACGTTGGGACAATTTCATTATTTTCACTTCATTTCGGGCTAGCAGTTTCAGCATTCCTGATTAATATTAACAAATTGTATTAGATAGAGTTGAGTAGAAGTATTTGACTGTCAACTGTTGTCTAACTAAGTAGTTGTCCAAGCACTTGTCTAATGTAAGCCATCCACGCTACGTTCTACCGGAGAGGTCTACCTGTACAGGCATGCCTGCGCAGGCGACCGGAGCAAGATCTAAAATCAATTCAGTTCGGTTGGCCTGCGCAGGCATAACTGCACAGGTAGACCTCTCCGGCAGACCGTAGCGTGTATGGCTTACATAAGAGTGATAGGACTCTTTGCAGAATAATGTGTAAACATTTTTTTTATTCTTTAAAGAGCAATGCTTTCAGAGAAATTAAAGGGCAAAGAGATAAGTCATCTTAAATATCTGGGCGTCGAGCGCAGTGCCATGCTGGGCAGTAATTTGGTTTATTTCATGTTCAAGTAGCAGTATGGCACTGTGCTGTTATAGGCAGGATGTGGATGTTGTTTACCCCATCAGGCGGATGTTTTGCTCGTCCCGTCCAAATAAAAAAACCTCTAATACCTCTTTAGTAGTAAGATACTTTACACGTTTTGAGACGAACAGAATCATGAAAGACAATGCGTAATAACTACTTACGTGTGACTTATTACCTACTTAGCAGATTCTACCATAAACACATTAGGATGCCAAGTGTATCTAAAAGTTTAATTATTTGGTAATGATCACGGTAATGTATCTAAAATGTAAGTATTTAATATGTATTTATTATTATTATTGTATTATTTAAAAAAACCTTACACACTTTTTTCAACTTAATAATTTTCGAGCTTTTCTAAATTAGCATAATACCAAAATCTACCTGTAGGCCAAATGTGAGCCTACGTGAGCTCACAAACGGAGTTAGTACCTACTTTCCTCCCGACGTTTTTTGGTGATGAAATGTGTTGAAGTTTTTATAAATGTGAAGCAGAATCGAGGATCCTGCAACATTTCTGCAGGGAAGTAAACAAATCTGATTATAATAAAATAGGGATTGGTTGTATCTTTGCCTTATCTTATCTTATCTTTGGAGTACATTTCAGTAAACTTTTATACCTTCTGGGGTGCGTTTACAAAACATTTATATTTTCTGAGTAAATCACTACAAGTGTCATATTCGGCGACGCTAGATAGAGCGGTGAGCTCACAGATTTAATTTTTTTTTTGCTACGCTTATTCGTTGGTGATACTTTCGTTGTCAGTCGGTATTTGAGCATTTTACGATTTTGATGGGTTTGATGGAGAAAAGGAATTTTAAAACAAAACACCACGATGACGTAGGTTACACATCACAGCCATATTTAATACAAAGAGTCGTTATTTGTACAGAATCCTGGCGACCTGGCGATGAATCTTGTCTGAGCGTGAAATTTGGTAAATCTGGAGTTGTAGTGAAGCAACTCCCACTCCGAAAGATGGATAATCTAAGTATAATTTATCTATGTCGATTTTTAATCATTTGATAAAACTACATACCTACTTTTTATTTTTCCACAATCTAGCTGACGGACTAATTACAGTGATATATCTATTATGTCGTCACCCCAATTGTTATGATACTGAAAACATTAGATTTTTCGAAAGTATAGGTTTACTTTTTTTTTCAATTTATTCATTTGATGTGTATTTAAACAGTACATTTTTGGATAAAGTATTTTCACTGCTAAACAATTATTATAAAGCTGAAAAGGTTTTTTGTTTGAGCACGTTAATCTCAGAAACTACTGGTCCGATTTCGAAAATTTTTTCACCGTTGATCCCTGGCTATATATTAAGTAGGTACTATAGGCTATGCCCTGGACCGCTGGTTCTAATATAAAGTGGTGTACTCACGAGTAGCGCGACGACGGCGAGCAGGATGAGTAGCACCGCGTACCAGTGGCGCAGCATCCAGCGCTTGAAGCCGGCGATGCTCTCGTCAGACAGCAGCAGCTTCCGCAGCGTGGCCAGCGGGCCCGACGGGTCCACCTCGCGGCAGCGTTGGAACACGTCGCAGTAGCTGCAACACATATTATTAAATTCAAGAAGATGACCCGGCGAACTTCGTACCACCATAAAACGACGAACAAAATTTCGTAAAATTTTTCTATAAACATTGTCCCGACAATAACGAATACATAAAACAAAAAAATCAGCCAATTTGGTGTAGGTAGTCATGTCGTGGATTGTTCGTAGCGTACCTATATAGGGTAATGTAACGTACCTACGGACATTTTTGACTACTACAACTTTGAATTAACCTATCTCTGTATATAATTAAGGTATTTAAGCGACAGAGACTTTATTTTTTAGGGCATATAATCTGGAACAACACAGGCTATTAAATGAAGCTTAAGTATTGCTAGATGTTTTTTTATAAAATAATTTCTAAAAATGGTCATTTGTCCTAAGGTACGTTACATGTTTGTACCTTGGTACACCTTTGTGTGTACCTTGGGACAAAATAAAACAAAGACATTTAGTTTAGAGCAGTCTTGTAATCACCTTAAATTAACTTAATACTATAGAGATCAACATAAACATGAACATCTTCAATAACAAAACTATGTTTTGCTTAAGAACTACTCTTTCCATATCAATTTTGGTAACAGTCGTACCATCTCTGGAGTGACCAAAGTATTTGCACTCTAATCTTCTTTTGACTGAAATTCTTCTTTATCTTTTATTTCATTTGAATGCGCTCAATATCCGAACTAAGAGGTTGCTTTATTGTATTTTCTGGACCATAATCATCTGCAGTTACAATTGTGCTTGTTGGTGGCTCTGGTTTCTCTGTGACTAAGCATTGAGCAAAATCATCGTCTGTAAATATATTATCGTAAAATGGATAAATTCCTGTTGAGCTGAATCCGTTTATAATATTTTTTGGTAAAGATACAATGTAGGTATTAAGCATTGTTCATAGATACAAACATTGAAGGTACTTTGGGACGCGTCCTGAGGTACAAACAAAATCATGTCCCAAGGTACAAATATAGCAATATTTTAACAAAATAAGATTATCTTAATTTGTAGCATAGGAAGTTGTTTCGCTATTTATCGCTTTGTAGAAAGAAAACACCAAATTATATGAATGTCATATCTTTCTGTCAATAATGTGCAAACATTACAAAGGTAACATACGTCAAAAAACTACAAAAATCTTACTTTTGACTCCAAAAAACTTAATGATGTCCTCACAACTTTCTCGACGCCGGAATGGTCACGTGATTCACAAGTGTTGTCAAATGATAAAAATGCTACCCATATGGTAGAATTAAGCGTTTTAAATGTGGCTAGTTTTTGAAATAAAATCAATGTCCCAAGGTAAAAGCGTCCTAAGGTACGTTACATAACCCTACATTTCGAATATCCACTTTTACAAATAAAGATACATACACGGGTATTTATCAAATACTAGCTGACCCCGCGAACTTCGTACCACCCACAGAAATCTAAATAATAAGGTACTAGAAGTCGCATGACCGCGTGACATTGTCGCCGCACAGGTGACTTGTAGGCCACCAGTGCTCGAGTTGTAGTTTAGTCTTCTTCGAACCGGCTGGCGTGAATCATCTCTAAAACTTGTGTTATGCAGCATAAACAACTGTGAAAGTTCTTCCACAACTTGCAATTATACCAATAATGAGATTATATTTCACTGATAGGTATTTTATTTTATTTTAATTGTATTTTTTACTAAAATAAACGGAGCCCAATGATTCACTATGATAGTTATTCATTTTTGGTGTTATCGTCGTTTTGCATACCATTGCTGCGTACATTAATTAACATCTAGAGTGGTACAAGCATAAACAGCAATGTAATGTAAAATTAAAGAAATCGTCATAACCTCTAATCTTCCATGGTACAACCGCAGGTAGCGATCGTGAGCTAGTGCTGTGACGGCTCAATTTTACTTGGCCAAAAATAAACGATGAAAATTGTATTTTAAATTTTACCTTTTTTTATCGATAAATTAACATAAAATATCGATAAAAAAATTGTACACAGTTAACACCCATACGTAAAATCTTTTAATTCGCGGTAAACATTACTTCATAATTCATAAATTATTAACAAAAGTATATACATACTAGCTATAACGCGCGATTGTTCATCCGTGCAAAATAAATATTAAGGTAACAGAGGCAGTATTTAGCTATTGTAAGCATTTATTTTTAAGATTTTATTAGTTTTCATACAAAATCAGCGAACAACACGGAACGGAGTAGGCATACACAGCGTCAACCCCTGTCAAAGTGCAAGTCCGCGGAGTTTGATAATATACCGTGGCGTGGAATACACTGAGGGCGGGGCTAGATTTGTGAATGGTGCTTTATTTTTTATGTGTTAGTGATTTGGCTGCGTGAGTATGGTCGGCAATGGATCGGTATAGGTATGTTTTGTATGTAATATTGCGGCTTTGCGCTAGTGTGCAACTTTCCCCTCCCGCAAGAAATGACAAAGATTTGCACAATATTTTTTAGCTAAGGCTACTTCCCTTCCGTGCTTGCGCGGAAGATCGAGTTGCTCAATGTACAAAATATACAACAACCTTTGTTCTTCAACTATACCTAAGCCCATATGGTGTCAGAATTACATAGTTCAGTTTTCGAAACAATAGTATACCCCGTGTGACTCACTTATTTTATAAGCATATTGACTTTGTTGTAGTGTAATACACCTAATTAATTAAATCAATAATAACCTTTATCGAATGTTAAAATTGGACCGTACTTTGAAATATCGATATGTTTTAATTTTTGTCAAGCACTAGCGTAAATGTGAAAAATTGTTTATTTTTCAATGTATTAGTAGGTTCACTGATAAGCGTTTATGGATGTGTGTGGTGCAATCACAGACCTAGTTTGTTTTAATGTGCAGCTGTTCGTGTGTGAGTGAATTTGTATTGGAATAGTACGCGCATGTAGTAGTGACCGCGGGGGTAGGGGAAATGTGGCGACAAGCGTTTTGCAAGTAATTTGAGAGTTATGCCATTTCTATTACCTTATTATTTAGATTTCTGTGGTACCACCATACTTTATTTTGTCAAAGTTTTCAAATTTTTTTGCCTTACACAAACCTTGTCCTGACAATAACGAATACGTAAAACTATGAATCAGCCAATTTGATTCTGTTTTGCGCGTACATTCATTTCGTCAAGATGCATTTTTACAAATCTTTATTTGTAAAAATGCATCATGCATAAATATACGGGTATTTTTTTAAATATAATCGGCGGCGGCCTTTTCCAAAAAAAGTGCACGCGCGATTATCGCTGCCTGCAGCGCAGTGATTAGTGGCAGCAACAGGAGTACAGCAAACAAAAAAATGTTTGCATATTTCTGCTTGACTGTTGTATGACTAATAAAGGCGGTACTTCCACAGGAGGCGTATAGCTATTGAAAAATAATTTTGCCATATACTCTTATTGTAGGTAAAATTAAGAAATAGTATATTATCTTAATTAAGGGAATAAATGATTGTTTATAATTATTTTTGATAAAGAGTTATGATAGTTAATCTTACCCGTTGTAATCATTGCAAGGTGTCCCGGGCTTGGCGTACATGTCCGGTACATCGAAGGGGGCGGTGTTCCAGTGGAAAGAGGAGAGGCAGGGCCCGCCTTGCTTGCGACAGCAGAGCTCGCACGCCGACTTCGGGTCTTCCTTGCGAGGCGCGCACTGGCACGATTCCAAGCCGTACGCCAGGCAGATGGAGCCGGTGCACTCCTGAAACAGTCAGAAAACTATGAGTCATGGTTCTCCATTTTGACAACAAATTTGTTGTTGAGTAGTTCGGGAACGTTGGCTTATTATACAATTTCAAGGTACCTATGCATGATGTGATAAAAGCATTCTTCTATTTTTGGTATTCTTGTCAAACCTAGATCGAATAAAAGTCTTTGGAGCATGTTATAGAAGCTATTGATTTAGTCGCTTTATTCTATCAAGCTTGTATCAAAAAGCTGATCCGTCCTGTGAGTTTCACGTAGTTTGATGGACTCAGCTCTGATGGGAAGCACTCCAGGAAGAACCTTTGTTTTCGTCAAACCAGGACGTTTAAAAATGGAACTGCCGATAGAAATTAAAACTTATAACTCAGAATTTGATAGCTTACGTTGGAAATTACGCCGGTGAAACGGGAGGGCGTGATCATGAGCATGACCATCTTGAAATGCTGACGAATTTCTAGATGGCCAATGGGAAATGCTGACGCATTCCTAGATGGCCAATGGGCATGGTCCCGAGTTAACCTGAAGATATCTTATCATTAATGAGCATGATATATATAATGCAATTCACAGTCCACGAACAATCTGTTTGTGGCGCGCCAAAAGAAGTTTTCACTTCAATAGCCTTTGGAGCACGTTATAGGTTATAGAAGCTATTGTTGTAGTTGCTTTATTAAATCAAGCTTATATCAAAAAGCTGATCCGTCCTGTCAGTCTCATGTGGTTTGAATGTCTCAGCGCTGATGAGTGTTTCTCCACAGCAGAAAGAACGTTTGTTTTCCTAAAACCAGTGCGTTTTCAAGAACACGAATTTAACTTACTCCCATATAGCAGACGAGCTCCTTGTCGCATCGCGTCCTGTTCGGCTTGTGTCGGCTCGTGGGGCACGCGGCTCGTTTCCCGTCGCAGTGCGCGGCGTCTCGGCAGCCGTTGTCGGAGCGACACTTGTCTCCGAACTTGAGCGTGCACGATGCGGTGCAACACGGTCCCTAGATCGGAACAGTTATATATAGTACCCTATAGAAACGTATAAAATTTGAGTAGTAATTCGGAACGGCAATATTATTTCATTGTAGTGATAGGACTCTTGGTAGAGTCCGCAAGTCCGCCAAGCAATAATGTGCAAACATTACTATGTTCCGGCTTGAAGGGCAATAAAGGATCTTATATATCTGGGTGGCGAGCGTAGTACAGTACTAGATAATGATTTGGACCCTTCATGTTCCAATAGTTGCATGTCACTCTGCTGTTATGTGGCAGGCATGTTGCTTACCATCAGGCACATATCCTTCCTGCTCGTCTCGTCACTCTATCATAATAAAAAAAACTGCGCGTGTTTTGGTTAAGCGATTAACCTAACGAATACACGTTAAAGGCTACTTTCGAAGCCTTGCCAAACAGAATTTCGGCCCATTCGGGCACACGACGCAGCAGTTTAAGACAAGGTGCCAACCTGTCTCGCAAGGCTACTTAATCAGTTAATATTAGATTGTTTCCGTAAATAGTGGGTTAGGCTGATACCAGAATAACTCATACCTGACTAGGACTGCAGACGCTGTGTTCGGTGAGGGTGCAGGGCTTGTAGTGCGGCCGCGCGGCTTGGGGCCGACAGCATACGTCCGTGCACTCGGAGGCCCAGCCGCAGTCACACTCCTCGCCTTCCTCTACCACACCGTTACCGCAGATGGCTGGCTGCGGCTCTGAAATAGCACAACAAAGACGTTAGAGGCTAGAGCTGACCCTGTGCCTGTTGAGCTGTTCATCCAATGATTGTGTGACGCGTTTCACGTTTATTGTTATACCTTAAATCAATAAAATATCAAGTTACATCTTGGGACGTATAGTTATATAACGAGCATCCATAATGATGGCGAAAAATAAGTTTTCTCAAGCGCATGATTATTTTTTGGATGTAAATGCCACGGACCCTTTGATAAAAGACGTGAGTGTGTACTATCGCATACCTGCACAGAGGCATTTTTCGACGATAAATCTAAACTGCATTTGTTTCAGCAACTCATGCCAAGTGTCACAGGGAAATTCCTGGGTTGTAAATTGACTTAGAGTCCTTAGGTAAGTGGAAAAACTGATATACAAATGTGTTGTGATCATATCACTAATGTCTGAGTTCCGAGTTGATTTCACTCTGAGAATATAAACCTACTCGCTAATTACAACGCGTTCCATTTGACTATATCGATTAAGAGTAATAATATATTACAGAAAACAGTTAAAAGTACACAGTGTTATTACCGGTGAAGCATCCTTTGGGGGACCTGGCCTTGTTATTGAGCACGGGGTCTATCGCCCGCAGCGAGCAAGGTGAAAACTTGTTGTTGTTCTTCCGATCACCGCTGGTGGCTCGTGCGAACATTATGTAGTTGCCATCTTCTCCAAATGGTGTGCACACTTCTGGGTCGTGCTGAAAAACGAGAATGATAAGTTATGAAATCGTAAGAGACTGTTCGCCTCCGTTTACAAGGATTTTGGGATCAGACTTTAACGGAAATTTCAAATGTAGATAAGCTCTGGTGTAATTTCACTTTTGGCCGAGCTATACGAGGCTAGTTTTTTAAGCTAGGATAGTAAGCTAGTATTAGTATTAGTAAGCTAGCAAGCTAGTACTTCTAGCTTCGTGTCGACAACGCTACGCAACGCTAGTTTTATCTACACGAAACTAGAAGTATACTAGCTTGAAAAACAGGCCTCGTGTCGCTCAGGCATTAATCGTAGCTATTCTCATTGTGTTAAACATAATGTATGTCTAAAATGTTGTCTATTAAATCTAAAAAACATAGTCCACTAGGATTTAAGTCATACTATGTACCAGAGTTCTTAGTCATCTATTTCAGAAAAAAATAACAAAATGTTTATTTCGAACGAAGGGGGTTTCGATTAAGTGACTTGGTGATTCAAGTACGCATATATTTAATAGAAACTTTTTAAATAAAATATTATTGAATACTTACAGGAGATCCGAAGTTATGTCCGATTTCGTGGGCTAGTGTGACATGCGATACAGCCGGAGGGACGTGCTTCCCGTAGTTCAGCAGCGTCACTATGCCTGTATTCAGGGACTTCATGCTGCCGCGGTAGTGCTGGAAGTTACACAGAACACGTTGTTAACACTAAATAGCATTAAATAGCGTAAATAGCATTTAAGAAAAATATTTGCAACTGATAAAATCTACTCTCGTAGATGTTTCGTGATACAAACTTGTGCCACAAATCTGGTTTCAGTATTATTGAAGTGAAAACTTCTTGACGGGCCACAGACAGATATTTCGTGGGCTGTGAATTGAATTCTAGCGTCACGCTCGTGAATGAAAAGAAATCTACGGGTAAACTCGGAACCATCGCCATCGGCCACCTAGAAATGCGTCAGAGTTTCCCATCGGGTATCTCTAAATGCGTCAGCATTTCCCATTGGCCATACTCATGGCCACGCCCTTTGGTTTCACCCGTGTAGTTTCCAAAGTAAGCTATAAAATTCTCAGTTAAAAGTTTTCACTTCTATCGGCAGTTCCTATGACTGCCTACTTTTTTTGAAGTGAAAACTTCTTTAGGCGCGACTAGACAGATTTTTCGTGGGCTGTGAATTGAATTCATTCGTCACGCTCGGGTATGATAAGAAAGCTTCGGGTAAACACGGGACCATGGCTATTGGCCATCTAGAAACGTATCAGCCAATGGGAAATGCTGACGCATTTCTAGATGACCATGCCAAGATGGCGAGGCCACGCCCTTCGGTTACAACCGTGTAGTTTCCAAGGTAAGCTATCAAATTCTGAGTTTTAAGTTTTCAATTCTATCGGCAGTTCCTATGACTGCCAATTTTTTGGTTTTTAAAATAAAATAAATTAGAATGGATTCTAAGGATGTTTTACATTATTTATTTAGTTGTATTCTGACTGATTTATATAGTTATGGATTTATTTGATGTTGCAAGCTTCTAATGTAAAAAAATACCGAATGTACTATTAGTAGGAGTTTAGTCCGTCAAAACATGGTCTTAATTTTTTATTCAGAAGACAAATAACAAGTATAAACACCTTTTTTGTGCCTCGTATTATAGATATTGTGTGATACCATACAGAAACAAATGATTGCCAAGTACAATTGTCAAGTTGTTGATTTAAACATATTTCAATGTGGTTTTTGCATGCAGATCTTACCCCATTCTTTTCACAGACACCGCCAGCATTCTTGAGGTCTCCTGTCCAAGCCAAGCCCAACGTACCCATCTCGAAATCGCGGTACGTAAACATGTACGCCAAACAAAATGCGTCGTAGTCCTCCTCTGCAACAAACAATTTATTATTAATTCAATATCAATAAATCTTACCCTAACAAGAATCGAATGACGGAGTACACTTCGGAATTACTTGTAATTTATTAACCAAATTGCTTCGTTCAATTGAGCCCCAGAGAGCCGTTCGTTCTTCTTTAATATCGCGATTAAAACCAAATTGAATTAAAATACAGACCTGAAAAAAGTTCCAAGTACTTCTCCACGCCGTAATTATTTGGAAATCTGTAAGCGGGATCTTTCAGAGCGTCTAATGTATGCACCTTTATTCGCTTGATCATAAACGTGATGTTATCAGGCTTGCCGTCTTGATTGAAGTCTGTAAAATACAAAGTTTATTAACATTCTCGTCTTCTATGTAATTAAGGTTAAATTTATCTCAAAGTTTTGAAATTACCTGTAACTTTATAAATAGCGTTGACTTTCTGTACATGTCGCGTCATGACCTCAATACAGGCTTCCTCCGTTCCGTACCTTTGGTAAAACATGTGGTCGGCTTGTAAGTAGACGAGACATGTCGTCTTTCTGGGATCAACTGTGGCCCTCTTGTTTACATGTCTACCGTCGTCGCTCGCATTCGCTGACAGGACAGTATATCCTACTGGCTCTTTCTTGACGATATCCTTACTCACGGTAACAACGCCAGCTTTCGTTTTTATCACTTCGACGTGTGTCTTTGGCTTCGGTCTCGATTCCTCAGAATCGAGTCGCACCTTAGTTATGAGGTTACTCTTATCGATTTTGGTTTTGGGTTTCCGCGTGCTTAACTTATCGAAATGGTCACCATTGCTCGTGTAAGGAACATCTAAATCTAAAGGTAGATCTGGGTTTTTCTTTGGCTCGTCGTCTTGCATTTCGTCTTCGGGGAGCCATCGTTTTTTGCGGTGGTGTAATTCTCCTCTAATGTCTTCCGTGTGATTGAGAGCGGAGTCTGAGATGGTTATTTGTTCGGTGAAGTTGAATAGTTCACCTTGGGCTCCTATGGTTCCCTTTAAGTGCAGAAGGTGAGAGGCGCATGGAGTTCCGTTTGCATCGTCTTGTGGATGCTGGACGTCTGACCTCCTGTAGATGACGCTGTGCATAGAAGGGTGCTCGACGTTATACCTAGAAACCGGCTCTATGTAGTACTCTTCTGTGGGTGTCCAGATCGTTCCATCGAAGAGACCATCTCTCGTGATCACGCCGTATACGTGAGATGAATCATCACCTGAACAACAAAACATGTTTTCTATAAGATAAAGTATAGCATTGATTGTCTCATAAATGTTTTAAAAACAATTAAACCGAGCGTCGCTATTTCGGTAAGCTTTGGAGATACGAATGTTGAAACAGAGAAATAAATGGCCGACTATATTTTATGCAAACTAATTCGAAGTGCAAAGAGCCCTGGGACTCGATGAATTAAAATCACAACTTGCAGTCGCAGCGGGGAGGGTTGAAACCGCTCATAAATAACGGTAATTACTGGCCCCGACTCGCACCCCCGCATTCACCCTTTGTTCATTTTCTAACAGAAGAAAAACATCGACAGGGAAACGTTCGCCCCTGTATTGCATGGTCTACGGCGACGTCTGATGGATGGGATAATTAGTATAAATGAGTTTCGTCGTCTTCAGCGCGAACATTTGAAGAAGCATCAAAGACAAAACGGCCGGGCGGCGTTCCGAAGCATTGATCGAGGGGAGAGGTGATTTCAAATAATAGCTAGGTATGTGTAATTTGAAAGAAACGCTCGCTCTCCCTGTGGGGTTTGATCTCCGTTAGAATTTGGCGCAAAAAGGGAAAATAATTTAGGGACAGCAAATTATAATAATTTGATTCATTCCTTTAGGGAATTGTCTTCAAAGACCTTTTTACCTTTACTTTCGTGATCCCCGGCCACGTTTAGCATAAGGAATGTCTATGTTGACTGTTGACAGTACAGAACCGATGGATGAAGACAAACTCGGAGAAATAGCGCGAACCTACTTCATTAAAACTTTTGGACTAATTTGTTGAAAATTCACTTTGTCTTCGGAGCTCCAGATGGGTCGCAGTACATAATTTCAGTTTATTAAGTTAGTCGCAGAATGTAGGAGTTTGTCGGGCTCATGTTTAATTGCTTGTTTCGTAGACTTGAAAGATCAATGCGGGGTGAAATGCTCACTAATATTAAATTCAATTGTACATGGAGATACCTATTATTGTTTTAGTCATATGAGTATGAGTGAGAGAAAGAGTGTGAAACATTTTGAAATTTCAGGTACCCAACCAAAAAGGGAGAGACTTCTGTTCAGCAGTGAACAAGAATATATTTGATAACGATGCGCCTTCTGAAATGTGAAGGCTATTTCTATTAGAGAGCTAAATTTTTAAACTGAAATTAATAAATTTCATCCGAATGTCGAAGATTATATTTAGACCTTGTCTATAGAGGTTTTAATCTATTCAAGAAATTCAGTAGCATTAAATAACCACCGTTGGTCATAAAATAAGCTTCTTTTTTAGACAGACCCTTACAGAAACCGGCTCCACACGTTTTATGCGTTTTCTTTTTTCACCGAACCCTAATTATTTTCTTCAAATACTAGTAGTCTGTGTTATGTTTTACAAGATCAGCTATCTGGTAGTGAAAGTCCCGTCATAATCGGTTCAGCCGTTTCGGAAATTAGCCAGAACGAACAGACAGACAAAAATTTAAAAATAGTTTTTTAGATGTAGGTATTGTATCTACTTTAATTTGGACTTAGTAAAAGGCTGTTAATTTGATATTGCATACAGCGTACAGACAAATTACAATCACAGACACAATTTAATTTATTTGTTTAGATTTAACTAAAAAAATATGTGTATTTGTTCACAAACAGCTCGCTGCAGCTCTCCAATTACCGAATCAGGATCGTGAGTAATAAATCTCATTTCCCAAATTGATACTCGGCGCTAATTCAAGCTTATCAACGACAAACCAATTCTAACGGGACTTTTGCTTATAATTAAAAGAAAACCGGCACAAAGGCGTAAACTGTTCGGTGAAAACAATTTAATTTCCTCGGCCCTCGAACAATTAATGCAGGGGATAAAAAGAGAAGCGTCGTACCGAAGGACTTTTATATCTTTGAGTTTGTCGCTAGCTATACATTTATTTATGGTCGATAGGTTTATGCTTGTTTTTAACCACCGACCAAAAAAAGGTGTTATAAGTTTGAAGTCGATGTCTATCTGTCTATCTGTGGGTGTGTCTGTCTGTGGCAGCGAAGAGGTCAAACGGACGAACCGATTTCGATGCCGTTTTTTTTATTTGAAGGTTAATTTTTGTGCGGATGTTCTTAGCTATATTTGGTTAAATATCGATTCAAGATGGCTGTCTCCACAAAATGGCGGACAAAATATTTCTTCACAACCTACCTCAATATGGGTATCAAATGAAAGGGCTTGACTAGTAAAATACTACACTGTAACAAATTTAAAATCCAAGATGGCCGCTACCACAAAATGGCGATTTACTTTAGTTTTTTTTTACTACTACCTCATTATGGATACCAAATGAAAGGGCTTGACTAGTAGAATGTTGTACTTACAAATTGCCAATCCGAGGTATTCGGGGGTTAATCAAAATTTTTAATTTTGTTGTTGATGTCTAGTACAGAGTTACGGGACGTGTGTTTGATGGTAAGTTGCTAAGCTACGTGCCTGCCCATACTAGCACAGTGTATTTTGGAACATGAAGAATCCAAATTATTACTTACGTAACATTACACTGTGATAAGATTTTTTTTATGCCATGTAATTTCTCTTAAAACATTGTTTTTCGAACTAAGACACGATCCGTCCGTAAATATTAGAAGGCAGACTGTTTTTAATCCCTATCATCATCATCACTACATAGTATAAAACAAAATCACCTCCCGCGTCTGTCCGTCCCTATAAATACTTAGATCTTTAAAATGATGATGATTTTGAATGATGATGATGATGTTGAAATAGTCAGTAGATACACCTATTTGACGCACGTGTCTCGTGAAGCGGAGAGAGAGTTACAATTGGCATCAGATTCGCATCTACGTGACTATCAGTTCTTCCTTATTAGGGTTGACGAAGCGATGAGATATTTCAACTCTATTAATACGATGTTTCATAAAAATATACCATTATTCTGTATTAATAACTTAATATATCAAAGCCGGATCGGAAAAGCAATCGGATAATATACCAGTTGTTTTGAATAATTTTTTATAAATGTATTTTTTTTCATTGAATGGGACGCGACGAGCAAATTTCGTACCGAAAAACTCAAGCATTATGTTTAGTACCTAATTAAAATTCCTATTCATGTATTACAATTACATGTATCACAATTATTTGTTTGTACCTATTTTATTATTAATTTACCGTTACTACCTTCCCTACCTACTAACAAAACACATTTACCGTTACTACTAATTACATTCCCTACCTACTAACAAAACAAATTTACCGTTACTAATTACCTTCCCTACCTACTTACTTACTAACAAAATAATCCGTTACTCAGTTTTCCTGTCACATCGAAATACTAATAGCGATTGGGTTCACCATTTAACCTACCATAATTATTTTATCTACCGTAGATATCCCTAAATTACTAACTCTAGTATATGAAACATTTTTTTTCAAAATGTTCGCTTCATTTATCTCACTTAGCACTACGGATTCTGCAAAAAAAAACAACTCTCTTTATACCTTTCGCTTTATCCTTATCGAACAATTTTCGCGAAGTTTTAATTAGATTATTATCAGTTCTAATTCAGAGTACTTCGGAACCAAGTTCGGGCGAGGAACGAAGTTTTCCGTTCAGAGTCGACCCTAGTCACTTGGCTTAGACGTGCTAAGTTGCATCATAGCTTATCTGATAACATGACCAGATTACATTCTAGTTCTTAAGTTTTCGTTCAAAAATGGGATTATACCTTTTATTAATACTTCAATGTTCGTCTGTCTATCATATCTATTTTGGGTTGTACGTTTAAACATACAATATTACAAATCGTAATAATACTAATATTATAAATGTGAAGGTTTGGATGTTTGACTAGAAATCTAACAGTATAATGAGACAACGCAATACCCTTGTATTGAACCTTTTCAAATCCCACGTGCACAGTATTTTTGTAGTCATGTGCGTAATGCCGAAAACTAAAAACGGTGAAGGACAACATCGTGAGGTAACCGACATGTTCGAAGAATCTTTCGAGCTTATGCCTCATCCACCGATCCGCACTGGGTCAGCTTTGTATTTATGGGCTTGACTCTCCTTGCGAGAGAAGGTGCCGAGTTATAACTGAGAAAATTTAGTGGGCCGCTTATTTATTTAAATTTTTTACACCATTTCCCCATTAAAAAAATGAGATAAGTTGAAACACAGTTTTCACTGATAAAAAACAAAAATGTGTATACAGAGAGAACAAAAGTTGCAACAAGTAGATTACTAGTTAGGAATTTGCAAAATCTCAAGTTTTTATTGATAACAAATGCTTACTCTTTTTGTATTTACTCTTGTTATTATTATACCTACCCATATCAAAGAACGGGCGGTTCTTGTGTGTTTAAAATTGTGTTAATTGCGTTCTTAAAAGTTTTTTTTTAAATAAAGTAGTGATGGTAACCAACATAACAGCACAGTGATACGCAGCTATTGGGACATGAAGAGTCCAAATCATTATCTAGCACTGCACTGCGCTCGTCACCCAGAGATCTAAGATGTTATATCTCTAAGCCCTGTAATTTCTCTGGAAACATTGCCCTTCAAACCGGAACACAGTTATATCTGCACATTGCTGCTTGGCGGAAGAATAACTGGCAAAGGTGTGGTACTTCCCCAGGCGGACGCTGCCAAGAGTCCTACCACTACTAGTTTTTATGCCATGATCACGATGTTGAAACCTGAGTGGTGTTACTATGAGCGTACCTTCGAGGGTCCCCGAGTAGACCTGGCCGGTGTTGTACTCCATCTGGCCGGAGGACGAGTGGAACTCCACGTCGTCGGAAAACACGGAGCTGGGGTCCGGCCTCAGCACCAGATTGAATTGCCTGGAACAATACAGCAACACAACTTAACGCCATGCGCGTACCGAAGGGTGTCCACAGAGGACATGAACCCCCCCCAAAATCGGATACTTTAAATTAAAAATGTCAAAAACTTCCAAATTTCTTATAATAGGTAAATACACTATTTTTTAACGCGGGAAAACAACTGAGACGCCAACTACGCGGATAAAATCGTGTGGCGCTACTAGTAAAGTCTTTTTTACTCGATTTATTGTATTTCTACTCGTCACCCTCCCAAAATCTGCGGCTGCATACTCATGACCCCCTCCAAAATTCGAGGCTGGGACCGCGCCTGACTTAACCTACAGTCTATTAAATCATACAGTCGTTCGACGAAGCCGTCTAGACGGGGCAATCGTGCGGGGTGAGACGCAGGAAGTGTGCTCCTGGATAACCTACATTACAATGTTAGTATTGCAGGAGCGCGGTTCAGGGCTGACGTCTTCCGTATGTTTTTGGAATGAAGTTCCTTATCGCGCGTTATGAAAGGGAGCTAGACGGAAAAAAATCTCACGAAAAAGTTGTAACGTTTTGTGCCTTGTGGCGTGATAGAATTAGAATACGATAACAAATTTTACCAACGTGAACAACGACCGATTGGCGCAAATAGTAAGTAAGGGGTCACCAATGAACTTAAGTACCCCCGGTTCGAAACCCGGTAGTTACCGCTATACTCTTTTTGTGCTTTTTTTCTCTCAACACTCTTTTTGTTCTTTTTTTCCCTGAGAATAATAGTTTTTATAAAGGATCCCTCTTATCAACGCATTTAATTTAAATCTAAGTATTTTCTAACAAACAATAACGAAAAAAAAATTCTATTGGCGATTTCTCTGCACAAACTGACTGTTGTACTTAACAATAGATGGCGTTGCACAACTGAGCCTATGAGTATTTGGTTAGAGGCTAGACCAACACTAATTTACGACCACTGCCCGAATCGACTTGAACATCAAAGTCTCTAGACATTATCGGCGTTTCTCCCAAGATCAAAGGCGATGTACTACTGGTAGTATTCCTTTATACTGTGGTTATATGAAGCATGTACCCAAAAGTATTTTTTTAAACTTTCGCGTTTTGGATTCATATTAACAATATTATTTAATTACCTCCCGCTCCTCTACCGCCTAACGAAAAACGCTTTAACGCTTTGACGTTGCTGTCTCTTTTCTTCTCGCTTGAAATGAAAGAGACGGCAATGTCAAAGCGTCAAAGCGTTTTTCGTTAAGCGTTAGACCCCCGATGTTTCTACATCTGCCCTTGAAAAAGTACTTAAAGGTAGCATGCGGGATTCGAAACTACGACCTCGCGATTGTGAGTCGGAGGTATGGTACGCCGTTGGGTATGTACGTGAACCCTGGGTGCTATAAGCTGAGCCAGGACGGACCGCTACTGTTAAAGAAGCGTCGAGAAGGAATCGGTTTCGATGATTTATCTTTAATCAACTAACACATTTCCTAGGTGAACCCTCACCTGGGACCCTTATTTTCAAGCCCAAATCTATAACCGATAAAAAATTTGTCCGTTGAAAACTTCGAATCGAGGATGAATATTTCAGTGGTTGGAGTGATGCTTATTGATACGTGTGTAAAATCAGAAGGGTGCGTTGCCTATATCCTTACTAGGCATCCAATGTTACATTAATTTTGCTTTCAACACGCCAGTTATAAGTTACATTTCTGCGGGATTTTGATTTTGAGAATACAAATAAAGCACAGCACAGTATTTCGCAGCTATTGGGACCTGAAGAGTACAAATCATTTCCCAGGTCTTCACTGCGGTTGTCTGCCAGAGATATAAAATATTCATCAATATGTACTTTTTCTGGAAACATTGCCCTTTAAACTGGAACATAGTGATGTTTGCACATTAGAGCTTGGCGGTAACTGCAAAATGATGATATTTTCCAAGTCGGACGAAGTCCTACCACTACAAAAACACACTGTTGCACAGTCAGCTCTTAAGTAACCCAAGACAATAGATCTCGACAGCCCGTAACCACAAAACTACACCAAAATAAAGACACCCACCGCATTGCCTTACGAAATTAGTCCCGACTGGAGTGAGGCGGGATAAGTGCTTGCGGAATACCTACCGTCTTGCCTAATCGCCTCTCTGGCCAAATATGCTGTCAGAACTTCGACTGAGGTTCGTAATACCTACTTATAAGTATTACCGCTCTTCAAAGTTTATTAAGGTACTATTATGACCACGGCACGATAACTAATTACCGTGTTATGACAGTCGGTTTTTCCAAAATGTTTATTTTTACTAAGACAACCGGATTGTAGGTCTCTGGAAACAAGGTATTCCAATCAAAGGTGATTCGATTAAATAAGGCAAGTGAATATTTTGCCCCCCACCGTATTTTGAACATCATAATGACTTTGTTTTGTGCAAAATTAGGAGAAAAAAGTACGAACACATTTTTTTAATAGTAGATCTATTCTATGATACTAGATAGAGGTTTAGTGACAATATTTGTTGGTTGTTTTATTGTCGACAAACAGCCTTCATTTATTTTATTCTAGCAGCACTGCACTGTTTTACCTGGATAGTTCCCGTTCCCTTATTTTTTCCGTGATAAAAAGTAGCGTGTGTCAAAAAATTCATCTTTGTACCAAACTTTTTCCAGATCAACTATTCAGTAGTTTTTAGTGCAAAAATCGCAAACATCGATCCATGTAAACTATCACAATAATTACCTATTTTGTTGGTACCATTATTTAGGTTCCAGATAAAATAAAATTATGCTAGTACTCAGGCTGAACAGTAATAAATATTCTGTGACTAAGGTTAAACATAAAAATAAAAGCTTTATTTGTAGACCGCCTACTCTCCATTTAGAATGCTAAAACTGAGGCATAAAACCGTCCATCACAAGCTCAAAGTGTAGCCCGCAGAGTATTATGGATCTAATGGATTATTTGCGACATTTAGCTATAACAGTCTCTGTAATTATCTTCTCTTCTCTTTATTTAATAGGCTGCACTTATCTCGAAAAAGCAACGTCGTTTCACTATTGACGTTTCGAAGACTCGAACGAAGAGGTTTGTGAGAACATCTTAATTGTGGAATGCTTTGATTTAGCCGGTATTTCGTGTTGGTTATAATCTGGGTATCTTCAAATCGAGAGTGAATCGGTGTTTCCTAGGTATAAGCGCGCTCCATTGTAGACCACAGCGTAGTTAACACGTGTGGTGACACTTAATGTAGTGTATATAGGTACCTATGTACATACACTCCTGATCGCCACCTCCCCACATTTAGACAAAAAGTATTATTTTGGTACTATCTGTAAACTGAATTTATCAAACATTAAAAAGAATATTGAAAACATTAGACTTGACTTAAACACGATTTAAAAACTATTAATTTTAATTACCGAGACGTTTCGGCAGCGTTACGAAAACCGTGGTCACGAGAAAAGTCTGTGTAATGTTTACTGTCAATTTTCTATCATTTTATCATCGATGATATTTTCTTAGTTTAAGATAAGTGGTTTTGATTAATATTTATTATTTAATTTCACTGGTTTGGTTGAAACGGACACTCGGTTTCAAAGGCCTTGAGAAAATCACTTACGTCCCCGAATCGCAGCTTGTATCGACCAAACCTACATTTCCTCACACGATAGCTCTTAGTATTTCACAGCATCCCTATCATACAACGTACGTACATATTTAAAACAACAAAACTTTACGAACATTATTCCTCAAAACATTACTTATCTGTAAGTAACCAAAGTTGAAAATAAAACCTCTAAAACGCCACGAGGTCGCACTACATCAAAGTAACACCTCTGATTTAGTACCCATTACTGTGGTCCATTTTAATACGGTTTGAACTCTCTCATGGCGATGGCGTTAAATCATAATTAGGACTACGTGTTCCACGTTCATAACGTGCTGTTACGTGGCACAGCGTAACTTCGCATACTTCAACTTTCGTGTGTTCATTTTTCGGGTAATAAAAGAACCTTTTACGGAGCGCCAGTAAAAGCAATGAGCCTTTCAAGATCCATTGTTTCATTACGATACAAAGTTGTCTGTTTTAAAACGGATAACTTTGTTTCATGACGTCAGTTATCGAATATCAAATTTGGAATGGTTGTACATTAAACAAACGAGAATCGAGTTCGACATTGATTTATGAAAGTTTGTTCAACTAGAGCGATAATGGGAAACTAATTTGCTCGGGTTGCCCGAGAGGATTGGATGAAATTAATATCGGAGAAGCCTCTAAAAATACGCAAGTCTCTGCGGGATCGCGGAGTCTGACACGAAACACGATACAAGATGGTAACTCGATAAAATTTTCACAATCCTCTCGGATTGGACGTCAGAGCGGCACTAACGAGCGGACTGTAATGAGGTTACCAACAGTCCGATGTCTCCTGTTTGTCTGATCTAACTTGGTTATAGGAAAACTTGTGCTGATTCTACCCAATAAAGAGGGAGCTTCTTCGCCTCACTTCTGAGCGAAGTGCAGGTAACTTTGTTTGCGGTCCCGCTCCGTAGCCGGCGATTGATTGCGTTTTAGGGAAGATTCGACTTGCCACTTACTAAACGACGCCGACGCGGAACTTGAAAACTTTAATTAAGACGGGTAGAATATCTATCAATAATATTAATTGAGCGTAAGAATGTTGATGAAATAAATGTTAAATAAGAATTCAGACTCAAAACGTACTAATTAATTTCGGCTTCCTTTGTTTTGTTAACCTTTTCCATTCCACGGTTCGCTTTAATCGATAAAGTCGCCAATCGTTGCTATGTTTTTTAGGTTTTTACTTAAGAAGTTTATAATTTTCTCTAGAATAAAACTAGCCTAAGATACTACATAGAAAACCAGAGAAAGTCCTGTTAAAACTGATCCAGCTCTTTCAGAGATTAACCGAAACAAACAGACTCACAGAATAATTTTGAAAATTGGTTAATTTATGTAAGTACCATATTTAAAAATTGTTGGTATTACGAAGAGACACTTCATTCTATACTAATATTATAAAGCTAAAGGGTTTATTTGGCTAATCTAAGGAACTATTTTTTGGAATTTCAGTAATTTGTTGATATTTCAAAACTCACCGCATCGATTTCGATAAAATATATTTGGGACGTCTATTTCTCATTTTATTGTTCAGTAAATCATAGCTATTCAAACTAAACCAAAAGAGAACCATCAAAATCGATTAGCAATTGGCGGAGCTATCGCGAAACATACATGCGGAGAAAAAAATACACAACCAATAGGGTACAATCCTCAAAAAAACTAAGTAGCCCGTTAGTTACATTGCCAAAAAATATTGTAAACGTATTTTTTCTTTTGTTTCACAAACAAAAAATGACGAAGATACAGCGCTTCGAAGTTTCGTGTGACGTCACTTGTGAGTACGATTTTTACTCACGAGTGACGTCGCGACCCTCTACTCTCAAAGTTTGATGGTCTATATCTTTGACGATTTTTAATATTATGAAAAAACAAAAAAATACGTGTCCAATATTTTTCCATGATCTAGCTGACGGACTAATTAGGATGGTGTATTTTGACCCAGTCCGGTACCCTTTTGAGAATCTGGTTTTTTGAAAAGTCGTTGAACCAAGTTTATTGTTATAAATATAAATAAATCATACAAAAAAACACGTCACGCACAGAGTCATACACTGAAATAACTCGCCCTGAATCGTTCCTGGTGCAAATGTGGCCAAGACAGTGGCTGCGTTCAATAAAGTCGTTAAATAAAGAAGCCTAAAATGTTACAATAAAAAACTTCCACCAAATAATCGCGTAGCGACGCATTGAAATAACTTTTTCACTGTGTACTGTGTACGTAATTGATGGAGCGAGTAGGAGCCGCCGACTCCCGTCCTCTTGTTTGCCGACTGGATTTCTAACTTGATTAGCGAATTAATTAGCTGAGTAATTCCATCAGACCCCCAGAAATTGACGAAGAATTACACCGCGGCGATATTTAATGTGGTTTATTAATCATACTAACATTATAAATGCCAATGTTTGTGTATAGTAATTATACTTGGAGTGAATGGAAGTTACTAATTTGGTTTATAAATTACTAGCGGCCCGTTCCGGCTTTGCTCGCATAATAACCTAGATATCAACTGCAGCGCCATCTGCCGGGCTGATTTGTGAATCTAAACCATCAAGGGCTCTACCCGAACGCATACAGAAAAAATCATTCAAATCGGCTTAGCCGTTTAGGAGGAGTTCACTAACAACGAAAAGTGGATTTGATTTTTATATATATAGAAGAAGAAGATAATAATATAAATAAATAAATAAATATTGGTGGACAATTCACACACAACACCATCTGACCCCAAACTAAGCAAAGCTTGTGTGATGGCGGCCAGATAGCTGATATAATACTTATATAGTTTTAAATACATACTTATTATACATAGAAACACCCAGACACAGTGCAAACATTTGAATTCATCACACAAATATTTGCACTGGGTGGGGATCGAACCCACGACCCTCGGCTTCGCAGGCAGTGCTACTACCAACTAAGCCACGAGGTCAGTCAAGTCAGTCAATATTACTAATACGTAAAGGTTGTATGTAATAGTTAATGCTTGAATGAACTTGGCTGGCCACACTGCCGTGTATCTAGATATACCTACTCTTTGTATAATAGTAAATTAGTAATAAGTAAGTTTACGCTCCAACGTCATCTAGAGCTAAAACGAATGCCAATGAAGTAGAGGAACTTTACGACGATATAGAAAAAGCCCTTGACGATACACCATGTCATTTCACCACCATAATTGGCGATTTCAACGCAAAAATCGGCCCACCACTATCAACAGAAAAATCAATCGGCAGGTTTGGATTAGGAACGCGAAACGATAACGGACAAACCCTAGTCAACTTTCTTGAAAAGAGACATCTTTTTGCTATGAATACATTTTTCCAAAAGCGACCGTCAAGAAAGTGGACATGGGTTAGTCCTGACGGAAAGGTTAAGAATGAAATTGAATTCATTATCAGTTCACACAAATATGTCGTGCAAGATGTTTCAGTGCTTGGACGATTTAGAACAGGTAGCGATCATAGAATGATCAGAACAACACTCAAATTCTCCTTCAGGAAAGAAAGAACTAAGATGATATCAAGAAAACAGCGACGATACGAAGCACAAGAACTGGCTATGCTTGATGATTCATTTCAAATCCAACTGAAAAATAAATTTGAATGTCTCGATGAGTCTAATTTAGATGTAGACCAAATTAATCAAAATTTATGTGATATTCTACTAGACACAACCAAAACTCATTTAGGCCGCGAGAACAAAAAAAGGAACAGATTTTCGACAGAAACAATAAAACTAACAGAAGAACGAAGAAATATGAAACAAAATACATCATTAAATCATAAATTGATTCTAGCAACAAATAAAAAGATAAATAAATCTATTAAAAAAGATTTGAGAAGATACAGTGCAGATACAATTATCAAAACTATAGAGAAATTTAGAGGACCAAAGGTATTTCAAAGAAAGCTCAGCACTGGCCAAAATCAAATATTAAAGCTTAAAAACGAAAATCAATATATAATAACAGACCGACAGGAAATTTTAAAAGTGGTTGAGGACTTTTATACAAACCTATATACATCCCAAATAGCTGGCGCTTCCTCCTCTCAAGATAATCCTAGACCTAAAGAGTACCGTGACACCGAACAACTACCAAAAATTCATCATCATCATCATCAGCCGTAAGACGTCCACTGCTGGACATAGGCCTCCCCCCTAGATTTCCACAACGAACGGTCCTGCGCAACCTGCAACCAGCGGTTTCCAGCGACCTTCGTGAGGTCATCTGTCCATCTAGTGGGAGGCCGTCCAACACTGCGTCTTCCGGTTCGTGGTCGCCACTCGAGAACCTTTCTTCCCCATCGGTTGTCAGTTCTGCGAGCGATGTGGCCTGCCCATTGCCACTTCAGCTTGGCTACTCTTCGAGCTACGTCGGCTACTTTAGTTCTTTTGCGAATATCCTCATTACGGATTCTGTCGCGCAAAGAGACTCCGAGCATAGCTCGCTCCATAGCTCGCTGTGTGACTTTGAGCTTTGTTATGAGGCCCACAGTTAAGGACCACGTCTCAGTTCCATAAGTCATCACTGGCAACACGCACTGATTGAAGACTTTCGTCTTCAAGCATTGGGGTATTTTGGACTCCAAGATGTGCCGTAGTTTCCCGAACGCTGCCCATCCGAGTTGGATCCTTCGCTGGACCTCTTTGTCGAAGTTGGATCTACCCAATTTTGACCCAGGTAGACGTATTCGTCAACAACTTCGAGTGTGGTATTCCCAACAATAACCGGTACAGGTGAGACATGCACATTTGACATGACCTTCGTCTTGTCCATGTTCATCCTCAAACCTACCTGTTGGGATACTCTACTGAGGTCCCTGAGCATAGCACCGAGGTCCTCCATCGACTCCGCCACAATGACTATATCGTCGGCAAACCGAAGGTGAGTGATGCATTCGCCGTTGATATTGATGCCATGTCCGTTCCAGTCCAGTAGCTTGAAAACATCTTCCAGCGCGGCAGTGAACAGTTTCGGAGATATAACATCTCCCTGTCTCACGCCTTTCTGTAGCCGGATATGTTTTGTGCTCTGGTCCTGTAATCGGACAGACATTGTGGCTTTGCTGTAAATGCACCTCAACACTTCGATATAGCGATAGTCCATGCGGCATCGCTGGAGAGACTGAAGCACTGCCCAGGTCTCGATGGAATCGAAGGCTTTCTCATAGTCCACATACGCTATACATAGTGGCCGATTATACTCCTCGGTTTTCTGTATAATCTGCCGAAGCGTATGTATGTGGTCTACGGTACTATAGCCTTTTCGGAAACCGGCTTGTTCGGGTGGCTGGAAGTCGTCAAACCTGCGTGCGAGACGATTCGTGATTACCCTCGAAAACAACTTATAAACGTGGCTCAGAAGTGAGATGGGTCTGTAGTTCTTCAACAAGGTGTTGTCACCTTTTTTGAAGAAGAGCACCACCACACTTCTGCTCCACGCTTCTACCAAAAATTATACCAAGTGAAATACGAAAAGCTCTCGTACAAATGAAAAGTGAGAGAACACCGGGGCAAGATGGTATAACTGTAGAGATGCTCCGAGCAGGTGGCGAACCAGTTCTAAAAATATTATCAAAACTTTTTAATGAAGTAATGATTACATGCCACACGCCTGAATCTTGGAAAAATGCCATTGTTACCATTATACACAAGAAAGGGGACACCGCAAAATTAAGTAACTATCGACCTATTAGTCTCCTTTCACAAATATACAAACTGTTTGCAAAGGTCCTATGTAACAGAATTAGTCGTCAGCTTGATGAATGTCAACCTATCGAACAGGCCGGTTTTAGGAGCGGTTTCTCCACTATTGACCATATACATACGGTAAAACAACTTATGGAGAAGAGTCAGGAGTTTAACCGTCCTTTGTGTATGGCCTTTGTCGACTACGAAAAGGCATTCGACACTGTCGAGCACTGGGCGGTGTTTGACTCACTGGGGCATTGTTCCATCGACGTTCGATATGTGGATTTGCTCCGTGAATTGTATGCTTTAGCAACGATGCAAGTAAAACTGCATGACATGACAAACCTTATTTCGATCCAGAGGGGGGTGAGGCAGGGAGACACCATTTCACCCAAGCTTTTTACAGCGGTCTTACAAGACATCTTAAAACTGCTTCCATGGGATTCATGTGGTATTAAGATCAATGGTGTTTATTTGTCTCACCTTAGGTTTGCAGATGACCTTGTAGTTTTTGCTGAAAATTTAGACGATCTCCAGAACATGATCCAACAACTTTCGGATGTTTCTTTAACAGTAGGCTTAAAGATGAATATGGCCAAGACCAAGGTGATGTCGAACGTTTCTGGAAACTCAAACACAATTACGGTTGGGAATGAGAGCCTAGAGATGGTCGATAGTTACGTCTATCTTGGTCATACCTTGTCTTTTGGTATAGAACATCAAAAAAAGGAGATCTCTAGACGTATACAGCTTGGATGGGTAGCGTTTCGAAAACTGGCCGACATTCTTACATCCCGACATATACCACAGTGTCTGAAAACACGTCTTTTTAACCAATGCATTCTGCCCACCATGACATATGGTGCTGAGACGTGGACGCTCACACACGAAGCTATGTATAAGATCAGGGTAGCACAGAGAGCCATGGAAAGGTCCATGCTCGGCATCAAACTACAAGATCGAGTTCGAAACACTGAAATCCGACGAAGAACCAAAGTTCAGGACGTCGGAAAAGCAGTGACAAAGTTAAAATGGAGTTGGGCAGGGCATATTATTAGACGGTGTGACGACAGGTGGACCAAAACTGTCACAGAATGGTGGCCGAGGCAGGGAATGCGGAGCGTTGGACGTCCACCAGCAAGATGGGTCGACGATATAGTAAATATCGCGGGTCGAACCTGGACTCGATTGGCACAGGACCGAGGCAGATGGCAAAGTAAGAGAGAGGCCTATACCCAGCAGTGGGATAGAGAAGGCTGTGGATGATGATGATGATGATGAAATTAGTAATCGTTCAGCGTTAAAGTACGAGTAAAAGTTTTGTATATAAATCCGCAAATAAGTTTCCCTACGCAACTTCGTTTGCATTTACTTGCTTGTTAAGTTAATTCTGGATTATAATTTTTTTTTTACAAAGCGATCAGCAGTGTCTAAGGCGACCTATACTCGGTACAAAACATAGATCGTTAAAAAGCTCCAACTGAAACTCACTCACTATGCGCATGTACCTAGAAGAATGCATAAAGCATACTCAAATGCATTCCGTACACTTACGATATTCACTTAAACTGTATTCAAGGAGCACAATTAATAGTCATAGTATGTATTCATAACCAATTATGTTACATGACAAACTTAAAAAACATTATGTATACGAATATATCTCGGTATATCCGAGGATTAATTATTACATTATCACAATAAATATTCCTACAAACAATCATTTAACATAATATGTATATGTCAGATACTAATATAAAATGTCAGGTATAGGTTAGTAGTAGGGCGCTGTACCTTCTGAGTTAGCCCTAAGATAGGTTGATAGGTAGTTGGTTAGATACGCTTTGAAGCCAACTGTTATAAATCTATACTAATACTAGCTGACCCCGCAAACGTTGTTTTGCCTAAGTGAACAACCCTTGTCACTTAGGGGTATGAAAAATAGCTAGTAGCCGATTCTCATACCTACAGAATATGCATATAAAATTTGGTTAAAATCAGTAAAGCCGTTTCGGAGGAGTAAGGAAACAAACACTGTGACACGAGAATTTTATATATAAGATTATAAAGCTGAAAAGCTTGTTTGTTTGAACACGCTAATCTCAGGAACTACTGAACCGATTTCAAAAACTCTATGACCATAGGATATGTACGTGTTTCCTGAGTACTATACGCTACACATTATATGTTTCACAGGCGAAGCCGTGAGGGATCGCTAGTCGGTTCATAAAATCAGAGCTAAGTACAAGTGAACACGTGACTCTGTATTCATAATTATACATTGTAACTGCAAATATTTTATTCAGACAACTAAATATAACGCGAAGAGTTTCCGAAGGCCGCATAGGTGTTCGCATTCATTCGACTCACGTTACTAATTTACTGCCTAGCTTCACATAAAACTTGTTACAATTATTCTGGAATATTCGCTACATATTCGAAGTTATTACTATATTTCATTTGTAATGTTCATTTTTCTTTTAGAAACGAGTTTTTACTAACAAAAAAAACTAAATTACTAAGAGAACTACTCGACATACCTAACTACTACCTAATACTAAACAAATCTGAGTTATCCATAGACAGATGAAAGTCTAAAGACAATACACTGTGTCTGGGTGTTTCTATGTATAATAAGTATGTATTTAGAACTACATAAGTATTATATCAGCTATCTGGCTATAGTACAAGCTTTGCTTAGTTTGGGGTCAGATGGTGTTGTGTGTGAATCGTCCACCAATATTTATTTATTACTTATTTGTTTATTCTTCTTCTTCTTCGTGTCGACGATGTTTCTTCTTACTTGCTATATAAACAAGATGATCAAGTCCACTACCAGTGGGAAGCATACTGTTGCTATTACCGTGTTGAATGTATAGTTGACTATACACTAATTTGTTTTTTTTAAACAATACTAAAAGGTTTTAAATGATTGAAATAGAAGATGAAAATTGGAATGGAAATTTGGTCTTTTTTTGAAGTTGGAACCTTGATTTATGAATTCGGTACTTACACATTACATAGTTCAGTAGGCAGTAGAGGCCTTAGGGTTAAGCATAGGTGATGTGATAGTGGCTTAGTTAGAACGTGCAATTCACAACAGCGAGGTCGTAGATTCGAACCCAGCCTGTACTTCTGAGTATTTATCCAAGTACAGATGCACAAGTTTATCGTCACCACTGGCTTTAAAGATGAAGGAAAACATTGTAAAGAAACTGACATGTTCGTAGCATCTTTCATGGCCATGTGTCATTCGCCAATCCGGATTGGGTCAGTGACGTAAATTATGGTTCTGAGTTCCAGCAATGAGAAAATTTACTAAGTTGTTTATACTTACAGGTACATTTTTGTTGTAATAAAGAGTGACGAGACGAACAGGACATGTGCTTGATGGTAAGCAACACGCCTGCCACATAACAGCGCAGTGACACGCAGCTATTGGAACATAAAATGTCCAAATCATTACCTAGCACTGCACTGCGCTTGTCACCCAGAGATCTAAGTTGTTTATCTCTAAGCCCTGTAATTTCTCTGGAAACATTGCCCTATGGTCATACATAGTCAAATGGTAGAGTCGGCCAATGTTTGTGAACAAGTTTGTTATCTAGAAGTGATGTATCATTTTCGCCGGCGTCTTGGTGCCTATTTGCGGAATATTAACAAGGCAACATCTCGGGAAGTGGTTCCACGTACGTCCGCCTAATTGAGCCGGCGGCTAATCTTATCTCCTCTAAATAGGATCCGTGTTAGGGTGCTAGTTTTGGCGAGGGCAGGGCAGAGCAGGGCCCGCTTTAGTACAAAAGTTAAGTTAGTTGTTTGACGATTGGTTTCGTTTTTTTTTTGTTTTGAAGTGAAAACTTCTTTTGGCGCGCCTAGACAGATTTTTCGTGGGGTGTGAATTGAATTCTATCGTCACGCTCAGGTATGATAAGAAATCTTCGGGTAACCTCGGGACCATGGTCATTGGCCATCTAGAAATGCGTCGTCAATGGGAAATGCTGTAAGGGCGTGGCATTGCCATCTAGAAATGCGTGAGCCAATGGGAAATGCTGAAAGGGCGTGGCATGGCCATCTAGAAATGCGTGAGCTAATGGGAAATGCTGACGCATTTCTAAATGGCCATGCAATGATGACCAGGCTTCTCCCTCCGGTTACACCCGAGTAGTTTCCAAAGTGAGCTATCAAATTCTGAGTTATAAGTTTTCACTTCTATCGGCAGTTCCTATGAACACCATTTTTTTTAAAATATGTTTTGGTGTGAAAAAAATGTCATTCCTAGCATCGATGTTTGTAAAATAAGACCTCGAAAGATTCTTAGAACGTCCTGCTTTCCTCAGGATGTTTTCATCATTATCAATTCCAGTGCTGAAGAAAAACATTTGTAAAAGTACTGAGAAGTGCAGGCGGGAACGAACCTACGATTTGATGATTTCGAATTACCCGTTGTAGCCCCTAGGGCACCATGCCATCAAATACTTAGCCGCTACTTATGCTATGCTTAAGCTGTCTAGCCCCTTGGAGGCCAGATTTGGGCAAAACCGGTTTTGAGAATTAAAAACCTTATTTTTTCATTATATACATACTTGAATATTAGTTTATTTTGATGCCTAAGAGATAGGCGATAATATTAATTAATTCATTGTCGTTTACAGACACACAAAGTTTGGTTTCATTTTTTAGTAATGATTTTTTGTGTGACGTCACGACGCCGGCCGCGTCGCGAGTCGGGCTTAATGGGTTAATGCTACTTACTAGCAGCACCTTCCGGTTTTATCCGCGTTTTTTCCGATTACGTTATATACTTAAGTGTTGTATCCGTTGTATAGCTTATGTGTTATTCAAGACTATAATCTAACAGTCTTCCGGATTTCAACCCGATCCGTTCAGATGTGATTAAGCAAGAAACTTCAACATTTTTGCATTTATAATATTAGTAGATGCTTTATGCTTCTGAGCCCGTTTCGCTCTCCTCAACCCGGCACTGGATATGTTACGGTACAGTGTTGTGTCTATAAATACATAGCGGTTTAATTGTAATATCATTGAGAAATCCAGATCCGATTAAGCTTATTAGGGAAACACGAGAATTCAGTGCTGGATTTCCACCTCATTTGCAAAGTAGTTTAACCATATTGCAATAATTTGTAGGTTTATTACAATTAATGTAATAAACCTACAAATGTGTGTAAAAGTGACAGTAAAATAAAACTAACAAGCAGTGTGCAAACATTACTGTGTTACGGTTTGAATAGCAATGTTTCTAGAGAAATTACAAGGCAAGGAAATAAATCGCCCTACTAATATCGCTTACGTCAAAATTTTGATGTTTCAATGTTTTTTGTACAATCACGTCTGAACGACTGAACGTATCGAGTTGAAATTTGGAAAACAATTAGATTATATTAGATAACAGCACATAGGCTACTTTCTGTTGCAGGAAAACAGCGGGAACGGACACTACGCGGATGAAACCGCGAGGCACTGCTTATTAGGAACTTTTCTCTCGGAATATTTTTGACTTCCATAAAGCAAAATAAATTTCGACTAATTTGACTGCACTCAAAAATGTTTGCCATCCGCAAGCCCTGAGTAAATGTTTAGAGAATTGCTATAAGTCATACCAGGTGTTCCTATTCTACGGCCGCCTAGTAACTACGAGTGTCTAAAACCATTTTCCAGAAAGGTGACACACAATTAGGACTGGGGTCGATTTGGGAGGACAAGTCGGGGCTCCGCCCCTCTCGTTACTGCCTAAATAACTTTGTCCACGCCGTCTTAATAGAATTGAGATTACATATTTATTATCTCTTTAGATAATTATTGCTATAATTAGATCTTTAGATTTTACCAAACATACATAGAATTTTAGATAAGGAGTAGTGACTTAGTGGCGCAAACATACGATTTCATAATCTTGTGTTCGTAGGGTCGAATTCGCTTAGGACATTGGTTTTGACTGCTGGGTATATACCTCTCTCCAACTTTGCCGTTACATATACTACTAATATTTTAAATGTCAATGTATGGATGTTCAGATATTTTAATAAATAAATAATAATAATAATAAACATTGGTGGACAATTCACACACAACACCATCTGACCCCAAACTAAGCAAAGCATATATGATGGCGGCCAGATAGCTGATACAATACTTATATAGTTTTAAATACATACTTATTATAAATAGAAACACCCAGACACAGTGCAAACATTTGAATTCATCACACAAATATTTGCACTGGGTGGGAATCGAACCCACGACCCTCGGCTTCGCAGGCAGAGCTACTACCAACTAAGCCACGAGGCCAGTCAGATTTGGATGTTTGTTCTTCAATCACGTCCTAACGTGAACTACGTAACTTTTTATCCCGGAAAACAACGGGAAAGGAAACTTCGCGGGTAACACCGCGGGGCGCTGCTAGTAACTTATAACTAACATTTGTTTTGTTTTCAGGGCTAAAAAATAGTTGGTAGAGAAAAGCGTATGAACTTCGACCAAGTCTGGACGCAAAACGTTATTTCTAAGCAATATCCGCGATCCTATAAAAGTTTTCACATTAGAAATTAATTTTTCAAACTCGCGTTCGTAACCGAATTTGAATAATCCTAAAATGAATCGAGCCTCGTTATAAAAGTTGGAATAAGCTGATTTAAAGCTAGTGAACCACTGAATGAAACAAGATGTGAAAACACTAATAAGTATAGATAGCGCGCGAGTTGAATGCAGAGCTTAGGAATGCGGAGTGCTGTGACCGCGACAGTGAAAGCACTATACACTGCAGGCGCGTGAGGTAGTGGGGCGTGCGGATAGCGGGGGGAGATGCTACCGCTCTTACCTCAGACCCCGACTGCATTCAACTCGCGCGCTATCTATATGTATATTACTAGTAACGTCTCGCGGTGTTGCACGCGTTTAGCAGAGTCCGCCTGGGGAAGTATCACACCTTTGCCAGTTATTCTACCGCCAAGCAGTAATGTGCAAACGTTACTGTGTTCTGGTTTGAAAGGCAATGTTTCCAGAGAAATTCCAGGGTTTAGAGACATAATACCTTAGATCTCTGGGTGACGAGCGCAGTACAGTGCTAGGTAATGATTTAGACTATCATGTTCCAATAGCTGCATGTTACTGTGCTGTTATGTGGCAGGCATGTTGCTTACCATCAGGCACATGTCCTGCTCGTCTCGTCACTCTTTGCTGTAAAAAAAAAATCCGTTCTCGTAATTTCCCTGCGATAAAAAGTATTCCAGAACCAGACACTATTAACTATTCCAGATTAAAATATAACTGTGTTTCAAATTTCAACCTAATCTATTCTGTTGTAGCGACATGATTGAGCAACAAACTTAAAACATTTCTAACTTTCACGTGCTACGAATGTTATAAATACAAAAGTTTGGATGTTTGTTGCTCTACACGTCGGAACGGCTGAACGGAGAAAGATTATAATCTGGAATAGCACTTAGGGCAGAGCATCATCACTCGCTCAATGTCACGCGGTTTTAGCCTACAGATAGACCGTTCCTCTCAAGGAACAAGTGCCAGTCGGTTGTTGGACGCACGTTTGAGCGCTCGCGCAACACGTTTCCCGCGCATATTGTTATTAGATAATATGTCGACAACCCTCCGCGCCAGACAGGGACAGAGTTACGTGTTAGAAAGAGCGCAAATGTTTAGTTGAAAATCACGACAGGTATGGAGCGCTAATGCGAGCTGAATTTAACTTTGTTGTGTCCCAACAAGAGTCGCTATTTATATAATTGTTTTCGCTAAGTGAGTGTTCTGTACTTGTACTACGATTTATTCTGTGCTTAGGGTCCTTTTTATCCCGGAAAAATGGAAACGGAATGACGCGGGTAAAACTGTGGGGCGCTGCCAGTTTATAATACGAACAAATTTTCAACAAAAATGTACTAACACAGATTTTTGTTGAAAATTTGATCACAAATGGATCTCTATTATGTTATTTATTACTAGAGGTCCGTCCACTCAAGGATCCCTTATATACAACGATGAAACAATTTTTGAAATTGGTCCCGTAGTTCCTGAGATTAGCGCGTTCAAACAAAAAAATCTCTTCAGTTTTTTAAATATTTTAGTTTAGATTTGTTACAATTATTGTGCAGATTATAATCATTGGCATTTCGTAATAAATATCTTTCGCCACAGCTCGATCGCGCGCGGTTTCCGCAACCCTCACGTATAATCTCTTTGATGTAGCCTGTGAAGCGTAATTTAAATTTAAACACCTTTCGGTGTGTTTGTTTGGTCGCGCCCGCGGATGGCTTCAATTTCATGCTTCGACGGAGGCACGAGTCGTCCTGTGATGAAGGTCCTGGTTGCCTTGTCGCTATGCCGTGATTCCATTGATGGGTAGTTTTACGCGCTTTTAAATTATTTTCGTAATAGAAAATGATTTAATGCTAATATGTATGACACCGTTAAATGTAAATACTATCACTTTATAACAAAACGCGTGTATTATAAATCTATGGTAAGTAAGGTCCGCCTGGAGAACTACCACACCTTTGCCAGTTATTCTACCGCCAAGCAGTAATGTGTAAGCGTTACTGTGTTCCGGTTTGAAGGGCAATGTTTACAGATAAATTACTGAGAGATGTAATATCTTAGATCTCTGGGTGACGAGCGCAGTACAGTGCTAGGTAATGATTTGGACTCTTCATGTTACAATAGCTGTGTGTCACTGTCCTGTTATGTGGCAGGTATGTTGCTTACCATCAGGCACATATCCCGCTCGTCTCGTCACTCTTTAATAAATAAAAAAATATAAACAACGTAACGTCGTGTCGACAGATTATATACTGTACTAGCGGCCCGTTCCAGCTTCACTCGGATAATAACCTAGACACCGACAGCAGTGCCATCTGCCGGGCTGATTTGTAAATCTAAACCATACAAGACGCCACTGAAAGGCACACAAAAAAAAATTAAATCGGTCCAGCCGTTTAGAAGGAGTTCACTGTCAACACAAATACATAAGAATCTATACTAATATTATAAAGCTGAAGAGTTTGTTTGTTTGAACGCTAGGATCTCGGGAACTACTCGACCGATATGAAAGATTCTTTTTCTGTTAGATAGTCCATGTATTGAGGAAGGCTATAGGCTATTTAACATTACGCTACTATCAACAGGAGCGGAGCATGAATTAAAAATGTAACAAAAACGGGAAAAAATACTGCTTTTTGAGAGCTTTCGTTGCGTGACAGCATGTGTGTATCTTTTAAAAGGTTGCTTCATTGGAATCTAAGGTAACCAAGTTTGTTCTAGATTTGAATTAGTACGACCGATTTTCGATAGATGCCGTAGCAACGCGCGCACGATTCAGCTAGTTATATATATAAAGATTTTAAATTTTACGGTGACATGGATTAGATATTTCAAAGGTTACGCTATGAATTTAAAAGGCGTGGTGTTTCGTAAGTTCAAATCCCGCCTGTATCTCTGAGTATCTTCACAAGTGCAGATAGTGTTAATTGTAGTACTACTTCTAATCTTAGTAAGTACTACAATGAACTTTATTTGTATCGGCAGTACTAATACTACATAATAAGTAATCACAGTGGGCCAGCGTGGTGGATTATGGCCTTAACTCTCTCCTTGCGAGAGAAGACCCCGAGTCCCAGCAGTGGGAACGTTTAGTGGGCTGTTGATGATGTTGAAGTAATCACTAATTTGTAGTTAGTACTTCAGTAATGACTTCAGTAATGACAGCAAGGAATTGATCTACAAAATCAAAAACATCTATTTACATAAAAGTATACATATATTATGGAGTTCTCACCAGCTCTCTTGTCTTTTCGTTTGTACAATGGACTGGTGGCGCAGTAATTAAATAAATAAATATTGATGGACAATTCACACACAACACCATCTGACTCCAAACTACGCAAAGCTTGTACGATGGCGACCAGATAGCTGATATATAACTTATATAGTTTTAAATACATACTTATTGTACATAGAAAAACACAAAACAAAAAAAAAAGTTTATTTCTTATTAAACATGTAACTGGTTGCTTATGTTAATTATTCTAATAACTTTGGTACATAGGTATGTTCAGTTAAAAACAAATAGATACTAGTGACGCCTGCACTGGGAAAGACCTGTATCGCAGGGTCACACTACAGACGCTTACTAATCTAATGTATGGTGCGGAGATATCATGTTTATCAGTGATAATTAGTACAATTTATTACAAATCTAAAAATAACAAAAAAGTAATGTAAAATAAGAAAGTATGGAAGTTAAAGGCAAATGCCATATAAAACAAGAAAAAGATATAAATCAGTCGTTGAAATGTATGTATATGTATGTATGTATATGTATGTATTGTATGTATATGTATGTATGTATATATGTATGTATGACATGTATGTACCTAATGGCGAAGAGAGTATCAGCTGATACAAACAGATTATGTACTATGTTTAATTTGCAAAGTAGCAGAGTATGTAGATGTAGCGCTACGACGTAGCACTTGCTACAAGGTGTGAAAACCCCTAAGATCTCACGTAATTTATGGACGCCCGTCCATAAATTACGTGAGATCTTTTTTTAAATTTTCTGTCCCTCCCTCCCCCTCTGGTGAGATGTCGTGAGATTTTATTCAACCCCCTCCCCCACCCCCCAAACTCACGTGAGATTTTTCAAGATGTAGGTTTCTTACGTACACACATTAGATTGTTTTATTCTTTGTGGTCTATTTGAGTATTCATTTATTTTTTTGTTTCTCGACCCACAAAATGGTTTTCAAAGTGAACATATGAAACAAATAAAAATACTCCATAATTAGTTTATTTTGATGCCTGAGATATAGGAGATATATATTTATATCAATTAGTACATTGTCGTTTACAGACACATAAAATATGGTTTCGTTGTTGAGTAGGTAATTATTCTTTTTGTGTGACGTCGCGACGCCGACGGCTTTGATTCAGCCCGAGGGGCGTTCGTATTACAATTATGTTTAAGATTAAATCTTAAGCATGTACAATCTGGATTAAATGAACCAAAATATTTTTTTTTTTTTGTTTCAAGGAAAATAAATTGCGTGATATTCCAACGCAAGATTAGATGAGATTTTACTCGACCCCGTCCCCCCCTTAAACACCTCACGTAATTTATGGACGCCCCCTAACAAGCAGAGGTAGTTTTTGCTATTATTGTATGTTTGTCACCACCGGCTTTAAAAGTGAAGGAAAACATCCTGAAGAAACTTGTCATGTTCCAGAAAAACGTCATTTGAGGACATTATGCGTCATTCGCCAGTCTGCACTGGGCAAGTGCAGTGTGGCGGATTATGGCCTCAACTATCCCGTAGTGAGAGAATACCCTGAGTCTCTGCGCCCACGGTATAATCCGAGTACAATAAATAAAATCAAAAACCAATACCTACTAACAGACTAATATTATATTTATTACCTGGCTTATTGATATTTAACGTACTTTTATTTATTACCGACAACATGCCCATCAATTCTAATTCTACTAAAATTGAGAAATATAATTATAACAGACAGTCCTCGCAGAATATCTGAATATTAAATTAATTTGTTCCCTGAAATAGGTAATTTCAAGACTTTGGTACCTGAGCCTGTAAAGCCTAAAATTGAATTTATAAATGGGTGTTTTAATGTAGCCGGCACCCGAGTCTCTGACTGTCCTTCCCAGACATTTGGGCCTCCTTTCATGTCGGTCTTTATCTTTAGATGGTTATTTTTTAAGTCCGTATTATCCCTAGTAATATAAGTGCGAAAGTAACTATGTCTGTCTGTTATGCTTTCACTCCTACAGAACCGATATAATAATAAATGGCATTAGGTACAGAGATAGTCTAAAGACTGAGCCTGAGTTTGTGAAAGGACATACCTCTAGATTACTGTTCAATGCGAAAAAAGAGTTTTTAAAGTGTTGAGCTGCAGAATGAAATTTAGTAATTTATTTAAAACTAGAACCTTTACAATTATATTTTGGCTTTTGATTATAGTACGAGATCCGGCTGCAAAATCTCTACGTTCATCGCGTAGTTAATCAAATTCACATTTGAACATACATTTATGTTTAGGAGAATACATTGATAATAGGTTGCCAGTCTATAAGGGGCCGCAAGTAATTTTAAAAATATTTTAACGAAATTCTCCAAATAAATTTCGTTAACTTATTTTTTAAATAAAATATCATCCACATTATAGCAATGTATATATGTAAAGAATTCGAAAATCGAAGGGTGCCGTTGCACACTCGGTGTAAACAAGTAATATTTTGGTGTAAAAAAAAAGTTTGGTGTGGAAAATTTCGTTAAAATTTAATTATATAAAATATAATTACTTGCGGCCATTTGACTGGTAACCATAACTGGCATCAATGTATTCTTCTAATCATAAATGTATGTTCAAATATGAAGTTGATTAACTACGCGATTAACGTAGAGATTTTGCAGCCGGATCTTTTTTTTTTTTTTTTGAACGGGTAATTAATTCCTTACTAATTTCTTTAGATAACCCACGGTTTGCACCGCGGGCGATACCTACCTTCCAATATAGCGGCCCTCCTCTGTCGCGCCGGTCATACACCCCGCAACCTACGCATGCTTGTAGAAAAAAACAAGACAAACGGCCCACCTCGGGTTCTTCAAAGCTTCACCGTGGGTGAGCAGCCCACGGCTCTGAGCCACCCTACCACGACAATACGGAAGCCTTTTGGGGATCTGTCGACATCCCTCTTCCGATACAAGCTTCAAACTAAGCAAAGCTTGTTTGTTACCAAGTTACGGCTGGTCTAGTCGGGATAAAAGCCGATCCGGAGACCTGGATCGAGTTCCACGCGCATCACTGTCTTTTTGATATCAAGTCTTGCATTATGACGCTAACGCTAACGTAAAAACAGTAAAGAAAAATGTCGTGCAAAAAACCGACATGTTCTTAGAATCTCTCAATGTCATGAGTCGTTCACCCACTTGCGCTAGGCCAGCGGCAGCGTGCTGGATTATGGGATTGTCTCCTTGCGAGATAGGGTCCTAAATCCAGTGGCAAGTGGTCAAGGCAGTGGCAACATTTAGTGGGTTGCTTACGCGCTAAGGCAAACAAAACTTATACTATAGGAACCAGTCCTTCGACCCCCTAACTAAAACTAATTCATCATCAGGCTACTAAATGTTACCACTGCTGGGACTCAGGACCGTCTCTCGCAATGTGAGAGTTAAGGTCATAATCCACCACGCTGGCCCATTGCGGGTTGGTGGATGACACATGACTTCGAAAGATTCTAGGTACATGTCGGTTCCTCACGATATTTTCCTTTTAAGTTAGCGGCATTACGCACATGACTTCGAAAAGACAGTGGTGCGTGTGGGGTTTGAATCCGGGGTCTCCGGATCGGCAGGCGCCGCCGACTAGACCAGCCGTAACTTAAACTAATTACGGCTTTGTTATTCCTCTCTCTTAAATTAGAAACGAAAATAAAGAGAGCAATAGTAAAGACAAGAACATTTTAGTTACACGGTAAAACCCCAGGTCTTACAATACAAAACCATATTCTCTTAGCTCCTAAGGTACAAAGACATTTAACATAAAATCCTTCAAGAAATTCTAAGCCGGAGTGATTAATAACTACGCTGTTATAATATTCGTCAGCAATTTTCAATTATTCTAATGGAGACTATTCCTACAAACGATTAATCACTAACACAGTGACTGAAAGACGTACCTAATAAAGTTAGTCTTTCGTTTAGTTTACATTCAAAGCTTATTTTTAGAGCTATTCGGTTGATTTTGATATTTAGGACTAAATGGAAACTTAATTACGAAATCAATAGAACAATTAGGGGTAAATTAAGTTAATGAAAACAATTATTTTCTCATTTATCCGATTTCGGAATTGGATTTTAGCTTTTAAAGTCGCTAATAGGGTAGAAATTCTATTAGTGAACTGGAAAATGTTACATATAGAATAGTTTTTTGTTTGATGCACTCATTTTTGTACTTCCAGTCGAATTATTTGAAGTTACTCTTTAGGGAAAAACGACGAGGTCACGTCGTAACAAAGGGACGGATGAAGTTGAAATTTGGAACTCAGATAGATTCTATTCTAGATAAATACATACTTTTTATCCCGAAAGACTATAGATTTGTGTTGGAATACCCATTACATATTTTCTAAGTGAAAGAAATCGCAGGAACATGTTAGTTCAACAAATATATCTGCATACATATATACAAAGACAATATACCTATCAACATCAGGGTATATTTATAATCTTTGCATATTTACGAGAACATAACAAATTAACTATTTGGCTAAAATATCACCTAACAGTTCAGCAGGATTTCCTTAGAATGTTGCCATTAATTACGGCAAATTTACCATGGTTATTCCGTGAACCACTGTACAAGGTTTACAGTGTTGCCACGTTAAATATCTTGTAATTAATGATAATATTGCAGTTAACAGCCGTGATAGGTTGAAGCAGAATTTCATTAGAGTTTAAAGGGACCTTGAATGCCTACTGTCTAGGTACGCAGATATATTTCAGTTAAAGTTATAACAAGGAGCCAAGTCTTGGAACGACCCATTTAGAAGGGGAGACACATTGAGAAATATGAGGAAGGTTAAGAGCTCATTTAAATAAAAAGGCAGGGTAAAGTAAACTTCTTTATGGGTCTGATGGGGCTTTCTTACGTTTTACAAGGTATTTGAATGTCACGTAGCCTTAAATTTCTCTTTTGCAATTTGAGTATAAGTTTTTTTTAATGTTAGGTACATAATTCACCGTTGCAAACAATTGAATAAAGCGAAGAAAAAAATGGAGATAGAAGTCAAAACTTAAAACTTAGAAGTTTAGTATTATTTAGTATTGCACAACGTAAAATGTATGTTATCTGTATTGATACATACTATTATATACTGCTATGACGCGTGTCGATGACGCGGCTTTACAAGATTGCGCCCATCCAAAAACTGTAGGTTTAGGCGAAAGTTTGTATGGATTTGTTACCCTTTTATGCAAAAACTACTGAACGGATTATGGTGGATAGTTTATGGTATTAGTGCACAGGTTTTATCTCTTGGGTAGTTCTTTTTAAGAAGCGGCTTCCACCGCGAGCCGCGTCTTAAAAATGTTGCTGTTAGTAAGTTTTTAAGCAGTATAAATATAGTACAAAATTCGAGTAATTATTAAATCCGTAGATTGTTTACTACTAGATTTCTAATTAGTTTGGGGTCAGATGGTGTTGTGTGAATTGTCCACCAATATCTAAAAAAAATAAAAAAAAATGGTAAGTACCTTATGAGTAGCAATACCTACTCGTAAGTTGACTATTTTTTTGAGTACAACTACCGTGTTTAAAAAAAACAAAACGCAAGTGCGATACATTCACCGTAAGCTCTCCGCATTTAAATTAGGGAGGTGGTGGGTACTTCTATTAAACGAATGAATTTCTCGAGTTATTAACTTCTGTCATCGCGTTCGTCGGCATGGAAGCAGCCATTAAACTTTGCTTCTAATCTCTGTCGCGGAACTGGGAGCCTGTTCTTATTTGTTTACACGCCAATTTGCAGTAATGGGCGTTAAAAACACGCGCCGGATTAAACTCGAGATAACTGAGTCGGCTGCTATTTACTTTATGAATGTACTTCAGCGCAAACGGTCGCTCTGAAGGAGCTACGCTCCAGCTCAATACGTATATATAGTACGTATATTTTCGTATAGGATTGAGTGAAGGGACGAACAAATCGCCTGATCAACTCAGCACGCAGCCACAGAATATTTGAACATGAAGAGCCACAATAATTTTAAATACCAAATCAATATAAATTAACGAAAAATATTTCGTCGCAAAATTAAATTATAACAACATTAAAATGAATATCATAATGTGGCCACAGGTACACTTATAAAAACAAAGGATGCATGTTATTGTTTTTATGAATAAATTCAAAAAGTGCAAGACCGACTTTGAAATTACATATTCAGTAATAGAATTACACTTTCATTGCAGCGTTCCGCGGTTTCACCCGTTTACCCGGTTACCCGTTTCCGTTTTTCCCAGGATAAAAAGTAGCCTACGTAGTAGTAAATTATAAACGTATTAACCTAGACTTTAATCTATTTGTGTTTCAAGTTTCAGCCAGATTCGTTTAGCGGTTCGGACATGATTGATCAAAGCTTCAATCTCTCTACGAAAATCTCAAATGGTAATTATGTTATTATTCATTCATAGTATACTTATTTATTTTAATTCTAAAGGTTAAGTCTTTGCATATGCATATTTAGTATATTTCAAAAAGGCATAAATACAATTATTATGTCATTTTTAGATTGATACTATACCCATAATAAAAGTTGTATGTATTGGTAGTTGGTGCTAACAAAACGGTTTGGCGTGTACGTAATTTCTACATAGTATAGTTGGGGTTCTCTGCCAATCCAATTCCAAGACCCGCATCCTCAAAATGTACGTCAAAGAAAGCGCTCATTCAGCGCACTATCCAATTTTACTTCAACATTTGGCAGAACTTATAACTTGAACTTTGCGAGCGCCAGTCTGTACACTCGGTCTATTTTCACAGAAATGTATCTGCAGTTTCATTGAGCTGAGTGGAATGGCTTACCTAGAATCTAGATTTTGTGATTGCCATTTATAGATACATTTTATATTTTGAAGGCGTAAATATTAGGAGCTTATAGGTAAAAATGTTGTCTGGACAAGAGATCTGTTAGTTATCATTTGTTCACAAATACCTTTACCAAAAACAGTTTTTCTGTGAGTATTGTGTTTGTATAAAAAATAATATTTTATTGTAAATCTTAAAGTCTTAGATAGCTGATATAATAAGTACAATTCAATTCAATTCAATTCTTTATTTGCGCATATGGGTATTTACAGATGTATATATATAAAAACAGAGCTCCATATTCTGCCTTTCAGCATGCAAAATCACTAGAAAAACAAAACTTAGCAATGATAAAATATGTTGCATGATTATAAAGTAGACACAAATTTATGTCATCGTGATTAACAATTATTAATGTCAAGGTCAAATGTCAAAATTATAAAAATAATAGTATGTGTAATTAAAAGTAATAAATGTCAAAAATGTAAAAGTACATAATATGTCATATCCATACAACCACTTTTCACATCAGATCAAGTCAAGCAAACAGATTTGTCATTAATATACTCTTCAACACTGTAGTATGCCTTCTCCACGAGATAGCAATTTAGTTTGTATTTGAAGACATGTTCTACATCTATTTCAAGAAGACATTTAGGTAGGTGGTTATAAATGATGGGTGCCATACAAACAACACTGTTATTTAGCAGGGTGGTTCGGTTCGACGGAAGGTAAACTTTACATTTGTTTCGTTTAGTTAAAAGGTGTGTATACAAATTCAAATTTTTCCGCACAAACATTGCACATTCGTAAATGTAGAGACAAGGAAACGTTAAAATTCTTAAATTTTTAAAATGTCGTCTACAACTGTCTCTCTGTTTGAGCTTACATATGGCTCGGACACATTTTTTTTGCGCTTTAAAAACAGTTTCTTTTTTCGTGCTATTTCCCCAAAATATTATGCCATATCGGAGTGTTGATGAAACATATCCATTGTAAGCTGTTAGCAGTGCAGTGGCATTGACAGTTTTTGAAAGTATGTAAAGGCCATACGAATGCTGACTAAGTCTGTTCACCACATTAACCACATGCTCATTCCATTTTAATCGACAATCAATGTTAAGGCCTAAAAACTTTGTTGTGTCAATATTTTCAATTTTATGTCCAGAGTAATGTATGTCCAATTTCCCTAATTTATTAATTTTATTTCGAAATGTCATAATATTTGTTTTGGTCAGATTTATATTTAGATTATTTGATGTCAACCATTTTATTGTATTGTTTAAAGCTAACTTAATTTTATTTTCTATCTCAACAATGCTATTACCAGTAAACAGAACAGTGCTATCATCTGCGAAAAGGATCGTTGGTTGGTCTGTAACGAGTGGAAGGTCATTAATGTATATTATAAATAAAAGCGGACCTAACACGCTTCCTTGTGGCACACCATGCTTTACTAGTTTGTATTCTGAGCTGTAAGTTACTTCTTTTCTTAATTTTGCACAGATTCTGCTTATCTGCGTGCACTGGTACCGGTCAGACAAATAAGATTTAATGAGTTTATGGATGTTACCTCTGACGCCATACTTGTCCAACTTGGCCATTAACAATTTATGGTCAACATAATCAAAGGCCTTAGTTAAGTCCATATAAAGGGCACATGCAGGTACTTTTTGGTCTAAACTTTTAGTTACAATATCCAAAAACTTGTAGATAGCTTGATTTATTGTTTTTTTCCTACGAAATCCTACTTGTTCCTCAGAAAAAAGATTATTGCGTTCGAAAAAATTTGACATGCTGTTATAAATTATTTTCTCAAACACCTTTGACAGGACTGGTATCAGCGCTATCGGCCTGTAGGAATTTACATTTTCTTTATCGTTTTTTTTAAAAATGGGCTTTATAATAGTTTTTTTCAACTGTTCAGGAAATACTCCGTTAGAAATACAGAGGTTGAAAATGTGACTTAATACATGTGACACAGATTGTGATACATATTTGAGTATTTTTGTTGAAATACCATCAAAACCAGTACTGCCTGTATTTTTTAGGGACATAATTATATCTTTTACATCCTTTGGTATTGTTGGGGACATAAAAAGTGACCTGGCATTGTTAGAAATACTCCTTGTTGCATTTATTTCATTTTTTTGTGTCATTTCATTGGATTGCACTTGGTCAATAAAAGCATTGTTAAAAGTATTAGCAACTTCAAGGGGGTCGTTTACTAAACTGCCGTTAACGCTAAGTTGTATTTCTTCTTTAGCAACATCATTCTGACTACCGTTTATTATTGTCCACATTGCCTTACTCTTGTTAGCGGATTTACTTATAACTCATTCATACACAGAACAGATATCTGTTCTCATATAAACGAAAATAAATATTTATCATATACCATACAACAATACAAACATGTGTTTAATAAATATAAAACAAACATTTGTATTATTCACACAAATATTTGTTCTGGGTGGGAATTGAACCCGCAACCTCCGACTTCGTGGATAAAAATACCATATTTGTGATATTTGATTACACACCAAATATTTAGCAAAATACAATGCTACAACCACACGAATCCGTTAAAATGAAGTGTCGGCACAGTATAAGAGTCCCTCAAATGAATTGAAAGATGATAATCTCACTACTCCAAGTTAAGATGAGGCTTGTAGAGTTGTGCATAAGTTTTCAGAATCCACCCCTACTCGGCATTTCAAGCACGAACGGAAGCGAATTGCCGCATTACCCCTACCACTTGATACTTATCAAAATAACTAAAACAGGTAATACGATCATGGCCGCGTTTAAACTTACGGCATACGTCAAATTATCTTACATAATGAGAAGTCAGATGCTACAGCACCTATAAACCTGTTAGACAAAGTTTTTTAAACAATAAATATTTTGTACATTTACAAGTCAGCCATAAGAAAATTGTACAGCAATAATTATACATGTTTTACATAAATACTGGTAAAAAACATTATCACAATAAAATAATATCAAATCGATTAAGTAACCAATTAAATCAAACGTTAAAAAAACGATATTTTGTGGTGGCAGTCATGGTGGATTTGAAATTTGTCACGGTTTCTGTAATGTTCTACTGGTCATGCCATTTCATATGATACCCAAGAGAATTGAAAACATGTAATCCGCCATATTGTAGCGGCGGCCATCTTGGATCAATTTTTATTTTATCAAACATAGATAAAAGAACTTCCGAATAATTTACTTTTTAATAAAACAAATCAAAAAGACTCATCCGTTCGAGATCTACGATACCACAGACAGACACAAACAGAGAGACGTGTCAAACTTATACCACCCCTTCGTTTTTGCGTATGGGGTTAAAAAATCATAACAAAGTATTAAAAAAATATGGGATTTTGACCACGGTTGTATGGTAGATCGTCAGTATATATACAAACTAAAAATAAAAACTGATGGATTGTTAGTAAAGATTCGTTAACCATGTTCACGGGTACCTAGTACAAAAAAATCTTCTGAAAAATCGAAACTAGCTGCGATATATCCTGATAAATACACTGTAACCTGTAACTAATAAATAGGAGCACTAGAAAGAAGTCCTTTAGAGGTATAAAAGATACAAGATTATTTGTGCCCGTGAAGCTATTTGCAATTAAGGATCAAGAGTGTCTCCAACACAATAATAATTGTGGCCTGAGAAATAAGCAATCATGACAACCGCCTACGGTCTTGAAGAGCCCTCACTGTTTAGCGTAGCAATCTAGCAACTTCACCTAAAGTCGCGCTTTACAAGACAAGACTTCACTCTACAAAACCTTACTTTACAATCAAGCGCGGTCCGAAAGGCAAAGTCACAGGAGATACGACCCTTCCCTCCTAATCGAACGCGTTAAATCGGAAATTCATCTAAATAATTTAAAAACCCCATTTTTTGCATTTTTCCACTAGCTGCAATGCATTTAATGGTATTCTGATATATATAACCGTGTGTTTATGTTCCGTTTGTCGTATAATGTGTGCAAAGACATTGTGTACTGTGCCATCCTATTAATATTATAAATGTCAATGTTTGGATGTTTCTTGCTCAATTACTTCGTACCGTCTGAACGGATCGGCCTGAAATTTGGAACATAGATAAAATCCTAGTCTGGAAGAATACATAACATAGGCTACTTTTTATTCCGAGAAAATAACGGGAAATGCGGGAACGAGAACTACGTGAAAAACTGAACTGCTAGTAGAATCTGCTGCGGCCGCGCCTTTTTGTAAGTCGATAAAAATAATTAGCCCAAAAAGATCTTAAAATTGCTTACTATGCCCTACCGTTCACAATAGATAAGGCTGTTCTATCTCGATGTAATGTAACCGGTTGTAAGCAGTTTGCTTGGCACCCAGATCACAGTATGGCGATTGTGGAACAAGTACATTGGTCCATCACGAGACGAGCATTAAGCTGTTAGTGATCGTTAGCGACCACTTCCTCGAGTGCTTATTTGATTGTTAGATGACCTCTCTATGAGTGGTCTATTCACATTCCCGTGGTACATTTACTGAACACTCAACATCAATAATTTATTTATACTTTATAGATACAGACTCGAACGCTGTTTGTAACTGCAGTTTCGTTATACAAACACCTTAACTGTGGAATACGTTGCCTGAATGAGTATTCCCTGATGCATATAGGTAATGTGGGTGAGGCATATACATATATTGGGATTGGGAATGCTTGTCTTCAAGTCTATAGTGAATCGGTTTCTCCTTCTTCTTCTTCTTTAAGCTCTGTGGTAGTCCTCATCGTCAATCGTAAACTTATTATCAACGTAAAAAGTTCCGAGCATTTTAATGTTTTTTTTTAAATAAACAACAAAGTACACAAAATGTAGTATGGATTGGCGACTTTATCACTAACACCGATCTCTTCAAGGCAACTTAATGCTGCTTTGGAAACTATGAAGAGAAGATAGTATAACTTCCTTACAACCCAAGAAAGATTGTAGGTAATAGAGGACCTGCGGTAGGGAATTCGGCCGTGACAAAATGTACCATCATCATCATTCACAGCCTTCCTGCTTTTTTATTTTTTTCGGGAATACAGGTAAAGGCAATCATGACCCCCTATAGGCGGCACAACCAGTGCGTCCTACCCGTTATGACCTTATGATCTACGGTGCTGAAACGTGGACACTGACAGTCAAAATGGTCCGAAAGCTCATAATCACTCAGCGAGCTATGGAACGGGCTATGCTTGGAGTTTCTCTGTGGAATTGCATTCGTAATGAAGTAATTCGTCAGATAACAGCTAAATTCACCGACATAGCTCAGCGTTTTATTAGCGAACTAAAGTGGCAATATTGACGTGTAAATTGTACATTTATCAATAAAGAACTTTGACTTTGACTTTGCAATGGGCCGGTCACATCTGTCCTAGACACGATAACCGTGGGAGTAGACGGGTTTTGGAGTGGATACCGCGAATCGGTCAACGTAGTGTAGGACGCCCCGAGACCAGATGGAGTGACGATATACGAAAGATAGCTTGTGGCGGTTGAAAACGTGGCCCGAGGATCGGGCTCAGTGGCGTATTATAGGAGAGGCCTATATCCAGCAGTGGACGAAAACAGGCCGATGATGATAATGACGATGATGCCAGGCCGAGGTCGTACCGTCTGAGATGCCCTTGCGCTAGTCGTCGACGTCGTACGATATATTGTACTCATAGAGTACGGTAAGATTTTATTTTATTGTAATTAATGTTAAGTGTTATTAATGGACTATTGGTATACCCTTACATGGAAATAATAACACATGACCAAAATGGGAACTAACGCCGTCGACAAGCCAACCAGGGTTGCCGATGGCCAATTTCCCGATGCCCACGCCCTCCTGACAATATCATCCAAGTGCTATTATTTCGTGGTGCGCCTATATGTTATTTTCCCCATATAAAACATGTGTAATTGACATATTGAATTTATTGTTCTCCTGACTTGTGACCTACGGTTATCAATAAATGATTTGTATATGTATTGGTAAGGCTACGAGAGGCAAACTGTCATAGATATCTTAAAAAAAGTATATTCTTGATACCCTTAGGCTTTCTACATGTGTTTCACGTAATTTTCGTGTATAGTCCAGTGTATCGCCAAAACTAAAAGGCATTCATCTTATATATAAAATTCTCGTGTCACAGTGTTTGTTTCCTTACTCCTCCGAAACGGCTTTACTGATTTTTACCAAATTTTATATGCATACTCAGTAGGTCTGAGAATCGGCTACTAGTATTCTATATGAAAGAATGCTCCGTTTCAATTCTATTATAATGTTACAGCAACTATCATACACTGAATATCGAATATCCTAACAAGCAATATTAATTAATTGATAGTTTTCCATCAAGTGCATCCTCTTGAGGTGAATGAAGCTCCAATCAGTTCAGTACATGAATAGTGACGACCCGCGGGAACCGACGACTGTGCCGGAACGGTTTAATTAAGGGGATGGATGGAATGGGGGGTTGGACGTAAGGGGGGGGGGGGGGGGGCTACATAGTACTTGAAAGGATCCAACGTAATAAGTTTTGTTAATGGTCGAAGTTGTGAAGGCATATTTATTTGTAACATTAGTAAAAAGAAAATAGTACATTGTCCTGGTTTGAAAGCAATGTTGCCAGAAATTACAGGGCCAAGAGTTAAAGAATCTGGCAGTCATAGGAACTGCTGATAGAAGTGAACTAATAACTCAGAATTTGATAGCTTACTTTGGAAACTACGCGGGTGAAACCGGAGGGCGTGGCCATGAGCATGGCCATGGTTCCGACCATTTCCGTCCGTCCCGTTTACCCGAAGATTTCTTATCATTCCCGAGCGTGACGCTAGAATTCAATTCACGGTCCACGAAAAATCTGTCTGTGGCGCGCCAAAAGAGGTTTTCACTTCAAAAATTATATCTTTGGGTACATGCTTCCTCCGATATTCGCCATATTACTAAGTTTATACAGAATGTATTATAGATTATTTATAGCTTCAAATATTTCAATTTGTTTTCTCTAGGTACGTCCGCAATATCATACATAGAGAGACGATCCGTGGCTAGCCGATCGCTGGGACATTCGTTTGTAACTAGCTCACAATGGATTAGATCTCGCTCCATTCTTTAAAAGAACTGCATCAAAGGACGTTTAACGATTTAACGGACGGACGACAGAGATAACTTTTAATCCAGTAAAATTGAACAATATCTTATATTTTCTTCTATATTTATATCCATTTTTTATCCATAGGTAGTATATAATAATTTTACTTATATAATAAATGCGAACGTTTGTATTTTTGTTGCTCATCACGTCGGAAGATCGGAACGGCTGGAATGGACGGATTAAGATGATATTTGGAACATAATTACTCGTAGGTTATGGTCCGAAATAGCAAATAGCAAAAAAGTAGCCAAATCTTTTTATCGCAGTAAAATAAAGGGAACGGGAACTATGCGTGTAAAACCGCGGGGAACAGCTAGTAATACATATTTTAAGTTATTCGGTTTCTTCTAGGTAAACATGCTCCATCGTAGACCGCATCGTCGCTTAACATCAGGTGAGATGGCGGTCAAGTGTAAACCTATAAAAGTTAAATAATAAAAATAAAAAAACGCATAATAGATCATCATCATCATCAACAGCCCACTAAATGTTCCCACTGCTGGGACTCAGAGCCTTCTCTCGCAAGGAGAGAGTTAAGGCCATTATCCACCACGCTGGCCCAGTGCGGATTGGTGGATGACACATGACTTTGAGAGATTCTAGGTACATGTCGGTTTCCTCACGATGTTTTCCTTCACCGTTTTAAGTTAGCGGCATAACGCACATAATAGATAATACTACCCATTTGCCTCTATCTTAGGTTCAGTATTCTTTAGGTTGCATGACTTGCATGAAAGAAATTGCTATACAGCCGCCTTTTTAGGGTTCCGTAAAACGTAAAAACGGAACCCTTATAGATTCGTCATGTCTGTCTGTCTGTCTGTCTGTCCGTCCGTATGTCACAGCCACTTTTTGCCGAAACCATAGAATAGATAATATAGATAGAACGGACACTCCCCACCCCCCGCCAATTTCAAGCTTCCTCCCCCTCGCGGACGCGAGGCGGACTCAACGAAGGGTTATTATATCGGACGATAATTTTCTATGAGAATACGACCATGATACTGTATTATTTAACAAAATGGTACCAAATTTTTCGTCTAATACGAAACAAGAATAAGAGATTTTTAATTTCATAAGAATTTCTACAAAGATTGAATCATTTTTATGGTTAGAAGTACGCGCCAACACTGAAGTCCTGTGACGAAATTATATTTACCTACATTAAAGATCGAACACTAACTAGGTAAGATTGTAAGCCACTTAGGCAGGTGAACTCACGGGTCACAGCTATTCCATAAAATAATTTAGTAACCCTAGATGACACGCACACATGCGTAAATGTGTTCGAACGACATATGCGTAGTTGTGTGAGTGTAGGTATGTCGACTTCACCGTTTGTTTGGAGTTTAGGCCGAGTGTCCGGGGTGTGCCGAAACTATGAGAACTACACTGTTGAAACTTGGTAAATAGATGTATTTTGTGAACCGCATTAAGATTTGAACAAAAAAATTTAAAAAAAGAAAAATTAGGGTTGCCCCCCATACTGAGAACTGAAACTCATTTTTTTTTCATCATACCTACACGTGTGGGGTGTCTATCGATAGGTCTTCAAAAATGATATTGAGGTTTCTAAAATAATTTTCGTCTACACTGAATAATTTGCGCAAGAGACACTTCCAAAGTGGTAAAATGTGTGTCCCCCCCCCCTCTAACTTCCAAAGTAAGAGAATGAAAAATCTAAAAAAAATATATAATGTACATTACCATGTAAACTACCAACGAAAATTAGTTTGAACTCGATCTGATGAGTAGTTTTTTTTAGTACATCATAAATACACTATTATTGAAACTTCGATCAAAGTTACAAGGAACTACAAGAACTATGTGTACTATGTATATTATGTTACTTGCTGCAACGGAACCCTTCATGGGCGAGTCCAACTCGCACTTGACCACTTTATTTTATTATACTGCCTTTTAACATGTAAATAATTTAGCTAATTTAACGTAGACATAAGTAACATTTAGTCTCCTTCACTAAACTTAAGAGTTTAATTATAGTAAGACTTTACTCTATGTCTTGTTTGTGGATGTAATAAAGAATTTTTTAAATTATTATCTTTGTTTCTACTCATGTGATTGATGATCGCCATTTATTCCTGTAGAGTGTGAAAATAATAGTTAATAGCAGATATCCTTTTTTATGGAGCATATTTATCAGGCACCATTAAAAATATTGAACACGAATGGAATTACACATTGTACAAACAATATTAAACGCCGGAAAACAGCAGATAAACGCCATTGAAGCGAGCAGCCAAAACGATACAAGATAAATGATTACGTGCACTCAAATTAATATCTCGCTAAAAGCTGGTGTTTATATAAACTCAATTCATTTGGCGGTTTAACTGGCCGTTGCCGATGTAAGGCCTCATGCACACACGTTACTGTCCTGCTCTTCTATCGCCTAACTAAATCGACTTTGGCTTTGCTATTGCTGTCCCTATAATTTATAGTGAAAAAGAAAGAGAGAAAAATATCAACGCGTTTTAACTACGCGGTAGACCCCACGTTCGACACGGCTACAATACTTAGTTATTGTGGCTACGTTGATGTTGATCTCACCAAGTATGATAAAACAATATATTTACGTAATATTTTTAAGACTTTTGCTACACACATCTGTGACGTAATTTATTTTTTTCGCTTAACAGGAAAATTACGACGAAACTCATACAAAACAAACACGACAAACAATTTATCACATTTTCTAAATAAATTAATAGATTGAAATCAATTGAAACAGGTGGAATTTAGATATATTGTACTGTACTGTACTGTAAGCAGCGGGCTGTATTTTTTATTTATAATTTACTCATATTATACAGCCATTTTGCATTAAATCATGTATTTTTTATTTTACACAAACTGCGCTACGGCTGCCTATTTGCTTAGATAATGCCTGGTTTACATTATTCCAGTCCAGCGATCGAATTCAGCGCTGGATTGCTTACTTCTTACAGTATTTAGTAGTTTATGAAGATGGTGACGTAACTGATCTACGTCTCAACGTTGTCGTGGTTGACTGTGTGTATAAGTCCTAAGCATTCAACTGGACTCGAGTCGAACATTTGTCTAATTAACTCCAATTATGGAATTGGACGGATAAGATCGGAACTTTTATTTGTTTCGCGCACGCAGGGGTAGTTTTAGGGTATATTTTAACGTGGAGATAGCGACTGACGATTTAGCTAACATAATACTCGTATATCGAACTATAGTTGATCGTATAGACGAAATCGTGGAGTCGTGGTTAATTTACAGCGTTTTTTTTAAATAAAATATTGGTTTGACTTTGCCCCTGTGGCCCCTACGAACCGCATCTCGACTGCCTAACTAAAAAAGTTATGATTTTATAAAAAAGCGAAAATAAAGAGCGAGCCATATTAAAGGTGAGACAATTTTAGTTAAGCGTTAGTCGAAGAGCGCGTAATGAAAACCCACTGGACTAACATAAAATATTTTATTGTTTAGATGTTCGGATAACGAAAGAAATCCAATCGCTTAATGGGAACGTCATACATAAACCGATGTTGCTTTTTCGAACCTGTTATTTCACACGAACACTGCTAGAACAAAGCGTTTTCAAAGGCTCCACTACCGAAGGCGATACAAATTACCCATTAATTAACTAATTGAATTAATTACAGCTGACTAGAAATGTGTTGATTGAATTGATTTTTCTAGATAGACATAAATTAAATCAGATTGACGTCCTTTGTTATTTGCGAGTGTTTGTCTGCTATCAACCTAATACTCCTATTTGTAGCAATCTCGCTGCATTGTATCAAATCAAGCGATGTGGCGTTCTATTACGATACAATTTTAGAACAATGTGTTTAAACACAGCAGGCTTTAATGTACTTGTCTTTGTATATACCTATATGATTAGCAGCCCGCCTAATTTTGTTGGGGTCGCACAACTTATAACAATATAGCTTATGTTACATAGTAATAAAGTCTCATTGTAGTACTGAAAGAATTCTTAATATCGATATAGTAGTCATTTTTAGGGTTCCGTAAAACGTAATAAAGTAGCCAAGTGCGAGATGGACTCGCCCATGAAGGGTTCCGTTCCAGCAAGTAACATAATATACATAGCACACATAGTTCTTGTAGTTCGTTGTAACTTTGATCGAAGTTTTAAAAATAGTGTATTTATGACGTACTAAAAAAAACTACTCATCAGATCGAGTTCAAACTAATTTTCGTTGGTAGTTTTCATGGTAATGTACATCATATATTTTTTTTAGATTTTTCATTCTCTTACTTTAGAAGTTAGAGGGGGGGGGACACACATTTTACCACTTTGGAAGCGTCTCTCGCGCAAGTTATTCAGTGTAGACAAAAATTATATTAGAAACCTCAACATAATTTGTTAAGACCTATCGATAAACACCCCACACGTGTAGGTTTGATGAAAAAAAAATTTTTGAGCTTCAGTTCTCAGTATGGGGGGCAACCCTAATTTTTGTTTTTTTAAAAAACTTTTGTAAAAATCTTAATGCGGTTCACAGAATACATCTACTTACCAAGTTTCAACAGTGTAGCTCTCATAGTTTCGGCAAAAAGTGGCTGTGACATACGGACGGACAGACAGACAGACAGACAGACAGACAGACATGACGAATCTATAAGGGTTCCGTTTTTACGTTTTACGGAACCCTAAAAACGGAACCCTTATAGATTCGTCATGTCTGTCTGTCTGTCTGTCTGTCTGTCTGTCTGTCTGTCTGTCTGTCTGTCTGTCCGTCCGTATGTCACAGCCACTTTTTGCCGAAACTATGAGAACTACACTATTGAAACTTGGTAAGTAGATGTATTCTGTGAACCGCATTAAGATTTCAACAGAAAAATTTAAAAAAAAGAAAAATTAGGGTTGCCCCCCATACTGAGAACTGAAACTCAAAAATTTTTTTTTCATCAAACCTACACGTGTGGGGTGTCTATCGATAGGTCTTTAAAAATGATGTTGAGGTTTTTAAAATCATTTTCGTCTACACTGAATAATTTGCGCGAGAGACACTTCCAAAGTGGTAAAATGTGTGTCCCCCCCCCTCTAACTTCTAAAGTAAGAGAATGAAAAATCTAAAAAAAATATATGATGTACATTACCATGTAAACTACCAACGAAAATTAGTTTGAACTCGATCTGATGAGTAGTTTTTTTTTAGTACGTCATAAATACACTATTATTGAAACTTCGATCAAAGTTACAACGAACTACAAGAACTATGTGTACTATGTTACTTGCTGCAACGGAACCCTTCATGGGCGAGTCCAACTCGCACTTGGCCACTTTATTACTAGATATTTTTACTACAAAAAATATTTCTTTATTAAAAAAAATACTATTACTTAATTAATATAATACATGTTGGAACGTGATGTTAAAAATTGAGATTAAAACAATAGTTCGTGGCGAAAAGCTTTCTATACATTTAATCGTATTATAACAGTATACATATGTATACATATACAAGTATAAAATAGCTTAAAAAATGTGTTCGTTAATTTCAAAACAGTTTTTTTTAATTAATGCGGTATCTACGGGTACGGTACCCAACTAGGGATTTAGTTTAGTTTTCCAAGCTTTATCTTGTTATTCTCAAAAGTTCGCAGCAAAATTTGCTTCTGTGGGAACATTTTTATAAAAGCTGAAGTGTGTAAAACTCCAAAAACTCAGGCAAACACAGAACTAACCAACTTGCGCTTTGTGGGCATGTGGACTGAAAGTTAACTATGTGCTAACTACGTGTAGATACATAACATTCAATTTCATCAAAACACTGGTTGGTTTTTTTTCTACGTGCTGTGTGGTGGGTCAAAGTCAAAGTACTTTATTCATGAATGTACAATTTACACGTCAATTCACGCGTTTCATAAAATAACGTTAGTACATTGTTTATTTTCCTGTTAGGAACTCGGAACTGTTTGAGTACAAGGTCTATTGCAATTTCATTTATTCTATTACAAGGAATGTATAGTACTCAAAGAAAGTGCTCTATATGTCTATATGTATGGTCTATCTACAGGTACAAATATTGGGTAAAGCGGTGAAATTATGACAACCGCTAGCAAGCTAATTAGAACAATAAATATTCACACGCTAACGTAGGTTTTAAGAACGGCTTTTAAAATATTTTTTAACTTATTATTACAAAATCATGATTCAGCGTCAGATCCTGATCTGACGCAGCTGACATAAAAATAGTAATGCAGGGTAGTTTTTGAGTTATGAGAGGTTGAATATTGGGTATCGGCGGTTTCTCCAAAAACCCTACACACTTGGTATTCGACGTGATATTCAACGTATATATTTCTGTGATATAACCAAAAGACAGAAAATAAAAACTTAAATCACCATTTTTTTTTGTGCAGTAGAGTAACGAGACAAGCAGGACATGCACCTGATGATAAGCAACATAACAGCACAGTGACGCGCAGCTATTGGAACATGAAGAGTCCAAATAATTACCTATACATGTTTCGATATTTGGATGTTTGTTGCTCAATCACGTCCTAACGTATGAACGGATCGGGTAATTTAATAAATTACCCGATCCCGATCGGGTATTTTAATAATCGAAATACTGAAATACAGACTATAATCTAACTGTATTCCAAATTTCAGCCTGATCCGTTCATACGTTACGGCGTGGTTGAGCAACAAACATCCAAATATCCCTGTCATGTAATTCCCTTCCATAACAGTTCACAGTACGTCAGATAATCGTTACTAGCAACAGCGAGATTGAATTACCCGCTATCTACATAAATGCAAATCAATCCCAAACATAATGGAATGAAAGCACGTTTAATGTATGTATACTTTGTATATAATGACAGTTATATACTTACAACGCTCACATTAGTTATTCTGTGGATCTTCTGGCGGTAAACAAAGATAGAATGATGTGTTTATCGATTTCTCCAGACATGCCTACTCTATAATTAAATTATATCTGATAGTGGATATGGAATACCATTGATCTACTTATACTAATTAGTCATATTAACATTCTCATAGTTCACTGGTACCTCTGTAGTCAATGAATATCTTTGACTACAGAGGTACTGGAGAACTACTAGTTAAAAAAAAAAGTCAATTAATAAGCTCTTGAATTTATAAATTTACGAATCTTTTTATATAATAGGCTAATATCTCCGATTTTATAAGTATCGTAAGAGCGTAAGTTCGAACCACGCACCTGATATTTTTTTCAAGCTCAAATTTAGGAGTTTGTCATCGCCATTGTCTTTAACGATGAAGGGAAGCATCGAAACGAAACCAGTGTCTTCAAAGAGATATTTTTTTCGAGGACTTTCCTGCCCATCCACACATACCTACTGCTAAATTATGGTCATGACTGTTTTCTTGTGTGAGGAGGCTGACTGAACTGACTGAATCCTAGAAGTGAGATAATAATATGGGAAATTTTAGTTTACGAATTCTTTAACTATCAAATATAGCCTAGCAATTTGTGATATACATATATGAGGATATTTGTTTGTCTCTTATACTGTAAGGCTAACAGTGAATACGAGGAAACACAACAATACAGATAGATACGAAAAGATACTTACGCAAACAATGCAAACTCTCAAATGCAGAACCTGTCTAGACCAGTCGTCTTCAAGAAACACACATATTTGCTTTTTCAAGATTTCTATTATTTGATCATTGTTATTTGCTTATCTTATATTCATCTGTATCCTAGCTCCGCACGGTAAATTTAAATTTAATCTATAAGTCATAATTCAGACGCTAAACTTTGTTTTGATCTGTCACTCTTCACTGCACCAGTATTATTCATAACGAGACATTTCCCATGGTCATGCACCATGTTCATGGGCAAACATGTCAACACGGACAAACTAATAATACAGCTATGATACAGGAGGCCACCTTTATTAATAGCAGCCAAGTAACCAATCACCCAGTGCGTGTCAATAAAGCCTGGAGTCTCTTGCGCGTCTAGTCGAGACGCAAACAGAGCCTGAGTTATGTGTTTATCGAGTTTCAAGACTAATAGCTGTCGTGTAATTGGGTAGAGTGGCGTTATTTAGGTACAGCCTGTTGCTCGAAGGGACCCCAGCATCTATTATGGATATTGAAGTAAAGGTAACACGTCCTCCGTTAAGCAGGTTGTTGTGTAAGGAAATTAACGTTATACTCGTAGAAGGTTGGTTGTCTAGACCGATGAAACTTAGTTCGTTGTCGATACTGAAGATATGAAGTGGAAGTAACTTATTAAAACTGATTTCAAGTTTCATACAGTAATTTAATTCAGGTAATAAGATAAGTGAGAGGTTAACTTTAGTTCAGCTAGATGTTCAATATTAAAAGAAATCAAACTATTAAACCCGCTTTTCTATCACTTATGGCTTTGCTATTGTTTTCTCTTGCATTTCGAGCTAAAATAAAGAGATATAAATATCAAAACCCCTACCGTTTCAGCTAGGTGGTAGACTCCTGATTACAGAATGACAAGCACAATACATGTCTTGCTCGTCCCATTACTCAATATAAAAAAAGTGTTTCGATTTTATAATGCTAATACAACTTTGTAAATAAAAAAACCGGCCAAGTGCGCGTGGAACTCCCGCACGAAGGGTTCCGTACCATTAGCATAAAACCTCTTTGGCTTTATTCGACATTTCTTATACATCGCAATTTCTGCATACAGGCCAAAAGGTTATTAAAATATTGATTTTTGGGTCATGATTCTGACGATGAATTCGATATCGCGTTCTATTTTTACTAGTGGCACCTATCTAGCTTATTTAGGACCGACTAATCGAGTAAAAATCAAGTTTGTTGTATGGGAGCCCCCCTTAAATAATGTTTTTATTTTATTTCTAGCATTTATTGTTATAGCGGCTACAGAAATACATCATCTGTGAAAATTTCAACTGTTTAGCTATCACCGTTATTGAGACACAGCCTGGTGACAGACGGACGGACGGACGGACAGCCAAGTCTCAGTAATAGGGTTCCATTTTGGTGTTTCTATGTATAACAAGTATGTATTTAAATCTATATAAGTATTATATCAGCTATCTGGCCGCCATCGTACAAGCTTTGCTTAGTTTGGGGTCAGATGGTAGTGTGTGTGAATTGTCCACCAACATTTATTTATTTATATATTTTTACCCTTTGGCTACGGAACCCTAAAAAACGCTAACACCTAAAGTGATGACCACGACCACTCTGTCAAGAGTGATACCCACGAAGAAGAAGAATACAACTTAGTAACAGACAAATACGGTCAAAAAATGCACACTGCAGCATCATAGCAACCATAAATATAATATATTTATATATTATATTTATGGTTAATATAATATATTTATATATTATATTATATATTATATTATTCATGAAAATTTCTCACATAACACTGTTCTAGTCCGAAATTAAGCAGACTTCGTACTATGGAAATAAGTTAACTGATATAATAGTCTTATAATTGTAGACACTTTGGATCATAACTCCCAGACACTATATAATAAATTTATAACGCCCAGACATAGATCAAATATCTGAATTCATAACACAAATATTTTATTAACCTACGACCTACAAATTTATCGGTAAACTTACTACCAAGAGAAGCACAATATTTACTTAATATTTTATCATCGTATTTTTAACGATCACTCGTGTTTATAAGACGAACATTTCAAAATTCAATCTACCAAAGTGCTTTCAACTTTGTTAAAACTTTAAAAGAAGGCCACAAGAACAAAATTACTATCTGTAGTATTAAAGCCAAGCAAAGCTTTGAGAACTACGCAATACTTTCCTAACTCCCAGACTTTGTTTATTTTTCTCAAAAAATAAAGCAGTAACTCTTGTTTTACTTGAGCCGAGTTCAGTGACTTAATTTTGTACGGCAAACAGTGATGCTGAAACCAGCGAAATGTTCCGCTGAATAAGCTCGGTAAGTTCGCAGACTTGTGTTTAATTGCAAAGAAATTCAAAGGATCGCCTCGCGTCAGGTGTCTAGACTAGCATCCAGGTACGTCTATTGAGAATTTTTAATTTACGCTACCATTTTAAGTAGTGATTCGAAATCGAAAGCTTAGACATCTATGTTTCTATTAAGTTTTAAGGTAAACTAAGCATCGTTGTACCTACGAAGAAGTTTTGAGTCATGGTTAAGCCGTTGGATTGTTATGTTTTTACCGACGCCGTTACAGAAGCACGCCCCGCCAAAATTAAGATTATGTAGAATATTAGGCTTCAGTAATATTTAAAAGAAGATCAAGAAAAACTTGGTAATTGGTACAAATTTCTGTGTTTAAGAAATATTCACGAATCTTTTTATCAAGATATCGTGACCGAAACATAATTTGGCTCTATGAAAAACGTAGCATTTTCTAAAAACTGCTACTCGACGTGTATGCCAAAGGCACGTCGACAAACAGTTTTAATAAAAGATGTGGGTTTGAAAAATATCAAGATTCTTAAATAAACTCGGATTTTCAGTAAAAGCGTAATATCATACTCAGTAATACAAAGATTAGCAAGCGTAGGTACACGCAGCTAATGCTTACATTGCCATGCTAACCAAGGCTCCGATTAAGTACCTTTTCTACTTAAAAGGTTAGTTTCGCTACTGGTTTGTGTAGTTACCTATTATGTGCGTGGAAGGAGATCCGCAACGGATGTTGAGACGTCGTGCGGTGCGGGGGCGCGCCGTCGGCGTCGCGCCGGTGCGGCGACGGGCCGTCGGTGTCGCGCCGCCGCCGGGCGGTGCTCGGCGCCGGCGCAGGCTCGTAGGTCGCCGACTGCCAGTGCCGCACGAACGGCGACAGCGACAACTCTGCAACAAATATTACACATTAGATTATATAGCCGACAAAAACAGGAAAATATACTTAGTTTTCATTCTCTAAAGATTTGTGTTTGACCACGAAATGGCTGATACCTATTATGAAATACTGCAGTCTAAAAGCACGCACACCTAGACGGTATCTAATTACTCTAGATTTAAAGATCCCGAGATTGTACCCATTGAACCACAGACAAGATTGTTAATTACAATTACATTGCGATATTTCCATCCAATACCTTAAACTTAACATCCTATAAAGCCCTGGCTCCTTCAAACGCAATTTTAGCCGTTTTAAGCCTTTTTCCAGCAGGAGTACACAAAACGTATGACCAATAGTGTGGTGCTTGGGTTTAACTTGACTTGACTTAATTTAATGACTGTGAAAAAAAAGCAGATTGGGTGTATACAGTTGAAACAACATATGGCGAAACGCATCCAAAATCTGCCATTAGACGTCATTCAAATAAGCAAGAAGAAAAATGTAAACCCTCGAAGGTGATTGGCGGATCAAGAGTAATATATCTTCTACAAGTCTCTTATAGAGTTTGTCGGGATTTATGCCAGTCTAGGATCCGAAAGTTCTAGATTATGAACCTAGGAAAGTCGATTTATTGAGACTTTTCACAGCTTGAACTAAAGCTGTTCTAACCAATTTCGAGAGCTATTTGTTAAAGTAGTTAAGAACCACACTATTAATGTATTGGTAGTTTATTTTGTTGTGATTTAATATAATCTATACTTAATAGTTAACACAATAAATTAATTAACACATTGAAATCACATACGCAATTTCTATGATCAACTGAATGGTCGTAATTAAATGTAATTACAATAATTTATAAATGAATAATGGTGCACATTCTGACATTACTATGCGACCCCAGATTAAGCAAAGCTTACTAGGAGAGCCAAATAGCAATTCTTATACATTTACTTCTTATACCACATCAAGTATAAGCAGCTCACTAAATGTTCCCATTTCTGGGACTCCTCTCGCAAGAAGAGAGTCAAAGCCATAACGACCACGCTGGGTGGGGTAGTGCGTATTGGTGGATGACACATGACCTCGAAAGATTCTAGGTACATGTCGATTTCCTCACGATCTTTTCCTTCACCGTTTTAAATTAACAGCAATTCGCACATGACTTCGAAAATACAGTGGTGTGCGTGGGATTTCAACCCTCTAGATCGGTAGTCGCCGTTCTCCCGACTATGCCAGACGTAACTTCAATATCAAGATAACACAACATCAAAAACAGCAATACACACGTATGATCTCAGTAGGAATGCAGCACGTCACTGTACCTACTGTGAGTTCATACTCGATATGAATAGAATGCGCTCGTTGCAATTCTGCTGAAATCTACTGCATAATAAATGCAAAATATATGAGCTTACTAATAAGCCGAGGTTGTCGCGACAGCGGATTAGACGACGTTTCGCAAACTTTGGTTTTATGTAAAATTCTGCAGTAGATGGGGACTATAATAATTTTATCGCTCCATTTGTCGAGACGGCGCGGCGGGCGTCAGTGCGGCAATACGTGACTATCCACTACACCCGATCCGACGAATAATGGAAAAATAACTCCGTACAAACTACGGGTGAGCCACAATACTGAGATTCTACGCTTTCTTATTCTAAGGTAAAAATTTGGTGCGGATGTGTTGTTTACAGGTATATAATATGCATGTATAATGTATATGTGAACACCAAATCATCATGTACCAGTAATGATTTATCATATTCGATTACCTTTTTTGATGCTACAAATAAAGTTTTAAGAGTGGCAGAATTCTATACCGACTCCGCCTAGGGAAGTACCATACATTTGCTAGCGTTTCTACTGCCAAGCAAATAACGTGAAAGAATTACTGCTTACATTATTTTTTGCACGTTACTTTGTTCCGATTTGAAAGGAAAAAAATCCAGAAGAATTACAAAACAAAGAGATATTTCATGTATTTTTTTTGGGCAACGACCACAGTTGTAGGAATTTATTTTGAGTTTTCGTGATAAATAGCGGGATCGCACTGTCGCCTGGTTACATGCAGGCGTGCGACTTACTATTAGGGATATGTTTTGCTCATCCCGTCACTCTACATTAAAATGAAAACTAGAATATTAAATAGAACAAATCATCGATACATATACAAATATAACTAAGTTCTTTAAACATCCAGACTCCAGAGGTGTTCATAGAAAAATCATTCGCCAATATCAAATTTACATTAGTTTTCAAATAATTTGTATTCCTGCGGCTTATATTCAAATCTAAAGTCAAATGAAGAATGATCCGCATGAATGAAATTCAATAAGTTGGCGGGATGGCTCGTAGCGAGGTTTTATTAATTGCGGTCGGCAGGCAGCGCACAAAGAGCTTCGATAGTGAGCCTTCTTTTCAAACGAACGACGTTTTGAGGTAAATTTACCTTTATTAGACGAGCTGAATAAAATCAATAGGATTCTCCCTCGCCTGCTGGCTTAATGAAGGCCGCTCGAATGCTTATTAGCCGCGCCGCTGCTGACTCGGAACGCTTTAGAAACGAGAACCCTGCAACGTCAGAGCTACGAGCAGAACGTCTCAGGTAAATAGTGATGTACTCGCACAAAATAAGCCCCTTCCTCGTCCCGGACAGATGAAAATCCGTCCGCATCAAACATCAAAGCTTGATTTTTCAGGCGATGACTTCTGTAGCGCGCCTTTGTAAACGCTCGTAATGTTAATTCACAAAAATTACGACCCTGGCTTTCCTTTCAATTCGATTAATCTTCTGTAATCTTTGGGCCCGCAAAGATTTCTCCATGGCTGCGTTTCCCGAGTCAGGTAATTTGATTTTAGTATCACAGAGATTTTACTGCCGTTGCCAATATTGAGTAAATTATGTGCCGGCGCCATTTTCCGAGGGAAGAACAAAACGTGTTTTTAACGTTGAGTTTAATGCTTGATTCGAAGATTTATCGGTCTGGTAATTTCGTCGTCTTGAATATTGTATTTTTTATAGCCGGGAATGTATCATAATTTGACGTTCAATAAAAGAGATTCAGAAATAAAAGGATTGAAACATGGCGGCGTGGCGTTCGATTTGTATAAATTTATGGATGTCAATCTAGTTATTCGAACCGGGAGATTCGTCGATCTCGAAAGAAGCTCTCGATGTTTGTATTGGATAAGGAAGTTCAGTAGACTTCTTACGAGAGTATCGGTACGGCAGGTATGGCTGAGCATAAATGGATTCTCCATTAGCGGCTGCATCCCCGCCGAGTGAAAGAATGCCGAGCAGCGCTCGGAGCAATGCTTTTGAATACATTTTCATACTTTACCGAGTATTGCATATCTGTTTTCTTATGCAGACAACACTCGGTTCATTCTAAAGATACGGCACTGAAATAACAATTTCTCAGATAATATTATTAGCTCCAACCTTCAAAATAAACTCAGATACGTAGACACTTTACGGGGCTTTTACCGGAAACCTTTTACCAAATTTCCTTGTGAGCCATTTCTAGCATTATGTAGGTAGTTATGATAACCTCTGTTTTCCTTGTAGTCTGCAATAATGTTTTTATATTGGATTATACCTTCATCTTGTATCATTATGTCTATTTGTTTTATGTACATATTTTTACGACTTCAAAAGAACTAGACAGAATTTCTGATGAGAGGAATAAAGCTGTATCTTTGTAGGCAATTAGGTCAGAGGTGCAATACTTTTCGCTTGAAAAAAACGAGTATTAAAAGCTCGGGCAACAGCAGCGGCAGGTAAATAGATAAGCTAGAATATAAAACGAGCGAATGCCTGAAATTGTCAGGATGGCTTTTAGAATTCGGTAGTTAGCTCTCGCATTCCGGGCCGGCAGCGTGTGGGCTACGGACTTAGCGATTACCACGTTCATGAATAACCATTTGCTTTTATAGTAATCGAAGAATTCAACAGACATATTTAAGTTTATCATTAGACACGGTGACAAGATTAGGAAGTTAGTGCCAGATAATAAGCGATATCGTAACAATGTAGCAGCAGGCAGCATGAATATGAGCAAGAAAACTTATTTCACTACTCACTCTGTGCAGAACTGGACTCGGAACTTAGATAAAAGATGCTGGTTTTCCTTCAAATAAGATTTACACAATTAAATTGAGTTTTGGATTCGATTTTTGAAAGGTTCTTCAGGATTATTGCTCATCACAAAAATGAGACCATAATTCCCATACAATTTTGGATCGATGGGAAGGATAATCTACCTATCAGGTATTCAATCACGTCACCGTGGTGTCGTGTGACCATTATTAATAAAACGTAAAACCATAGAAACGACACGTTCTAGATTATAACAGTAGACCCAGAACGAACTTCAAATTCGTTATCGCCAACAGTTGTTTACAAAATTTTAAAAAGCAAAGAAAAGTGTTTAAATTCGTACTTCGCGTAATAGTTCACAAAAGAAACGAACCCAAAAATGTAGGATTTCATCATATTATGTACCCCTTGCTTTAACTTAATAAACTGTGCTGTGAACGATTTATAGTTGTTTGCGTCAAATGTATTCAAAGGTTTTTTGCATCACAAATACTTCTTGAACTTTCAAGATACCTACCTCTTTATTATGTGACTTGGAAAAGTTGCAGATTTCCGTTGTTGTATATATTTACGCGGTGTTAATGGCCTCGCTAGGTACACGTCCAGTAACATCGCATCGCCGGATGTCTGACAATGTTCTAGCTGGATACTTGAGCTGAACAACCCTCGTCCTGAATGGCTGCATCGCTTTACCCTCCCCTCCTCCGCACCTCGATCCAATTAAACTTGGACCTTGTTTGGAAAAATCGACACAAATTGCTGTTCGTCTGGTAGTATAGTAAAGCCGCACCAAAATACTTGTATGGGTGAAATAAAAATACCGAAACGTATAGAAATATAGCTACTATAATACCTGTGTATTATAGATACATGCATACAAGAATGCATGATGCATGCCTGTGTGGGTGTAAAAAGGTGGAAATGCACATACAATCGCTGTAACGGAACAGGATACAGAGCTATGATAGCAAATATTCCATTACACCAAAAACTTGGAAAGTCGCAAGGCTTAGCTACTAAAAAAGAACAAAAAAACTCGGTACACTTGACACAGTTGGCCCACAATAAATAAAACATGTCGCCCACAAACAGCGCAGTTTCATGAAAATCGGAATCGAGATACGGCACGTAGGACTAGCGGCATTTTAACGTAGGAATCCTTTCACAAAACAACTTTATTCCAATAGCCTAACCTTTGAATACACCGGCGCTAACGAAAAAAGGTACGACCATGTTACGATATACCAATACTTTTACATTCCCCATACGTCCCGCTGCGAACTCACTCAAAACTTAACAACAGAGGCCCAATCTCTTCGATTGGGAGCTTTCGAAACATCCACTGGTTGCAAAGATGTTGTGGCACAGAGGGATTGATTATTTATTTATAAATTCGGCCCATGCACGCGCGGTCCCTTCGGGAGGGCGACATAAACATCTGTTGTTTATTCATCGAGTCCTCGACTCGATATCGGTATTAACTCCCCGTTTTCACTATTTTCATGTGTGTTTCTTCAAGCGATTACGTTTTAATAATAAATCTTGAAGACTGTTTTCAACTTGCGCAGCAAGCCCCAGCGCGTGTTCCATTCTTCTTTACAGTTGGAATTAGTATTTTCGAAACATTAGGATTGCGATGACAGTGTATGTTTTTTTGTTACTCGGAAATAAATTGAAACTGTTAGGGAATGTTGAAGGTTGCCTCAATTTAACAAATAAATTATTATGTCGTCATTGCTTCTTCTACTCTTCTTTAGCGTCTGTTGTTTTTTTTTTCGATCGAATGTATATTCGAATGCTAAGTGAATAAACACAAAATTTAGTCCACTTTATGTCATCAAAAATAAATCTATACTATTACAGATTCTGGCTATCGGTTCCTCCGATCTGTCGCCGTACGTCAGAAGCGAACCCCTGCCATCCACACGTTTTCAAAACACTCATAATTCCAGAAGTTTCTGACTAGTTTCACGCAATAATAACTGTTCCACAACACATATATATTTATCGGGAAAGTTCTGGAACACTGTTTTTGAAATGTATTGTATTTCCAATGTAACTAGATTACGAAGAAAATCTGTACTGTACTGAAAAGGGCACGTCGTGTTCATCAATATGAGTAAGCTCCCCAATCATACTCGGAAAGTGAAAAACGAGCACTTACTTCACTTCAACATATTTATGTAGTGGTAGGATTCTTTGCATAATTTGCCTAAATGTAAATGTTTAGAAGTACTAGTCACACATTTAATAGATAGGACTGTTGCCGTGCTGAGCCCTATCGTAATATATATTTTAGCTAACATAAAATAATTGTAATCTAGTTTATTAAAGCAAAAGATCAAAGAGCCTTTTACAACAGGGCAATGGAGCCTACGCATGTTGTCTGGAAATGTTTCTCCAGAATAACTTAAAATATCAATAATCTGTAACTTAGCTCCGTAGGTACCTATTACGAAATTACAAAGAACTAATTCTGTTAAATAGAGAAATCACTGAAGTTATTCAGGTTGTTGTCGATGACAAAAGACAGGATAGACAACTAAAATCAATGTATAAGTAACAAAATCTCTTGCTCTCTTTAATCTAATCTCTTAGCGGCCAGACGTAGATCTTTTTTGTTCCAAGGTTCCAACTTAAATAAACTTGTCGTAAGTAATACCTATATCGTTCTTTGGCACAAAATTGTAAATCAAACTGTTATTTTTTTGGTTTCCATAAAAATACTCTGAAACGTTTTAACACTAGCTGTAACTTTTTAAATGACCGTAATAAATAATAAATTGAAATAAAAGTGCTATGATTAATAACTTCGTTTTTATTTTTTCATTGATAGGTTATGTTTGACCGTTTGGTTTTGATAAAGAATAAGTAAATAGATCAGGTTTTCCGCACGGTTCCTTTGTACCAATCGTAAGCCGATAGGGTGTATGTTAGCTATGGCGACATAGTGATGTGCTGCGACAAAAGTATGGCACTTCCACAAGAGCGACAAGACAAGAGCGATTAGATCAGTGCTTTCGGTGTAAAGCGTTTGTTCTAACTCTGTACGTAGTATTTTTATGTAAACTCTTTGTGTTTGACCGTCAACTCACTTGATATTAAACAACGATTAAGTCATGCAGTGCTCGTTTACGTAGAACCAATTTACTTGAACACACAAAGACTATATCTAATTATGAACATAGGTATGTTATTATACAGAAAGTAAAAGTCTTTTTCAGTATTACAGAAATTTAAGTATTTATATCTACTTCACTCACCACACTTATTATTTTATATTACTTTACTTATTTCTATTTTGTTTTATTTTTAAATTAAGTGCAATAAAGAGTTAATCTATCTATCTATCTATCACACTCGCCATAAAGTAAAATATAGTAGTAGTATAAAATATAAGAATTGGTTTGTTTTGTTGCTTTTAAATATGAACAATATCTGTAACATTTATTTATAAATTATACATTTTTATAACATTTATATATTTATAACATTTATAAATGGCAGAGGAAAGCCTTTAAACACAAAAGTTTAGAAAATCGACGAAAAATATTATTTATCATTCCGAATTTACCCTACTATATAACCACACAAAACATTTTGCTGGTTAAGGAAGAGATCATAAAATTATTCAAGAAAATAAAAGACGAGAAGAATTTGGCGTGAAACAAAGCCGTGTCGACATATTGCGCGTCTCCGCTACAATGTACAAGTCAAAATAAAAACGAATCAGCGAGAAAAAAGACACAGTTCATTATTTATTCTCGTTTACACCCGAGGCGATTTAGGAAGCTATTTAGGGAGCTACAAAACAAAACGCATTCAGATCATCAATTGGCTTACTTTGTTAAGTATATGAAAGTAGTTGCGCCCCACGGTGTAACAGGACACCGAGTATCCACTTATCCATTTCTAAAATGTCTCTCACAAACACGTTGCAGTTTATTTCGGCTAACTCTATCGGGCACTCACAAAAACATTGCGAAAGTAAGTACATATTGTGCGGTTCATCTTTATACGGAACATCTGATATTTTGAATGTTAAAGTTCTTCATAATGATAAGCTATCATTGATAGGTATAGAGTGTTCCTTTTGATTTCGCAAATTGTTTCTGCGTAACTCTTGTTTAGAGCAAGAACCCTAGAACGCAGAAATTCGTTTTAAAAATTACAATTACTCCAGCCTGCAAAATGTAACGTTTAGATTTTCCGTCGTTGATTGTTTTAGCAACTCCGAAACTCACTCTAAGCACACTCTGAAGAACAGGATCGAAGAGGTAATGAGTTTTATTTAAAGCGCCCTATATTTTCCCTTCATTCGGATGATGTTACGGGATATTTACCTGAGGCTAAATTGGAAGAGACGCCCTGAATATTTATTCAAAGAAAATGCCTAAACCGTTATTTATTCTTTTAACCTTGCTAAAATGTACGTATTACCATTTTTTTACTTTTTATTCATGAGGTCTGTTTGTAGATAATCTTGAGGATCTACGAATTCTGGATACACTTTGTGCTTAAAGGCGGTTAAGATTGGGGTGCTCTTTTTTGTACCGATTTGATCTGAAATGTTTTAGTGAAACTTAGGGCGAGCAATATTTAAGAACAACAAAGACAGACTTGTATTGGCTCTATACTCGTAGATCAGTCGTTATGTTCACCTTGCTAGGGCTACACGGTAATCCCTGTGGGATGCCGAACCGAACCTCGGTCTTCCCTACCAGCTAACCCAAGTTTATACCGTCTGAGGCGCACCTGCTCTATTCGCCGTACGAGATGAGTACTGTATCACAGATCAGAAAATAGTTACTGTATGTTGTAACAAACTTCTAAACGCTTATGATAAAAACGTATCAATATCTTTTCATAGGTATCAATGTAAGCCATAATGGCTTAGTGGTTAAATTGTACGATTTCACAATCTTGAGGTCATAGAGATTCGAACCAATCTGCACCTTTGTTGAGTATTTTTCCAAGTGGAGATGTATGAGTTTGCCATCACCACTGACTTTAAAGGCGAAGGAAAGCATCGTGAAGAATCTGCTTTAGGGCAGAAAAGATACGAAGGGACACAAAAACTGAAAACTAAAGCTTAAACATTGCCTTTTTTTGCAGAAATATAAATATTTCCTCAAAAAAAAAAACTGCAAATATTTGAAAATTGAATAGCTACCAATATAGTTCATCCCCGACGGACAATATAAAAGCCCTAAAACAACAAAAAGAATGGTAGAACAGATATAAACTGAGTAGATTTATTTATATACCCTATTGATGCGAAGAAACCATAACCCATAAGGGGCCATAAACCCAACCCTCTCGCTTACTGATAGTTTATCGTAGTTCGGTATACAGAAATATTGTACTTTAGGTGTGCCCCGCGGTTTCATGCCCCATAATGATTACCCTAAATATTTTTGTAATAAAAAGTAATTTTTCTGTCAGATTTTAGGTTCGGTAAACGTAGTAGAGCGAAAGATAGCATGCAAGTGGACGGAGACGTAAATCTGAGGATAGGACTGAGTGGCGAACAATGGGAGAGGTCTATGTCCAGCAGTGGACTTAGAGAAGTTGATGATGATGAAATGTAAAGTAGTGCGGGATAATTGACATATTTTCGTAGCTGGAGATGTGTAAGACACCTCCATTCTCTTCGGTGAACTCGTGTCTGATGATGTTTTCGTGACCGTTCTCTGAGTTCCTTTTACTTCTATCTTTATTATTAATTATTTATTATATATTGACTGGCCTCGTGGCTTAGTTGGTAGTAGCTCTGCCTGCGAAGCCGAGGGTCGTGGGTTCGATTCCCACCCAGTGCAGATATTTGTGTGATGAATTCAAATGTTTGCACTGTGTCTGGGTGTTTCTATGTATGTATAAGTATGTATTTAAAACTATATAAGTATTATATTATTAGCTATCTGGCCGCCATCATACAAGCTTTGCTTAGTTTGGGGTCAGATGGTGTTGTGTGTAAATTGTCCACCAATATTTATGTATTTATGCGAATTAATCGTCATTTTCAATTTTCAAAGCTTTGTTATTCCAGTCTAAAATCTGCATTCCGAATTCTAACCCGATACTTTCAACCGTTCCGATGTGATTGAGCAACAAACATCCGAACTGTAACATTTTAATATTAGATGGAAGTACACACAAGTCACAACAGTGGAAACAAAGTACTCGTGCTCAGTGACGTCGTTAAATGGTGAACTGGGTAATCACTTATAGTCCAAGATCCCAGAGCTGCCAGACGTCACCTATTTTCTTATGAATGAAATGTGGACGATTGAGTAGAGTTAGTAAATACTAAGAACACATGCTTACTCGCTAACTTGTGTAGACGGCCAATTTTGAGATATGGGGTAATGAAGGTACATACAAACATTACTTACTACACGTATTTTCTAATAAGTGATTTTCACGTACGTTGTATGCAACATCCTTAAAAACAAGGTCCCAATACTCTCAGACACATTCCGTTGGCCGTTTTGCTTAACAACTCCAAAATAATCATTTAACTTCACTTAAATTCTCATGCCCCATTTGTAAATATGTTCGTCAGACAACTAATTTGAAGCTATTTCCAATAAGATAAACCAATCTAAGGGGGCAATCATCCCCTAAACTGTACTGGAAGAGATCGCTTTCAGCGATAAGGCCGCCCACTGTCGCACTAATTTACTATGTTTTGTTTATTTTTGGTATGTATTTTTATTTTTGGTGTGTCAATAAAGAGGATCTATCTATCTATAAACTCAACTATGCCTATAAGAGCGCGAGACTGAGTGAGACATTTGTTAGGAAATATTGACTTAAAATTGAGTTTAGGGGATGATTGGCCCCTTAGATTCGTCTGTCTAATTGAAAAAAGCTTTAAAATAGTTGTCTGACGAACATATTTACAAATAATGGAGTATGAGAATTTAAGTGAAGTTAAGTTATTATTTTGGAGTTGTTAAGCAAAACGGCCGACGGAAAGTGACTGGAAGTATTGGGACCTTGTTTTTAAGGATATTGTCTACAACATACGTGAAAATCACTTATCAGAAAATACGTGAAGTAAGTAATGTTTGTATGTACCTTATCTCAAAATTGGCCGTCTAAGCAAGTTAGCGAGTAAGCATGTGTTCTTAGTACTTACTAACTCTACTCAATCGTCCACATTTCATTCATCAGAAAATAGCTGACGTCTGGCAGCTCTGGGATCTTACTCTATTACATTTATATACACATTTTTTTTGCAAACTTTGTTTTGTATGCGAACTAACCAACAAAAAAATGTTCAACATTAATGTAGGTAGATAGTTACATAGTACATCGGCACGGCTGAGAATGGCCGCCGATTCGCAAAGGTTATCTTCACAGAAGCGGACATGCTCAGGGCTGCATTGAACCCGAAGTCACTGACGCGTGTCTATCGTCGAAACAATGACGTCACGACGAACTTCTTCGAAATTGTTGACTTTAATTTAAATGTAAGGGGACATAATCCTATCAGTCGAAGGCTTAATGTTCCTCGGAGCTACGAGCGAAGCACACGCCTCGGTAGTTACTCCAGAGATTTGTATTCTTTCTCCGTCCGCAACACGCAACCGGCTTCAACTGCTCAATGAAACTCTGCTTTGTTACGTTTGACAAAGCCCTAGCTTTTCACTGCAACCTGGCAAACGAAAACCACCTCTATTCTCCAACGCTACGGTCCCATTGAATGAATAGTTTGGCCTGATGAGATCAAAGTCGTCATTTACGCCGTTCACGCACCAAATATCGTGTGCAGTCTACTGGGTTACTAGGTCGAGTTATATAAATGAAATTTTATTTTGTAAACACGTGTGAAGCTAATTATCCAAATTGCTCTGGTTCTTTGTTTTTGTAAGGATGTTGTGAACGGCGAACGCGGAAACGAGGAGTTAATAGCACCGAACAGGTTCTCGGAAGCTGCGCTAATAATATGCTGCTTGTGAGCTGTGTGCCGTCTCTTAGCAACTCCATTGAAACCCTTACAAGAGAGAATTTAAAGAAATAAATATTTTACACAGTGAAAATTCTGTGCATTGTCATAGAATAAGTACAAGAAACAGATTAGTGCATTCAAAAATATACACCAAGTTTACTTTACACAAATCAAAAACCTGTAAAAAAATTAACAATGTCTAACTGGTATAGAACTTTTCAACGTTTGTGAAATAAAACGAACTTATAGAAACGAAATATAAAATTTTGTTGTTTACATTGTGTATTTTTCATGAATCGAGATAATGTAGTATTTCAAAAATCTATTCGGCTGATCTCATTAACTGAATGAGTAATTAACAAATGTTACATTCGAAAAGTTTAATATTAACATGGTGCATTTATTTATAGGTAGGCGTAACAACCTCATTTTCGCTCACAGTTGATGTTTAACACTGGGATTGTGTGCGTTACTCATTTATTTTCTCTGAAAAACCAAAAGCAGACTTCAATTTAAATTCAGACACTCGAACAAATTTCATAAGAAACTGTCATTAGATAAATTTTACTTTCTCATTCATATTTCAAAAACCACCCCACCGATTTCCATATAAATTATATGACACCTTTTCAAGACACCAAGCAAAAAAATAACCATCAAAATCGATTCACAATTGGCGGAGCTATCGAGTAACATAGAAACAAAAAAATCATACAACCGAATTGAGGAACTCCTCCTTTTTTTAAGTCGGTTAAAAAGCAAAAACGTGGATATTTTATTACCATTTTCCGTCATACACGATACTCATATTGTAAATACAAATATCGTACAGACTTACTTGTAAATTACTTAATCACTCACTCGCTTGTAAATTTCAATAGGAACAAATTTGATATCTGATTTCTACAGTGAATTTATATTTTAGGAAAATTATAGAACTGCGAAAATGAGAAAGCAAAAACTTCGGACTTTTAAAAACCAGAAATACGGTTATAATACTACGGTAATAATACGGTATAGATAAAGTGACCTGCGCAGTTTAGAGGTTGTTAAAAATAACAAGAGAATCCAATTTCCATGGTGACGTCAGCGCGAAGCCTCAGTTGGATTATCTCCAAACTCGGCGACCTCTGAGGGACGTTCTAGGTCGCCCGTCTGCCTTCACTCGAATAGTGTTAACAATGCTATCCGAGCCAAAATCTGCGGGTTATCGTCGTTTTTTAGCCAATTAAATTGGCTGAATAATATTCATGATTCATGATTGGAAGAAGTTGTAGAATAGGTATACTTCCCAGAAGTAAAAAAATCATTAGATTTTCTGAGTGGATAGAGGAAACCTTTTAACAATGACCTGGAATTAATCACATAGATACATTTATTTTCTCAAATCGTTTGACCTTACAAACCTCAAAGTTTCCTTACAGAAAATATTTTTCAAAAATTTTACAGGTTTTTGGCTCCGTAAGCCGAAAGGAAATGTTTGGCTTACGGAGGTAAATATTCTAATTTCGGTACTAACCCAAAGCACGACAGTGTCCTACGTAATTTGTTTTCTGAGAAATTATAGCACTAACCTTTATTAAACTATGTTGACGTTCATAAAATTCATAAATCATTTATGAATAATAAATCTGATTAAACTCGCAGATAGCTCGTAGAAACTAGGCAATTTTGTTTACAAAAGGTTAATGTCTGAATTTATAATACCTCATCGAATTTTCCTCGAAAGAATCGATTTCTCATAGAAAAGGGAATATAATACTTAGGTTAGATACCTAGGTTACTCACCTAGAATCTATTTGTAAGACTCAGGGTAAAGAAATACTCGTACGTTTACTTTCCTTTGATATATTGACCTGAATAAATGAATATTTCACCATAAAATGTGTTTGATGATGCCTTCTTCGATATCAATTTTGCTTGATCGTATTGCTAATGTTTCCCGCCAAGCCTAGCCGCCATCTTGCCACGCATTCGTTACCATACCAATGGACCACTGAGCATAAATATTTATAAGAACAATCAAAGGAAACTTACTTTCTTAATTGGGGCTTGTTGTGTTCAAAGTACTTCTAACTTGAGCGAAAATGTTGCCATGTTTTTAATGCTAATTTTATCCCTCAATTCTTTGCGTAGGTAATAATTTGGCGTTATAGCAATTTATTTGTTTGTAAATTGGGATTTAGGTATGTCATTAAATAATAATTTAAGATACTACAGATTTTGTAACTGGTATCTTACTACGAGTACTTTGTAATGTATTTTTTAAAGTGATAACTTCTTTTGCGTACTACACACAGATTTTTCGTAGGCTGCATAGATTAATGACGCCTAGATCGATTATATTCAAACAAACGCTTCAATATAAAGTGGCCAAAAAACAGATTGATTTCGGAGTAAACAGTATGTAGGTTGTAGGTACTGAAGTTGGCCAAACAAAACCTTAATGTCGTGGAGAATGTACAGTGAAGGATGACACAAACTATCATAATGATTTTAATTGTCGGAGACGCATGCACTAGCGCTTGACCTTGACAACTGATGGTAGTATCAAACGGACTGAGCCAATACGGCTGACTCTGATTTGTCTCACTTTTCTTGCGCGGACCCGGTTTCTAGGCGTTATTATTCTATGGTGGGATGTGAATGAAGCTCAGCGTTACGCTCGGAAATTAATACAATTTTCGGGGGAACTCGGGACCAATATTTCCCTACTTACGTCAGTTTAGTCTATCAGAATCTATTTATGTAAATATTCAATTTCACTTTTTGAAGTGAAAACTTCTTTAGGCGCGCCTAGACAAATTTTTCGTGGGGGGTAAATTGGATTCTACCGTCACGCTCGGATATGATAAGAAATCTTCGGGTAAACTCGGGATCTTGGCAATTGGGCATCTAGAAATGCGTCAGCCAATGGGAAATTCTGAAAGGGCGTGGGCTCGCCATCATGGTATGGCCATCTAGAAATGCGTGAGCCAATGGGAAATGCTGACGCATTTCTAGATGGCCATGCCATGATGGCGAGGCCACGCCCTCCGGTTACACCCGTGTAGTTTCCAAGGTAAGCTATCAAATTCTGAGTTATACGTTTTCACTTCTATCGGCAGTTCCTATGACTGCCAATTTTTATATATTATCCAAACGCCAGACAAAAAACTATTAAGAAACCAAAGTAAATGTAGAGTAACTCAATCCGCCTTTGTTTACGATCAACCGAAATTGTCTATGCCCCGACCACGTAGCGTGTTTCCTCTATAAAAACAAAATTTATCGGGAAAATATTCAGGCAGGTTGTATCTATATCGTGGTTGGTTAGATTACGTTGATCATGAAACTGGCGGCAGACGCTAACGCTTGGTTATTTATTGTTTAATGCCGCCACACCGCACCTGTGATCGCCCTCCGACGTGATACAAGCTCTACAGCGCTCTAAAGCCGCTGGCTTATGTGTGATAAACTCTACATTCGACTTTTAAAAACCTTGGCGGGAACTTCGTCTATGGTGAGGATGTAGATCGTAAATGACAAGCTTAAATTGTCAAACTGGCAATTTGAGTTTCATTTGTTTCTCATTCTAAAATTCAAAACTTAATTCTGTTGATTATGTTTCGATTATTATCAACTAAGTATTTGTTGGGATTATTATCATGGCATTAAATTGAACAGTAATATACCTATATTAAAACGCCTTAGTAAACAATAAACCAACGTAAAGTGAAATGAGGTATTTACTCGTAGATAAGTAATGATACTTAACATAATTATTTCGGATTTCCCTATCCTGTATGAATTAAACAATAATCTAAATTATTTTTCATTTTGACTGAAAGTTCGAATGTCACCAGTATTGACGCCACCGGAACGCCTGACATGGTTCTCTCCGTAAAGTTAAGTAAACGTCCCGTTTCAGAAGTTCAACCGACCATCATCTAATGAATACGTTCGCAACTCACAGAAATATCCGGCATTATTTATGCACCAATTCCACTAAAAGCAATCTAAAGCATCTAACAATTTAGCTATAAATATCTAATCTACTCTCAAAGTATTGAACAAGTGTTACTAAAGGTACAATTTGAGAGTTAGGAAGTTACCCTCCTACTCTCTAAAATATTTAATAGTACCTAATTAATTTCGATGTGCCGTGTTCGTTGTTCGTTGTCTAAGCCGTGGTGGCTTAGTGGCGAATGCGTCAGATTCATAAATCGTGAGGTCGTAGGTTCACACACCTGAGGCATCCAATTTTTATAAGCTTTTTACTAAGTCTAGATGTACAAGTTTGTCGTTACTTACTAGTTTTAAAGGAGAAGAAGGAAACTGGCATGTTTCAAGAAATACATATTTTGAGGACCTGCGTCATACGCGAATCCGCGCTTGAGCACCGTGGTGGATTATGGCCTTGGCTCTCTTGTTGTAAGAGAGAATCCCAGCTGTGGGAACATAAAGTAGTCTGCTCATGCTAATTTCTATATGGAGCGTAGAGAAACGCAATTTGACCTTTTTGAGTAATTTCCGATGTTTTTAAAAGTATTACTATTACGTAATGAATAAAATATGATCGATTCTAGTGCTCTCAGTTGAGGATATAATATGGTTATTGAACTGATTCTAATCATGTAAAATGTGTTATAGACTTCAATTACGACGGTACAAGTTTTTAAAATTTGAATAGGTTCACTGTTCCATTATTCATCTGTTTTATACTGACTTTGTCTAATGATTAGCGAAACAAAAAAAGTACGTACAGCTCGCATAAAACTTACGATTCATGAACACTATCAATCTTATGTCCAATTTACATAAAACTTGCCTATGTAGTCGTCGCATTCACTTTCATAATGCTCTCATAAAATTAGGCGACGTGCCTTCATGGCGATCTAAAAACATTGTCACTTTAATGTCTGCTCGTAAATCTATATACAAAATCTGTTTGTTTGTTTATGCTGTCTTTTAGAGGTCGTAAGTGACAATGCGCTCGGGTCATTACGATTTACGAGGCACTTGGTATCAGGGGTGGCCATGCAGAGATAGCTGGAACTTCTGGGATTTCATGATAATGGTTTTGACAACCCTAGCGTCTGTGTCCATAGACTATTATGGACACACTTTTACTGTGTGGCCGCCTGCTCGCTATTTATATTCAGGGATATTCAAGAAAGATCAATTTTCTGTGATTATTAAAAAAAAATGTATTTTCGGAATATATATAAAGTACGAATGTGTTACAAAGGAATATTAAGGTAGGTATTACTTATTTTGTAGGTTTATAAATGTTATTAGAGGTTTTTGAACATTACGGTTTTAATTTTAATTTTATTATTGAATTTATGATATATTTATGTACATTTCTCTTGACAGATTTGGATTTTATTTAAAATGATCATACTGAATTCAAAATGGTCTATGTTAGACAAAGAAGTCCGTGTTTTGGAAGACAATTTATTTTAAACTAACAATTTTCCCCCAATTAACGTCGCTTCTCAGAGTGTTTGTTATCAGCCAGAAAAAAAAGCGATACAGAAGAGGTCATCGCAAGGGAATAAGCTCTCATAAAGCCCCCATACCAACGATGCAATCAGACCCTCTTGCCAAGTACCGACACTTCATAAAAAGATCAATATTCTTCTACGAGAATTATTTTTAGTAAGGATAAAACATTAATATATTTTTATGGTTCATCTTTACGGTATTTAAAAGAAATGAGCAACAAAGGTGTAAAAGCGAGATAATTATGCAAATTTCCGATAGTAAGCAAATTGCAAACGGGAAACAGCTAAGAAATATGTAGTCCACTACTAAACTGTAGGATTTTGCAGAAGAAAAGTTCTCTCTCATAAGACTCTACTGTACTCATCTAAACATCCGGAGATATAAGATGACTTTTATTTAAAAAATTTGACTGAAAACCATTTATTTATTACACATGCTAAGTAAATCTAAGATCAACAAGTTATTGAAAAACTTTTAGGTGCCAATGCGGTAATTATTTAAACATGAACAAGATTCAAAAACTTGAGCGCCTCCAAAATTATTCTATTAGATTCATTTTCGGTTTACGTAAATATGACCACGTTTCTCATTTTCGCGCCAAGCTCAAGTGGTTACCCATTCGTCTGCGTCGTAATGCTCACATTCTTTTCCTTTTATTCAATATTTTATTTAATCCCTCCACTCCATGCTACCTCAAAGAACGATTCACTTTTTGGCGAGACTATCATGCTCGGCCGCTGAGGTCAAAAACTAACTTGACCCTGAATGCCCCAACTGCACGTTCTGAGATGTATTATGGCAAATCCTTTGCTTTTCAGGCTGTCCAGTTATGGAATGAGTTGCCTGTTTCTATACGAAAATCTCCATCACTGGATTCTTTTAAAAGTAACGTAAAAGAGTTTTATTTGTCAAAGCTGGAGTCACAGTAATCTAATTATATTTATTATCTACCTTTTCTGTCAAATCTACAATTTTCTACTGCAATGTTATTTTTAAGAATAAGTATACATATGTTTCATGTATATCATTGCACATATTATATTATCTTTGTATATTCTATGTAGGTTTACTAATTTATTTTTCGTATTCATATTATATATTAGTATATTTTACAAGTATCTTAAGTATTAGTATGTAATCTGTATTCGTATATAGGTAATTATGTTTCTTTTTAGTGTATGTAACTAAAATATTTTTGATACACACCCCGCTTTTAAAAGTTTTCTTAGTAACCATTTCCATCCTAAGGTTGCCTGGAAGAGATCGCTTTAAGCGATAAGGCCGCCGCTTGTAACACTAGTGTTATTGTTATTCTCTCCTGTATAAGTGTTTTTTTGTTTGTTTATGGTGTGTACAATAAAGAGTATCTATCTATCTATCTATCTATCTATGAACGTAAACATTTAAATCCCATAGTTGCGTAACAGTCACTTCACTAGGATAACCCATATTAAGGACTACTTCAGCCTGCAAGCTCATACTCTCTCATACTCATAGCTCATACAACCAATTCACAATCCATACAATGAGAAACAATGTGCCTACTACAGCATAGAGTCAATGCATAACAAAACATCTTTCAAACCAGAACATAATATTAAAATCGTAACCAATCCACAAATTTACTGGCTGAAGTGTGACCCTCAGTTTTTCGCAATCTATACTAATATTATAAAGAAGTAAAGTTTGTGTGTTTGTTGAATTGTAAGGGGTAATCTCGGGATCTACGGAACCGATTTTAAAAATTCTTTCACCAATAGAAAGCCACATTATTGCTGAGTGTCATAGGCTCCGAGCAAAGCCGGAACGGGCCGCTAGTAATTTATATTCACCAAATACGATTCACCCAAAAGAATAATTTCTCCCATTTCCCATCAAGTATTCCACAGGAACCACTAACTTCGCGGGATAAAAATATTTGTGTTAATATACGAGTAGTTACTAAGCATTTAATTTCATGTATTTAAGTGCATAATTTATAAAATGCGTTTAAATCTATTCAGCTGTTACAGAGTTAGGTGAAATACACACTTTCACCTTTACAATATTAGTGTGATTTTATCGCTTTAGAAGACGAGTTTAATCCTCTTTCAGTACACAAGAAACCACTCAGTTAAAATTTATGAGTCACACATTAGGATCTTAATGGTTAGGTTTAGTGTCTAGATTGTTCGTTAGTTTTGGCCTGATATTTTATTTTATCGACCGATTGAAAAAAGGAAGAGCGGTTTTTCTGATTCATAACCCCCTAGTTTGATTTTTTTACTATAAAACAATCATAAAATTTAGATGCAACGTTAGGGTCAGAGCCGTAAATTATTGTGGTATTTAGTTATAAATATCATCATCATCATCAACAGCCCACTAAACGTTCCCACTGCTGGGACTCGGGGCCTTCTCTCGCAAGGCGATAGTTAAGGCCATAATCCATCACGCTGGCCCACGCAGTTATAAATATGATAACTATAAATCCAGTTTCAATTTTGTCAAACAAGTTAAGTCTATAACTAATACATATTAGGTATAGGTAAATAAATCTGAAGCAATTTTTTTGTTTGTTTGGTTCGCGCTAATCTCAGGAACTACTGGACCGATTTCCAAAACTCTTTCAACGTTTGATGTTATATCTCTGAGTGCTATAGGCGATGTATGTACCACGGTCGATGCCGGGGCGGACCGCTAGTTTATTATAGTTTGATCATACAATCAACCAGTAATTAAAAGCCATTCGCTTAGTATAATACACATTTCCTCGCTGATCGCATCATCGTCCATCGGTCGAAGTGACGGACAAGTACCAACCCATTACCGATAGAATTACTGTAACTTTTACGAACTGTGTGTCGACAGTATACGTCTAAAACATTTCTATAGGCGAATTACAAAGGAAAAACAATATAACGCGGAACGTAGATATGTTTGAGATAGAACACGGCGCTTGTTTCTGTGTCCTCGGAAGCGAGAGCCAAATCAAACGCCTCATCGAGATCGGGTTACATATCTCGTGGGATGCCGGAAGAGTTTTCACTAATACAGTATGGTAAGTTCTGTACTAGCTTAGTGGCCAGTAGTGAATTAGGTTTAAATTGTTCCTTAACTTCCCTATATTTCCTTTTCTTCTCTATCCTACTAATATTATAAACGCGAAAGTCTAAGTATGGATGTGTGGATGGATGTTTGTTACTGTATAGGTAACGTAAAAACTGGTATCTTTTAAAGGTCGCGTCACTAGAACCTAAGGTAACCGAATTTGTTTAAAATTTGAATTTTCGATAGATGGCGTAACAACGCACGCGCAGTTCAGCTAGTTTTAAATAAAATGAAAAAAATAAACTGGCCTAGTGGCAAACTTCTGATTTCACATTCGTGAAGTCACAGGTTCGATTCCAAGCCCACCTACACCTGTGAGTATTGTTACTATTTTTCCATGTGCCGATGTACACTACCACCTCAAGCTTGTAATGTCACCACCACAGGCTTTACGGTCAAAGAAAACATCGCAAGGAAACTGGAATGTTCCAAGTTTCTAGGATTATGATACCTTTTGCATGAAAAAGTAACAAACATAAATATATCCATACATTCTTATAATATCAGAAGGATAAGAGTAAGACCACTTGGTGGTGTAAGTAAAACACTTATTTCGATATTTCATCGGTTAGGTTACTGTTTCATATAATATGCATCCATTTCTGTATTTGGAGTTTGGAATTCTGTAGTAATTCGAGAAGGCGACACTTCACGTTTCGACAGGCAATGAGCCATACTGCGAAAAAAATCCAATAACATTCGCGGGGAGGGAGGGGGGGGGGGGCAGAGGAAATTGGAACGGTGACACTCGTAGGTGATGCCTTCACCTGCCATTACTTGTGAGCAACGTACACGTGTATTACTTCGGATCACGATTAAAATAGAATAAAATATGAAGCGAAATTCAACTCGTGAATCTACTTTAAGTTCACCCTAGACAATTTCCGATACGTGTATTGATGAGATATTGACAAACCAAAAAGACTCGTGCAGGAATAGGACAAGTAAAACATATCAGAATGAGCGCCACAAGCCGCGGCTAGAAGAACTGTTTATTATATGAGCTGAGAGTTGGACTAAAGTTGGATGAAAGTGATTTCAAAACATCAGAGAGCTTGATTCACAAATCAAAATGATGGCGCATTATACATCCTACCTTTCAGCGTATTAATGCCGCCTGCATGCTCGGTTAACATCTTGATTATCGCTTGACCTTTTTCGGTTTATGAATAATTTAGATTTACTACGCATTTCAGTATTTTTTTTCACTTCACGGACTCTAGGGTCTATGCTCTTCTATGTTATACTTTCTGATTTCGTCCGATATTAAACTTGTTATTATTGGGCAGGCAGGAATAACCCTACTATTATTATAAATGCTTGGACGTTTGTTGCTTAATCACGTCGTAACGTATGCTCGGATCAGGCTGAAATGATGCAATGGAACACAGAGTTAGATTACAGGTAGTGGCTCTGCCTGCGAAGCCGAGGGTTGTGGGTTCGATTCCCACCCAGTGCAAATATTTGTGTGATGAATTAAAATGTTTGCACTGTGTCTGGGTGTTTCTATGTATATAATAAGTATGTATTTAAAACTATATAAGTATTATACCAGTTATCTGGCCGCCATCATACAAGCTTTGCTTAGTTTGGAGTCAGATGGTGTTGTGTGTGAATGGTCCACCAATATGTATTTATTTATTTAGTTTGGTAGAATACATAGATAATCGTGTTATCCCGGAAAGATTACGGGAACGGGACCTACGCGGGTAAAACCGCGAGACTTTTATGTTTATACACAATTTTGTGTAAACGATAATTCTGAGACTTATGTATAGTATGTTATTGAGTATAGTAGAGTGTGAGTAGAGTTTTAAGGAAAATCTTCCCAGTCCAGAGCCTCTATCACCACCGCATAGACAGTAGGTATTTTATGTAAATGAGCTCAACAGAAATCGATCGTCTTATAACTTGGCAACTTCAAAATGTCAAAATAGTATATCTAGCCCCTGCTCACAGATGCAGAATCTAATAAAATTAGGATAGGACTATTTCTCAAAATTAACTTTTATTCCTTTAAAAAGAAAACTTCTTGATTGCAAATACGCGTTGTAACTGAATTCGTTCAAAAGTGAATGAACCATTTTTTCTCGCACACCCACTGAGTACCAGACTGTACCTATTCCTACACCTCCCCTTCTCCTCCCCTGGAGGTAATGTAGCGTAAACAAGACTGATCGTCCTCAGATTACAGAGATTGAATGAGAATTGCTAAAAAATTGCAGAGATTCCAAAAACGAACACCGATACTCATATCCGTTCAAGAATTACATTTGAATCTCATCTTGTGGACTTTAATAATATTTAGCTTCAGTTTTCTTACTTTTCTTCTTTCGACTTCATTAAAATAAACGTTTTTATAGACCTGCATTAACCACTAGTCCATTACAACTTTCTTAAATACTAAAATGAAATGTAAAAGACTAGACGTTGCTAATTTATTCATAAATGCATCTGGCGATTCATATTCGACGATTTGAATTCATAAGCATTAGCGAAACTGCAATAAAATTGAGTTTGTATTATTATGGCGTCTAGCTGTCGACTTTCACACAACCTTGACGGGAGCTCTTTCTCTGCCATTTGGTTTGGCGCCAATTCACATATCCGGAGCAAAGCGGCCTTGGTGTACGAAGATCGACCTCATTGCAAAGCCAGGATTCAATCCAGCCTCCATGGCTTTGACCTACTGAGCTCTACATAGAAACTTTGGCAACTGTTGTTATGGCAACTTTCAACAACTGACAGCCGTTTTCAACAACTTTCGGGGCAGAATTAATTTAACATCAACGAAACGTTTTACAAACAAACACAAAGCACTCGAAAATTGTAACGAAGAAAAGTTACGGCATTCTAAAATATCTTCTAGTAATTAAACCGTACATTCTTCGCTACAACTCTTTATTTCATGAAAATGCTGAGAATTTTCCCGAATAGCAACAAAGAACATCTCATCCGGTAATTTTATTTTCTTCAAAGCAAAATAATTCAATAGACACGACGCGATTGCTGGGCGAAGTTTGCGAGTGATGGACAAATACTTTGGAACTTTCCGTTCAATATAAAGGGATAAAGACAGTTTTGGCTTAGAGATTGGTTTGGGTTTATTTAGCGTGTCACTGACGGTTTATATCGAAAAACTTTATACGACGATGGAGAGAGACATAACGCTGCCATTACGATAACTCAGTGAGGGCTTCAAGTTTAGGTCCTTTGTAGTGTGAACAGCAAATATGTATAGCTTGCATTTTGTTTATAGTATACTAGTACCGCCCCGCGGTTTTACCCACGCAGTTTCCGTTCCCGTTGTTTTTTCGGGATAAAAAGCCTATGTGTTCTTCAGACTACAATTAATTTTAGATTGTGATCCATCTATGTTTCGAATTTCAACTTGATCCGTTCAGAAGTTACGACGTGATTGAGCTACAAACAACCCAACATTGACATTTAGAGGTATAATATTTTAATAGAATAACAGCAATAGCTAAAAATAATCATATGACACACAGAACATTGCGTAGTCACTCGACTCACGGACGTAGTGAGACCAAAAAATACTGTATACTACACTATACTAATTTGTTTTTCAAGTTTCTGATTTTGAATAAATACAACAAAAGCGACACCATTTCATGGTTAACGTTCCTAAGATCCAAAAAAAGAAGCCCAATGCCACTTTCGTTATACTAAAAAATACACAGTCATAGTCATCATCAAGAACTCACTAGCAAGATTCCAAACATAACAATGTCATTAATCAATGGGTGATGATAACGATAGTTCAGAGAAAAAATACATTTAAAGTGCTATCTAACATAGCGCAATTGAAAATAGATCCCATTTCAGAGGCTTTTAGGATATCAAAAGTTTTTAATTGGGCATTCGGGCCGAATTCAATTCACTTATATACCTATGTTTGCATATCATGTTGAAATATCTCTGTGTTTCTGCATCTACCGATTGCCCGATACAAAGCGAAAACTATGAGGAAAAATTGAACTTATAGGTAGTTAGTTCTAGAAAGTAGAGTAGGACCAATTCCAAATGCATATTTAATAATAATTAGGGACAAAATTAAAAAAAAAGAGCATATAGAGCATGTTGGTGAAATACATGGTTGTCTTGTAATCTTTTTTTATTGATTTAATGTATTTTTCCGCGTAATTAAAAATATTACCAATCTACACTCCTTCTCTATACTCTATTAATATAATACACTAGCAGCGCCCCGCTGTGTTACCCGCGACGTTTCCGTTCCCGTTGTTCCCGGGATAAAGAGTAGCCTATGTGTTCTTCCAGACTATAATCTATCTGTGTTCCTTTCAGCCCGATCCGTTCATACGTTAGGACGTGATTGAGCAACAAACATCCAAATATCCAAACATCCACATTTATAATATTAGTAGGATAGTAGGATGCGAAGGTTTAGACGTTTGTAGCTCAATCACGTCGGAACGTCTGAACGGATCGGGCTGAAATTTGAAATACAGTCAGATTATAGTCTAGAAGAACACAAAGGTCACGTTTTCGTTACGAGAAAAGAAAGGGAACGAGAACAACGCGAGAAAATTGCGCAGCGCTCCAGAGCTGCTAGTACGTGTATGAAAGTCTTCAAATTGTGGTGTACACATATCCTGAACATTTTAGTTCCCTGTCCCAGCAACCGGCAACATTTGGCGACTGGCGTTGTTAGCTTATATTTACTTTGTTACATCTGATTGAAGGCCGCAACGTGCCCCGACTTCGGAACAAATTCACTTTGGCTCAAAAGCACTTACATAAACAGGGCCCAGCCTTTTGAACTAAGCGAATAGAGTGACATATTCTGCAATCTGATTTATCCTCCTACAATTTCCACTGCCTGCATAATACATTACGCAAGCGTAGGGTCTTTTTAAAAAGTAGGTAGGATCTTTTGAAATTCAAAACAAATCTGTTTGCGGTTGAAATTTTCGTGTTTCAAAAACGTGCTTTAATTTACTATGAAAACTTATTTCGTCGTGATGATACACTTGAAAAAATACTCACGAGATACAGAAGAGATAACCTACGACGTCATGCTAGTGAATTCGGACGCCACTGAACCACCTCTGCTTCCAAGTGATTTAATAATTGTTGTAAGTTATCACTGTAGTTCACAACACTAGTTTTGACAATTACAGGATATTTATCATATCACGCAAACGCCCGATTAATTTCATCTTACCAATCGATTTAGCCTCATCTCTATTAAATAAAAAAGCTGCCAAGTGCGAGTCAAACTCGGCCATGAAGGGTTCCGTAGCAGCATAACAAATAAGTTCTTGTAGTTCGGTGTAACTTTGATCGATGTTTTAATAATAGTGTATTTATGACGTAAAAAAAACTACTCGTCAGATCGAGTTCAAACCAATTTTCGTTGGTAGTTTGCATGGTAATGTAAATCATATTTTTTTTAGTTTTATCATTCTCTTATTTATTCAGTGTAGACGAAAATGACATTAGAAACTTCAACATCATTTTTGAAGACCTATCGATAGACATCCCACACTTGTAGGTTTGATGAAAAAAAAATTGTTGAGTTTCAGTTCTGAGTGTGGTGTGGTTTTTTTTTTTTCTAAAAATCTAAGTGTTACGTAGCGCAAAAAGTGACTGTGACATACGGACGGACAGACAGACAGAGAGACATGACGAATCAATAAGGTTTCCGTTTTTACGTTTTACGGAACCCTAAAAATAGGTAAATTATGTCAATTGTTTACTCATTATCTTAAAAAATCCTCATTGCCATATCTGCGATACAAGGGAGTGGGTGGCGTTGGCATTTTCATTTGTACATTAAGGGTCCGTACCCAAAAAATAACTTTTAGGAACCTGTTAGCTAGAACACAGTTAATTCCTCAGCGGCTAACCGTAAAATAGAAGTTCATATTCCGTAAGGAAGTATATCCATTATCCAGATTCCCCGCAAAGTTCTCACGAAGTACTTACAGCGGGGCCGAAGTCTGAAAGAATGCTTTAGAGTAAGTACATCGTTTCTGTACTTAGTAGCTAATGAAGAAGGTATTGTACTAGCGCTTAGGTCAGGAGTTCTTGCTACCTTAAGTAGTCTTTCTAATTAGCAGCTTGTTTAAACTTAGTTTTATTCTGTTGGAGTACTGAGAGAATATGTGTGAGTCAGTTCTATTGAACAAACAAAAACAATGTATTTTTTTTCGATATTAGGTTTGCATTAAACCGCCATCTCGCCTGATGTAAAACGATGATGCGGTCCATGATGGAGCGCAATAACCTAGAAGAAGCCGTTTCACTCTTTCAGTATTTCCTGATGGATAATTATGATATAAGTGTCAGACTATGCATCTCTCAAAGTTTAGATGTTATTATAACGAAACTGGTCAAACCTCTTCGTTCTACTATCAACCGTGAAACGATGTCGCTTTCAGGAGCTACGGACAGTCTTATAGAAAAAGGGGAAGGTGGTATTAGATCCTGCAAATTAAGCTGTACGCTCTCCGAAATTAAACCGATTAAAAACCTTGCAATTTTGCGGCGACATTCAAGATTGCAAGTTGGGTCATGACTGAGCAACAAAAATCCAAACATTCACATTTATAGTATTAGTAGGATTTTGTACACGAAATTACATCGAAAAAAACTGACTAAATATCAAGGATTTGCAGCACCAGATATCCATGGCAAATATTCTGTAAAATAGGTGATATATTATCTCCTATTTGTGCTCTATCACTTACCAAAATCACCTACCGGAGCACTACGTTTCATTCTATAGTTCGAAATAGATGTAACTTTAAGCATTTAAGGAGGTTCTCTTGAGAACACCACGTTTAAATTGAATATTTAGACAGCCCTAAAGAAAGCACCCCCTTTGGATTAATTAGTGGTACAGAGCACTTGAGTAGTTTTTACGAGGATCGTTCGGACCGGAGCGGAGTCGCGAGAACGTTTGCGGAGACAGTTGTGGCTATAACGCGCATTTACGGGGTCGCAGTAAACACATTCAGTCCAGTGCTGATAGCTTGCCTCGTAAACGACACGCCTTGCATGTTGCTTTGTACAGTTTGTAGCAAAGGAAAAACAAGTAGGTACTATAAACCGCAGAAAAAATCGTTATGTTGCAACTGCCTCGCGCTGCGTAAGAAAAAAGACTAGTGCTTTTTTATAATATATAGCTTACTCGGTAAACGTTGTACTGCCATGTGTATCGCGATTAAAATGGTTAGGGTGGGAGCAAGAGGATGAAAAATAGTTTACGACGTATGCTCATACCGCCCAATACACATACAATCCGTAAACATCAGTCGAGGCGTTTCTATACTATATCTTGTTGTATACTAACTAATCCTACTAGTACATAGTACATATGACAAAGTTTGTGTGTGTTGGATGTTTGTTGCTCAATCACGTCGGAATGTTAGAACGAGTTGTTCTAAAATTTGGAACGCAGTTAGATTATAGTCTGGAATAACACAAAGATTACTTTTAATGCCGGAAAATAACGGGAACGGCAACTCCGAGGATGAAACGGCAGAGCGCTATTAGTAATATTGTAAACGTGAAAAGTTTCGACAAACATTATTTGGATGTTTGTTGCTCAATCAAGAACGGATTAGGCTGAAATTTATAACTCAGATGGATTAAACTCCGGCACATAGGCTATTATCCCGAAAACACAAGGAGTCTCTCTCTCTTAGGGGACAGCCCGTTTTTAAATTCCACGCAGATGAATCCTTGAGCTGGTATTTTTTATTGTATTGTATATTTTTATTATAGAGAGTGTGTTGTAGTAGAAGATAGTTTACCTAATATCCTAGAACAGGAAGACACAAAAAAACTAGTTTATTATAAATATATTAAAGCTTTGTTTCTATGAACGCGCTAATCTCTGGAACGGGTAAAATCCTTCTAAAAAATAACAACAGCCATGTAGAATAGAGATATACTGCAGGATTTGAACAATCGCCGAGCTAGGATAAGACAAAAGCGTATTCAAGTTAACACGAGTTCTCACTTCCATCGTCTGATGGCTGACCGGATTTGGGATGCAACATTTTTCGAAATAAAGGAACTGAACCAAACATCAATTTTTCTATTTAACTGAATCGGGTTTTAGTGTCACTTTGACTTGTATTTTACCCTATTAAACCTACTGCAACTATAAATGCAAAAGTTTTGATGATTAGATGTTTGGATCTTTATTGCTCAATTGTATCGGATCAACTAACGGAATAAAACTGTAATTCAGAATCTAAATAGATAATTGTCTGGGAAAATGTGTCGACTATTCCGAAAAAAAAAAGAGTTTCTCAGAGAATAACTGTATTTTCGATTCTAGGCGAACAAAGTCGGAGGCAGAAGCTAGTAATAATATAAGATTGATGTCCTAACCGTTAGGTGATCGACGCTATTACCATTCTCCTATAAGACTTCGAATGAAAAACATAAACCTGATACCGTTAGGCAATCACAGTAAAAATTAACTCTGTGTAGAGAGAGCTCATACAAATCCCTTGTTAAAACATGCACAGGAAGAGTAATCAGGATTACATGGAACTGTACTCAAAGGAGTGTTTTCCTTTATTAGGCTCTGTTATGTTGGTGTCAACTCGGGGGCATGAACAGAACATGATTTGATAAAATGTATATTAATGGGAAAATAGATGAGACAGGTAAGCCAGTTTTTATAAGGAAGAGAAAAAATATGATATAGGAGAGATTTCAAAATGAAAAGACTTGGCTTCGGAAATCTATGGCTGACTATATTATTGCTAACAGAAAAGCGCATAATAAACTTTCTTTAACCTTGTGTGTTTTTCTTTAACGTGTGACTTGAAACCGCAATTTTGAAAATTCCCTATTTCTAATATCTACATATGTATGTCTATTTATAATTCGATTCGGTCTTTTTTGGTGAAGTTAACGTGATAGAGATTGGCCTCGTGGCTTAGTGGGTAGTAGCTCTGCCTGCGAAGCCGAGGGCTGTGGGTTCGATCCCCACCCAGTGCGAATATTTGTGTGATGAATTCAAATGTTTGCACTGTGTCTGGGTGTTTCTATGTATAATAAGTATGTATTTAAAATTACATAAGTATTATATCAGCTATCTGGCCGCCATAGTACAAGCTTTGCTTAGTTTGGGGTCTGATGGTGTTGTGTGTGATGTCCACCAATATTTATTATTATTTATTTATTTATTGCTCTTTGGTTTAATTTGTGTTTGAAATTACTTAAAATTTTTCTATATTATACAAATAACACTTGTTTTATCCATAACAGATTTGTAACTTGATCGTCATCTTGCTTGATGGTTAGCGACGATGCGGTCTACGATGAAGCACGCTTACCTGGAAGACCCCGGAGTCACTTTAGACATGATGACACTCAGATTATTTTCATCAGGCTATACACTCAGACAACGTAATCCACAGTTTATGTATTTATTAACAAAGTCAGTCTTCGTTCGAGTCTTGGGAACATCAACAATAAAATGATGTCGCTTTCATGAATTCAGTTTCTTAACTATTTTCCAAAATAAATATGGTATGTTTTCAATCAAATGGAGTTATTTTAAATACGAACATCAACTTAGAATCTAAAATACAAGCCCAAGCTAACAAAAAAAACCGTTACAAAACAAGACTAGATTACTGGTAAAACATTTAACTATGTTACCAAGAACAACTAAAAAAGTAAGAAAAGAAGTATACTTGTTTAAATTAGTTACTAGGTAGGTAAGTATTCGTATTATAACTTAAAATAATAACTCTTAAATCATATAAAGTTTTATGAGAACCAATTCAGCTGTCTTCTCGGAAAGCCGGCATAGAGGTCGAATGGAGCTGACCCCTTTGATCTTTCCAATTGTTTCTGTCGAAGGAGTTTAAGGCCTTTTAGATGGAGTTTTATGGAAGGAATTATGAATACTTTGAGGTACATAACATTGAGAAAGGCTCATAAAATTTTGGTGTAAGGCGCTCGGTCCATGTTCATGAAGCATATGGGTAATCTTCTCTCGCGTGTGAAAAGGCGTTAAAAAAGGGTCTGGCCTAATATAAAGTTTACACATTTTATGCCTAAGAATAAAGTTCACTGCGTCGTGGCTAAGTAGGGATAAAGAAATAGGGGTTTTTATCAGCTTTATGACGTAACAGCCTAACAAATAGCAGTGTTCGTTCATGAGAGAGATTGATAAACAACCTACTACATCGCAACCTTCAATTAGAGTCTGATTTTTTCGCTTTAAATTTATTCAGCAATAGGAGTCCGTGTCTACTTCGTACGGGTCGAGAATCATCGTAATTAAGTCGAACCTGTGTGTTATTTTTTTGGTAGGTATAATATATTGTGAGAGGATGAAAATACATGCCTTTGGTAACCAACACCCCAGACCAGTGCATCACCATGCCACGGAGCTATTTCAACATGAAGAATAAGAACGGTGACTAAAATAAGCCAATTATTCCGTTAGTTAGATTATTAAAACACATCGTACACGTATTTTTGTTGTTGTTTTACAAGCAATAAATCACGACGCTATGTACACTGTATCAAAGACGTCATTAGCAAAAAACATTTTTCATCTATGCACTGTATAGTGCTTAAATGTTTCGAGTACGCCTATATATATATTTTTTAGGTTCGCACTTGACCACCATCTCGCCTGATGTTAAGCGACGATGCGATATACGATGGAGCGTGCTTACCTAGAAGAAACCGACTCTAAAAGTTGAACGTCGATGACTCGAATGAAAAGCTCGAGATAATATATACGATTTTTACAAAGACTTCATGTCACAACCCCCTTTTCCGGAAGTTGTATGATCTATGTACATATGTATCTACGTATTATACATGTTTAATAATTTGATAAAACATAAATATGTGTCTCATATTTTTCCGTAATCTACCTGACGGACTAATTAGAATTGTATATTTTTGAGCTAGTCATCATCCCAATTCGGAGAATTAAGATCATTTACCTCTTTGCCTTTATTTTTCCTGGATATTTTAACACAGTAACGCTTTCACATTATTGCTTAGCGATAGAATAACTGGCAAAGGCTCAGACCAACTATTCTTATTTCTCAAAGGGCAAGGGTGATAAAGTATCTATAGCTTAGGACCAACTGGGATTTGGTATGTTTTAAACGGTGTAAGAATTACTAGTATTGGTGCAGTGGCTCCGAAGATTATCACACGTTTGAACACAACTTTTGAACTTGATGTTTTTTTTTATAATATTAGCAAACCTGTAGTTCTTTTCTTTGATTATTTGCAATATATCTACAAGATTATGCTATTTTTTTTAATTCTTGTTACTGTTTCATTGCCATGATTTTATAATAGTTTTATTTAAATCCAGTGATTTTCGTGGAATGCCTAAAATTTCTTCCCAGTGTTAATTCAGTGATCTTATCTATGTTCACCTTCAATAACTTATATTCGTAATTGAAACATTATTCGCATCAACAATAAAAATACGTAGGTGCGCCGCCTACACAACTAAATTCCAATTCCCAACTTTGTTATTGGAGTTATAACATGATAAATAGAAAGTTGTGCGCTATCTACGAAATAGCTCGCTTTGTATTCAAAAGCTCTGGTAAATGAAACTATTCCTCAACTGCCGTAGTTTCTGGACTGTGTGGTTTCACCTGGCCAACCATCGAGAGGTGAAGTTAGCAATCCGAGGTGATTTCTAATTAATTTATAACTTAAGAGCGTGTAACCCGACCGGCGGGCGCTAACTTTCGGCAACAATTTTGGGAAGCGAGCGGAAATTTTCGAACGTTATGAGGGTGTTGAACCTTTTTAATAAAGTGTTGATGAGTGAACCGGATTTTTGACATTCCTCCGTGTCCCAACGGAGTGCTGAAGCTCATTCACCTGTAGATACCCTGAAACGATTAGGAGCAATTTGTAAAAAATACTACAAAATCAATTAGAAGATTACCCACAAATTTCCCAACAGTAAATCAATAACGTGCCAAATGTTTCAGCAAAGACTAATCGGTATTGAAATTTTGATGCGATATAAGACGAAATCAAAAATCTAATCCAAGCTTGAGTTATACTAGTATTAGTAATCACAGAATATTTGCTTATGGAGTGAGTCCCTGTTTACCCGTGAACATGGTGCATGGGTCTGCATCGGAATATCGAGATTATCGCAATATTAAGTAAAGTTCTGTAATACGAGCAATCGTTCTCACTCAACCAGCTAGCTAGGTATGTTTTTAAAACGTTTCACTTATGTATATGTGAAGGTCGGACAGTTTGCCAAGCCTCGTACAAAGATCTAAATTGTGCGATTTTGTAAACATCATTGCGTCAAAACTTCATAATACCCATAATTTCTGGGAATTGCAAGCTAGAGGTGTACGTACGTGGGTTCAATCACCGATCAGAGAATGAAATTAAAGTTGTAATCATTGCATTTATGACTTTTTCTATAAAACTAACAAAGCGCTTGTTGGAACTCCCGTTATAAGTATTTTCGGCCTCGTGACTCTACCATTTACTGCTCACTGATCATCAGGTCGTGGGTATAGAACCCACGACCCTGCCCTGACAAAGAGGCCACCCAGGGCAAATAGTTGTGCGATGAATACAGATGTTTGTACTGAGTTAGGTGTTTTAAAAAACATATGTGTTATATCAGCTATCTGGTTTACATAACACAAGCTTGGCTTAGCAACACGCCTGTCCATAACAGTACGGCACAACGCAGCTATTTGGACATGGAGAGTCCAAATGACTGCCTAGTACTACACTGCGCTCGTCAGCCTGTGATTTAAGATGCTTAATTTCTATGCCTTGTAATTTCACTGGCAACATTTTCTATCAAACTGAATCATATTATTTACAGATAATTGATTCGCACTAGAATAATTGGCAAAACTCCTTATCCGGGTAAAGAGTCTAAGAAACCTCTCTGCAAAGTGTCCTAACACTACGAACACTATACGAGTATACCAAGTAACAATCCCCGATTAACAACCGCACCGAATCCATCAAGCAATCGAGCAACCCCACAAAATATCGGGGATTTTGTCGCGTTGCAAGACGTGTGCCACTCATCGAGCCTTGAACTAAATTCGTGCATAAATAGGTCGCCTGTTAGTACCTCGCCACAAATGTACACGTATCAATCCTTATTACGAAATAAAACAACCATTATTTGCTGGAATCGATAAACAGATGAATGTTACGAGGTGATTTCCATTAAATCGGGACGTAGTTCGGATTTGGAATGCCACATTAGTTCGTATTTAGCTGTTACCCAAAGGACAGTGGGTGCAAGTTAATTTAATTAGCAGGTGTACTAGCGACGAGAACGTTCGATTCTGCAATCGTGTGGTCGTAGGTTCGAAACCCGCCCGAATATTTGATTATCCAAGTACAAATGTATAAGTTTGAAATCGTCACAAAGTCGAAGCACTTTATTCATAAATTTACGATATACACATGTCAATTAGCCACTGGCTAATCACTGAATCTTATACCCCATTTACATGATTTCAGTCCAGCGACCGAATCCAGCGCTGGATTGCTTACTGGAATAATGGAAACCGGCACTGGAATGCATCAATCCAGTGCCAGTGCATTCCAGTACCGGTTTACATTATTCCAGTAAGCAATCCAGCGTTGGATTCTGAGAAACCTCCTACCTTTTCTGAAGTCGGTTAAAAACAGATGATGAATCTCACATGTGAAAAGAAAGATGTTTTTCGAGGACGTGTCATTCGGCAACACACATCTGGCGTGCGTGGTGGTTTATTGCCTTGAGTATCTCCTTGTGAGAAAAAGGCCTCGAACCCAAGCAGCGTGAAAATAAAACAGACTGCTTCTGTGGATTATAATGAAGCGTTTTCAGAATGTAAATATATCTTTCAAAGATAATTCTCAATTTCGCCAAAGGCGGCCCAATGTGTTTGATAAATATAATAAAACCAAACATTCCCGAAACTCTGAACTATCTTCGACAGATATATTAGGTTCTGAAAACGCCCTGAGCCTAAATCAATATTCTATGAATCCTATTAATATAATAAATGTCAAAGTTTGAATGTTTGTTGCTCTATCACGTCAGAACGGCTAAACGGATCGAGTTGAAACTTTGAACACAGTTAGATTATAGTCTGGAATAAGATATAGGTTAATTTTATCACTTAAAAATATAGGAGACAGGAACTACGCGAGTAAAACCGCAGGGCATGCTGATTCACAATATTATAGTAAAACTACCCCAGATAAAGCGAATGACAATACGCAACATTTATCAAATAACAATAAAAGATTCAACAATCTAAGGAAGATGAGTTCTGAGGGTAAATCAGGCACAAAATTTCGATTATACCTCAAAGGTATACGAGCTCTTCAACTTTTATATTCACCTTATTCTTAAGGATTTATGTACACAATAAATATAGAGAACTCTCGTGCCCAATCACGCTCCCGATACTCCGGGGCACCGGCCGGTCCTAAATAAACTCTTCGTGGACTCCTAAAATGCCTATCAAGGATAATTTGCTGGAATATCAAAGATATAATTCGGAATTCCTTTTTAAAATTGTTTCTTGTGAATGATATAGAGAAGTCTAGACTTTTAATAAATATTGATAGATATTTTGCATATAACATCAGCTGGTCCCAAATTATGCAAAGCTAGTACTGTTGAACCAGATAGCCAATTTATAAATATGAAAATTATATCTCTGACTGACGAGCGAAGTACAGTGCTAGGTAATGTTTTGAACTCTTTAGTTGAAAAAGTGATTGTTGTGCCAACAACAAATAAAAGTGGCTAAGTGTGAGTTAGACTCGCCCATGAAGGGCTCCTAGTTTAGTTCATAGCAGCAAGTAGCATGATGTAAAAAATCTTGTAGTTCGTTGTAACTCTGATCGATGCTTTAATAATAACTGTATTTATGACGATTACAAAAAAACTGCTTACTAGATCTTTTTCATACCAATTTTCAGTGGTAGTTTGCATGGTAATGCACATCATATTTTTTTAGTTTTGTCATTCTCTTATTTTAAAAGTTACAGGGGGGAAGGACACATTTTACCACTTTGGAAGTGTCTCTCGCGCAAATTATTCAGCATAGAGGCAAAAATGATATTAGAAACCTCAACATCATTTTTGAAGACCTATCTATAGATCTATAGTACACGTTTGGGTTTGATGAAAAAAATGTTTTTGAGTTTCGGTTCTAAGTATGGGTCTATATTATCTATTCTATGGTATGGGGCACCCCCAAAATTTTATGTATTTTTTATATTTTTGTGTGAAAATCTTAATGCGGTTCACAGAATACATCTACTTACCAAGTTTCAATAGTATAGTTCTTACAGTTTCGGAAAAAAGTGAGTATGACATACGGACGGACAGACTGATATACAGACATGACGAATCTATAAGGATTCCGTTTTTACGCTTTACGGGACCTTAAAAACATTCCTGAAAGAAAAACACAAGTAAAAGTACATGTCATAAGAAATTTTAGGAACGTCTAGTACAAAATCATTGTTTAAAATTATTTTTCAAATATTAATAGATATGAATATTTCAATAGTTTAGTATTACGGCTAACAGAAGCAAGATTAACAAGTGATAATAATTTCGATGGAGAAAGTACAAAAGGGGAATTACTCTTATCTTAATAGATCTGGGGTTCCCTTCGTTCGGCGCGATGTAATCTGTCAATCAATAAATGTTCATTCAGGCCGGAGCTCGCGATTAGCACAATATTAAAGGCCCAAATTTCTATTACCTCGCCTGATCCGAGGGACGTCAAAGAAATACACGGACCTCTGTCCCATCTGCGACATATTTGATAACAAATATAAAGGGAGAGTATTTTTTAAATTACTTTATGTTGCCTGGTTTCGTACCTTTTTCGTTGGGAGCGCGGGATTGATTCTCTGTGTGTTTTTACAAGACGAAGGGGCTGTTATGTTATATGTATGGTACTCATAAGGAGTATGTTTTTTTATCCTTTCGTAATCCCTAATGACATCTATTATAAATGTGAAAGTAATTCTGACTGTCTGTTACGATTTCACGCCTTTAAACCAATATAAATGAAAAAAGTAAATTAAATATTCATAGAAAAAAAAATCAAAAAAAAAATACACTTACATACAAAATAAAGTGGCCAAGTGCGAGTTGGAATCGCCCATGAAGGGTTCCGTTGCAGCAAGTAACATTATATACATAGTACACATAGTTCTTGTAGTTCGTTGTAACTTGGATCGAAGTTTCAATAATAGCGTATTTATGACGTACTAAAAAAAAACCACTCATCAGATCGAGTTCAAACTAATTTTCGTTGGTAGTTTACATGGTAGTGTACATCATATATTTTTTTTAGATTTTTCATTCTCTTACTTTAGAAGTTAGAGGGGGGGGACACACATTTTACCACTTTGGAAGTGTCTCTCGCGCAAATTATTCAGTGTAGACAAAAATGATATTTGAAACCTCAACATCATTTTTGAAGACCTATCGATAGACACCCTACACGTGTAGGTTTGATGAAAAAAACATTTTTGAGTTTCAGTTCTCAGTATGGGGGGCAACCCTAATTTAACTTTTTTTTAATTTTTTTTGTTTAAATCTTAAAGCGGTTCATAGAATACATCTACTTACCAAGTTTCAACAGTGTAGTTCTCATAGTTTCGGCAAAAAGTGGCTGTGACATACGGACAGACAGACAGACAGACAGACAGACAGACAGACAGATAGACAGACAGACAGACAGACAGACAGACAGACATGACGAATCTATAAGGGTTCCGTTTTTACGTTTTACGGAACCCTAATAAAACAAAAAAATAACAAAAACTAAAAATTTAAGCAAAAAAAAATTTTTTTTTCTTAGGTAGTAGGTATAGATAAAAAATAGGTAGGAAACAAAAAAAAAAAAATTATATCCTTAAATCGTTTTGGCGAAAATAAATTAGTGAGAAAAACTGGTAAGCCGCGGGTGTCACTGTGGGACTAGTTCTATTTTTTTATACACTATCGTAGCTGTTGAAAATAATTATTTTTCTCTGAAAACCCAACCTTAGTTACAAAATTAAACTCAACTAATTTTTATAAAGTTTGTGAGTGAAACCAAACACTATCGAACGGCCAACTAAACATACAGATGTAATAAGACAGCGAGGCTTCTTAATTCCATCTAACTTATGAATGTTACATCTGCTGTAAATCTAGATAAAGATGTTTACCAATCAAAGTTGCTCGGAAAAAATCAGACTCGCATATCGAGCGCTCAAATACTAATAATATCAGAAAATCCAGTAAGGTCGGTTCAATATCGCCCGTAATAGGAAAATTGACAAGAGATCGGGGAACAACAAGGTCACTGCTACTTGGCCGCAGAATAAAACGAATTGTGTAGGCTGGGCTTATCGGGGATTACAGTTCGTTTGTTTCAGATTTATACCCGAATAAAATATACAGAAGGTATTTAATTTGCAAAGGTTTCTCGTAACAAGGATCCGCTCCAATTTAATATTGATGTATCATATTAAAACACAGAATTAAGAGAAGTGGTCCAGACATCCTCGTGTTTCAGACATCCGTGTTATTTGAATATTTATTCTCAGTTTCCCGCAGAAGGGTACTCCGGGTTTCAGCTTCCGTCACGTGAAAGCACACACACAGCCAAACAAAATTAAGCTCTTCACTATCCCCGGAATCCGGGCTAATGCGAAAGCTTTTGCTTTGCTCTATTATGCAAATTTAATTTAAATAACCGACGTTGTGGGTTTACCAACACGCCAGTCACATGCCGCTCGCGTGAGCAGCCGAGTTTTATGAAAAATACCCCTTCAGTGTGAGGTAAAATGTCGCATTTGCAGTTAATCAATAGCTCCGTAAATGCGGCCCGAGTACTTCATGTTTCATTTATCACGCACGTGCATTTATTATAACTGGATTTAGAGTTCCGTGCTCGAAGGGCATAGTGATCAGTAACCCTTATTAAATACCTTCGTAGTTAGTCTCGATGTCTATGTGTCATAAACTTAAATTCTCCCTTCTAATGTTATAAAGTTTGGATGTGTGTTGCTCAATCACGTCGTTTATCTGTCACTTCACTTGTGAATCAAAATCACTGTTGTGTAGGGCAGTGCTAGATAATGATTTGGACTCTTCGTGTTCCAATAGCTGCGTGTCACTGTGCTGTTCTGTGGTAGGTATGTTGCTTACCATTAGGCACATGTTCTGCTCGTCTCGTCACTCCACGCTTTAAAAAAAACTCGAAATTTGGCAGATGGCAGTCATGTTCCTGATACATTGAACTAATAAATGAAAATCCAATACATATTCTAAATCCTTCTGAAAGCGTAATGACCAGACCATAAATGTAACCAAAAAACAAGGACCTATAGACTACAGGCCCGTGAACAAAATTTACGGGTCAAATGAACCAGCAGGAGATCTATGTAGGATGATAGACGGGTACAAAATAATAAGATTCAGCACTATGCCGTCACTTGTAAGCTGTCCAACTGAGTGCAGGTGAGAATTCAAAAGTGCAAGTAGAGTGGGTATATTTTGGTCATTTGTTTCTGTACGGCATTCTTACCATCCAATAGATCCATGAAAAATAATGAGAAAACGCGTAGTGCCGTACAAAAATAGTGGGCCACGAAGTCGGAAACATTATTGATAATCCGGAAATTTTGAGGGAAAATTTGGTCATTTGATACAGTACGGCATCGATTCCATACAGTTGCAATACCTCTTCTAACCCATTATTCCGCAACGCCGTACAAAAATAATGGTCCAAGAGGAAATGATCTGGGGTTCAACTTCCTCTTTTCAGTGATCCGGAGGGGTGATTTGACACAACGTAAAATTAATTTATTCCGAAAGTATTTTGTGCATAGATACAAATTTTATACGTGCCGTACATTTTTGTTAGTCCAATAGTCAGTAAATGGCAATAAACCTCCAGAACATTGCATATGACGAAATGTACTTTAGGGTGATAGTTGGTACGATTTTTTAACGGCATTCTGATAATTTATTTGAATTTAATATATTTATGTCTAAGAAAAGTTAATGCCGTACAAATCTGAAAGTTCATATTAAAGGCCCGTAAAAATAGAATTTAACTTTAAAATTTTCGATCCAAATTTATTTTGTATCAGGTGTATGATCACTTACTGAGCATAAAATCACGAAATGTTGACAGATTCAGGTGGATCTTTAAGCGTCATCTTGAAAAAACGTTGTTTCGGGCACTATGTACTTTAGGGCAAAAATTATTGAAGTCATTATTGTAGAAAATATAATTTTACACCTTTTGTTGCCCAAAACTTATTTGTTAAAAGTACCTACCGTTTACGGCTCATTTAGTGAACCGGGTTTTCTATCGCCGATATGCCGATAACTCTTGAGATATTTAGATAAATAAGACGCATCAATCCATGTTTAAAGACCAGTTTATTCTCTACAACTTTTGCCAAAATTGTTTTTTTAAAGTCTGTGCTTTTTGAGTTATAAGAAGTTTAATGTTGAACGCATCACTATATTGCCATAGCTAGCATACACCTCATCTGCATGAAAAATCTGATCTATTTATTTACTTATTCTTTATCAAAGTTTTCATCATCTAATAACCTACCACAAACAAAACTATTGTTTATTTTAATACGATTTATAATATTTTTGGCGGAATAACAGATTTTGAACGTCTTATAAATCAAAACGTATGGACATTACAAAAAAAAGCACTTTACTAAAGTTGTAGAAAATAAACTGATCTTTAAGAATAGTTCAATGCGTTTTATTGATTAATCATATATTTCAAGAGTTATCGGCCGTGATAGAAAAATCGGTATTTTAAATGGGTCATAAATCGCAAACGGTACGTTTCACATAAAAGTTTTCTCGGCACAAAAAGTGTAAAATTTTATTTTCTACAATAGTTAGCTCAATAATTTTTGCCCTAAAGTACATAGTTTCTGAGTTTCCAAGTTTCTAACTAAGTGGTACATATTTTGTTTGATTAAGGGTTAAAATGTACGGCATTATTTTTTTCAAATTTATTTACTTGAATACTATTTAAAACAATGATAATATGTTGAATTTTGCTATAGTTAATTAATCTATGGTTATTCAAATAAATGAAAACTTGCATGTTTTGTATTCCTCTGTAACTTTTTTTAGAACACTTTCTTTTGTACAGGATTATTATACAACAATAGTTTTTAGGAATGTCATGTAGAAAAATAAGGTGCCGTACAGGATCAAATGACCTACTACCGTTATAAATGAAGTATACGATGAAATTAAGGTAATTATCGATAAACATTCAAATGAACAGTAATTTTTAGACGGCATTATTTTTAATTGTTCGTTTGAGTGCTAGAGAATCATTTGGAACCGATGCCGTACTTTTTCAAATCACCCCTCCGGATCACTGAAAAGAGGAAGTTGAACCCCAGATCATTTCCTCTTGGACCATTATTTTTGTACGGCGTTGCGGAATAATGGGTTAGAAGAGGTATTGCAACTGTATGGAATCGATGCCGTACTGTATCAAATGACCAAATTTTCCCCCAAAATTTCCGGATTATCAATAATGTTTCCGACTTCGTGGACCACTATTTTTGTACGGCACTACGCGTTTTCTCATTATTTTTCATGGATCTATTGGATGGTAAGAATGCCGTACAGAAACAAATGACCAAAATGTACCCACTCTACTTGCACTTTTGAATTCTCACCTGCACTCAGTTGGACAGCTTACAAGTGACGGCATAGTGCTGAATCTTATTATTTTGTACCCGTTTATCATCCTATATAGGTCTCCTGCTGGTTCATTTGACCCGTAAATTTTGTTCACGGGCCTGTAGTCTACTACGGAAATCTAAGAGCGCAAGTGAAACACGAACTTGGCCGAATTTATTAGAAACTTCATTCCCTAGTTTGTAGGCAACCTTCACTCGCTCATGTGGGCACCTGTGATTACGATCGCTTGTTTATTTGCTATAAACTGAGCTGTAACGTTGCCCTAGTGTGTGACGAAGTGTGTGGTTACCAATTTCTCAATAAGCACACTTCGCGCCATATAATTGTGCTGCGAACGCCTGCGATTAACTAAATTACGCCAAAGTTTAAACATTAACTTGCTCAATTCGGCAATTATGTATTCAAATCAAAGACGCATACATTATTAAGCGTATTGTTCGAGTGTCGCTGTACGAATACATTACAAAGTCTTGAACTATTGTACTTAATGGAAGTATAACGTTAACTTGACATTTTCGTAGCGAGTTTGAGAAAGTGTTATAGTGTACCTATTAGCTTATTCAGCTGTAGTTTAATCTAAATTACATTTTGTTTGCGAATATCTCTCTTGTCCCGGCGGGTGAATTACTTTTAAGCTTTGTTTCATCTAATACAATGAAAATACATGTAAGTTAAGGGTCTTAAGGTAACCAACAACCTTACAGACCACTGTTTGACTATAACATGTTATTGAAGCATGTATGTTTGTTTACGCTTGCAACGAAGTATGACCGTGCCTAGAGGCCTTCGTTAGGAAAAGACTATGTTCAGCAATAGACGATTGTTAAATAGGTTTACGATAACGATGATAAAAAAGACGAACGACGGACTTTTGTGCGTTATCTAGTAAAAAGTAAAAAAAAAAGTTTCGCGAACAAAAAAAAAAACTCTCAACGCAATAATAAAATAATAATAAAAGAACTGATAACTTTGCAACAGCTGAACCGATGAGGATTCTACGGTACCACAGACTGACAAACACAGATAGGGATCAATGTTGTGAAAACTGTTCTTTTTCCGTTGCCATGTTTTCTTTGATAAAGGATCGGACAACGTTTTAAGTACCAAAAAGGCTTAAATTAACAGCATTGTATAATTTTCTATTTTCAAGTTCCATCACGGTCCCATAAAACCTAAGAAGATTATTACTAGGGGTCGCAGCCCTGTTGTTAATTACCTTTCTATTTAATCTCTCAGTAAAGCCGTCCTAAGCAAGCACGTAATTATTTGGTTTTGAATAAATCAAATAAAGAGCTTGCTAATACGGGTTATTTTTATCCACATCTCATTAACTTAATTATCTAGGTTAAATCGACTAATTTTGTTGAATTGACGTTCGTTTCGAACTAGTAGACAAAGAAAATTCACTTGCGCCGTGGTGTGCGACAAGGTAGTGTTATATCACCAGAACTTTTCTTAAAAGTGAGAACTTAAAATACCGCATAGGACTATTCATCAGCGAATCAAAATTATTGTTATAGCTCAACAAATCAGCTAGGTAAAGCATAGAATAGATAAAAGTAAATAGCATGGTATTCGCTGAACGATGATGAGCTGGATATATCTACCATATGACTAATAATCCCTAGGGTGAAGGTGTCGTTGACTGGCCTAAAGATATTTCTTCCTTTCCTTCCTTCCTTTCCTTTTCTCCTTTCCTCTATCCTTTTCCTTCCCTTTTTCTATCGGAATGCTCGTAGCTCAAAAAAAGCGACATCGTTTCATGGTTGATGTTCCAAAGACACGAACGAAGAGATTTGACTCTACTTTGTGATAAGAAGAACGTCTAGGCTGAGGAATAGATTGCCTGAGTGGGTTTTCCCCGATGGTTACAATCTTTATGTTTTGTTTAGTGAATCGGTTTTTTCTAGGTAAACACGCTCCATCGTAGACCGCATCGTCGCTTAACATCGGGCGAGATGATGGTCAAGTGAAAACCTATAGAAGTTAAAAAAAATAAAAATCCCATCAATTAATAATTTGATGTGTGGGAAATATGTTACTAATTATAATTATGAATTTTAATCTCTTTGAAGATTTATGTTGTTGTTTCACAGTTTTAATTAATTTACGGGTTGAGTACCAAACGGGAAAAAGTCACGTTCGCGTTAACCTTGAAATAGGACGTTTTATGCGGCTGAAACTTAAAGGAGGCTGGACTGAACTCTCACATGTAAGTAAGTCGTAAATTAATCAAACAAATGTGAGAGAGAAACAAATTAAGACCGCGCGGCAGAATTGAAAACTCAAATGAGAAGTAACTATTAAAAACTATTGAATAATTAAAATAATTACATATAAATTGAATATAGTAAACATAGCGACACGACAGTGACCATACCAGCTGATTGTATCTTTCTCGCTCGGGTACACTCAGCGGTCCCGAGTTCACTCGATCGAGCTTTTCACTTCCGAGCGTGACGATCATTCACAGCCTACGACAAAATCTATGTGCGTTGCAAAAGATTTCCTTTCAAAAATCGAAATAATTAGCTTTGGTTTATAGTAGCTGTGCGTCGAAGTGCACATTATATAATTAATGAACAGTACTTTACAAGTACGTTTAAATAATTTGTTTCCTCGAATTAGCGCAAGAAATGAAGTTAAACAATAAATATTAAAATTAAGCAGCGCTGTGTCCACGGCGTGATTAAACGGGACGATATAAATGATGGAGACAGGCAATTAAGGAGTCCGAGCAGCACATCCATCACGCTAGATATCTCGGGAACTGATTTCGTTGAGCTATTTTTCTAGTTACAACTTTGATTACTCGGAGATCTAGTTTTTTTGGAACGAAGTTCCTTACGGATGCCTTGGAGACTGGAGAGAATATGGATTTTGCTCAGCAAAATGCATATTCTCTATATAATAGAATGGATTTTGCTCAGCAAAATACATATTCTTTCTAACTAAAACCGTAAGAAAAACATATGACTGAAGTGATATTTTTCAGATGATCGTACCATAATAGTAAAATGAAGTTTTTTTGCATATTGTGTTGCTTCTAAATTATCCGTAGGAACTTCTTACCTACCTGGTGTCTCATGACACCACATCTTTTTTTACAGTTATATTTACAGTGACGAACAGCTGAGAACTAATAAGGTACTTTATAAAAAAAAATACACATTTTAAATGAATTCACAGGTAACACGTGAGTAACCAGTCAGTAGTCAGTCCAGTCAGTCACTTAAGTTTCGGCCGCATCCGGCGGCCATTTTTCAAGTAGAACACGCGCGTGAGCGGTGCCCATTTGGCAACAGCTAAACTGCAGCTGAAACTTCTTCGTCGGACTGGACTGACTATACTGACTGACTATAGCACACGTAAGTTTCTTATGAATTAATTTAAAAATAGCAAACTTTACTTACGAAGCTATCACCACTTTAGTTAGGCGGTAGGCCATCGGGATTATGTTATGAGTTATCTCGTCAATCAAGCTACACATTACCTGAAACAAAAAGAAAATGTTTGGTAAGATATCTACAGAAATTTGTTATTTCTATATCAATACGTAAAAAAAAACTTTGTGCTCTTTTTTACGAAAATTTTAGCGGACGGATTATTGTGAAATTTCTCAGATTTGCTATTTACATAGGGAAGAAAAGTGCATTTGTTTTTTTTTATCACTTTATTTTTACCACTTGGTGACCTCTACTTCTTTTTTAATCGATAATTCTCAATAAATTAGCGTAAATTATTAATTTAATTGTTATAATACATGTATTCCTCTAACTAATCAGGCAACATTTCGTCGCCGTGCCTTCACGGTATGCCACTCGTATTCATGTCTGATCCTATACAACGCTGTTAAAGTCGTTGATAAAGGTCATCGATTGCGGTTGCAACTTAAGTTGCTTAAGGGCTGTACCAACGATTTCACACGTTCATTACTAAATGCACATATTATACGTTAATAAGTTACGTAAGTACGAGTAAGTTACGGCTGGTCTAGTCGGGTGAACGGGAACTGCCGATCCGGGGCTCCTGGTTCGAAACTCACGAGCACCACTGTCTTTTCGAAGTCATGTGCGCAGTGCCGCTAACTTAAAAACGGTGAAGTAAAACATCTTGAGGGAACCAACATATTGCCAGAATCCTTCTAGTTCATGCGTCATCCCCCAACCAGCACTGGGCGCAGCGCAGCGTGGTGGATCATGGCCTTGACTCTCTCTTGCGATAGAAGACCCGAGTCCCAGCTATGGGAACATTTAGAGGGCTGTTTTATGCTTATTATTAAACGTGTATCACGTTTACGAATAAAATATCTGGTAACTTGAAGACTTAAAAACATTGTCAATGCAAAAATCGAATTAACACATAAAACACAAATCTAAGCTATTACGTGAGAGCACTGCATAAAGTGCTAATAGCTAAAATAAATCACAAAATACATTTATATTTCAGAGCGAACTCGTGAATAACGCAACATGCATCCAATAAAAACAGATATACACGAAAATAATTGGATTTGCAGTGAAAACGCAGATGAAAGTAAAATTGAAAACCGCTGAAAGATAAAAGATACAGACTCGCATGCCGCACCGCCAGTCACATTCATCACCCCGCACACGTGTAAAAGTGTTTGGCTAATACAAACCAGTACATTGCCCTTACTACTGGACGCAAAATGGTGCAACGTTGCTTGGAAGATTGCTTTAACCAGATAATAATTAAGCACCTCGCGCGAATAGATTGATTAAGTTATAATTAAGAATTGTAGCGATAGGTTATATTTGTTTTCTTTTGTCTGTGTGGTATTTTACTAATAAGTTTATTGTTTTGTTTTTTGTAATAAATGAAAATTGGTTAATTTTTCGGAAATATTATTTTGCTCTCAAACTAAGCGAAGCTTGTATTTTGGCAGTCAGATTTAGTATTATAATCTCAAATACATACGATAGGTTCAAAACACAAGATACAAAAAAAACTTTCATTCAGAACACAAATGTTTGTCCTGTATGGGAATAGAATCCACGACCAAATCGGACCCCGGCCCAACGTGTATGGAAAAATAGAACAGCGCACGTAAAAGTAGTAAATTTTCGAAACATCCGTTACCGTCAAATGCGATGGTAACGGAGAAGTAAGTATTCCTATTTCAAATTCGCTAGTATTCGTGTACACTATTCAATTATACGCATATCACATGCATATGTAAGTACTTCGCCACTAATAAAACATGTGAATTATGCTCATAATATAAGGTCACATGATAGTAAAACATCATTTTCGATTACCTTCTGCAGTGGTACAAAAGACAGTCAGTGACAGACAGACCCGGTAGACGGTGTCCCCACTTCCTGAGGAAGTAGGGTCAGCTAGGTATCTGATATCTCTGCGTGAAGAGTGTAGTGTGAGGCAGTGAATTGGACTGAACACGTCCAAATAGTTACGTAGCACCATGCAGTTGTAGTCAGGCGTATTGCTTACCTTCTGGCACATGTCTTGCTCTTTCCACCACTCAATAGTATGTAAAATAACTCTTTTATGCGACTCACAATTTGTGACAAAAAAGGTCAAGCAAACATCACTTACTTAAATATTTTGATAATTCTATCGATTACATTTACTGAATGGCGATAAGTTATAGCAACTCGCGCCTAAGAGTTTATTTCATAAACAAAAAAATCTGCAAAAACAAGCGGTACATTTTCAACCAAAATATACAATAGCCAACAGTGAGCAATAGCTTGTCAATACATACGCACTCTCTAACCGAGGTTTGATTAAAAAGAGGAAAGCGTACCGACCCGCAGCCGCGGCCAAATACAAAACAAACGCTGTGATTAATTGCCAACTACCCGCATTCCCGGTGATTTATGAAAAATGTTCGCGAATAATATTATTTTCGCTAAGAAGCCACCACAATTTTGCCTGTTTTCAAGGAGCTCTATTAAGTTACTTTGGAAAATTACCTCTATTCATTCTGCCGCTTTTAACACATAGAAAAATTCATGAAAAATAATGTTCACACTCAAACTATAGCCTCTCTAAATGCTTCAAAAAGGCTCTTATTATGTTCTTGTTGTGTATTAGTTGATTCTTGATACATTGAATTTGCTCACATATTGCTTTAGACGCGAAAGTATGTATGGATATGCAGGTGTTTACTAACAGGAATGATTGGAATAACGTATAAGCTTCTAAAAAATTATGAGAACGGGTACTAGGCGAGTGAAACCACTACTAGCACGTTGATACTGGAGTATAAGTAAGCATTATCTATCGTAGACCGTATCATCGTCTAACACCAGGCAAAACAGCAGTCAAGAGTAAACCTGTATATTATAAACAAAAATAAAACTCTTTTGAATTGAAGTTTGAGTCTTTTAGAGGTCGTTTTGGTTATTTATTCACAGAGGTCTTACAGACTCGTCCTCCAAATATCAAGTCTACAGTTTATTCTGGACACCATTTGTCTTGTAGTTAGTCAGACAGGGCAGTCTCAAGACATGGACAAAGTATTAAAATATCGGTGGACATTTACTCACAAACAGGGGGGTGACAGTAGTTTCCGATTCCATCATTATGGCGCTAGTGTTGCCGTAGCCATTTTGAACGCCATCTTGAAGCTGCCGTCATTTTCGAGACAGTATTCAATGTCAGTGTCAGTGTATCAGTGACAAACATTACCGTTACGAACTGTGTTGCCAACCGATACGATTTAATACGATTTAAATTTTATTTATAAGATCTTTTTGGCTCATGTGCGATGGACGATTGCAAAGTCGAAATCGGACGCAAAATATACAATCTTTTGAATTGAATCTTACGAAATGAACAATCGCCATAAATTCATTTTTTTAGTGTAAAAAGTAAAACAAGTTGGTCGCACAACAAAAGAGTTGATCGAACTGAACTTCTTTAACAGTTGAAAATTATAATTCAAGTTCATTTTAATCTATTTACGTTAGTTAATTGAAATTACATGGCACACTATTATTTCTGGAAAATACTTTCGCTTGTGGCCAACTTTATTTTTCAGATAATCGTAATTATCTGAAAAGTAATGTTGGCAACACTGGTTTTGAATCAAAACAATGAAAAGTTTTATGTGCCTTTCGAAATTGTATATTTATATTGTTTTACGTTATATTTCGTGTTCTGTTAGCTTGAATTCAGTTACAAACGTTAAGAAAACCTACTATGGCGTAATCAGCAATGACTGTTCATCACGGAATCGCGAGTGTTGTTTTAAGGACTGTGAATTAACCAGCCGCACGCATCGTCGTAAAGACATTCTAAAAAACTACAACTAGAGGAAATTGTGATTCTCCTTTCCCGTGAACGTCGAATTCAGTGGCCTAACAAAAGAGCAATTAGTGAATTAACGAGTTTGCTAACTATCTATCGATCTATAACCTACAAATACACATCACATTGCGACAGATAAATATGTCACCCGACTTGTCTATTCATAGTAAGTAATACTATTTTCTTATTATGTACTGAGAAAGAAATAAAATAATATAAACGAAATTGTTGTTTTTTTCTGGTTTTTCATAAAAAATAATAAAATGTTATAATAGAACCTATTTGTCGATGTTTTCGTAAGCACATCACTAATAATCGATATCGATAATTTGTACTCTCAGCTATTCGTGAGACGTCACTATTGCGATTGCGACGCTAGCGCTTTTATGTTGGAATCGGAACTAAGGGTCACAATACCGAACTGTCCTATCTGTAGTATATAGTGATCTGTGCTCACAAACAAAGCTATGAGAACCAGATTACTGATATAATACTTATTAAATTGGGTATGTGGGTAGCTAGGCAGTAGCAACCCACATAATCCACCAAGCCAGCCAAGTGCGGGTTGGTGGACGACGCATGTCCTCAAAAGATGTCTCTCTAGCAGCATGCTGGTTTTCTCACGATGTGTTCATTCATCATCAAATCCAGTAGCGATAAATAACTTGAGGTACAGACGGAATTGGAATCTATGACCTCACACTTTTGAATCGGACTTTCAGTCCACTAGGCCACTACGGATATTGTTCTGGATAGATAGACTTACAATCAAACAACACTATATTAGTCTTCAGGACAAAGCCTTGGAAAATATTGGATATTGCGATTAGTGGTTAAAACAAACTTAACAGTGCTTGGAGAAGAAAAGTTAAGGATAGGGCTGAGTGGCGTATTACGGGAGAGGCTTATCTCCAGCAGTGGACTAGGATAGGCTGATGATAATGATGATGATGGATAAAACTGGTCGTTTCGATCAAACTAACGTCCACAGATACTTCACAGTCACGACCAAACTTCGCAGCTCAAAATCTCATTACTCACAATAAACAAACACCATGACGTAGCGTGACGGCCATCGGGTTTATTGCTGGGTGCGTTCGGTTTCCGGAATAAAACCCTTCAAATTAAGTGTAAATCTTTAAGGGGACTTCAAATCGTAAAAATAACTGATTTCGTTAATAGAATCGGGGTGCGGTTAATTTGGAGCCACGCCCCGGTAAGCCCTGGTTCTCACTCCGCTCGTCGTAGACTGGGGATTACGGGAAGTGATTTCGCCCCCGATGCACCGAAGCCCTCGTTACATTTTCATCAATTACCTTAAAAATTTAGAAACTATTACTTAGCTAACTGGAGGGGTTTGGGAATGACCCTGTTATACCTTTGACTTTTGAACACCGAGGTTAATTAAAAAAATGCTAGCATAGAAACAGGCCCAGAACAAACATCCGCATTCGTCATATTTTTTGTCCTGGACAGGAATAATAGCCCCCTCGACCTATATAGCCTATAGGTAGCAATAATCAGCCCAATTTTATGTTTCCACTGCTGGGAATCGGGGCGTACTTTCAAGAGAGTCAATACCCATAATCTACCACCTAAATATTTATATTTAAGCTAGAAAGCCCACCGACCTACAAGAAGGTTTTCCAAATTAATAGTTTTTATAGATCATGTTTTTCTCAGGAAGAGATTTGACTCTACTGTCGTAATAAGAATAGATATCTTAACTGTGGATTATTTATTTTATTCTGAGTAGGTATTCTCTGATGGGTATAATATGGGTGTCTTCCAGCCGAGAATGCATTGTTTATTCTAGGTAAGACCTAAGAACGATTAATCGTACACAGCATCGTCGCTTCACATTATTAGATGGCGCTTGACCGTCATCTAGTAATGTGCAAACATATCTACTATCGATAAAAATATCAATTAATTGTTTTAGTTAGTGTAAAATGTTGGCGTTGTATAACGAATGTCACGTGTCATAATTAATTGAGTTCCATGTCATATATTTTAAACCCTCGCTCTATAATAACACACAATATACGATTTAAAATACATTAGAATAAAATAAAATGTCAAGTAAAATGAAAACATTCGTTTACAGTGTAAGATTTTAAATCTTCGTACATATATTACCACTACATATTTTAATAATGAGAGTTTTATTGCTTTTTCTACAGTAATTTGTTTTATCTTTTGTTTATTTTGAACTCCGAATTTAGCTCTTGGGAGTTGTCTAGCAGAAAAACTTTTTAGAACGAATACACTTTACTGCATTGTTACATGACTTTGCCTAAATTAGGATGTATGTTTGAAGGTAAGTCTATTTATTTTAAATACAGTAGATAAACAAGCTATGTTCCATCTGAAAACAGGTTGCCATTACCTATAGAACCTTGCATTTTCATTATTTATGAATAATTTAGTAAGAAAGTTATTTTTCTACCAATTTACTGTTTTTCTTGCAGTCAGGCAACACAGGTACGCGGGTAAGATATGGGTCGTGCGGTCGTAGAGAGTCAAAGCACGCAGTATAACGCCATTCATCACCGGAAGCCCCTAGCGTGTGGACGTGTCAACGTCACTCCCGAAATCGACGACGTCACGCCGTCAATAGAGCAATTTCCACGGCCATAAATTGTGGAAGCTTTATCGCGGGTCGCTCTTACCCGAATACGGGGCAAACAAGCCGCTAATACGACGTAGCTCGAGTAGTTTCTTTTCATCTGTGATATCTCCACATAAAACGCCATGGCAAATGCTGATACTCCTTTAAGTTTGTTGTTAAGCCTCTCGATAGCTTTATTCTTATTTATGTCGTAAAACCTGTCCTCGACATATGCGTACATAGATACTAACAGCGGTTACTCAATCAATACATTTATATATAGGTAGTAAATTTAATAAAGATATTATAGATTTAAGATTGTAAGCCCAACTAAGGCAAAAAAATCTACAACCTTGATGTTATTTTCACAAAAATGGAGTCAATACATCTAAGGCGATGTGTATCCGTGTAACCCCTGGTTCGAATTCACTGCTTTTTCGTAGCCATGTGCGTAATGACGCTAACCTAAAAATGGTGACAGAAATACATTTTGAGGAAATCTGCTTGTCGAAGAAGATTTAACTCCTCAAAGACAAGTTAAGTTTACCAACCAGCAACTTGGCCAAAATGTTTTTTTTTTTTTTTTTTTTTTTAACATTTATAGGTTTACACTTGACCACCATCTCGCCTGATGTTAAGCGACGATGCGGTCTAAGATGGAGCGTGCTTACCTAGAAGAAACCGATTCACTCTCGATTTGAAGACACCAAGATTATAACCATCGGGAAAAACCCACTCAGGCAACTCATTCCACAGTCGAGACGTTCTTATCACAAAAGTAGAGTCAAACCTCTTTGTTCGTGTCTTTGGAACATCAACCATGAAACGATGCCGCTTCTTCGAGTTACGAGAAGTCCGATAGAAAAAAGGGCTAGGTGGTATTAGATCATGCAGATCAGATGCACACTCTCCGAAGTGTATCCGATAATAAACCGATAAGCTAGCAATTTTCCGGCGATGTTCAAGAGTTTGCAGTCTTGTGGTGGACAGTGGCGGATCTAGGGGGGGTACAGTAGGTACCTGGTGGACTACTAATAAAAAAGCATGCATGTACTTATCGCACAGTTTTGTGGCTTAACCTAAATGGCTAAATCGAATTAAAGTGGTTTGTGGCTAAATTGAAGTCAATTGAAGCTAAAATGAAAACTATCAAGTCTGAGAGCGCAGCATCCGAAAAAATACATTGATTAGAAGCTGTAACAGAAGCGCAACGTCGCTGTTAAGCCGAGTTACGTAGCGCTGACGTAACGGTATTTACGTTAATATCGTATTGTTTCCGAGACGTCACCGAGTGATTGATGGCCACTTTCGAGACGCATGAGACCACGCGAGCCCGACGAGCTGAATCGATAATCTCGATTATGAAAAACATCACTCGTAATGACGATCAGTAATTTTATCGACAAATCTAACAAAAGTGTCAAATGCAAGTCACTCCCACCACAACAACAAATATTGATAGGACTTCATTGAATTCCATTCGAAAATGATACAGTATGTTGGATTCGATCTTGAGCAGTTTTTGATATTTGGTGATAGGTTTTAGTATGAAAACTAACGTGGTTATTACACATTTTAAAACAAATACACGGGTAACTCACGTATAAAATAGTCAGAACAGTCCGACTCGGGTTTCGATCGCGTCCGGCGATCTTTTTTTTTTTTTTTTTTTTTTTTTTATAGTATAGAGTGACGAGACGAGCAGGTCATATGCCTGATGGTAAGCAACATGCCTGCCACATAACAGCACAGTAACACGCAGCTATTGGAACATGATATTCCAAATCATTACCTAGCACTGCACTGCGCTCGTCACCCAGAGATCTAAGATATTATGTCTCTAAGCCCTGTAATTTCTCTGGAATCATTGCCCTTCAAACCGGAACACAGTAATGTTTGCACATTACTGCTTGGCGGTAGAATATTTGGCAAAGGTGTGGTACTTCCCCAGGCGGACTCTGCCAAGAGTCCTACCACTACTACTTCATAGTTCAGTTTTTTGGTGATAGGGCTCATAGTCACGGCCTTGAAAATAGGCCTTAAGGCCTATATTCATTTTGATTAGTGCGAGTGCGAGCGAGGAGTGCCAGTGTTGAGTGACTAGTAGCAAACACGTGTGGACTGTGGACACTGATTGATTACTGCGAGTGCATAGTAATCAGTCGCGATTACTCACTCGCACTAGCAATCACACTCGAACTCGCACTAATCAAAATGAAAACAGGCCTTTACGGTGAAAAGAACACTAAATAACTTCTTTGTATCCTATCTGTCAGAGCCTACATACATATAAATAAAACATTTTTACATATAAATAAAAATTTAAATAAAATAACAGCGTTTTACATATAAATAAAAATGAAGAGAAGTGAATTGAAATTTCAAGTTAACAGTTTTTCACTTAATATAACGTTAACATAAAAAAAATGGCTAAATTTAGTCGACTGAATTTAGCCGCTACTGAATTCAGTGATGTGTAAGAGCATTAAGCTAAGCATACTAAATTCAGGAACTAGGATTGCTTGCTTTTTAATTCAGTCGACTAACATCATTAGCCGCAAGACGTCCACTGCCGAACATAGGCCTCCCCCCTAGATTTCCACAACGAACGGTCCCGCGCAACGTGCAACCAGCGGTTTCCAGCGACCTTTGTGAGGTTCAGTACAGTCCAGTGAGTCGACTAACATTTCTTCTAAATGTGTGTAACATTTAGGCGGTAGACCCCCGGGGGAGTCACATTACAGCGTGTGTGATGGCCGCGATGTAGACGATGATTTGTCAATACCGGGGCGTCACGTCGACGTGACCGATCGCCGAGGCGTTCACCTCTCTGTCACGAGTGTCACGACTCTCTGCCGACAGCCGTGTGGGATGGACAAATCAACAAAAACGCTTTCTTGACCGCGCTAAGGTAACCATTCACCCAGTTGGGTTAGTCATTTCGTCTGTACCGCGGAATACAGAATGGACTAAATTATATTTCAACTCCTATTTTTTACAGGTCCAATAATTGTTACCGGGCTAAAAACCCTGTTTATGGCGAGTTATCATGAAGTTTCAGCTTTATATTTATTTTAATTAAGATTTATATTCATTGGTTTTCCATTTTACACACTTAAGAAGATGAAGCTACATACTCGTAATTTCGTTCGCTTTGTGGTAGACAACATAATGTGGCCAATCATTGCCGAATGACAATTTGGCAAATGTTTGGTAATGCCGCCAGTATGCTAAGCACGATTCCGAGTGATAGATCTTCAACTTCATCAGTCTATTGATAATTCAGTTGTCCTTAGTATAGGAAGTTAGCTATGTATGTAGTTCTCATTGTAATTTAGTTTTGTCAATAAAAGCTTTGCCCCTTGAAATAAGTAGGTATATTATCGAAACTTGTAGTTACGTTTTACGCCCCAGGTTACGTCCTAAGCCTAACGTGCTCTAGCCCATATAAACCGCAATCCGATCCGAACTACAAAACATTTCGAAAGCTTTAAAAACTTTTCGGATCCGGAGTTCGTCAACGATTGGACACGTGGTTCAATCAACAAAGGGTCGTCTACACGCCGTACAACCTACAGATGAGAACAGATTACACAGCTATCTCTATATAATGGTAGTAACTATAAAGCCTTACACAGAATAGAGGTGATTCGCTTAAAGGGAAACGTCGTACTTTCCATAACAAACAGCCATTTATGTATAACATTGTGAGTTTTTTATACAAAGGTATCTATGGCAGTTGGCTTCTGATAGCCTTTAGAAAATTTGGCTAACGCAGAAGGCAACATACCTCTACTAACCTGAACTTTTATTTCTAAATTTACGCACATAAATATGAAAAATAATGTTAGTTCTCAGACTTGTATTTTTCTGTTTTTAAATGTCACTATAGAAAATATTGGGTACAAGAGGCAATCTTATCGCTTATAGCGATCTCTTCTAGATAATCGTTTGGTTATTTTGGACAAGTAGAATTGAGTTATTGAATTGACTATTTCATTTAACACTGTTTTATTTTCAATAAAATAATAGATCAAAAGTACTACACAATATTATGCTATCCCATTCAAATACATATATCTACATATCTAATTTTACCCGAACCTGGTCAGCTGTTCTTTATAAATTATGAGAGTTTCACAATTATGATTTCGTAGCGGTAGGACTCTTGGCAGAGTCCGCCTGGGGAAGGACCACACCTTTGCCAGTTATTCTACCGTCAAGCAGTATGAATGGGCAAACATTACTGTGTTCCGGTTTGCTAGGTAATGATTTGGACTCTTCATGTTCATAGCTGCGTGTCACTGTGCTGTTATGTGGCAGGTTTCACTGCTGGTATCCGGAGTTTCTTCAAGGTCATAACCACACATTGGCCAAGTGTGGGTTGGCAGATGACACTTATTTCCCAAAGTAAGGTTTCTTGGATCACGGTGATTTCCTAAAAATGTGTTTGTCATGTTTAAAGTCGTCGACGTTTGTTTTTGTGGCGGTAATTTGTAAATCTACACTTGGAATAGACAGAGATATGCAGGTCGAATTTGAACCTACGATTACTAACCTCATGATTATGATATTTAGTTATGAATTAATCATTAGACTACTAGACTTCTACAGCTTTTTAAACTCCATGTTTATTTGACTGACACACGAACTTTAGTCATGATATTGCAAATTCAAGAAGGAATTTATCGAGCCGGTGTTGTTCTACGAAAGTTTGTTGTAGTTGAACGAACAGAAATTAATTTAATCTATACTTCGGTTTCAAGGGCTGGCATAGTTTGACTAGACTCTTACAGTATTAGACGCAGACTCTTAGTAGGATTGCCCCACATAAGATATTGATTCCATTTTGTATACATACTAGCGGCCCGTTCCGGCTTCGCTCGGACATAACCTAGACACTGTCTGCAGCGCCATCTGCCGGGCATGAAAAATAGCTAGTAGCCGATTCTCAGACCTACTGAATATGCATATAAAATTTGGTAAAAATCAGTAAAGCTGTTTCGGAGGAGTAAGGAAACAAACACTGTGACACGAGAATTTTATATATAAGACTAGCTGACCCCGCAAACGTTGTTTTGCCTTAGTGAACAACCCTTGTCACTTAGGGGTATGAAAAATAGCTAGTAGCCGATTCTCATACCTACAGAATATGCATATAAAATTTGGTTAAAATCAGTAAAGCCGTTTCGGAGGAGTAAGGAAACAAACACTGTGACACGAGAATTTTATAAGATAATTCTAACCCTGTTTTAGAATAACGAATCAAAGTAAAATTAGCAAAAACTCCATCGCCTTTGCGTCGAAGGTTAAAAAATGAAGTTAATTAAATAAAAAATGGAGTTATGTAGATATTAACGGAGAGATAGATTTGTGCTCAAATTGAGGACAAATCTATCTCTTTCAGTTTCTTTGAAGAAACAAATGTCATAGTTCTATGGTTACTCGTTTGAATTTGTTCTAAAATTAAACAGCTTTGTTGCTTCCATATACTGCAGCAAATATTTTGAAGACAGAATACAGTGGCAATAGTAATTTCAGGAGAAGTCTCACTTTAAAACTAACACGATAGTTACAGATTTTTCATTAGAGACGGAGACCATATCAGCGATCACGGACACTACGACACGCGAATTTTCTTCAGTATAAACAGCCCACTAAATGTTCCCACTGCTGGGGTCGGGGTCTTTTCACGCAAGGAGAGAGTCAAGGCCATAATTCCACCACGCTGGCCCAGTGCGGGTTGGTAAATGACACATGACTTCGAAAGATTCTAGGTACATGTCGGATTCCTCACGATGTTTTCCTTCACCGTTTTTAAGTTAGCGTCATTACGCACATGACTTCGAAAAGACAGTGGTATCCGTGGTTCTGAGCCCGGGGTCTCCGGATCGGCAGTCTCCGTTATCAAATTTTAATTAACAATTTATCAGATTTTTAACATGACAAATAATAGGTAGTAATCCAAGTAATTATTACAAAGGTCAAAGTTTGGATGTTTGCGTGTTTGTTGCTCAATCACGTCGGAAAGACTTAACGGATCGGGTTGAAACTTGGATCACAGTTTATAACATGGATTAAATATTAAAAAAATAATGAGAGCAGGAACTACGCGGGGAAAACCGCGGGGCGCTGCTAACCCTGTAATAAAAGAAAATAATACAAAAAAATTGCCAATGGTATTTCGTTGATGTCTGATTTCGGCTTGTTATACCCTTTCCGCTTAACCTAGTCTGTAAGGGTTACACGTGTGGGAGTGCGAGTGAACGAACTGGATGATAGTGGGCCTGCCATTGTCCTTCCCACGGGTTAGTGACTGGCTCGTGTGAACACACCACAACTCAGCGCGACGGCAGAAATGTGGACACAAAAATAAATTTGAACTAATTAATAATAGTTACACCGCATTTGAATTTGATTAACTTAATCTGACATTCCCGAACTTAATATATTTAGGCGCCATCTTGCCTTGTTAAATTCGTTTAACATGATTAAATTAGACTTTTAGACTACAGGTCAAGTACAAGTGACGGCATAGTGTTTTTATTTTATTCCCTTCTATCATCCTAAATAGGTCACCTGGTGGTTCATATGACCCATACATTTTATTCATGGGCCTGTGGTCTATTAGACCCAAAAGTTCCGATCGAAACGTATGTATATTTAGTACATGCAGTGCTGTACAAATTAGTCATACAGCCCTGTCAACTTCCATCAGTTGATCGAACATAATTTAACAACATAATTTTTAAGAAAATTATTCCAATTTTACTGACAAGACGTCAGGCCTTTTTGTAATTGATTGAATGGTTTGACATTATAAATAATTTTAATCATGGGGTATTTATTTAATTTGACGTGGTAAGTGCTCCACCGGATGTTTCAAGTATTTTGCCTCTCACAGCATTTTTACCATGAAGCAACGTGTTTTTAGAATCTGAATGTGCCCCTATTACCGCCAGCCTGCCTGGGGCCTAATGACGAGACTAATTACAATACTCCTTGCACTTGACGAGCCTACTTCATACTTTTACGTATACTGCGGCTAAACGCAATTATTTAAGCATCCTCGTCTATTATAGTCAGCACAAACAAATGTGCGGAGAAGTTTGACGAAATCTCGAGTAATTATCTACGGGTTTTGTTACGTGATGTGTCGTGTTGCTTGGGTCTATATGGGGTGGCATAACATTTTTTGTCCTATTTTAGGTAGGCATAACGTTTTTAGGACTAATGATAATTTACCATAACAACTAAACGCATAACTGTCTTCGCATAATGTTAACTAGCATAACCATATATGACATAACGATAACTTAGCATAATGTTTAAACGCATAGCCATATATAGCATACAGATAAGTTAGTATAATGTTTCGACGCATAACTATAAATTGCATAATGTTTAAAGGCACACATTGAGAAAAGCAAAACGATACTTAAACATAATGATCAACGGCATAAACTTTAAACGCCTAACTAAAAAACAAGTGCAAAGAGCGGACTGTAGCAACATTATTTAAACAAAATACGTGAGTGTGTGAAATGCGGGTGGGTACTTTGACAACAATATTTATTATTCTTAATGCAAGTATCTACTAATTGAATGGAATATCATTGCCAATAGTATCTATCATTGTCGCATTCGTGTTATCATACTGTTGCTGTGAAATGATTTAGTATATTTTGAGGATTAAGAATCGTTGGTCTGAGAATAACCCCATATTTTTTTTTATGGTAAACACCGTTTTTATGGTAGGTACAGTAAAAGGTCTTTATGCAGTAGTAGAACAATTTTTGTACTAATTTATGTAGACATAACGTTTTTAGAACTTAAAAACCTACAAACACCTAAGACATATGGTGCACTTTTTGACTCCGGGTGGGCTCCCGCCAGAAGCTCTGCGGTCAGCCTTGAGTGTCGCTTCTTCATACTCGGCCTGCGCTCCACTACGGAGATCGCCGGCTCGCTTCGCTCGCCACCTCCCCCCTTCGCTACGCTTGGCCTCGCATGGATCGCTCCACTCAAGACCTCCCTTGAGCTTCTGGCTCCCGCATTTTTTAAATACACTCTAGGGGTAGTAGCGACAAGACTAGGTGGTGCTCCGAGTCGGATCTGGGTCCTATGTAACCTGGTTATATATTACGTAGCACAACAAATCATTCAAAATGCCTAAATGCGTCTGAGCAACAGTCGAATCGAATGTAGTACAATAGATTTTTATGATTTAAACACATTACGCCAAAAACGATTATGCAAAAGTTACATTATGACACTATATATTATGCTACATTCATTATGACAAAGTAAATTAGGGGGAAAAAATATGCGATTTAAAAGGCATCTTAAAAAAATTAGAACAAATAAAAAAATGCTTAAAAACTATTATGCGTCTCATCAATAGTCGAATTAAATGTAGTACAATAGATTGTATGCTTAAAACACATAAAGCCAAAAAATGATTATGCGAAAGTTGCATTATGACACTATACATTATGCTACATTCATTATGACAAAGTAAATTAGGAACAAAAAATTATGCGTTCTAATAGCCTCCCGTGTTGCTCGACTCCCAGATATAACGAATTCGGCGTTTTAGTAAGATAAAAGTGGGTGCAAAACACTAAATACTCTCCAGTGCCAAACTAAGCACAGCTGGGAAAAATGTACCATTGACCTGATGTTATCAAAAAGTATTTCGCTGTTGGATATGTACGTGGTCCCTGAGTGATATTGACTATATACATATTATGTATGTACCAAGGGGGAAGCCGGGGCGAATCGCTAGTGTTTCTTTAAATATAAATACACACTTATGATACTTGAACGCAGTTTGACTCCGCTTTCGTAATAGGGACATCTAATGTTTAGAATACGTTGTGTGAGTGGGTATTCCCTGATGGGTATAATATGGGGTTCGTCAAGTCGAGAGTTAATCGGTTTCTTCTAGGTAAGCGTTCGTCATCGTAGAACGTCGAGCTCTAACATCGAGGAAAGACGGCGGTCAAATGGATACCTTTATGAAAAAGAAGACAATTTGGACTCGTACTCGTGTTTTCCAGCGTAGTTCTGGACCAATACACCAATGGTTTCAAGACTTTCGTAAAATTTTCAGCAACACAATGATCATACCGTTATTTTAGAATACTCTAGATTAACACAAGATAGGGAAAAGTGGCAATGACAGAATAAGTTTATGCCCTGCAGTGGGTTGAGTAAAGTATTATTCTGATGCCCGACTCAGTATTTGCAACAGAATACTCAAAAGTAATGTTGGTTTTGGGAGCCACATATTAGGGCACACGCTCGGAAATAGTAGGGGGTGACCGTCATCGACAAAAAAAAAGGAGGACTAAACATGCCAGATTATTTATTTTATACCATGACTCTTGAAAGCTTGAATTCCAACGATTTTCACATCATACAAAATGAATTTTATATGATCGGCCCACCGCTATCTTCCTCACTTAGGCTTTCCAAATTAGGTACTAATGCATTGTTTCGACAAAGACCGGTTACCTAATACGTGACGCTTAACCTTGTCTCTCTGTCCAATTAAGTTATTTAGTTTTGCACACGATTCCTTAGCGCATACAAGTAAATATTTCGTTCGCTGTGCAACTTTGAATTTGCGCAAAATCGAAGTCGACCTTGTGTCGGATCTCAATTTTAACCCGTGTTCGGAAACCCGTACGTAATGCACGTTTATTGATGTTTTAGTACTGGAAGCTTATTTGAAAAGGGTTAGGTTCACGTTTCAAGTTTTATAAGTCGTAGTTTCTTTGAGTGTCGGTAGCATACGCGACGGGCGGTACGGCGGCGGTGCGGGAGCGGCGCGGTGGCGGGCGGAGGCGGTGAGCCGCCGGGACCCATCCAAGATTTTATGTTCGCGAGCGAGAAGGATTTTTTACAAACTATGCATATGAGACTCGAAACACAGGTTTATTCAGAAAGGCTATAAAAACCTCTCTACTTACTGTTATAAAATCATATGTAAAATACACTATAGAGGTATATTCTGTATAGTACCTAATAGTTTTGGATTGAATAGCTTTTTGTTTTGGATTTTAACATATTTAAATATTACGTTATCATCGTCTTATCATTGAACGAACACATTTATGTCATTGTGTGATTAGCATATTAATTAGGTAGTCATCTAGTCATCATTTATGTGCGAGTGCTGTGCTGCGTGGCACTGTGATGTGAGTGATCATGAGGTGTATGTGTTGCTTTCCCGTCACTCCGTTTATTTTATAAAAGAAACGCTAGTGTTGTTTTTTTAGAATCAGATTTTTAATTGCATGAACCTTGTACGTCTTTAGAGTAATTTTAGAAACCAAAGGTAACATGCAAAAAAACCTGGAAATTAATCAATGCCATGAATTCACAAATTAAGGATCTAAATAATATTCACATCATTGTTGTATTTAGTAATCCAACCAGTTAACGAGCTCACGTACTGAACCTAAATTAAACTAAATTAATGGTTCAGTCGGTTGAATTAGGATTAGTACACAAAACATTACTAGATGTAGATATTGGCAAATCGGGGCGTTTATTTTTCGGACACTATAATCACAATCTATTATACATAGGTACTGCGCTATAATAACGAGAGTTAGTCTAGAGAACTACAGCGCGTCCTTTCCCTTTCGAAACATATCCTTACAGCACAACCTCTTATATTCGCATTGCGAAGAGTTGCCTCAGTCTGGGTATTCCGCCGGCTGGTGTTGGCTGGTGTACGCGTCCCTCATAAATATGTACTTAACTTACGCCGCTGCGAAGCGATATCCTCGCAAATTGGGAAGCTATGCATAACAATTTAAGTTTCTCGCGAAAAAGCGACGAAGGGAGGTCCTTCTTTTCAGAATTTTCAATTTTCTTTGCAAAGAATTTTATATTCCATGTTACTTTATATCCATTCTTTGGACGTTCTCTTTTCTTTATACTTTTGTTCCGGGAGATTTGTCGTTCAGGGAGGAGGATTAGGGAATCTTCGATACAGCACCCTACTGATATAGGATAATAATAATAGAAAATAGTGTAATATTTATTGAAGTTACAACAAATTGTTACGTAAGCTGTAACAACGGCGATACCTTAAACTTTAAAGTTTTGAAGGTTGACCGTTTTCTAACCTCGGGTTTCAAAAAAATTACTTAACCCAATTTTGTCTCTTCCATAAAATACAAATTCAAATCTTAGACGAATAATCGGAGACATTAAAACGACAACTAATGCAGACAGCATTTCCACTTAAACACTTAACACTTAACTACTGACATTTTTTATCGATCCAACTTTAGATTGATTTAGAAAATATTAATGTTTATTTTAATATTGCTTATTAGAAATTGTAACATAATACTATTTTACCAGCTAATTTCACTCCAAACATAATATAAATAATTTTTTGTAAATACCTAATGATGTACATACAAATAAAGTAAACATAATATTCAATTAGGGGCAGCCTAACAAGACAATTTGTATGAAACTCGACAAGGGTTGATCCCAAATATGAATGCAAAACAGTTTTATTACAAGAAAAATGTTTCAGAATTTTTTGTTTTTAATTTTCTTTTCGGCTGTGGAGATGTAAAAATGTTAAAGTATCAAATTACGCAATTAAAATCGAAAATTCAACTTCTGACATGAGTTTTACAAAGAGCTTTTTGTAGAGCGTAATTGTAAGGATTCCGTACCTACGCAAAATTGTATAAATAGAGTTTTATTATTGAGTGTCGGTATTTTCATTTCAATTTTAATTTCCATGCACATTTTATAGATCCAGAATAAATTTTAAATATTTGACAAATGAGAGTCAATCCCGCGTTATTTCAAACTTAAGAATGTATAACTTTTACACATACTATATATCACTACCTAATACTGCACTGCGCTCCTCACCTATGTAAAATATGTTTTATTCCTATGCCCTGTAATTTCTCTGGAAACGTTGTCCTTTAAACCGAAGCACGGCGTTGTTTGCATATTACTGCTTGTCAGTGAATTAAGTTACTGGCAAAAGTATGGTACTTTTCCAGGGAGACTGCGAAGAGAACTACCACTACACTTATAAAACAGTACATGGTTGGAAATACCAAACCAATACATGCACCATTTACATCGTGCGAGCGTGTGCAGTAAAATATCAGCCTAATATGTTCCGGCTGGAGATAAATGGAGGCTTTCCTTCTTTGTTGGGTTCCTCATTTAGGTGAGTGTGCATATACGTACACATCATTTGTTACTCTCCTTTTTAACCGACGTTTTAACTGAAAACTCAGTTTCTCCTGATTATGTTTTGACAATCTTACTTGGCCGTTATACAATACTAGCAGCGCACCGCGGTGTTACCCGCGTGGTTCCCGTTCCCGTTGTTCCCGTTATTTTACCGGGATAAAAAGTAGCCTATGTGTTCTTCTAGACTATAATCTATCTGTGTTCCAAATTTCAGCCCGATCCGTTCATACGTTAGGACGTGATTGAGCAACAAACATCCAAACATCCATACATTGACATTTATAATATTATTAGTAGGATTCGCGACTAACTTTTTTCCTATCGTAAGTAGGTCGGCATTTGGCCACCAACTCACGTGATGGTGGTGTCACAGTGTGGCGAAAGGTGATAATTCTCTATAAGACCAACTACACATGTTGCATTTAAGATTTGTAAAGAGTCTATTAAAAGCTAATTAAAAGTTATTTAGACAACATTGTCCCAGAGCAATAGCAATAGACAATCTTTGCGACAAGTGATCATTTTTGAATAGAGTATTCTCTAAAAGATATTTGTCATGTTTCAGAAAACCATACTGCAACAATAAATCCAAGAAGCTGCGTTTTTCTACGTTTTTTAATTATTATGTTTTCAAACAGAAACCAAAAAGCACAGTAGCTGTAAAAAGTAAAAAAAGAAACTAATTAACATCACGATATAGTATGTAACGTATAGTTTTTACTCAATAGAAATACCCCAAAGACTTTATAAAACCAACTTTACAAAGTCGATGTTTTTTTAACTGATAGCAACAAAAACCTCACGTTCGTTAGTTTTATAGCAATTTCATTTCGCGAAAAATACGGATTCGTTTTTTGCGGAATCGAGTTTTACTGCGCGATTCGTGTTTTTATTCCACAATTTACATTTCCAATTTATCATCGCGTTCATGTGATATTTCACCTGCAATTTAAAATCTACCGCGTACATTACGTATTTAAAATTACGTTCAGTTTTGGGATAAATAAAATTGGACGAAGAGCGCTCCCATAGAACGCGTTTGCATCATGTGTTTTATCAGAAAATTAAATCACGATACAATAAAGGTCGAACGAAATTCGACATCTAGCAAACGATGAGTCAAAAGGATGGAAGCAAGCGAGTGAATCAAAGTAAGATGGCGGTGACGCGAACGCGGCACAGTCGCACTTCTTTGTGTCCGAATCAAACCTCTGTCCCACACCTTCAGCATTAACCGATATTTCCAATCTCGCTCGCTGCGCACATTCCCTTTTATTAGATTTTTCAGCAACACCCCCTCGCGTTATCGCGGATCTTCGCCGATCTTCGCCGCCAGCAAATAATATAACGAAATTCCGCGGAATTTGCGTTCCACTCACCGCCCAGGATTCCATCCTCTAAAATAACATCGATAGGCGTCTTCTATACGACAACAGAAACGATTTTGCTGAAATACAGTACGAAATACAGTTTATTTGCTCTATTTCTGGCACGTACGCTCGGGGGCGATCTTTAACCGTGTGAATATGGACCGCGGCGGAGTCTGAGAGCGAGTATGTTAATTTGCGCTCTCGCTAGCGATGGCCGTGCCGGGATGTCGATCGAGAGACGTGTTACGGCACAGGACAGCGCAGTTTGCGAGATCCCGAGTATCGAGACATTCGTCTATCCGATCGTGACCACTGTCTCGTCGACGCGACCCCGCGCGGGGTCACGATGCAAATCGAATACCCCGACAGTAGACAGTATGGAATCGGACTGTAAAGTTCAAAGTCACGATTATGATTTAGGGATTAAATAAAACAGCGTTTCACCGGCGCCAGCTGTGCGCCGACCGCATGTCGAGCTGCTCCCGACGGATCCAATCAGGCACCGGCCACCGCGAACCTGATCTCAGGACGTTCCACTCCGCTAAACAAATCTCAGCACAACCGACTGAACGTGAACCCGGTTTTTTCCGATTCTCGGAATCTTTATAGACTCGCTCTTGTTTTCCATTAACTATAGGTATCAATACATCGGCGTTGTCTCGAACCTCGCGTTGAAATATGAGCTCTGTAGCGTAACACGATGGTATAATTTCGAAATATACGTATACGTGTGTAATCATTACCGGCGTCTTGCATCGAATTCATTTCGTTACGATTCCGAGAAAGAAATGAAACGAGAAGAAAACAAGAAGAGCATTAAATCGCCTGAGAACATGCAAATCAGCGTGATGTAGGGGCATCGAACTCCGTGACCTCAGCACGACGTCGCATTCACTGAAGACATGAAGTGTCCACGCCATAACACACGTGTACGTACTTATAATACACACGAATTAGGCGAGTAACTCTAAACCCCCAACTTACACCGAATAGGTACCATACTTAAGAGCCGCTCTATTGTAACATCAATATTGGGCGTTCAAACACCAACATTAACTTTATAAAGTGTTTGCTTCGCGATGAATTAAGAAAATTGGGGCAAACATTAAACCGGGCGCGGCGCAAGCCGGAGTGAGTCGAGAGTACATATCAAATCGTCGGATGAAAGCCATGATTGAGGATCGGGAGTACATCAGCGTCGTCTGAAGCGAAAAGGTTTCTGAGCCGTCTTTATCCTCGGCAATAAATTGCATTCGACACAATTTGTCGAGTGACGTCGTGCGCGCACAAATCGGCTACATTGCCCCTTTATGTCGACGAGCCGCGAGCTCGCCCCACGCTTTAAATTTGATGCTGTAAATAAAATTGTTGCTGAATCAAATATGGCTACATTGGATCACAACGGGATGTAAAATTCGTGACATTTTGATATTTCACTTTGAAGCGAGAAAACGGAAGAATTGATTCCATAGCACAACCTCCTAAAGTCTGCACCTAGGAAGCATCATTACGTACAAATTGCAATCTTTAGGATACATACAAACTGCATTCCATTTCATTCACATCCTAAGCTTTGCCTACACAGACCGTGTGTTTGAATGGATTGAAACACGAAACGGGGAAATCCACAGTAATAATTTTTAATTTTTTTTTTTAAATATATTTTAATTTTGTAAAATATATTTTAATTTAGAGCAAATCTTCCTTTCGTCGCTTCTTGACAGGTTAACAAGCAGCGTCAATTCCTCCTGATTTATAAACACACGCACAGAAAACGGAAAAACTCGCATTGCGTCAGCAGTTTCAGTTTGTTCGCAGAACTTCCCTCTTTGTTCTTGAACAAGCCAGCTTGACGACACAACTTTCAGGAAGAAAGTATCAAAGTATCGAGGGCAAGGCTCAAAATATTCGCAATGATCCCCGGATCCTCGTGTCCTTGTGCGTCAATCAGGGTGGAATGCAAACTTTCCGTTTATTGAATTCCCTCAACAAATAAATAGTTGCAGGAATTTAAAGCTGCAAGAGACGATACGTTCGCGTCTCAAAGTTGGATCGATCTGTCGCTCGGGGATAAATAACGTGTCCGCGTTATTTAACAGCGACATTCCAGTATTGTATTCGGACTAGACTGATGAATAAAGCCGTGGTGGCATAGTGACTAAGACGTTCGATTCACAAATGTGATATCGTAGGTTCAAAGACATGTGAGTATTTTTCAAACTACTGTACTGTAGTTTGTAATTCCCGCTTGCTTTTCGATAACACGGTATGTTCAAAGAATCTTTCGAGGTCATTCGTCATCCGCTAACCCAACCAGCTTATTGGATTATGGCTTTGGACTCTCTACTCGTGAGAGAAAGCCCGAGTCCCAGCAGTGGAAACATTTAGCGGGGTGCTCATGCATTGGGACTGCGATAACCCCGGCTAGGAAAACAAATTGCTGACGGTTGCGAATCTCGTCGACCCAGCCTCCTAAAAAATGCTTTTCTTTTAACAACGGAAGGGGAACGCTACGGGTTAAATGGTCATGTTCAGTCAACTCTAGCTACAAATGGGTTCTCGGGAGGTTGTTACCGAGCTTTTTAGGTCCGCTTTCAATTTTACAATAGGAAAAGTTCTTGGAAGTAGTTGCGAGAGAAATTCAACTGCATTTTCAAATTGTTTTAGCTGGAGTTTCGTGGAGTCATGCGAAATTTTAACTTTACATGAAATATATACCTATTTGTAACCGTAAAATTATAAATACCACCAGTTTGTAATCAAACGACCTTAGATTATAAGCCAACCTAAGCTACTGAGGGTTTTTATGTTTTCATTTTCACGAATTTTATTATAACTGACAGTATCTACAATTTTGGCATGTATTTGAATTTACAGCGTAAATAAAGTGTGAAAAAGCGGACAGAAATAAAATAAAGCGGAGCTAAATGCGATAATGAATTTTGCTTCCTGCGGCGCGTAATTTTTCATATTTTATAATTCACACAGAGCGCGGTCACGATGAATCTGCATACAAAGCTGAATAATAAGCTTTTTAATGTAATTAAAAACACGGCGTCGCAGAACGAGTAAAAGTGGACGTGCTTGCTGGAGTGCGATGGAACACTCGGGGAGACGAGCAAACTCCCGCCAAAGAGAAAACATGTGAGGAACTAAAAAAAGATAAAACGGGATGTTTAAAAAGTTAAGTTCGAACTTTTGAACGAACGGGAAAATGGCAGTAGAACGTGAAGGTTTACAAAACAACAGATAAAATTGGAAGCGCAGGAAGGACGGAAAAGGAGTTCTACGTTAAACTAAATTTGTTGGTTGCTGTTACTCCATTCAACATCTGTGTCCTTTTAATTCAAACAAAACTTGGTTTTGGGTATCTTCGAGCGCACAATTGCTCTTAGCAGAGTTCGCTATTGACGAATTCATTAAGGAGGACGATATTCAACGTCAGTGTTTCGTAGACAAGTTTTCGTATTCTTTTTAAACATATTTGTCAATCGTTTTAACTAAGTAAGTTTCGCATGAAGAGAGTCAATGCCATAATCCACTACACAGGCTCAGTACGGGTTGGTGGATGACACATGACCTTGAAAGATTTCATAGGCAGATGTCGGTATCCTCACGGTACTTTCCTTCACAGTCACAGTTAGCAGCTTTACGCACGTGACTTCGAAAATATAGTGGTGTGCGTGGGATTTGAACCCGGGGGCTCCTGATCGGGAGTCGCCGTTCTCCCGACTAGACCAGCCGTAACTTTTCAGAGGTTCAGCGGGTACACTTACTACCAACCAAACCACCAGGCCAGTTGACAAGTGTTTTAAAAACGCTTGTTACTTTTCTCATCAATAATAATAAACCAGATGACTACTTTGACAAATGGTGGTAGATATCTAGATATCCATCACAGATGTACATATACATTATATACATGTAACAGCCGCCTCGCACTCTTACCCTTTAACTCGTTATTTATGTTATATCGTTGTCTCTTTCGTACGAATGCATTTCACGATCCCAGACTATCGGTTTCACAGTCATTAAACTTGAGACGATCCGAAATCAATCTCCATTTGACGACCGTAGTTCCAACTACGAAATCACTTAGTATGATTACAGAGAACCTGAGGTAAACGTTTTATTGTTTTCTTGAATTTTTGTACACATATCAAGAATCAAATAACAGTTTAATTGTATTTGTATTTCAATATGTTTTCTATTTATGTGTTTAAATTATTATTTTAAAGCCATAGTTTATGTACCTACTGCTATTGTACATTTGCGTAGATTTTGGTGCTCAAGAGATCGAAATGGTACACTATGAAAGATAAAATGGTCATAAAACGAATATAATTGAATACAATCCGTGAACGGTTGCCTGGAATAGATCGCTCTAAGCGTCTAAGCGATACTGGCGACCCTATTGCCATTGTTAATGTCATATGTTCACTTTATCCCCATTATAGGTTTGCACTTGACCGCCATATCGTCTGATGTTAGGTGACGATGCGGTCAACGATGGAATGTTCACTAGAAGAAACTGATTTTATTTCGACTTGAAAACAGCAAGATTGTAATCATCGGAAAATACCCACTTTGACGTGTTCCACAGCCTAAACGTTCTTATCACAGATATTAATACATGACGTAGGTTTTTTAGTATATTTAACTAAGTCAACGGGTAGGTAACTTAACTGTGTATATGCGTTACCAGGACTCTTGGCAGAGTCCGCCTGGGGAAGGACCTCACCTTTGCCAGTCATTTTACCGCCAAGCAGTAATGTGCAGACATTACTGTGTTCCGGTTTGAAGGGCAATGTTTCCTGGGAAATTACAGGGCTTAGAGACTTTGATCTCTGGGTGACGAGCGCAGTGCAGTTCTAGGTAATGATTTGGACCCTTCATGTTCCAATAGCTGCGTGTCACTGTGCTATTATGTGGCAGGCGTGTTGCTTGCCACCATGCACACGGCCTGCTCGTCTCGTCACTCTTTATTTCAAAAAATACTCTCCTTGAAAAAGGGCGCCGCGGCCGAAACTAGAGTCGAACCATTTCACACATGAGTTACCCGTTGACTTAAATAAATATGTGTTACAACCACGTTAATTTTCATACTAAAAAATGTCTTGGAAAGTGTTCGCCACTATGAACATAACTCAGATTAAATTATGACGCCAAGTTGAGCGGAGCACACGGCGCGTACAAAGTACTTAGCAAGTTATGCCAAAAGTGCCCTACAGGAGTTTCGCCCCAAACGGCTTGGCTTTATGGCGCTAATAATGCATTACGGCCTCCACGTCCCATTCTCATATTAAAGTACTTTTTAATATTACATTACAGTAGTCTCTATGATTTCCCATCAGACCAGTAAGCTGTGGTTTTATTAGCTAGATTAAAATTTATAGATTTTATGTCAAATTTAAATTTTTAATTTCTTCTATGCTAAGCTAACAAACTGTTAATGATAACGATGTCTATTTTGCGAGCTGCGAACAGTTCGATAGAAAAAACGCCAAGGTGGTATTAGATCATGCAAATCAGAACACTCTCTGAACCGCATCCGATCAAAAACCGATTAGCTAGCAACTTTATGGCAATGTTTATGACTTCGAAATGTTTTTCGACCGAGGGTTTCGTTGCCTATGAGTCTTTTTGCACGTTTCTCGATCGATTCTAGAGCCTCCAGCTGATAAGCGAACCCGTGCGTGGTATAACATGAGCAACTGTTCAGACTTGAAGTAAATTCGCACCTTTGAGACGACACCTAGTTTTTTGGCAGCTAATCAAGCCCTGGACTCGTTGCAATAGCCTGGATTTAGCGTGTATGTAGTTAAAGTATCGTTCTAGATGGTCAGTTATCGGAGCAGTATATTTCAGTTTAAATTTACTTGTTTATGTAAAACATAAAATCACCTTGTTTTACAGTACAAAACAAAATCATAGAACAAATTCTAATGTGTGTGTAATATTAAACTTTGGCAAAATTTTGAAAGACATTGATGACTTATCAACACGCTACATACTAGCACGTTTCTACACCGTAAAACGATTGAGGATTAACATTTAAGAAGCAAGTTTAATATGAAAACTAATAAAGGCAATTGGATTAAAACTCCATCTACAGACAAACGCGTCTACTTAATCATAATAACGCCAAATCAAATACAAAGCTATTCCGAGCGAGAACAATTACCTAAACTGCTAACAACTTCGGAACTAAGAACAATTCGCTTCGTAAAATTCCATTTACATTGTAAGCATGTTAGATAAGCAACTCTCGACAGTTAAAAGACGTATTTAAAAGCATTTGAAGAAGTTTTGAAAGTTGGGATGTGGGTTGTTTGAGTTGCTACTCATTAAAATTCAATATTAGAGAAGTTGAGGTACTATTGATCGCAGGTGGCGACGACGCGGCGGCGAAGGGATACGTACTGGGAACGCATAAACAACGCACGAGGGACGCGCGGCGACAGCGTGGCGACGGCGACGCAACGCTTCGTCTACTAAACTTGGCGCCCAACGAGGGGCTGGCTTATGCAGCAAGGGAAGAATTTCTCCCTTCAGCCACTTTCGTAACCGACTGATTCGTAACCAGCTACGAAAAAAGATTTTTTTTCAGTGTTTTGTAACCAGTTACCAATAAACACTTATTTTTTCCGTTTTCATAACCTACCTATATTTGGTAACCAGTTATGAAAAAATACTTCCTGTTCTCTGTTATGTAACCAGTGATTAAAACCTTTTTCACTTTGATGAAACTAAGTAAACGAAGATAAGGTACGCTCTAATATAAAGACAGCATAATGTGCCGAAAATCTCACACAAGTATACGCAATGTGCACACAGCTTCACTTGCATCGTGAGAGACGTTTGAATGAATGACAAAGACATCATGACAAGTAGGCAGTAGGTGCAAATGAGATAGCTATTATACATCACATTTGTTTAGACATTTTTTTCGACAAGAATAGAAAGACATACAAAAAATGCACTGGCGTGAAAGAGACAAAATAGCCGCAACTAACATATCGCCGGTCGTGTTGCACTCTTACGCTGTATGTATATCTGTCTCTTTTTAGAAATGGCCAATTGTAAAATTGTTTACAACAGAAAAATAATTTTAGATGTAATAATCATTGAACTGTTATGGAAATAATTAAAGATTTTGTGTACTTACGCATGAAAAGTGATACCATGGAACTTGTTCTTGGTCTTTGAACTGTTTGTGCACCTTGCAAAAGCAGAATAAGACATTATTACGGCTAATATCGGATTTTTTTTAATTGTTAGCGAACGTCCACTCAACTTGTGGCTCCTGTTGCGACTGAGACTCAATCAGGAGACGTCACCTGATTTTACATTGAGATCGTAGATGAGCGCGTGCCGCTTCTTAGTGTTTTAAGAGTTCAATGATTACATTTAAAATTATTTTTCTGTTGTAAACAATTTTACAATTGGCCATTTCTAAAAAGAGACAGATATACATACAGCGTAAGAGTGCAACACGACCGGCGATATGTTAGTTGCGGCTATTTTGTCTCTTTCACGCCAGTGCATTTTTTGTATGTCTTTCTATTCTTGTCGAAAAAAATGTCTAAACAAATGTGATGTATAATAGCTATCTCATTTGCACCTACTGCCTACTTGTCATGATGTCTTTGTCATTCATTCAAACGTCTCTCACGATGCAAGTGAAGCTGTGTGCACATTGCGTATACTTGTGTGAGATTTTCGGCACATTATGCTGTCTTTATATTAGAGCGTACCTTATCTTCGTTTACTTAGTTTCATCAAAGTGAAAAAGGTTTTAATCACTGGTTACATAACAGAGAACAGGAAGTATTTTTTCATAACTGGTTACCAAATATAGGTAGGTTATGAAAACGGAAAAAATAAGTTTTTATTGGTAACTGGTTACAAAACACTGAAAAAAATTCTTTTTTCGTAGCTGGTTACGAATCAGTCGGTTACGAAAGTGGCTGAAGGGGAATTTCTAGCTGACTCATCCTATAAAAGAAACCGTGCCAGTCTATATAACTTAGATCTGTTAGTCTACTCATAGACAAATCTACGCAGAGTATACGGCACTTACTATATGATATAAGTACATTTTTTTAAAGTAAAGAGTGACGAGACGAGCTGGACATATGCCTGATGGTAAGCAACATGCCTGCCACATAACAGCACAGTGACACGCAGCTATTGAAACATAAAGAGTCCAAATCATTACCTAACACTGCACGGCGCTCGTCTCCCAGAGATCTAAGATTTTATATCTCTAAGCCTTGTAATTTCTCTGGAAACATTGCCCTTCAAACCGAAACACAGTATTGTTTGCACATTACAGCTTGGCGGTAAAATAACTGGCAAAGGTGTGGTATTTTCCCAGGCAGACTCTGCTAAGAGTCCTACCGCTACAAAAACACTATAAATCATAACCACTAGGAGTATCCCGTAGTTTTTCCAAACATCCAAATTTTGTATTTACAATATTAGTAGAATCACATTGGTAAAAATTACAATAATCACCAAAAGAAATCCTTAAATACTGCAAATTCCAAATTAGCCAGCATTGCCTTCGATAATGCAAACCTTACCATCGGGTGACTTTGCGGACAAACGCAAACCAGTATGAAATAAAGATTGTTGTGAAGTTCAAGTAGTGTACTAAAACATCAACGGGTAAATTGGCTACTTAAATATAATACGTAAAGTGAAATTGAATATTAAATCCATTATTATAAGTTCAGAAAATATCACCATAATACTGATCACTACCACACAATTACTTTTTAATTAACTTATATTTTCTCTCTCTCAGTAAGTTATATTTGTTGGATTTTAATTGAAAATGGATTAATTTAATACGCTGCTGAAACTGCACGAAATTCAATGAACATAATTGACGAAAATTATTTTAAACATTTTGAACAATCGACGTGATTGATTGATATTCGATTATTTATGCACGTTTGTTCTGAAAGAGCGATCAGTTAATCGATATTGAATATATTTACGGATAACTCTACCTCAATAGTAAGTTTAAACGTCTCTGTTGTTTAGGTGCTGTTCCTCAAGAAAATATATTTTCTGATTATCGCAAAATCATCATCATCATCATAATCAGCCCACATTCGTTCACTGCTGGACATAGGCCTCTCCAATGATACGCCACTCAGGCCGATCCTCGGCTTTACGTTTCCAACTGCCACCAGCTGCCTTCTGTAAAATAAGTCGTCACTCCACCTAGTCTCAGGGTCTAAATCGTAAAATAGTCTAAGTTATTACGCGATTCAGAGCCGTTGTGGCTTAGTGGTAAAAACATAAGTTTTCTTACACGTAGGTCGTAGGTTCGAATCCGTTCTCAATTTCGGAGTATTTTTCCAAGAGCATATGTACAAGGTTGTTATATCATTATTGGCTTAAACGATGAAGGAAAAAAACGTGAGGAAACCGACATGTTGCGCACATGGCGACAAGCGTAATACAGAGTTAAATTCCTACGGCAAGCAGTAACGTGCCCAGTGATGATTTCTGATGGTCCCCTTTAAAAGGTAAACTACAAAGTAAAAGAGATTAACCATCCTACATACGTATATACATATGTAGAGGTATTTGGTTGATCAGCGTACTGCTGTGGTAGGATAAAATTTGAAAACCTCTCGTTCAAATCTGATGATGCTGATGCAATAGCATCAGACATCAATTTTGCTCGTCGCTTTATGAAATCTTACAAAAAACATGCTCCATACATAGGTACATACTATCGAGCACACTCATATGTACGAAAATATAAGTTTACGGCTCTATAATGTTAGTGCAAATGTTAGCACACCGGTTCGATGTGCCCCTAATTTATTCTATAAACAAAGAGTTATTTAAACTTGCACGTGGAATAACAGCGCACCGTCATGTTTTAATCATTGCCTAATTAGTTGCAGGCGCGTACAACAAAATAATGTATTTACGTACCAAATTTAACGCTAAAATTAAACGCTACTTTATACGGCAACCTGTGCTTCCTTCATTTGTTTCATCGAACATACCTGGAACAACAAAATACGTTTATTAGCACAACAGATATTATAATTTTGCTGATATGTATATTTGTTATTTTATTAATGGATGTAAAAGTCTGGAAAATAAACTATTTCATTTCATTTCATAATTAGACTGTGTTTAATTATGCTTTTATAGGTTTACATTTGATCGCCATCTCCATATTAAGCGACGATGCGGTCTACTATGGAGCGTGAGACGAAACTGATTGACTCTCGATTTGAAGACACGAATATTTTATCTGATTTAACTCTTCGAAACTGTATTATTATTATTTTTTTTAATAAAGAGTGACGAGACGAACATGACATGTGCCTAATGGTAAGCAACATGCCTGCCACATAACAGCACAGCGACACGCAGCTACTAGAACATGGAGAGTCCAAATCATTACCTAGCACTGCACTGCGCTCGTCAACCAGAGATCTAAGTTGTTATATCTCTAAGCCCTGTTATTTCTCAGGAAACATTGCCCTTCAAACCGGAACACAGTAATGTTTGCACATTACTGCTTGGCGGTAGAATAACTGGTAAAGGTGGTACTTCTCCAGGCGGGATCTGCCAAGAGTCCTACTACAAAATTTATCCATAGCCCTTGAGTAGTTTTTGTTTAAAAATGTAAGAAACATCTATACAGATGTACAAACTTTCGCATGTATGGCAAAGGTGTGGTACTTCCCCAGGCGGACTCTGCTAAGAGTCCTACCACTACACACACCTTATAGCTTCTAGGCCACCACGAGCTTAATCTTAATGCATATAAGCTCAATGGGCAGTTAATATATTTTCCCCACATCTTTATACTCTCATACAAGTCGTAATTCTATCCATCAGTATTCTTATGACCAATTAAACTTTTTTAGTACTGTTGAATAGACGTAAATAAATCGACTCAGCGGGAAAACCTGGCCAGTATTATAGTGGTTATCACTTGATATGAATGTATTCGTTATATAGAATGTAATTGCTATAACTATTCCAACAACAATACACTTTTTATCACTTATAGGTTCATACTTGACGGCCACCTTGCCAGGTGTTAAGTTAGTGTGAACCAAATAGATGCTTTATAAAATTTGAAACATTTTACGATACTAAGAAAAACCAAGGCACGGAATAAACATCGATAGATGTTTAAAATATTTATTTCCAAGGTAACCATTTTAAGTTATCCCACAGATATGGCCGTCTGGATGCATCGGCCGTATATTGAGCGTCACTACACACCGTACAGCAGTCTGTCGGTTGAAGCTTGTGGCATCAAATCCACATTCATTTGCGGCCAGGAACTCTACTACGAACTATTCTGTGGCTAGGATCATTGTCAGTGGTATCGTAGCTGCCAGTTTGCAGCCTACTAACGTACTAACTTACCTATATACCTATTTTCCTATTATTTGTTGTTGGGCTTACATTTCAGCGAACTACAAACATTTTGTTATTGACAGCGGTTGTTGGTGTTGAAGTAAAGTAACAGAAAACTTGGTTACGCCAAATGAAGCATTTTCAACTTTATGTTTCACTAAATTTATATAAGTGGGCAAATGTCTAAAGGCCTGTTTACATTTTGATTAGTGCGAGTACGAGTGATTAGTGCAGGTGTTTAGTGATTAGTAGCAAACACGTGTGGACACCGATTGTCGCCATTACTCACTCGCACTCGCACAAATCAAAGTGCAAACAACCCTTTAGTCGAAGTCTGTCAGTCAATCTAAGATCCTAAAATGATAAATGTTGTAAATCTGGTTCTTGATATAACTGATCCAAGGGTAGCTGTTGCAATTGAAACGGCTACAAGTGTAATTGACTTACTAAAATCAAGTAATCAAGCATAATCAGTTTTCCAATAGGAAACTGAAAAAACTCATTAAAATTCTACTGTTACATTAATTATTTTAAACCGACTCAGGCGGCGATGGGAGGCGGAGGTAGAGGGGGGAGGAGGGGGGGAGGCTTCCGACTATAAACTGTTTATTGCCATTTTACTTACGGAACGCTATTCTCGCTTTCCTCGTAACATGTAATTCTACTTAGAGCGTTAGCCTGAAACCTATGAAACAATGGGAACGTGTAAGGAAATCTTATCAGGAGATATTTAACTTTCTGAGAATTAATTATTTCGTATCTTTCTCGAAACGAGATATTTATTATAATAGTAATTTAGCTGTAGATAATTTAGATAGATAGATAGATTAACTCTTTATTGTACTTAATTTAAAAATAAAACAAAAGTTACTTATGATAGAACCAAATAAAGTACCAATTGGCGACCTTATCACTAAAAGCGATCCCTTCCAGGCAACCATAGAATGGAAAGAGAGATTTGAGAATAAGGAGGAGGGAAGTACAAAAGGCATTTAGCTGTAGCATCCTACGATTTCACCCGCGTAATTCAATAATTAATCGCGTTATTGTCCCAGGACAAAAAGCAGCATGTGTTATTCCAGTCTTTTATCCATGTTTGCGTCAAAATTTATCCAGACCCCTTGAGTAGTTTTTGTTTAAAATGTAAGAAACATCTATACAGATGTACAAACTTTCGCATGTACAGGGTGGGCCAGAGTAAAGTTCACTTTTGAAACCTTTATAAAAAAAGACTGATAGTACTAAAACAATTTATTTAAAAAGTAACTTAATTTAACATTATTATAATTTATTTTTTGAAAATAACATCATCTAGATGTGCTCCCTCTCGCCGGGAGCACTCTTCCAAGCGGTGTTTAAAATTTTCAAAAACGCGCTGGCACGTTGCTGTTGATATAGCCGCCATTTCCGTTCGAATGTTTTCTTTCAAGGCGGTAATTGTCTCTGGTTTATTGGAGTAAACCTTATTTTTGAGGTATCCCCACAAAAAAAAAACCGGTGGAGACAAGTCGGGGCTTCGTGGTGGCCACTCGATATCACCCCTCTTAGAGATCACTTTACCAGGGAACATCTCCTTTACGACCTCCATACTGGCATTAGACGTGTGGCAGGTGGCGCCATCCTGCTGGAACCAAGTCAGGGAGTTGTACTCCTGCAGCCCAGCAAGAGTTGGTCTTAAAAAATCTTTTAGCATTTTGACATATCGCTCCGTATTTACCGTCAATGCTTGGCCGCTAGAATTTTCGAAGAAATAAGGCCCAATGAGCCCTCTAGCTGAAACCGCTGCCCAAACCGTCACTTTCTGGCAATGAAGAGGCTTTTGATGTTTGCGTGAAGGCTGTTCAGCGCTCCAATAACGGCAATTTTGTTTATTTACAAATCCGCTCAGGTGAAAATGGGCTTCGTCTGAGAAAAGGATGTTCCCGAAGTTGGAAAACCGCTCTAACATGATGGAAGAAAATCTCTCTCTTTTTGTATGGTCATCAGGGTTGAGTTGCTGGACTAATTGGATTTTATACGGATGAAGCTTTAAATCGTGTAAAATTCGTCGTAAACTGCTTCTTCAAATTCCCATAGCTGCCGAACGTCGCCGTGTAGAGAGTTCCGCATTTTGCTCAACAGATTGATTAACCTCTTCAATCGCTTGCACTGTGCGTACTGTGCGGGAACGACCTCGACGTTTCTTAGGAAGCGTCGAACCAGTTTCTTGGAACCTCTTTAGCCATTGCTTAAGTAACTGAGTGCTAGGACACTGGCGGATACTTCGTAAATTAAATTTTACTCTGAACTTACGCCGCGCAACAATATAGGAACGACCATTTTCGTAAAACGCTTGAATAGCGAACGCACGGTGCTCACCCGTGAACGGACTCATGGCGACTAAAAATTAAAAATGCGAGAGACGCGGCATCCGATCATACCCCGCGCACCCCGCTACCTGCCGCGAGCAACGATTTTTTTGACAAGGGAAAGTGAACTTTATTCTGGCCCACCCTGTATAATAAATACTAGTGGTGCCTGGCAGTTTTACCCGCGTAGTTCCCGTTCCCGTTATTTTCTTGGAAAAAAAGTAGCCTATGTGTTATTCTAGACTGTAATTTAACTGTATAACTCGATCCGTTTTGCGCTTCTAAAGTAATTAAGCAAGACACATCCAAACTTTGACAATTATTGTATTAGTAGAATATGTAATATAACACAGTCAAGACTCTAACTTATGCTAATAAAACATTACCTTTACATTTTTTCTAATTTTCTGACGCTCAGAAAGACAAACCTGTCTTTCGTCTTCCTGACTTTAGTCAGGCTACAGTGAGTGAGGCTTCAATGATGATCGTCCTAAAATAGAGCGCGCTGATTTAAAAATCGATTTACTTTCGATTTAAATCATCACTGACGAGTTGCCGGTCAAGAACAAATCTATTATTGATAAAACAATCTAAAATTAAAAAACTAAATCAAAACCAATATTCGTCTTTATCCACAAATCATGAAGAGTTCCCTGAACACGCGCAAAAATAACAAGTAACAAATCTAAAAGTAGCACAAGCTTTGAACCTCTTTGAAGCGGTTCAATACAATATTTCAACAAAGCGAAACCTAAGATTATGTGTCACAAGGGCCAGAAAGAAAACATGGCGGAAAACAGCTTGTTTACACAATCTATAAAACGCGATCTCGCACAAAAGAGCACTTGAATAGTGGAAACTTAATACTCTAACAAGTGAGGTGACTGTTTTACCTCATCTTTAAGATGAATAGTTCTATTTTCGGGGAACGTCATCTTACTCGATGTTATTGTTTTACATACTAACCAAATAGTGTTTTTGAACGAAATGTCACTGAATCGAGAATTTGCATGCATGAAATTGCGACGTGCGCTCTTGCTAATATTGGTGTAACTATTGTAATAATAATATTACGTACCTATAAACAAATTGATTAACAGTTCATTTTAAGAATTATGTTTTTTTTCTGATTGACACATTTTTTTACTTAGGATACAACATGACTTAGGTCAATTAATTTCACAGACTTACTGTAGAAAGAATTAGAAATTAGATTTTAATTAGAAATTACTGTTAAAGCAACGATTTAAGGCGACCACGGCAATCATGAGGACATAATATGTAGTTTGGAATCACCTACTAAGTCAGAGTATTTTTACAAGTGCAGCTGAATTTTGGATTTCCTGAAGGTGATATCAGACGATTCACTCGAGTGAACATTCACTCGAGTGAATGGTTCATTTTTGTTTCATTCCATGTTCACACGACTAACTGAGAATGACAAAGAAATGAACGTTCATCTGTTATTTACTTTAAATATGTCATCGGGTGAAGTCGTGCGTCTCGGAATCCGTTTAATTTGTGATCATTAATAGGTTTTATTTTATGTTTGATGCCTTCTTCAGAGGTTTAAATTACTAATTAGGGATTTTATAGCGTTTGTACGTAATGTTCTATCTTTGTATTCGTCAAGTTTGTGGTTCCATAAACATTGGTACCTAATTCTTAAAATGTTCCAAAAACAGCACCGTACTTTGCTCATTCCACTTGAACTTGAAATTTTGCCGCCAATTTTCCGCGACGCAACGGGACGTGCGTCTACTACCGAGCTCGAGACAAAATGCCCGAATCCGATTGAACGTTCTCTCTGTGTGCAGACGGTTCATTTTCCATTCATTCGTAGTTGGAGTGAAAGATGCCGAATGCCAAAATCTACTCAATACTCAATACTCAATCATTTATTGCTGATATTATGGTACATTAGTTGGTCTTATTTATAAGTACATGTCATAGGTGTCTTATGTAGTTACCATAATTACCCTGAATGGGTGTGGCAATATAATTTGTATCGTGCGGAGCGGATCGATTCATTCTATAATAGTTATTGATTTGTCGGTAAGATATTCGTCTATTGTATAGTATGATTTCTCGAGTAATACATTTTTTAAGGTTTTGACAAACTTTTCGTCAGAATTTATTTGTTTTAGTTTGTAAGGCAATTTGTTGTATATTTTTACTGACATTATATTTTATCTAACATCGTCGGATCGGTTCATTAATGAATTCATTCGGCACTCTCGTTTCATTTGGGGTTCAGACGATTCATTTCGAGTGAAAGATGCCAAATGAAAGACGAAAATGAAAGAAAAGTGAACCGTCTGATATCACCTTTACGGAGAAGTCAAAGTGTAGTGTATATACTGCACTTAACCACTATCTTGCTTGGTGCAAATCAACAATGCGGTCTACGATGGAGCGCGCTTACCAACAAATTCATCACTCGCGAGTTGCGTTTCAAAATATGTTCATTTATTTACCCTTTATGAAATCTTCTCATCAGTTTTTACCTTGAATAAATAAATACCTACTATTCAGTAATCACCATCACTTGGCCTCAAAAGAGATTTACAATGGCGGCTCGACGACGGTTGACCATTCTAAAGATAGTTTACGTCATAAGCGCATAAAGACGTTAAATATATATTTTACGGTTTCGCGCAAATCTGTACTCGAAAAAATATTCAGACGTGCAGGTTGGAATACAAACCTTGCGATTGGTGGTATTAGATCATGCAGATCAGTTGCACACTCTATTGTTTTTGCTACGAACTCATCATCATCATCATCATCAACAGCCCACTAAACGTTCCCACTGCTGGGACTCGGGGCCTTCTCTCGCAAGGAGAGAGTTAAGGCCATAATCCACCACGCTGGCCTAGTGCGGGTTGGCGGATGACACATGACTTCGAAAGATTCTAGGTACATGTCGGTTTCCTCACGATGTTTTCCTTCACCGTTTTAAGTTAGCGGCATTACGCACATGACTTCGAAAAGACAGTGGTGCGTGTGGGGTTTGAACCCGGGGTCTCCGGATCGGCAGCCGCCGTTCTCCCGACTAGACCACCGTAACTTGCTACGAACTGCCAACGGCTATTGCAATATTTTAACCACAGTGTTATTAGTGCAAGCGAATCACACACAGCGAAGACACCTTGTTGCATGAAAAATTGGTATATTTCAAGAACCCGCAACTTCGGCAGCGTGATGGATTAATAGCCTTCAATCTCTCCTTGTGAAAGAAAGTCCCAGCAGTGGAAATATAAAAAGTTAGCTTAGATAATAAGTCTTACGTAACTGTTTGCAAACGGCGCTAACTATTTTCAAAAAGACGACTCAGACAATACAAAATGCCTATCAATTTACCGCACGCCTAATCAATATCAGAACGCGACTCGAGCGAGCAGACCGATAAATAAAGTAAAATATAATCGGATCGGTTTCTTTTCGATGCCGATCTGAAAGTAATGGAAAACATATCAAACAGCCGACGGTATGATTAAATTCTTTTTCTTGTGATGCCCGATATCGTCGATTCGAAAAGGAATTCGCACCTACTTATTCGAGTGTAATAAAAAACTGTTTAAGTTTAATCGACTATGTTATTTTGTATTGCAAAACTTGACTTAAGTTATTGAGCTCAAACTCAATTTTGTCTCTTTGAGATAGTATTTTTTTTAAATAAAGAGTGACGAGACGAGCTGGTCATGTGCCTGATGGTAAGCAACATGCCTGCCACATAACAGCACAGTGACACGCAGCTATTGGAACATGAAGAGTCCAAATCATTACCTAGCACTGCACTGCGCTCGTCACCCAGAGATCTAAGATGTTATAACTCTAAGCCCTTTAATTTCTGTGGAAACATTGCCCTTCAAACCGGAACACAGTAATGTTTGCGCATTACTGCTTGGCGGTAGAATAACTGGCAAAGGTGTGGTACTTCCCCAGGCGGCCTCTGCCAAGAGCCCTACCACTACAAATTACAAATAGTATTACGTTACAACGTGGAGATCGGTATAAAAATACAGATTTTATTGTACCCGAAAATCTTATAGGATTTTGGCTAGCTATACAGATTGAGTAGAGCGACTGAGTCAAGGAATACGCTAGAAGTTACTTTATTTATAAGTCCATTATTAATTAATATCCTGCTACATTTGACGTCAGGAGAAAATTTTACTGACCTGACCGCCTTGATCGTTTGTTTCCAAAAAATCTTATGAGACCTCCCCCCCCATACATCTGCTCTTCTGCTCTTGGAAAATACAAGAGTTGCTGGTGAGATTCAAACCTATGAGCTCTCGATTGGGAAATTAGATGTTCTCACCAATAGCCCACCATGGCTTCACTAGACTACAACGGCTTTTAAAAATAGAAAATCCAGTTAAATTTATTTGAAGTTACGTCGCACACTAAGGAGGGTTTACTTACTTCTTCTAATCACTTAGCATTAGTTACCTATAGCAAGTTCTTTGCACCCGTAAAAAGCTCGTAAAAACTCCACTCGCATTTTGCATGCAACCACGTTAACGCCAACAGTAAAGCAGATAATGAGAGTAACTTAGTACCTAGTGCAGTACTAACTTTCTTATGCATATGTAGATGAATACTTTAGATAATAACAATACATTATGAGAAGAATAAAATTGTATACTCTGAGAGAATATGCACAAAGACCATCCACCCTAATATTTTATTAAAAGTATCCAAATTACTTTGTGTATTCATTTACATACGCATTCCTATTATTTGTAGGATCTAGAAGTTTCGTTACTCTTGGAATTTTACAGAATACCAGACCCCCGGGAGACCAGGATAAAGATGGCTCGATGTATGTACTTAATGTACTTAACAGATTGGATGATAACAGATCAAGATGGAGTAAAATAGAGCGAGGGTAGAGAGACCTTTGTCCAACAGTGGGCCCCATAATAATATGATGATTTTGACGTGAACATAACGAGCCAACACATTTTAATTCTTACTAAGGTTATAAATAAAGTTTAGATGATGGTTTGTGGATCACGTAGGGATGTATGAAGATGCAGCAGAGAGGAACGAATTAGTGATTTATAATAATAAGTGGCATGGTTATAATGTCGCAAATACAAGCGGCAGTAGTTTTCAGCTTTAGTATATATGAAAATGAATATATGCATTAAAGTTGCCATATTATCAATCTCAAACTAAAATAAAAAGGTTTAGGATCAACTACTTTTCTACTGCGGATTTAAATAAAATTGTATCTTTTTGTACTAAATGTTTTATTACTAGCGCAACCCTCAAAATAATGCGAGTATATCCGTGTGGGAGTATAGTACTAAGAGCTAAGTCAGTTCTGGTTGCTCTGCTTACTTGTATTAATCCTAAATTCTAGTTCAAATTACATGTCTAAGCACTATTAATATCCCAGTAAGCCTTTGGCTTAGCAGAGTTGTACCGCGGTCATCATAATCCTATTGGGAGTTCGTCTGTGCAGTCGTTTTAAGCCCTAAGAATCTTGTCTTTAGACTAGGAATCATTTCAATTCGATTATTCTCCTTTGTCCTTTATCGACTAATGCGAATGTTAAGATGTTTATTGCTCAATCAGGTTGAGACGAACTTCTTAGCATTCCATGGATTCACAAAATTTTAACCTTATAGTCTGGAAAAGCACATAGAAACTTTAATCCCTCTAAATAATAAACTAATAAAAATATAGTTGCCTGGGAAATAGCCTCTTAAGAATTATCATCTAATTACAAATAACCTGTACCTTGTAAAAAATATGTAGGCAAAATCATAGGTAGATACTATTTCGGTATACATACGTACTACGCCAGTTATTCTACCGCCAAGCAGTAATGTGCAAATATTACTGTGTTCCGATTTGAAGGGCAATGTTTCCAGAGATATAATATCTTAGATCTCTGGGTGACGAGTGCAGTGCTAGGTAATGATTTGGTCTCTTCGTGTTCCTAATAGCTGCGTGTCACTGTGATGTTATGTGGCAGGCATGTTGCTTACCATCAGGCACATGCCCTGCTCGTCCCGTCACTCTATACTATAAAAAAATGGTTGTCTGTAAAGTCGGTTTACTGACGATAGTTAAACGTGACAACGTCTTAAGAAATCAGTACGCTGATAGCGCGAGTAGTGATACTGCTCGACTCGGCGGGTGGCGCCCTCAGCGCTCAGCTTCGTCCGCATGGCACTGACGACGAACTAACGGTAACGTTACATGACGTCATGTTTTGCGGGCGTGCAGCCGGCTTCACCGAATTATAAGACGTTTTCACGTCAAAATGTACTTCTAGTGCATCTTAGCAGGCTCACTATCGACTGTTTTACGAGGCAGGTAAAAAATGAATAGTCTTGTAATAAATCCATCATTATAAATTTTAAAACATTCATTACGACCCTCGCAGCTATAATTTATGAGACAAAAGCTTTCTTGCGTAAGGTCAAAAGTTCAGAAACAAACGTACCTTTTTATCTTTTTAAAGTCCATTATTAATAAGGAAAACTTTTCCTCCGATGTCCGTAACGGTAAGTAGGTGCGTACCGGTTATTTTATTTGTGTTAAATTGTTATTGTTGTGTTTTTCCATTGTGTGAGCCGTGACTTTCATGTTTTTGTAATTGATGAGCGTTTTATGATGTTTCATTTTAATGTTCTTCTTGTTTCGGTGTTTAAAATTGGACAATTTTTATTTATTTATGTCGTCTACTGTAAACACCTATGTGTACTTGTAACGTGTGTGTGGCGTTCGTAGTGGTAGGTCGCTTTGCAGAGACCACCTGGGAAACTACATCTTTGAAACTTATTCTACCACAAAATAGCAATGTGGAAATGTTAATGTAATCTGGTTTGAAGGGTAACGTTTCTAGATAAATTACAAAGCAAAGATAAAAAATATATAATTCAAAACGTTCTGCATTGATTCAGCTCTAATGCTGACACGATATACTATCCCTTTCAAAGATGATTCGATATATTTCTTGCGCCTGTAAAATACCTGCGACTACAAGAAAACCATGTTTGAAACGAATACTTTATACCATAACTATTATAAACTATAATAGTTTAAAATAACATAAAAATAATTACCCAGGCTTATTATTTCAATAGTAATGATCCTACTATCTTACTTCTTGCTTTTTCTACAAAAATTATTAATACGATCATTTGTAATAATGTACGTTTATTACTCTTTTATACAAAAACTATTGAAGGGATCTGGATGAAAATTGGCACACAGATAGATAACAGTCTCGTATAACACATAGACTAATTTTTATTTCGGGACAATATCGAGATCGGAGACTACGTGGCTGAACCCGCGAGCCACTTTTACTTTGAAATGAAATGAAAATAGTTACCCAAGTTTCTTATTTCGACGAAACAGATAACAAAATAAAATGATAATTTAATATTACAGCTTTAGGTTCAGATAGCTGGGAGCGGAGAGTCGGAGAGGCAGAGGTGACGTTCACGCCGACGTCCGGTCCCGGTATAATTTCCACATTTATAACGTACATCTCGCAGCTATTTCCAGAACTCTCGCTGTAGGCTCTAATTAAATTTTACTAAGTTTTGTTACTAAAGGTCGTTTATGTACCTACAACATACTGGCTAGATACTGAGAAATAAAAAGAAATCAGCGTGAGTTTCTATTTCAGTTATTACGTTTACACTTGACCGCTATTTCGCCTGATATATAATGCTGGCGATGAAAAGCGTGTTTATTTAAAAGAATCCGATACTCTCGACTTGAAGATGAGGGAAAACGCTCTCAAGCAGCGCATTCCACAGCTAAGACGTTTTTAACAAAAAAGTAGAGTCAAACGTACTCGTTCGAGTCTTTTTACTAAGTTACGGCTGGTATTCCGCTTCGGAGCCCCTGGTTCGAATCCCACGCCCGCCTTTATGTTTTTGAAGTAATGTGCTTAATAATAATATAAACATAACATAATCAAAACAAAGGAAGAAAATATCGTGAGGAAATCGACATGTTCGTAGAATCTTTCGAGGTCATGAGTTGTCTACCAACCCGCACTGGGCCTGCTTCGTGGAATGGCCTTGACACACTCTTTGCGAGAAAATACCCCGAGTCTCAGCAGTGGCAACATTTAGTAGGTTTCTTATGCTAAAAGTAGCAATATTGTTCACATTGATGAGAAGAGCGCATCCCTATACATAACTCTATATTTATTATAGCCATCAAAATGAGGAACACAGAGGCGGCAGAGATGGGTCGATGACGTTTATGGCGGCGTTCGGTGCCCGCATAATTCGGACATCTCGCCCGAAGTGCCGCACCGCACACATTCTACATACATACTACATTGTAGAGTTATGGGGTTAGTTCCCTTGCTGCCATCTGTTTGCCGCTTTTTGCTATAGTACAGTAACTTTAAACATTACCGTAGGCGTTAAATCCGGTAGATCTGATTTTTTGCAGACTTGTTTATGATGTTGGCCTAATGATTGTCCCAAGTTTGTGACCTCGAGCGACGAACGCAACATTGTCAAAAATCGAAAAAACCGCGAAAAAAATCGTTTATTTTTCAAACTTTAGCGATTATTACCCTAAACGACTAGTTTTTGTAAAAACTTTCTTATGGCGTTTATAAATTAGATTAAATTTGCTACAATATGATACTAGAATTGTCTCTGTACTCCCAATAGTTTCTGAGAATAAGTCTTTCAAAGTTTATAATTTTTTTCCTACTTCGCAATTTTTAGTAATATTTTAACTCCTACTTGACCACTTTGTGGCACAGTTACGGCGGTTTTTAAACCCCGATCAAAAAAAGAGGTGTTATAAATTTGACGTCGAAGTATGTCTGTCTATCAGACAGACACACATACAGGTCTGTCTCTATGTGTATCCGCCTGTGTGTGTATCTGTCTATGGCACCGTAAATCTCAAACGGATGGGCCGATTTCGATGCGTTTTTTTTAATTTGAAGAAACATTTTTGTGTTGATGTTTTGAGCTATTTTTGGTTAATATCGATTCAAGATGGCCGCCTCCACCAAATGGCAGACCAAATAATTTAATTCAAAATCTACCTCAATATGGGTATCAAATGAAAGGGCTTGACTAGTAGAGTACTATACAGTATAACAAATTTCAAATCACAAAATGGCGAACTCCATTTTTTTTTTCACTAATGCCTTATTATGGGTGTCAAATGAAAGAGCTTGACTAGTAGACTACTATACACTATGAACAATTTATATTTATACCATATCGAGGTAGTTGTGAAAAAAGAAACGTATTTCGTCATTTTGTGGCTGCGGTCATCATATATTTGAAATTTGTCATAGTGCATAGTAGTCTACTAGTCAAGCCCTTTCATTTGATACCCATATTCAGGCATTAGTGGAAAAAAAATGAAGTTGGCCATTTTGTGATTTTAAATTTATTATACTGTATAGTACTCTACTAGTCAAACCCTTTCATTTGATACCACATTGACGTAGATTGTGATGAAATATTTGGTCTGCCATTTGGTAGAGGCGGCCATCTTGAATCGATATTAACCAAAAATAGCTCAAAACATCAACACAAAAATGTATCTTCAAATAAAAAAAACTGCATCGAAATCGGCCCATCCGTTTGAGCGCTACGGTGCCATAGACAGATACACACACAGACAGATATACATAGAGACAGACCTGTATGTGTGTCTGTCTGATAGACAGACAGACTTTGACGTCAAATTTATAACACCTCTTTTTTTGGTCGGGGGTTAAAAACCGCCGTAGGAGTTAAAATATTGCTAAAAAGTGCGAAGTACGAAAAAATATATAAACTTTGAAAGACTTATTCTCAGAAACTATTAAGTGTACAGAGGCAATTCTAGTATCATATTGTAGCAAATTTAGTCTACTTTATAAACTCCATTAGAAAGTTTTTACAAAAACTAGTCGTTTAGGGTTATAATCGCCAAAATTTGAAAAATAAACGATTTTTTCGCGGTTTTTTCGATTTTTGACAAAGTTGCGTTCGTCGCTCGAGGTCACAAACTTGGGACAATCATTAGGCCAACATCATAAACAAGTCTGCAAAAAATCTGATCTACCGGATTTAACGCATCCTACTCCATACATTCAGGCGACAAAGTTACTGGACTAACTACTACAAAGTTTTAGTACCCGATAAAACGGCGTAATACTAACGCGCTTTAAAGTTTTATGTATTTTTAGACCCTCATAATATAACTCGACAGAACTACATTCCTTGATAGGAAACCAAATTTTGTAAAGGGACAGTTTTTCAGAATCTAACGAAACTAGGAAAGAAGTTCGACTACTTTTTTTACTTTATAGTTACTTAATCCTTAATATGCTAATTATTTTACCGCTAACCAGACGCAAATTACGGAGTTCTAGAGGAAATTTGGTGTACAACGATTTAAACCATCTTATTGATATCTCAGAGTGACGAACGTATTGCAGAGCTGAATAGAGTTTAGAGTATAGATGAAAAGAGTCTAGACAAAGATTCGTGGCAATGGTAATGAGCAGCTGTTTTACTCATGTTCGGTCGTCTGTCTTTCTCTTCTTGTTCTGTTGCGAAAAATACGACCAAAATAATTAAATAATTAAAAATGTTAAATTTACATTATCGTTTACTTTGGTTTGATGAGTTAAGCATGTCATGTTTTTGTTCAACCACCTGAAAAATAAGTGTCTAAAAACTGAAAACACCCACAAAGATCTTATTAGTAGTCTTATTTACATTCATGAAAGTATTTTAATGGAAATTTGCTTTTTCACAGATCTTGATAAGGTTTCGTCGCTACAAAATAAGAATTTTAACAAGAAATGTTTTTGCCTAAAACTTATTAAATTGTTAATTTCATTTAAGTTAGCACACAATGCAAAGCCGAGAACTAATTGGGCTATGCTCAGGATTGTCGTCTGACAAATAGAAAGTATTACTAGGTACATACACACATACTATCCAATTATTTTTCACAAGTTAATCGAAACACATATCTTTCAATAGATTTTGTAAATTGTTTAGGAAAAATGAGAACTAATTTTGCATAATGTTATAACAGGGCTTGGTTTCTATGCCGTAAGTCATGATTCCGACGCGCATTTTCATTAGCGTTCCATTGCGATGCATACATGTATTTTGCACGGAAATTTGGAGAGACGGTGCGACTTCGCATATTCGCTCTCTCACTCGCTGTTTTGAACTCATTTTTTAAAATTTGATCTTGATGTTAGTTGCACAGCTAAGTCTTTAGCTGTGCATTTAAGCTCACAATTCATCGATAATATCAGCAACACTCAAACACTTACACTGATATAGATTTTTGGAAGTATATAGGTAGCTTATAGAAATCCAAAGCACGAATAAATTTTATACAAATTTAAACAATAATGAACATAGCACAACACATATATAGTTCCAAACTAAACAAGCTTGTTGTATGGAAGATCGATAACTGATACAAAACTTATATAAGTAAATACATACTTATCATAGATACATTCAAACGCCCAGACAAGGAACAACGAGGCCTTCCGTGTCCTTTGTGACGCTCTACTACACATGAGGTCATAACACATCCTTTATTTTACCCTCAAACGCTAATTGCTTCCTCCGGGATAGCGGGTAAGCCCGCAAGGTGGAACTAGTTCAGCAATAAGTAAGTTCAACATTCTGCGGAGTTCCATTGGCGAGTCATTACGTACTAGAGACAATAAGCCGTCAAGGGTGCTCCGACGACTCGCTGGCCTTTGACATGCCCTATTTAAATAAATTCGCAGCAACGAATGGCCTTAAACACCTATTGTACTGCGGTTGCTTTTATTAAAGTTTGCTTCGTTTTGGTTAAATTACCATTGTAATGTTACGAGGAAGTCATGTTCTGTTCACTTCATTCTGGTGTTAAAGGAAAGACGTATGATGCCATGATATACAAACAGTACAGTAAATAAATACTCAAAAATATGTACCATTGATTAATCCAGTGTACAGAGTAGATATTCCGATAATTAGAACGAAGAGGGTGTGTTCAGGTGAGCTACACTTGTACTTTTTTGTCGGACTGCTCGTAGTTCGAAAAAACATCAACCACGTAGCGATCATTGACGTTCCAAAAACTCGAAGAAAGAAGTAAAACTCCGGTTTCGTAATAAAACATCTAAACTTTAGAATGAGTTGCGTGCGTGGGTATTTCGTGATGGACATCACCTGAGTGTCTTCAAATCTTAGTATCATCTTCAAATCTGTGTTTAAAATTAGTGTGACTCGGTTTTTTCTAGGTTAGCGCGCGCTGTCATTGGGCTCTATCATCGATGATGCCGTCTACAATGGACATGCTATCTAAAAGAAACAGATTCACTCTCAATTTAAACCAAGATTTTTGGGAAAAATCTACTCAGCCAACGCATTCCACAACGTTCTTCTTACTAAAGTGGAGTCAAACTTGAGACCATGTAACTTTTTCGAGCTACGAGCAATACGAGCATGATACAAAAGGGCAAATGTGGTATTAAGTCTTGCAAATCACCTTCTTGCAAAGCACATTCTCTAAAATGTACATATATTATGTGTGTATGTATGAATGCGTTTACTAGTTCCAGATAATAATTACGTAAACATAGCGGTCTGAATGCCACAACCGGTGAAATGAAGCTAATTAATGTCTGATTCCCGTGCATCCGTACGAGGTAGGTACTGGCTGTTGCGGTGGCGCCGTGTGCCCTTATCGCGGCCGACCCGTCGCGTGACGGCCAACCAACCCGGAATATTTACCGTCAACAACCAAATGAGGAAGAAAACGTAAATAGATTAATTGAATCAGGGCTACCATGAAAGTTTTCGATGCATAAATAACTGTCGGATAGCTGATAGTTTCGTAGTTCTATTTTAAGCAGGGTAAGATAAATTTACCCAAGAAAATGTATCCGGTTATCACGCTTTGATATGGGCGATAAATTCGGTCTGAATCTAGTACTTATACCTATTAAGTATGGAGGTTAAATATTGCCCATGAAGCTAAAGAAATCGCACACAAACAATAAAATCACAAGTCACTTCAAGACAATTACATTTTCGTAAACCGCGTCGTCGCTTAACATCAGGCGAAATCGTGATCAAATGTAATCCAATAAGGGTAATAAAAAAGGTCATCATAAGATATTTACTCTGACAGTCTACCTTCTAGCCATTCTAACACAAGCTCGTCTACACATCATAGTCATTATAACTGTACGTAATTAGATGTTGCGGTCGCGGTTACGCTGGACATTTCTCATTACATAGCATTCCTACGTCACGTGTCTTCTAGATTCACGCAAATCGTCATTAATGAAACACTATAGAGGTGACAACCGAGTTTGCGGGTTGGTAGATGATGTAGTGACGAAGAAAATAATGCGTATAGAATCAAACGCGTACAGACTAACCGAGCAAACAGAACTCAGTGAAGATACAAATCTTATTTGTAGTAAATATGGTACCTAAATATCAAACTCACACGGTATGTGCACATTTAATACGGTGCAGTACGGTAAGGCGTACAAATGACAATAATTAAGTGAGGAAATTTATAAATTGTATGCAAGTTATGCTACGGAAACACAGAGAATTACAGATAATGTAATATTAATGATATAATATAATAATATCATATATCATCATCATAAATAATATCATATGATATAATTCCCACAGCTAAAAATATGTTTTTTTTATCAAATACATGGCAGTAAAATAAGCGAACGATATTGCCATAAAAGCTAACGTTGTCATGGCGCATTTTAATCGAATTTCGAATTTATCGAAGAAACTGAGTCAAGTATAGGCCGCCAAATGCGGTTAAAACTTAAGTCATACTTGACCGACCCGTTGTATATAACTCGTCAGTCATTCAAAAATAAGCGAACAATTCATCTTAACGAAACATAAACTAACATAACTAAACATGAGTCGTTCAGTAGTCATCAAAGATGCTACAACAAACATTTTAAAATTTAATTGCATTTTATTTTTTCAAAATCACGGCATCTAGTTGTTTGTCTCTAAAATTGTTAAGTAACATGGAATAGGCCAGCAGAGGATCCACATTCTTCCCGTGATGATGATATAGTGCAGCATTAGCAGAAGGCTTGAGGTCGACCCCTTGATCACGTCGCTACATCAATCATGCAGACCTACAAATAGGGGTGCGGGCTAAGTCACAAGCACACACGGTATTGGGGATGAAATTGGATCCATAGTAACCAGAAAGTTTTCTATCACTGAACATCTCATTCCATCTTTGTATATTAAATATGTATTTACAACTATGTAAGTATTATATCCACTATCTGGCCGCCATAGAACAAGCTTTCCTTAGTTTGGGGTCAGATGGTGGTATGTGTGAATTGTCCACCAATATTTATTTATAATTGTTTTTTTAATGCTTCAGTAAGTAACCAGAAAGGTTTCTTTCAATGAATGTCTCATTCCATGGTTTTTTTTCATGCTCCATGATTGTTTTATGGCCATTGCATATTTCTGGAATGTTTATATCGCACATACTTTTTAACCGACTTCAAAAAAGGAGGTTTCTCAGGCCTGCTGATAAGTACCATGCCTGTCCATAACTTCACTGTGTCACCTAGCTATTGGAACACGAAGAGTCCAAATCATTACTTAAAGGGGACCTCCCCTTTAAAAAAATTAAGCGAAACCTGAGATACTCTAAGTCACTTTTTCTATTAAAAACTTGTATAGTCTATAAAGCTATTTCAAATTCTTTAACTATGTACATTATGACTACTACACGGGATAAGTAATAGCTTTACCGTACCGCTCTAAACTTTAATGCATTTTATATTAAAAAGACTTGAACCATTACTGCCAACTTATATCTAAAACTTGTCCAGTAGGTGAGGTGGGTATTAAAACCGTTTACGGAGTGCAATTAAGTAATAACGTTATAAACCGGTTAAAAGGCTACAAAGTTTCATCCTAGTCTAGCATTCTATCCTGACACTGACACCTGATTCTATAATAGCAAGACTCATAACACAAAACATTTAATACTTTAACAAAACGACTCTACGATGACGTCATGCGTCATAAAAATGTGATTACAAACCATAAATAAATTATAGTAAATTATAGTATCATATTATAGTAAATAGCGTCTAGCGTCGTAACAAGACCATGGTTCAAGTTTTACCGAAACCTGTTCTATATTATGAGTTATTTTTCGGCAGAAGCGCTGTGAGTCGAATAATACAGTCAAGTACTATCAGAACAGTGCTTCGGTTAGAGTATGACGATATCAGAATACAGGCCCTGGTGCAAATTATAACTGTACATAACCGCTGGCCGCCTATTGCCTGGTCGTAGGCTTCACTGATTAATTGAGCTGAGGCGGCGGCGGTGGCAGGACGTCGACCCGCGGCTGCCTTGTTTGGTAACTAGCCGCGAGGGACGCGTGACGGATGTCACACATTCCCGCAATCACCTCGTCTATATCACGGATCTGAGATCCTGGTGTCAGTTCGCCAGTTGCGCAGAATAACTCTGCAACGAACTCCATCAATATTGAACTTCTGAACGCCGTACGCTTCATTTGTTTTTATTATTACGAAGTGTACGGTTCTGATAAAACAAATTTACATTTATAGACTCTATAGACAACAACACGGCTGCTTAAAACAGGTCAGTGTGACGACATAGCGACTCGAAAAATGGCAATTCACATCTCAGTCTGGAATTGCACTGTGCTCATCATTTGAATTAATAATTCTGTACCTATCGGTAATTTCTTTGGATGCCGTCTAAATCCGAAAATAGCAATGATTTCACATTAGGTACTGTTTGGCAGTGATAAATGGCAAAGATGGTGATGGTTCTAGAGGTAGACTTTCTAAATGCATACCACTCCGAAATTTTACGAAAATATAATGCCATCACTTTATCTCTTCTCTTAATCTTCCAAAGAACGGTGATATTTTTTGTTTTTTCCTACTCTTTAATTATAGTCCACAATCATACCACAAATCATAAAAATAACTTAAATAATATTACACGCTGAGAGTGGACATGACACCCCTTACTTAATTATCATCGTAAAATTGCAGCAATATTGAAATGGGCCGTATAAGCGGTTCACTCCGAACATTACACTCTGAATATTGGCAATGCATAAGTTTCAATATAGGAGCTCATTTCAAAGGCAACGAACGAGTTTATTACGGCAAACATGACTCATAAAGCCAGATAACTGGGCTAATAAAAATCCTACCCCTGGTTGCGTGCCGAACTCGGGCAGTCGTAGCCGAGTCCTATTAGATGACCATCGCACTCTGTCTCGCGGCATCCCCATGCGAGCGACAGAGACAGACTACCGCCACATTTGGATCCTAAACAACAATAAAATCGACGGCAAAAATAGCGCACATCGCCTACAAATTACTACCAGTGAAACATGTTTCCTTCCAAAGATATATGGCGCTCTTCCGCGGAAGGCGGCGGATCTCGATAAATATTTGCTTATAACTTGATTACTGCGGAGGCTTTGATGGCATCAAATTTACTGGGACTCGGGAACAGGTGATGTCGGAACATTTGTTCAACAGGCAAGGTAAAAGGTCCTTGTAATATTTAATTATTTAAGCGGATTGAGAACGTATCTGTAGGGAGAGTTTGATAAGGGACAGTTTAACTCTCAACTTTTATTGCGTTAGCAATACCGTGTCTCGAAAGAAAATTTAGAGTAGGAAGGTATATCTTAGATGAAGAATAAATAAATAGATGAGGTTTTTCCGCGCGGTTCTTTTGTACCAATCGTAAGCAGATGAGGTGTATGTTAGCAATGGCGACATAGTGATGTGCCGCGAAAAAAGTATGACACTTCCACAAGAGCGACAAGACTAGAGCGATCAGACCCGTGCTTTCGGTGTAAAGCGTTTGTTCTAACTCTATACGTAGTATTTGTAAGCTGTTTGGTTTTTACATTTACAAGTCAATATTAAATTTCAGCACACGTCTCCCATGGCGCCGCCACTTGTCTTCTTAACACGGCTTTAAAATTAAACACAAACACCCCTAAACTAACCATTGTCGCAATAAAGCTTAACCTGAAATAGAATTGAATGTTTTTACTGTCGCCTGAACGTGTGAAACACCCCTTTATAATATTCACGAGGGTATGTACGCGGCAAAAATGTGCGGTGACCTCAAATGAGGCTTTTTCCCGGCGGGCCTGCGGGGTCAATTTGCCAACACTTTGACCCTAAAGGTGGCGCCCAAATTATCTTTGGGACACCTTGGAAAGAGGTCACCGTGTAATAAATAGTTAAGCTTGAGTTAATGGGTCCGACGTTAGTACGCAGTTGTTTGCGGCTTAGAATACTACGCGTGAACGGGACATATTAAAAGCAATAATTTTAGAGTACCCGGCCACCGCGGAGAGTCGGTTTGTTGAACTCCCTTAATGTTCTGCACTCAATGAATAAAATTACGAAATTTAGAAGTAACCCTCCAAAACAGCATTACAAATGTAAGGCGTTAATATTGTTTTCATGCAAAAAAGTTTTCAGTTTTCAAAACGGACAAAATAAACGAAGTGAAATATAGAAAGTTTTGACAAAAATAATAGAAAACTCTTTGTTTCTAAAATCAACGTTGTGGCCCAACTATTTGCTCAGGGTTTGAGTGAAATCTTTTGTGAGTTGAAATCGAGGTCCAATATGCAAAATCTTTGTGCAAAGACAAATCGGAATGGGAATTATTATCGTTTAAGAAATCAAATAAACTCATAGACAAAATTGAGCATTAGGCATTAGGTTATCTTACGGTGTTTAGAATCCTAGTCAACGTTCATGGGATGGCCTACGAGGAAAGATACGAACTGAACTATTTTATTTAGCAGACTAGCGGCCCGTTCTGGCTTCGCTCGGATTATAACCTAGATACCAACTGCAGCGCCATCTGCCGGGCTGATTTGTTAATCTGAACCATCCAGGGCCCTACACAGACGGATACAAAAAAACATTCAAATCGGTCCAGCCGTTCAGAAGGAGTTCACTTACAACGTAAAGTGGCATTGATTTTTATTTATATAGATTAGGTTACGCGAATAATAATAGATATCGGTGGACAATTCATACACAACATGGCGTGTGTGAATTGTCACAGAATGTGTCTCCACGGCGTTGACTTGCCGACCGGTGCGGGAAAACATCAGCTAAACATCATCCCATTACAAACATCAGTTGTACCACCAACATTGCAAGCCGAGGACTTACACTTATCGATACGCCATCTTATTTTATGGATGTTTTAATACTCTTGCCAATGGTTTTAAAACTAAAGTTACGAAGAGCGACAACTACATCGAATTATTATCAACGCCCGACTGCGGAATTCAGATGAATGGAAATTGCAAATGCAGGAAATCATACAAATTGACAACTTTGTTTCTTCAAAGTCAATTCAAATAGAGAATTGGATTAGGCCAGGCTAGCACTCGGCTTACAAAATTCAGACAGACAATGTTGAATGTACTCGTAGTAAAGTAACTGTTGCGTTTAACATCTACGCAAATTATACAGAGAGCCTACCCAATCGAATTCAGTGTAAAACCATTACGCCAAACATTACACTACTCAAAATGTGCAGTTCTGCACATGTTCGTAAGGAGCATCTGAAGAACTGCATCTAAGTTAATATTATTAGTATACCTATATAAATATAAATTAATCAAACTTACGACAATTTCGACGCAGACAAAGTCGAGACGGGCCGTAATAGTGTATATTTTATGAATTCTAGACTCTCGGCAGTAAATCTCGAACTAATTATCTCCTTCTACATCGCGCTCAAACGCCGCTCTTGGCTTGAAATTACTCGCATATAAAATATTCAGTCCCCCGAGTCAACTTGGCCTCGGCAATTTGTATTGTGTCAACCGGCAGTATGTCGGCAGCTCCAGGGGACTGAACCCCGCTGAATGCGGTAACACGTAGTCGGGCATAATTACAAAAACAAATGTCCAAGTCGTTGACTCGAGGACATGCGCTGTGCCCGCTCTAGCATGAAGAGAGAAAGCCGGACCGAGCCGTCATGCCATCGGGAATGTACGCAAATCGGGTTTCATTTTCTATACAACCTTGAATAATTGCGAGGGGAAAGTAAAAAAGAATAACATAGAACACGGCATCCGATCCGCATACCTGTTGGCGGCACGCGAATGCACCGCCGCTGCGCTTCAGTTTACGCCCTCCGATCGCTGATTTATACTACACTAGCGACCCGCCCCAGGTGCACCGGTGCAATGCTGATACTAAATTTACGTATAAAATAGTTATTGTGGGTTATCCCTAAGAGATAGACATATTTCAGTAGACTTTTTGTAGACCTTTTTAAGGTGTACAATACTGCAGTACATTATTTTGATCTATCTCGTAGAGTTCAGCCAGCGTTTGCAATTTAAGCGCAAAAATTGTGTTTATTTATGACATCGTTTTAGAAATCTTTAAAATTATCATGTATCATTATGTCTCTTTACTATACTATGCATGTATTCCACAGAAAAACCTTCCTTTTGAATCACTCTATCTATTAAAAAAAACCGCATCAAAATCCGTTGCGTAGTTTTAAAGATTTAAGCGTACATAGTGGTAGGACAGAAAGCGACTTTGTTTTATACTATGTAGTGATGATGTCAAAGAAAATAAGAATGAGTTCAAAACATATGTGGAACGGAGATCTAGTATTCAAAATAAAAGAAAGACCCGAAAATGTTTTCCATTATTTAATTTAACACGCCAATAAAGTGTTTGTTTTTTCAACACTTTATGCAATTAATTGCATTTTTATTGTACTTTCAGTATAGTTCCAAGTTACATTCTAGGGATCAAGGCCTCAAATGGTCTAATGGAAGACTAATAAGTACAATGTTACGCTACGTGGTGTTGTAAAATGAAAGTGAGAAATAATTTTAAGATGCTTAAAGAGTGTAATTGTTTAGAAAAATATCGTTCTAGAGATTTCACTTGTAGATAAACAACTACAAATAAACAAAGCGGAATGCGCCATTACACTATTATTAATACCGTTACAGCGTCATTACTTACATCACAATGAGAAACTGTAACTATAAACACTGTATTTAATTGTCTACTGCTGAATTCATAGTTAAAAAAATTTGGTGTCAAGCGTTTTCTCAATGTACCTTTACTTTTAATTTTACAGAATTTACTTCGCCGTAAACAAATCTATAATAATTTTTGTAGTGGTAGGACTCTTAGCAGAGCCCGCCTGGGGAAGTACCACACCTTTGCCAGTTATTCTACCGCCAAGCAGTAACGTGCAAACATTACTGTGTTCCGGTTTGAAGGGCAATGTTTCCAGAGAAATTACAGGGCTTGGAGATATCACATCTTAGATCTCTGGGTGACGAGCGCAGTGCAGTGCTAGGTAATGATTTGGACTCTTCATGTTCCAATAGCTGCGTGTCACTGTGCTGTTATGTGGCAGGCATGTTGCTTACCATCAGGCATATGTCCCTTTCATCTCGTCACTCTTTATTTATTAAAAAAGAAAGTGTAAAGGTTTTTTGTTTGAACGAGCTAATCTCAGGAACTACAAGACCAATTTCAAAAAATCTTTCACGTTGGATATGTACGTGATCCCTGAGTGCTATAGGCTATATAATACGTGATACGGGCGAAGGCGGGGCGGACTGCTAGTCTTTAGAATATAGGGGGTGAGTATTAAACTTGCCTATAACGTTGAATATATTTATGTCAAGCGTTTTCTGAATATTAGGGATAAAATATAAAAAGGCAAATTTTTAATATGTCTATATAGGAAATAAAAAAAATATTTATTATGTAGACTAACTTAGCCTTAGTACGAAACGAAACATAAGCTGAGTTCTCTATTTATGTTCCTTTTGAATATGTTCCTATTATTGAACTCTGATTTAAGCCAAAAATTTGAAAGGTGTTTAAACATAGAAGTAATTTTCAAACTTTAAATAAAGCTTTTTATTCTATTGACGAAGGAAAGTATGACACCACCAATGTAATTTGTTAATTATAATATCAAAGTGAGAGAAAGCATGTCCGTAATTTCAAAGAAGTAACAACAACTGACAACAATAAATAGACCAATTTGCCATTTGCGCTAATCGACGTCCACTTTACTCAGAATTATTATGAAAATTAGCGATTACGAGTTGCTTTCCCGTTGGCCTCACGCATGTCTGTAATTGTTAGATTCGCGGAAAGAGTTCTTCATTTAACATGCCACGACAATGATACATATCAGTTGCTGTCGTATCCATGTGCATATTGACAGACCATGAAACAGATCATTGAGCAACACAATGCAAACAGATGATTGACTGAACGTACTACACTTAACAGACAAATAACTATCATAACGTAGGAAATAAAAAACTAAAATTAAATTGATGGGTATCAATATATTTACCAGATTAATAAAATAAAGATTACAAACCAAAAACTAGGAAACAATAAAAAGCTAACGAATATACTTATCTACAATTTTAAATTTGACCCAAGGAGAAGCTGCATAATGCATAATTATCAACTCTTTGCAATAAAAGAGTCGAATCGAAAAAAGATTCAACGATTTATTTATCTCTCTTCAACAGAGCTATTCGCTAATCGCAAAAAAATGCCATCTATAAATAAAATCTGATAAATTGTTGATAGGCAAATTGTATGAAAAACCAGACTTTCAATAAACGTTAAATCTCATAGAACGCAAGTTATAACAGTTTGTAAAACCCTACTGTAATGTTAAATAAGTAGATGACAGCAATTTAACCCAAAATAATGATTCAGATATATAGTTAACCCGTTATAATGAGACTATATTGTTACTACCAAAATTCACAATTACAAATGATCACAAAGAGGTCAATTCTGGTCTCATAACACAAATTTAATGTAGATTAAAAAATACAAAGAAGAAAACTTTGGCTATAAAAATAATACCTACTGTTTTAGTTTCGTTGTGCCTATGCCAATTATCGCTGTACGACTATAACACCGTTCTGTGACGATAATGATATTTCGAGTAATTCTAAAGAAAATAAACATAAAAGTTTAAGTAACGGAAAAGTAGTCAAAATGTTGACAGCATTTCCGAGCTGTTTCATATAGGTTACTTTTTGATCAAAAAATGCCAGCGACTGCAGGGTCGCTCAAGCGTCTTTGACGTGATAACGTCTTATAATTCGATGAAGCCGGCTGCACGCCCGCATAACATGACGTCATGTAACGTTCCGCCGTTACCGTTAGTTCGTCGTCCGTGCCATGCGGGTGAAGCTGAGCGCTGAGGGCGCCACCCGCTGAGTCGAGCGGTATCACTACTCGCGCTATCAGCGTACTGATTTCTTAAGACGTTGTCACGTTCAACTATCGTCAGTAAACCGACTTTACAGACAACCATTTTTTTTGTCAAGCAAATAGACCATGGATGGCTGGTCCCCACAATTTTGACTTCATGTTTTTGTTTTATGTATTACAGTTTATTTCAGTTGTTTTTGCCGTTCATGAGTTTGTTTTTTTATACTTTAACTTGATGTTTTTGTTTTAGGTGTTTGTTTTTCCTGTTCATGTGTACTTAAGCATTTCTGAAAAGCAGTCACTGATGTTTTTGTTTTTCCTATACACAAGTATGTATTTTTAAAGACTTTAACTTATTGTTTTTGTTTTACGTATTACAAAATGTATTTCGGTTGTTTTCCTGTTCGATTTAATTGTATGTTTTTAATAGATTTTAACGTGATTTTTAGCGTGTGTTATAAAATTTTTGTAGACATTAATTTAACTTTTGCGTAGTAAACGGAATAGAGTAGGTGAGGTCAATACTAGATAAATCAGTGATCGTGACCGTGTGACTGTTTGTCCGGATTAAAGTAAGTAAAGCCCACGCCGCGCCGTTTCCGAAGCCATCCCGTTGAACGGGCGTGTTTTAGTTAAGTGCCACCGAGGCCCGAATCAGTCCCACGGGCACCTTTCTGCTTTAAAGGGACAGAAAAAACACTACGCTTTTGGAGGTCACGAATTTGAAATTCAATGTGATTGTGACATCTGAAATGCTAGGCCAAAATGAGATTACGTACTCTGGAAAGATTAGGTCGCGATAAAAAAAATAGTGATTTGCTTACGACTTTTCAACTACATGCCATTGTTACTACTTACCAGTAAGTTACCAATAATCCAATAATTAACAATAAGTTACCGATGAAATAAAAAAAATGAGGCAACATCACAAAAGCATCTAAAAACAAAAACCAACTTTCTATTAATCATACCTATAAATTTACAATGTTTTTGCATGTTTATACAGGCGCTTATAACATAATGGTAATAAAATCACTAAAGAGTAACTCACATAAAGAAAACACAAGTGCATTCGTGTGTTTCTAATCGTTAATTAATTTTATAACTTACTCTTTTAAATGTGACTTCTGAGAAGTTAAACAATAACTGAAAATTCATTAATATTCTGATATTTGAGTTAGACGCGAAAGTTAAACAATAAACAAGTGAGTTAACTCGCAGACTGACTGAGATTGTTAAGATAGTAAACAACCCAATTGAACTTATTTAATTTTACAGGTCAAATATACATAATTAGACAACTTTGAAATATACATATTTTTATTAAATAAAATTGATAGACAAGGAGACGACCTATCCATCTGGTGCCAAACAATAATTACCGCAATGCTTACTACACTAGGAGTGTCGTCGACACACTGTCATTGTAGAGAGATATTTTAAGCTATTTCGTTGAAGTGCCGTATACTGAACTCTAGTGAGCGAACAGTAGGAGGAAAAGCTTTTCACAATAACTTGTTCGATAATTTGTTGATTCCATTTTTGTAATGTTTGTTTTTTTACTAATTTAAAATAGAGTTAAGGGTTAAGGTAATGTTTTTGAAGTGAAAACTTCTTTAGGCGCGCTTAGACAAATTTTTCGTTCGGTGTAAATTGAATTCTACCGTCACGCCCGGGTATAATAAGAAATCTTCGGGTAAACTCGGGACCTTGGCGATTGAGCATCTAGAAATGCGTCAGCCAATGGGAAATGCTGAAAGGGCGTGGCCTCGCCATCATGGCATGGCCATCTAGAAATGGGTGAGCCAATGGGAAATGCTGACGCATTTCTAGATGGCCATGCCATGATGGCGAGGCCACGCCCTCCGGTTACACCCGTGTAATTTCCAAGGTAAGCTATCAAATTCTGAGTTATAAGTTTTCACTTCTATCGGCAGTTCCTATAACTGCCAATTTTTTTTCGATATTTTGCTGTTGTGAAATCATTGAAAATTATGTTTAGGAATTTAATATGATGTTGAGTTTGATATTCCGAGAGCTGGTAGCACAATTTGGTTAGCTATTTGAGGCAAGCTGAAAGCTTGACACATAGTTCTTCCATACTATCCTTACACAGAGGTGCCGACCTGGCTGGTGAGTAGCGGGGCAAAATGAATCCCTCAAAGTACCTAGTATCTTCAAAATGATCTCTCTTTTTGAGAATCCCTATTTTTTTAGTTATAAATAACGCCCAATTTAATTGTCAAATTGTCTCAACCCCATTTTTTGTATATTTTGCCCAAGTTCTCGGAATATGAATCTTAAAAATGACAAAACATTAAAGTAAACAACGTGCAAGAACGTGCATTTCCTTAAATCATTGTATTCCACCCTATATAATTACTAGCGGCCCGTTCCGGCTTCGCTCGGATCATAACCTAGACACTGTCTGCAGCGCCATCTGCCGGGCTTATTTGTAAATTTAAGCCATCCTCAAATCCACTTGTACACACACACAAAAAAAATCATTCTAATCGGTCCCGCCGTTTAGGAGGAGTTCACTGTCAAATGACTAAATAACTAAAATGGCTATTAAAAAATAGGGGTTGACGATAAAAGGGTAAAAATGTAGGGTTGTATGTATTTTTAACGCCATATTATAAAAAAAATAAAACAAACATTATTGTCCAAAAAAATTAAAAATATTGGGGTGAACAACCCTTATCACTTAGGGGTATGAAAAATAGAGTGTAGCCGATTCTCAGACCTACTGAATATGCATATAAAATTTGGTATAAATCAGTAAAGCCGTTTCGGAGGAGTAAGGTAACTAACACTGTGACACGAGAATCTATATCTATATCTTCTTATATATAAAATTCTCGTGTCACAGTGTTTGTTTCCTTACTCCTCCGAAACGGCTTTACTGATTTTAACCAAATTTTATATGCATATTCTGTAGGTATGAGAATCGGCTACTAGCTATTTTTCATACCCCTAAGTGACAAGGGTTGTTCACTAAGGCAAAACAACGTTTGCGGGGTCAGCTAGTTTATTTATAAAAATCAATGCCACTTTTCGTTGTTAGTGCACTCCTCCTAAACGGCTGAACCGATTTGAATGATTTCTTCTGTATGCGTTTGGGTAGGGCCCTCGATGGTTTAGATTCACAAATCAGCCCGGCAGATGGCACTGCAGTTGATATCTAGGTTATTATCCGAGCAAAGCCGGAACGGGCCGCTAGTTTTATATATAAGATATCAAGAGTTCCTTATGTAACGTAGGATAGCGTACTTGTCTATATTTGACACCGTTTCTTATGCAATGGAGTAAGAATAATAGAACCACACCCCTAACTAACAAGTATTACAAAGCGTTGTACTGCGTATTAATATTCTATAGCATTGGACATTTCCATAATTTCAAAACGATTATAAATTGAAGTTATTAGTTAGTAAATGGCGCAGGCCGCCATATCAACAGAGCCTCCATTTCCGTATTTGTGCGGGGCGCGCCGGGAGTGGCCTCTTTATCTGCTAACTCCCCTAACCCAATTTGTAGGGCCTTCAAGTGGACGCTCTGATTTCGGTGACAATTAACTGTTCGCGACGCGATGGCAACGACTTCTGAGAATAAGGTGTATTTCGATTTATTCTTTGACTTATTTTTCAGGTACATTAGCTACAGCATTACTGATTCAAATTTAAAGTTTGTGTCAGTGTACTCGTATCATAGACTACAGGCCCGTGAACAAAATGTATGGGTCAAATGAACCACCAGGAGACCTATGTATGATGATAGAAGGGTATAAAGTAATAAGATTCAGCACTACGACGTTACTTGTAAGCTGTCCAACTGAGTGCAGTTGAACAGCTTACAAAACGCCGTACAAAAATCAGGCGACAAGGAGAAATGATCGAGGGTTGCAACCCCCTTCTTCAACTGCACTCAGTTGGATAGGTTATAAGTGACGGCATAGTGCTCAATCATTTTACTTTGTACTCTTCTATCATCTTACACAGGTGTCTCCTGGTGGTTCATTTGACCCATAAATTTTGTTTACGGGCCTGTAGTCTATCAGCAATAGCCTCTGTTTCCATTCTACTAACACTAACTGAAGCAATTTGGAGATCCAAGAATGTGAGACTTTGATGCTTGTGGCACTTGACTGTTGATACCATGGTATCGCCTTATAACAGTGTGATATAATTTATTTTTAATTATTATTTTTCTTATTTTTGACCAGTAATATAATTATTTGAACGGTGCACACCAAGAATGCCCTCTACAAATCCGCTGACTCCCCTAACCCAATTTGTAGAGTTTTCGAGTGAACACTCTGGTTTTGGCAACAATTGACTATTGACGACACGGTGGCCTCAACTCTTTATTAAGAGGTGTATTTCTATTGATTAATTTTACATACTTTTTACTAATTTCCCTAATATTTCTTACGATAAAATTAACCAACTTATGAAGCTTAAAGTCAGTTTTTGTGTTTAAATAAGATACGTAGTATAATAATATATGAATTTTATACGGTGAGTTTAACCCATTTTTACTTTTTTATTTTAATAAAAATTAAATTTTGAAATAACAAGCAACAAAATAACACCTAAATTGCATAAAGAATGTACGCTTCGGGCGCCTTTGTAAACAAAACATGTAGAAAAAAATTACAGCATAAAAAGCGTTCAAACAAAATCATTTTAACGTCTAAGCGAGAAAATTACTCGCTACCCGCCGAGAGAAAAAATTCAAGCGCAAAAGCAATATTGGAGATTTTATTCGAACGAATACCTTCAAAAATTGCTGAATTGCTGACTAAATAGAAAGAATTACATTGTTTGACATGATCTGAGACGTAAACTGTGAATTCGTTTCATTAATTTCGCATTGTTACTCTTGAATAGTCCTGTAAATTGAAAATAGATTGCAAAGCGATAGCTTCGAGTGTCACAAAAATGTACCTAGCCGTCTGGTAGCTTTCAGGGTTCAGCTTAGAAATAAAGTCTTTTGTTGTGTAATTGGATCTATTTTGAAAGTGTATTTTACTGTTGGAAAATTCCGAAGAGAGTATGGTTACATTTCAGTTTTTATCATTAGATAGATAGAAACACTTCATTGTTCACAATACAAAAACAAATAAACAAAAAGATAAATTCTTAAATCTAGTGTAACAAATGGCGACCTTATCGCTAAGAGCGATCTCTTCTAGGTAACCGGAGGATGGATACAATTTTAGACATCAAAAGACGGGGTAAGGGGTATGTGCCGCAAAGTATCAAATACACATACTCACATACATATTAACAATCATACATCCTGATACTTTTTTTTTAAATTAAATATATATATTTTTAAACAATAACAGTTCGTACAGTACATGCAATTTATAGTATGTTTTTATCCATGTAGAAGTGCATTGGTACCCAAGCTAGTAAATAAAATAAATATTGGTGGACAAATCACACACAACACCATCTGACCCCAAACTAAGCAAAGCTTGTATGATGGCGGCCAGATAGCTGATATAATACTTACCTATATAGTTTTTAAATACATACTTATTATACATATAAACACCCAGACACAGTGCAAACATTTGAATTCATCACACAAATATTTGCACTGGGTGGGGATCGAACCCACGACCCTCTACCAAGCAACGAGGCCAGTCATTTTGAGGTAGTAGTGAATTTTTTTTATGTAATTTGCGATTTTGTGGTGGCGGCAATCTTGGATTTGAAATTTGCTATAATGTATAGTATTATACTAGCCAAGCCATTTCATTTGATACTCATATAAAGGTAAGCTGTGAAGAAATATTTTGTCCGGCATTTTGTGGAGGCGGCCATTTTGAATCGATATTAACCAAACATAGCTAAAAACACTTGCACAAAAATCAACCTTCAAATAAAGAAAACGGTATCTGTTCTTTTAATAAACTTTTATTCACAAATCGATATGTGATAACCAACGTTAGACAAACTCACGGGTAGTGAAATGCTTATTAAATAAAAAAATACTTAACAAATTGGTTATATCTCAAAGTAATTTTTTTACAAACATTCATTCTATAACGTATTATTTAACAAATGATTCTTTTAACATTTTTGTTAACTACCAAATGCTTAAGAACAAAACCAACGATTGACAAATTTTCATTTTATAACGTGTTGTTTGGCAAGCAACTCAATTTATAAAACAAACATTTATTTAATTACATAAAAACTTTATCGTAATTTTTGAAGACCTAAGTTACCACATCGATCGGTACGATTAGGTTACTTAGGACCCAAATCCGACTCGGAGCACCCCGACTCCACCTAGTCTTGTCGCTACTACCCCTAGAGTGTATATAAAAAATGCGGGAGCCCGAAGCTCAAGGGAGGTCAGGCGGGAGCCCACCCGGAGTCAAATCTCAGTGATAGACCATAATCGGAGCGGTGGTCAAAAGTAAATGACAGAACCAAATCACAATTGATAGTTGACATAGACAATTTATCGGGTACTTTTAAAATGTTTGTTGTAAATTCTATTTTGGTAAATGATAAATTTTTTAAAAGAATAATTTATGAGATGAGAAATGTACAAAAAACAAAATGTCATTCGATATATTGTCTAAGTGAAACGTTTGCCACGTAATTGGTCATAAAATGACGGTTTGTAAAATAAAACAGTTGTTGACGTAAGATATTTTTGAAATAAATATCATGCGAAACGTTGGTTGTAAAATTAAACATTTTTATATTGTAAAGTTTTTGCAATTAACATTATACGATTAGTTGGTTTTAAAGTGATGTTTTGTCAAAAAATGTTTGTTAAACATTAGTGAACCAAAGAAAACCGCATCGAAATCGGCCCATCCGTTCGACCTCTACGGTGCCACATTGTGCAGTGCCACATATTTTGGGAGTTTTAAAGCGTCTGTTAAGGAAAACGGCCGACGGAAAGTGTCTGGGAGTGTTGGGGCCTTATTTGTAAGGGTATTGCCTATAACATAAGTAAAAATCAGTTGTCAGAAAATAAGTGAAGTAAGCTGTGTTTTTATGTACCTTTATTGTCTCATATTTGGCCGTCTAAATTGGCCGTCTAAGCAAGTTAGCGGGTAAGCATGTGTTCTTATTTTTAGGCAACTGATAGGATTATGAAGGCGAAAGTTTATGGGTTTGTAAATGTTTAATATGTTTTTTCCCACGTATATCTGTAAGGAACGTAGATTTGACTGAAATTCAATACGTAATAAGTAAAGTACCTAGATTTTAATCCCGATAAAATTAGTATTTCTTAAACAGGTTCTTACTAGATACAGCTACAAGGATTCATTCATCCGCGAACGCTACTCGTAGGGTTCTGTATTGTAATCTGTAGCGTGACCTAGATAGTACAAAGGGCAGAGGAGTCTGAGAAAACATCCCTTCGAGTTATAGTTCCATCGTGACGTAAACAGAGTTGCGAGCAGCCGCGCGGAAGGAGAGCGTAACGAGACGCCGGGACGACGGCGACGCCTGCTGGCTCCACGTCTACGTGTAATGTAGGTATATCTGCGATGTACCAGTACTTTATCTTCACCAATACAATACAAAAACACTTTATTATACCAAAAAACAAACAAAAAAAAACAGTGTAAAAAACTTAAGATTAAACATTTTGGGCACAAAAGGCGATCTTATCGCTAATAGCGATCTCTTCCAGATAACCTTCGATAAATCCTCAACCAGGAATCCTGTAAGTACTGAATGTGGTAACAAAATTCGATTTAAGATTTGTCAAGCTTCTAAGTCGCCGGGACGACGACGACGCCTGCTGGCTCCACGTCTACATGTAATATATAGGTTATGTGCGATGTTACAGTGCTTTCTTTATCTTCAACCAGGAATCCTGGCAGTACGGAATGTGTTAACAAAATTCGATTTGAGATTCGTCAAGCTTCTAAGGACGACAGCGACGCAAGCTGGCTCCACGTCTACGTGTAATGTAAAGTTATATCTGCGATGTTACAGTGCTTTATCTTCAACCAGGAATCCTGGCAGTACTTGATATTGTAACGAAGGCGGTATAATACTCCTTAAAGGTCTTTCCTAACACTCTTTCGTCAAGCTTCTAAGCCGGGAAGACGGCGAAGCTACATGTGGTCTACATCTGATACGAGTATAAAGGTGCAAACGACACGTGCGATGTTCTTCACCTGTGCCAACCGGGACAGATATGCGGCCGTAGGCGGCTCTGGGCCGGGAGGAGGCAGCTTAGAAAAATCGGACTCACTAGAATTAGGATAAAAATGTTCCCTTTTCCATATTTTCCTTCTTCAAGACAAATGTATATAAAAAACATATGACAAAAGTCACAGACCCCAGATTTTGCGGAGTTGCTAAATTTAATAAAATTCGTTACCACATCCAGCAATGAAAGGATTCCTAGTGTAAGATGAAGGATTTTTGCTGAATGTGGTAACGAAGGCGGTATAACACTCCTTAAAGGATTCGTCAAGCTTCTAAGCCTGAACGACGGCGATGCCTGCTGGGTCTATATGTAATATAAAGTTAGTATATGTACGATGTTACAGTGCTTTATCTTCCACTAGAAACCCTGTTATTACTACATACATACTACAGAAAGTAGTATCGGAGGTCCTACAGCACTCCTTAAATGGTACTAGCTGGAAACCGTTATGGAGATACGTGCGAACATACATACACACTTACACGATACACAAACTTCGGTTTTACAGTACAAGTGTGGTGATGTTTTGGAGGTGCATGACGTAAAATTGACATTATGTGATTTTTGTTCAATGAATAAAAATTCAATTCAGTTTCAATATAATCACTCAATGTTTCACATTATTAAATCGCCATCACGTCGCATTTAATTAAACGTTTTATTAATATTTTTTTCCCGAGATGACCTTTTTATACAACAATCTGAGCTCAGCTACTGACACAACTTGGTTGGTTCCTGTATACAATGCTGTACTTATACGAGTAAACTAACATTACGTGACATATGAAAGAACCGTCAGTACCAGGTGAGGATATATATTACTAAATTACACAAAACATGTTTTAACTTTTTAATTTGAACATTATTTATAAAAAAAAAAAAAAAAAAAAACTCTGTAATATCTGATAAAAAAAAAAAAAAAAAAAAAAATTTGAACAGTGAACACACAAGTTTCAATGTCCTCTTATTTGTACAATACGGGACTCGTGATCAAAATATTTTTCGTTATTTTATTTAGCTTTCGATAACGCGTGATCGTTTATTTGGCTCGACGTATAAGCATTTCCATTCAGCGTGGTGATGCCGCCGGCATGCTGGGCACGTTACCGACTGGTAGTAGGCTTGATCGTCTTAATTATCTCTAGACTTTTGTCGGTCTTTAGATAATTCACATGTGTTTAGAGTAAGTTGTCAGATAGGTACGAGTACGTAGTGTAGTAGTATTCAATATAATTTTGTTTTGTTAAAAAATACTTTGTCTATTATAAAACAAAAAGTGATTTTGATACTTTATTAGGCTGTGAAACTAGATCCACTTAATAGTTTTACCTGATCTATATACATAGATAAAATAATACTATTAAGATATCTTGGTTATATATGTATACAGTCGAACCACGTGGCCTGGAGGAATCTTTCGGGGTACATAATTTGGTCTTATGAGTACCTACTAGTACTAACCGTGTATAGCATACAGCCTTTTGCTTCTGTTATCGAGGGTATATCGTCAATAACAGTAACGGTTTATAAAGTATTACGGCATTTTGTTACAACACGATCGTTAAGTGATTTAAAGTTATTGTTTCTGTTTCTTAACTCGTTTTATTTACAGCTGAAACGCGCTATTTTTAATTGGCTTCCTAAAAGGAGAATTTTAGTTCGGTTGTATTTTTGTTATAACTTGAGATCGGTGTAAAGGCGAAGTGTCTTTTAGTTTTTCGAAATAAAATGTATATAGTTAGGTCAATATGAAATGGATGCCGTAGTGGCTTAGTGGTTAGGTACTACGCCACTTGAGATTCATAATCGTGAGGTCGTAGCTTCGAATCTCGCCTGCACGTCTGAGTTTTTATCAAAGTGTAGATGTACAAGTTTGTCATCATAACTGGCGTTAACAGTGAAGAAAAACATCGTGAGGAAACCGGAAAGTTCCAAGAATTTTCGGAGGTCATGCGACAACCGCCAACCCGCCCTGGGCCAGAGTGGTGGATTATGGTCTTGACTCTCTCCCTGCGAGAAAAGACCCCATTCCTCGCAATAGAAACATTTAGTCAAACAAAATGATGTATTATATTCAAAATTGAACTGAGTATTAGGTAGCTTTTTCCACATGTGAAAAAACTTGGGAAAAATACTATATTTTTTGACCAAAGATAGACGATAAAATATAGATATTTCATCGACGTTGTACCTGGAGCTTATATCGCCGGTTATATTCGGTCTCTTGACAGGTTTCACATCAAATGTCTCAGGGATATTCTTAATATCAGATGGTCTGATTGCGTTAGAAACACAGACGTTCTGAGGCGTGCCCATGTACTCGGAATAGTCATATCTTATGCGAAGACAGCTCAGGTGGAGTGGGCATGTCACCAGAATGCCGGAGGTAAGATTGGCCAAGCGTATCTTTTACTCGGAACTCCGGGAAGGTAAACGTAACAGTGGGGGTCAGTTTCTAAGATATAAAGACGTCTTAGAGAGACACATGAAAGGTTGTGGAATTGAACCTTCGTCGTGGGAAGACCGCGCTAGTTATCGCACTGAATGGAGGAATTCAGTACAACAAAAAGTATATTTACTTTTGAAGACCAAAGAAGGGCTAAGCTCGATGCTAAGAGAGATCACATTAAAAGCAAACCACCCGCTAATATAATATACAACTATGAGAATGGGTTCCTTACATGTAGCAACTGTCATCGAACATTTACTGCAAAAATTGGATATATAAGTCACTAGCTGAACGCGCGCGCGTTGCTACGCCATCTATCGAAAATTGGTCGTACCAATTCAAATTTTGTTCAAATTCAGTTACTTTAGGTTCTAATGACGCAACCTTTAACATATGACAAATGCTGTCACGCAACGAAAGCTCTCTAAAAGCAATATTTTTTCCCCGTTTTTGTTACATTATTCATTCATGCTCGGCTCCTGGTGATAGTAGCGTAATGTTAAATACCCTATAGCCTTCCTCGATAAATGGGCTATCCTACAAAGAAAGAATCTTTCAATTCGGACCAGTAGTTCCAGAGATCCTTGCGTTCAAACAAACAAACAAACTCTTCAGCTTCATAATATTAGTATAGATGTGAGGACGCATCATAAGTCATATGAGGACGCATCAAGTAACATAATTTACGCAAAGCAGTCGCCGTGGCCGAAATCGGCCTGGAATACATCATCATACAAAGATAGATATTACGCTTGAATATCATATCGCCTATCTTGCGCCCCGTTTGATATACATTTTGAAAAAATGTATACCCATTAGTAGTATTCATATATTTTATCTAGTACACACGTGTCCTACTGTACCTTTCCACAACATTCGTAAATCTAGACTCGACAAAATTTATGGATATGGACAGACTGGATAATTTAGATTCCACATTCTGTTAGTTTTAGCTCAATAGGTTTACCAAGTCGCAGTAGATAATTGCTATTAGATGTTTCTAATAAATAATTCATAATCAAACTCCGAACATAGAAACGTACTTACCTCGTGAATCTTTAATGCGACCACCAACTAACAGTTCAAGGTTGAAAATTAAATCTAATAACACTCGAAATAAGTATTGACGTAAAAATTTAATTAATTTAACAACTAGTAATAGCCATTAAACGTTATGAATACTATAATAGGTTTTAATAACATTATTATCGGATTCTTAGTGAAGTTTCTGGCCAACAGTCATAAAGCTGAAACTCAATCGTTCTTCAGAAATGACGCCGCGCGGAAAAGATATTCAAAGCCTGCTAAAAACCCGATTAGGTAAATTCCTCGGAGCCTATAAATCACCTGCCTCGATCCCGTGCCCTTATGGGAAGCTCTGACACAAATGTGCCGAAGTTGCATTAAGATTCAGATATAGATATGTAAGTAACTCTAGATACAAATTATAGCTGAGAACCATCTGGATCATGTTAGTTTGTCATTATTATTTGAGACCTGCGCTGTCATAGTGTTATTCCTATCGTTCTATCAGTAGTCAGTAGTCTATCAGTAGTCCAATCGCTGCAGTCGTTAAGCTACGACGGAGCTGCATATTGCCTTGACTTTTTTTAAAAACACCAGAAAAATAAACAAATTTCAAATTTTCTTCTTGTTAAATCCTATAAGGAGCACAGACACAATAGTTGGTCCATTTCCATCAACTCGTTATGTGGTTCTCGTATTTCATCAATTTGGGGTAAATCATATTTCGTGTCACCGGACAAAAGAGTTTCCACAAAGAACTAATCTGTGATACAAAAGGGTAAATCACAAAAAGGATTATATCACCTGAACAAACACAAAACAAGATGGAAGTCAGCAAACTCTGTACTTACCTAAGCGAAAACAACGATCTCATTATAAAAAGGTAAGCCACCATCAAAAATATTCAGTTGAAAAATCTTAAACAAAAACGAAAGCTAAACAAAAGGAACCATTTACGGATTCATTCTTGAAATTATTTCTCTTCGCTCCTCTCTCGCAAAATTGTTTTAGGATTCTGGAGGAAGTGAAGAATCCAAGTACCTAACTTCAGCTGTTACAAATTGTTTTGTTTTTAACCTGCCGTTCAAATAGGGATGTAGATTCTTTATATTTTTAAAAGAGAAAAATCTAATTTGCTCTTTGAATAGAACATTTCGCTGAAAATTCTAATTTAGTTTGTACTTGTGTAGTGTCGGTGTTATTCAATTTATGCTTTTAATTTTGTATTGTTTAATCTCGTAGAGAGCGAACGCCCGTTGAAATCTTTTCATTCCATTGCTCGTGTAGCTACGTAGTCTCGTAACGAACGTGGCTACGGCTACCGTAGCTCACATTCTAGAAGCTATTCCAAGAAATCACGTTTCTTTATTCACAACATAGATAGTTTCACAAAAATTTCAAGGAATACTGTGTTATATTTTCAGAGATCATGGAATTTTAAATTTCTACTTAATTTTACGATGCTAATTTCAAAAACATGGACGACATTAAAGTTTTTGTGATGCCGATTACTACTTACAAATATTTATTTTTTAGAATAGAGTGACGAGACGAGCTGGGCATTTGCCAGTTGGTAAGCAACACGCCTGCCCATAACAGCGCAGTATCAAGCAGCTATTAGAAGATGAAGGATCCATATCGTTATACAGCACTGCACGTTTTTCTGCGTTCCCTGCGTTTTTCACCCAGAGATATAAGATGATTAATCTCTATGCCTTGTTATTTCAAATCGAGAGTGATTGGTTTCTTCTAGGTAAGCACGCTCCATCGTAGACCGCACCGTCGCGTCGCTCAGCATCAGGCGCGGTGACAATCAAGTGTAAATCTATAAAAGCTAAGCAAAACATCTCTGGAAAATTGTTTTACTTGGCATAGAGCAAACAAGCCCCGCTCTAGTTTCATGCATCCCAAAATTCTCCCCCGATTTATGGTACAAGGCCATTAAGTGAAGGTATTTTAGATTTTGATCAGCGGCTCTGTAGCCGGCATCAGTATGCGGGCCGCGCGCCGCCGCCGGTAATCACTCCTCAATGCAGCCGTTTAATGAGATTTTTCAGAATCAACTGCTTCCGCTCTTAGACGTTTTATTGTTCGCAGAAAGTATTATTTGACAGGGAGTGCGGAGGAATTTTTTCATTTTCTTTTTTGTGCGCTGAATTTTGCTTCATGAGACACAAATTCATCGTGTATGAGTGTTAAAAAAGTAATTCAATAATTGTCGATAAACAGCTGAATCGACACAAGAGCCAAAATAAAAAGAACATTCCAAACAAAAGAACATCCAACATCCACAGGACAAACTTTGCTGAGATAGTATTTCCTTAAAAATTCGACCAATGATGAAAGAAAACAAGCCCCAACAATTTTCTTTTTTTTATTTCTTTTTTTAAGTTAGATAAATTTTGCATATTAAGGTAACTGAATAAAACATCTGTTTTATCTAAAAATATACATTCTTGTGGATTTATTATAAGTAACCGTCCCACTGTTTGGAAAAGGCCTGCCCCGTAAAATAGAATGTATACAACACTAGACACAACTACTACCTTAACAAAGACCACTACAGCAGGCTTTGATTAATTTTAAACAAATCTAAATCTATGTAATCTGTGTTCACGGGAAATCTTGCCGCGAAAGTGTTTTACAGAGTGTTCGAAGAAAATCCTTATAAATCTGTAGCCGCAAACGGCCCAGCGAAGGGATTTACCGCCAGACTTTCATTAAGACATCGCTTTATACGACAAAGCTGCCGTTTCAATGCACGGGAGCTTAAACATGTGATTTAGTAGAGGAAGTAATAACCAGTTTCGACTAAAATTATCACCACATAACATACAAACCTTAGTCCTTATTTGACTTACTACAACTTAATATTTCTGCTTCATATTATTAGCTAAGTGGAATAAATTGAGAGATACCTTTGCTCAGTAGTGGGGCGAGTAGTAACTTAAAAATGAAATCAGAAATCATAAACTTAATTTTATTCTATTTATTAGTTCGCATAATTTCCATTTTCGTTATTTTTTCCCTGATAAAAAGTGCCTGTGTGCTTTTAATTAAATAAATGTAATTTCCCCCGATATAAAGTGCCTATGTGTTATTAATAAAATAAATGATATATTAATATTATAAACATGAAAGTGTGGATGCAGTCGTTCCAACGTGATCGAACAGCAAGATTTAAATTTTTCTGATTTTTCTAAATAACGAGTATATCTTTGAGCACGAAACTATTACAGAATAAACATTGCTTCACTCACAGCTCGTATGATATGGCATATTTCTAATTTTAAATTTCTCATTAATGGGACCTATGCCAATTGGCCTCAGGATTACCTGAGGCCAATTGGCAATTGCTGCGTACCAAAATTGGGCTACCGAAGAAAGTGTAGGTTTAGTAGGTACTACCGAAAACTTACTAACTAACAATATTAACATGTGTACGTATGTTACGTAGAACATTCCTGAAAACTTACATGAAAAACCCATCAAACGTCAACCAGTTATATGCAAACATTACTATTTTCCGGTTTGAAAGGCAATATTTTCAGAAAAATTAAAAATCAAACAGATAAATCATCTTACATCTTTGGGTGATGAGTTTGATGGCGACAATGAAGTTTTTTGCCTTTTATTGTGTTCCCAAAACCGTACGAAGTAGCCGGCATTAACACGTACTAAATCACACATTTTACCAAGATAGACCACTAATAACCTAATTACAACAGTATTACATATCTAGTCGATGTAATGTTATGTTGCGGTCGGCCATAATGCTAATTTGATGAAGTAAGTTATGGGTACAAGCTCCTATACTGCAATATACAGTGCTAATCAAATTATCTGTTACTTGGGACATGCGTTAACACATAGTATTGAACAATTTAGAAATCTGTTTCCGAGTCGACCAGGCAGAACCGATAGTAAAACAGAGGATACGTCCTAACATCATTAAGGCCATTGGAAGTCTCTCTGATTTTTTTCCTAAAGCAAGATGGGTAAATTATTATGCGTATGTTTAGCAATGGTAGGACTCTTTGCAAAGTCTATCTGGGTAAATTTGCCACTAATGAATTACAAACAATAATATGCAAACGTTCAGATCCAGTTCAAAGGACAACATTTCCAGGACAGAGCAAAGAGATAAACCATCGGTATTTCTCGTGATGACGAACGCAGTGGTGTGCAGACAATAATTAATATTCTTCGTGTTCAATCAAAGGTGTCTGGCAGTGTGTCATAGAGAGCAGACTAATTGTTTATCACAAGGCACGGATATTGCTCGTCCCATCACTCTATGATATAATATATTTAAACCTAAATTACATTTTAAATTGAAATGACACATGTTTGCTTTAAAAATAAAATCGCGAAAAAAGAAAGGTCAAGCGCCCACGTGAACACGTGTAAGCCTTTTAGCAAATTTTAAGAATTTACAAAAGTCGATCGACTTTTGAGAGATACGGAACTCTAAATTGAGATGCATAAAACATTCCCAGCTAAAGAGGCCAGAATATGAGGGTGACAAATGAACGGCTCTTTGCAATGTTACGAAATGTATAGCCGTGGTCTACAGCCATTTGTCCGCCAACCCACGCGAAGCTTTGTCGACCGCTTTCTCTTAACTTGTAGCAAGCCTGACGTGAACCAACAGAGACAATGGTATTGAAATGACGGACCACATGCTCGAGTCTTATCCAAGTACACTAGTTATTGTTATTTGGACCTATTTAGTAAATCAATCTTGTTTTGGTATCTTCAAGTCAGCCGAAATGACGTTCAAGTGTAAACCTAAATAGTAATAAAATCTGTACAATACGATTTTTACGCTTACCGTTTCACAGGAGGATCTAAAAATATTTTTTAATTCGAGATTAAAGGTTTAGAACGGGTTTTCATTCGTTTCGAGTTTCGTTGTTTAAATATGTTTCGTTTTTTTATTAATACATAGAGTGCCGGGTCGAGAAAGACACGCAACGTACGTAATCAACACGCCTGCGAATAACAGCAGTGCCACGTGACTATTTGAACAATTTGAATATGAAGAGTCAAGATCACTACCTAGCACAGCATCCAAATTTCCAAACTTTTGAATCTATACTAATATTATAAAGCTGAAAAGGTTTTTATTTTGAACGCGCTAAACTTCGGAACTACTGGATCTATTTCAAAAATTCTTTCACCGTTGGGTATGTAAGCGATCCGTAGGTGCTATAGGCTATATAGAATGTGCCACGGGAACCGTACTACACGGCTATGTTTGTACTAGGGCGGACTGCTAGTTTATAATAGTATTGCTAGCTAATAAAAACATGCACGTTTATAGAGTTCCTGGTGGTCGGTAGTGGATTCCCACAATGCCTACATACTCGTACATTGGCTACTAATAGTTCGCGTGGCCACTAGCACCGATGCCGATGGTCGTACGGTATCGGCACCCATGAATGGGCGAGTACCGAGCATGTATCGCACGCTCCACATGCGCCGCATTGTGCAACGGTCCTAACTGTCGCCAACGGGACGTATCACTCACTCGTGTGATCGTTTCTATGCGATTCAAAATAACCTTGTTTATACGCTTTGTCTATTTCAAAACTTAGTTGTATTTTAAACTAGCAGCGCACCGCGGTTTCACGAGCATAGTTCTTGTTCCCGTAATATTTCGGGATTAAAAGTAGTCTATATTTCAAACTATAATTTACTTAACTGTGTTCTAAATTTCAACCCGATCCGTATAGCCGCTGTGATTGAGCAACAAACATCCAAATTTTCGCAATTATAAAATTAGTAGGATCTATAACCATTTGTTACTATAGCATGTGTTTGTAATAGGAATGCGAGCGTTCACAGATGTACCTAATTCCGTTTGAATTGTCGTGTGGTAATTAATTGTAATTGTGCCCGAGATGAAGCGCGCACACCTAAAAATCCCCATTTACTCCTAGATTTGAAGACGCAGATTGTATCTAGCGAGAAAGATCCACTCCGGCAGCCAGCAATCATCTGAATATTACAAGTTCGAAACTTTGGATTCTCAATCGCTCAAAATATGGGTTTGGGTGACACCCTGGATGGTTTAGATTCACAAATCAGCCCAGCAGATGGCGCTGCAGTCAGTCTGGATTAAATGGAACTTTTGGAACATGGAGTCCAAATCATTACCTAGCACTACACTGCGCTCGTCATCCAGAGATTTAAGATGTTTTATCTCTATTCCCTGTAATTGCACTGGAAACATTGCCCTTCAAACAGGTTACTGCCTGGCGGTAGAATAGGCAAAGGTGTGGTACTTCCTCAGACGGACTCTGCAAAGACTCCTATCACAATTCCATATCGAAAGAAACTAGAATAACTGGCAAAGGTGTGGTACTTCCTCAGACAAACTTTGCAAAGAGTCCTACGACAATTCCATATCGAAAAGGTACCTACGTAACGTAATGAACGGCCATGGTCATTTTACGTCGTAAAACAGTAAAGTTGATTGCAGTGTTGTGCTGCTTTTTATGGCTGCGTGTGTGACTTTTGCCTACCTCGCTGTCAAAATGTCAACTCAAAAAGTAATGGACTAAACTTTCTACCGAAACCATTAACTTTCTGTCGGATTTACCTTCTACAATTTAATTATTTTCTATAATAGCCCAGGCAATAAAACTCACTTTCATGTCTGTGATTAGATATTGTTATAACTTACTTAAATGTGTGTATTCGCTGCTTGTTTAGTACTCTCGTTGCTATAGTTATAGCTTATAAATAGGTACTATAGCTTTTAGATTTTGCTACTCAAATAGAACATACTAGCAGCGCCCAGCGGTGTTACCCGCGAAGTTCCCGTTCCCGTTGTTCCCGTTGTTTTTCGGGGTAAAAAGTAGCCTATGTGTTCTTCCAGACTATAATATATCTGTGTTCTAAATTTCAGCCCGATCCGTTCAAACGTTAGGACGTGATTGAGCAACAAACATCCAAATATCCAAACAGCCATACATTGTGACATTTATAATATTATAATAGTGGGATTAGTAAATATGTTTGACATATATATATACTAGCTGACCCCGCAAACGTTGTTTTGCCATATAAATAAAGGTATGAAAAATAGCTAGTAGCCGATTCTCAGTCCTACTGAATATGCATATAAATTTTGGTTAAAATCAGTAAAGCCGTTTCGGAGGAGTAAGGAAACAAACACTGTGACACGAGAATTTTATATATAAGATGATGTTTACCATCCACTCGATGATTACAACTCTGTTAAATTGATATTTAAAATTAAGATGAATTTAAAATTTAAAATTTGCAAGGCAATTTAAATTTTTTCTTAATAATTGATGTCTATATTTGTTTGATATCAATAATATACCATAAAATATTGCATCACCAAACAATGGCAGTGTCGGAGGACACCTCCGACACTGCCTACCGACCTTTGGGCTAGCGCTTTTAGAAAAATTTCAATTTAATTTGGAGCAGAATTATACTTGCTTAATGCTCATATACCTGAAAGAATTCTATATTATGATTCTTTCTTCTATTTTTTTTTTTAGCTATTCCAACTAACTTAAACCTGTGGTAGGTTTTGAGTTGAGAGACATTGAGTAAAGTTATAGGTATTAATATTGTCAATGTTTGTGACATCAAAGAGAAAAAGTAAAGCTTGGGACTTAGGACAGAGATAAAGACTTGTCATTTGGTCGCTGTAATTATTTCCATCCGTGTGTCAGTACCCATATAGACAATATAATGCATTATAAGAAATTATTATATGCATATTTAAAAGGTGAAAGTTTATGTTTAATTGTTCCCACGTATCTCAGCAACTACTGAACACATTTTAATGAAATTAAATACTTAGTAAATACATTATCTGGTTTGACACCGACTTTTATCCTGTAAAAATTAGAAGTTGTTTAGCTACGGGTTACACCGCGACGCACAGCTAGTATTTACTACCAAGCTGCCTAAATCTGAGAAAACTAGAACTAGATGCCACCATAACCGCGTAATAGTGAAACATACAACCGATTGATATAAACCCGGCGTTTTTACAACTTCGCAACCAACGAACATTGAAGGTCCACAAGTCAGAGTGGCTGCAATTAATCAGAAAGTAGAGGAACGAGTTAGTTTGGGCCGTTGTGTGTTATGGGCAGTGGGTCAGTGTGTTACAGCGTCTGATACTACTTTTTGATCACCGCTAGAAAAGTGAGAAAGTTTATTTATGTTTATACTATCATCTTTTGACGTGATAACGTCTTATAATTCGATGAAGCCGGCTGCACGCCCACAAAACATGACGTCATGTAGCGTTACCGCGTTAACGTCGGTCGTTACCTCGCCGCATGTTTGTTACAGTTGTATTAATTATTTCGACCAGTAGTTCAAGCGGGGATGTAGCTCAGTGGTAGAGCGTTCGCTTTGCATGTGAAATGCCCCGGGTTCGATCCCCGGCATCTAAAAGCTTTTTTGCATTGTTTTGATTGAAAATGACTAAACTCTACTGATTACTTTTTACATACAAATCTATGAAACAAATGAAATTAAAATTTTCTTTTGAAAAATTCTACCATTCCATCAGTATTTTCTTAAGACGTTGTAACGTTCTATCGTCAGTAAACCGACTTTACAGACAAACATTTTTTGTGTACACAAAGTTTGTTTTGAATTGTCTGCTCAAAAAATGTAGGAGGTTTATGACTTTGTTTGGGAATTCCGGCTCGAACCGTTAGCAAATATAGCTTTGAGTCTTATAGTGACCACGGCTGTTATAAGTGTTATAACGCTCCAGAAACGTAGGTAAATTCATTTATTATAAACTATCAGCGCCCCGCTATTTTACCCGTGTAGTTCCCGTTCCTTTTTCCCCGGGATAAAAAGTAACCTATGTGTTCTTCCAGACTATAATCTATCTGTGTTCTAAATTTCAGCCCGATCCGTTCATACGTTACGACGTGTTTGACCAACAAACATCCATATATCCACACATCCAAACATTGATATTTATAATGTGGATAGATTACTATATAATGAATTAATATTATAAATGTGAAAGTTTAGATGTTTGTTGCTCAATCACATCGGAACAGCCGAACGGATCAGATTGAAATTTGGAAAATAGTTCTATAATAATATGGAATAAGCTACTTTTTTCGCAGAAAATATTCAAGATCGAAAACTGCGCAAGAACTGGTTTTAACCCTGTAGTGGTAATCATTTAGAGCGCAATAAGTCCTGTGTTACATTTTTAATATGAGTTCATATCGTGAAAGTTTGTATATGTATAAAATATAGGTTTACGGCTCACGTAAACCTAAAGTAAATAAAGGAATGCCAGTGATAATGTCAAGGGCGCCATTGGCAAACACGTACGTATCAATTCTATTTCGAAAACCGATGACCGGCATGGGCGGAGCCACCGTGTCATCGTGACATTGGAAACAAGTTAGAGGCTTATCTCTTACTCATCAAAATTCACATGAGCTTTGAATTTTAAATAATCCTAACATAGCAAGGCTCTCAATAAATTTGCCATGGAAACGTACGTTAAACAACTAATGAACATAAAAAACGTGATAAGCTCAATGTCGTAGGTAATTATTTGGAGAGTTTGTTGTTGACTATTGAACGGTGTCAGTGTCACGATTTTCCGAAATCATGAATGATTTCACGCTTGCAAATAAAAATAGGCGTGAAATGAAAAATTTGGATGAGGTTTCGGAAATAGAATACTTCAATGGACATTTGTCAAATTCTCACTAACAGGGTACCACGCAAATAGCTTATTAGATGGAATATCGCTAAAATGATCCCAGCATTACAAGCAACAGTACTGAAGACCGTATTCAAAACATGCCTAAGCCGTGTAGGCGTAGGTATACATTTTCGACTTTTGTAACGTTAAAAAATCAGTACCTAAAGATAAAACTTGTATTGACTAAAGTTTGAAACGCGGAGTCTAAGCACTGCATTATCAAACGTCTTCATCATAAGCACATTTTAATCGACTACTATAAAATGTTTGTCTGTAAAGTCGGTTTACTGACGATAGAACGTGACAACGTCTTAAGAAAATACTGATGGATTGGTAGCATTTTTCAAAAGAACATTTTAATTTCATTTGTTTAATAGATTTGTATGTAAAAAGTAATCAGTAGAATTTAGTCATTTTCAATCAAAACAATGCAAAAAAGCTTTTAGATGCCGGGGATCGAACCCGGGGCATTTCCCATGCAAAGCGAACGCTCTACCACTGAGGTACATCCCCGCTTGAACTACTGGTCGAAATAATTAATAAAACTGTAACAAACATGCGGCGAGGTAACGACCGACGGTAACGGTACATGACGTCATGTTTTGTGGGCGTGCAGCCGGCTTCATCGAATTATAAGACGTTATCACGTCAAAAACTTGTCTAATAAAATCACACAGGTCGATCTATTTACAAGATTTCATTTATAATCATCATTTGCATCTTTTCAGCATAATAATATTTAGGAGGTACACTTTCGTTGATAGCTGAACAGATTAAACATTTATTTATTTAATTGATCAGTAACACACATAGAAAAATAAAACCACTTAAATAAACAAAGAATGGAAAAAAGTCAGTCAGCAAAAGCACCGAAACCAAATCAGGAAAAAAACGTGCAGAGTCTATGGACGAACAAAGGGCAGGAACGAGGGTAGTTCTTTAGCAAGAGATACACGGGTGTATCTTTAGCAAAAAATGTTGGAAAAAATCTTATTACCTACACTTTTTTCAGTCTAGCTCCCACACGTTCTGAACTTTTAACACGCGTTATGGAACTTAATTCCAAAATGAACTTTTTATATTATACCTCGCTTAGTAACTCATCCGACTTCGAATTAATCGATTTTTCCGACATTTTTGTCCGAATCGGCGTAAACTTAGAGAAGCCGCGATAATTGGCCCTTAGAGAGTATTACACCCTAAACGACACCGCTAAAGAAGTCGGAACCCGCCATTCGAGCAAAATAAGTGCTTCTAGGAAGTTTCCAACTTATTCCGAATATAGCCGTCGGGTTATTGTGGCTTTAATTTCTATTATAATATCGGATCTATAAATTCGGCACGGACATGGTTTAATAAGCTTTAAAGTAACAAAAGTTGGCTTCATAAATATTCAAGCTGGGTCGGTGTCGGTGGAGGAAATCCGATAGAAGCGAATAAATTGAGCAGACCGGGTTATATTGGCAGCTCTAAGGATACGAAATGGGCGGCCTCTAGTGCAGTCACCATGTGATACATAAACCAGAATTACAAACAAATCATAAGAAATTTATTGTTCACGATGCCCTGGTGAACTTGGTTTCACTTTCTTTTTTCGACAATCAAGTGACACTTGTACACGTTTTATTTCTGAGATAAAACTGGTTTGTATTCCAACAAAACACACTAAAAGAGACTGGATCTCATTAATAATCTATAAACAGAGAAAAATGACAAAATACATCGAATTTTTATAGTTAGGAATAGTTTGTGTTACAAAATTTAATTTTCTTTAGTTTTTATTATTTTATTTTACTTATTATTTAAGTTTATCCCCTTAATTTGGGAGAAACGCCATTTTCTACTTACAGTGACAAGAATTGGAAGTGTAGCACTAGTTATTAATTTGGACTCTTTTAGTTCAAAGAGCTGCCTAACACTGCTATTATGCTCATGTTTTGCTCATCTCGTCACTCTGTATTAAAAAAAAACACATTTTAATTTTTACTTCTCTCCCTCTCAATTTCTTTCTTATCCTGTAAAATGTAGAAACTGTTGGTCGTCCCTGCTCTCAAGATAGGTTACGATTCAGGTGACGCCATTGGAAGCGTTTTGTATTCACAAACTGTACTAATTTTACATCCGGATTTTTTACATCCACGCATAAATGTGAGCTGTTCTGTGGAGCTTTTGGCACCGTTTTACATGTATCCTATAAAGAGATAGTAAACCTGTAAGTACGTCACCTAAAATCAGATCGATGGCGGGTTATGTGACACTCGCACAGTCGTGTATTGTCTAAACGGCAGAATTTTGTAATGTCTGTCAAGTTACAACTGCAGATCTGTCGACTATCCTTTCTGTATTTCCCTACTTATTCAGTGCTTGTCATTGGCTTGTCAGTTGAATAATCTCTTTACTTGGTATGTTTAGATTATTGAAGATTTCTTGGGACAGGTCAAATGTTGAATAAATATAAGTCGACATTCCACACACACCACCATCTGACCCCAAACTAAGCAAAGCTTGGACTATGGAAGCCAGATAGCTGATAAACCACTTATATATTTTTAAATACATACTTATTATACATAGGAAACACCCAGGCACAGTAGAAATATTTGTATTCATCACACAGATATTTACACTGGGTGGGGATTGAACCCACGGGCCTCGGCTTCGCAGGCAGACTTTTACTACCAACTAAACCAACCAATCCAGTAGTTATTTAATGGGTATTTCTACGTACTTTTTTAAATACATATCTATAGGTTTGTTAAGGGTTGAAAAGGAGGATGAAAGCTTATGTGGAACTTTCGTCATTTTTGAAGCTACAAGCTTGAAAAAAGTTTTCATTGCTTATAAATAAATATAAGTAGGTACGTACCTACATGATATTCAAAGTTCGTAAAAAAGTGAAAAAAAGTAAGTAGTCTTTTGTAATGAAATTCCTGATAAGGTGAAATCCCTACTAATAGTTTAGGTTGCTAGCTGTTAATTAAGGTCACGAGGACACGATTCGAGGTGAACCACTATTTGGCGATAATTCCTCATCATTAACAACGTTTTATGGTAAAGCCATGTAAGGTAAACACGTGGGCGAGCGCCAGACAAATCTAACGGACAGCCAACTTCGATTTAGACCTTAATCAATCTGCGTCAACAAAAACATAATTTATTTATATGTCCACACACCGGCGACGGGAACCAATTCATTAAATATGTGACAAGTGAACCATGAAGACCTGTCAAATACATGAAATAGGGAAAAAAGCAATAGATACTCGTACTAGAGTACACTATTTGTAAATATCTATTGAGCTGATGCTGAACTAAACAAATAACTCGAGTATGACGCAGTTAAGAAGAAAACATAAGGGTGTTCATCTTTCTGTTCTCACAACTCTAAAATTAATTACAATTCGGCAAACGAGATATCGGTGGAAAATTTTTAATCGGTTAGGTTAACTCTAGTTTTTTTTTCTAAAATAAAAGTTACTTACGTTTGAAAGACTCGTTAAAATCGGTCCAGCCTTTTTCGATTAGCCGTAACAAACAGACAGACAGAATTTAAACAAATATCTGTGTTACACATTTCAAACCGAATCGTTCAGATGGTTCAGCGTGATTAAGCTTGATTGATTTGATTGCGATTGAGACAAACATACAAACTTTCGCATTTAGTATGTAGGAGTCCTGGACTTTTTATAAAGCTTAACCTATGTCTCTCATCAACTTTTGAGGTATTACCATGTAAAAAATTAAGTTGATTTGATGCTCAATTGTTGTGTTAAAACTGGACAAATGTATCTCATAGGAACCGCACAATTTTCCGTGATGAAAAATAGATTTCTAGTTAGTGAGTGACATGCAGATAAAAGTACTTAAATTTTGCCAGATATTCTTTTGTCAAGCAGTTAATGTTTTTCAATTATTCTGACCTGGTTTAAAGGACAAAGTCTTCAGAGAAATTACATAGCAATTATAGCTGTGTAGCTGTTTGTGTAGGGGCTGTGCTATGCTAATCTTCTTGGCGAGGCGTTGAAAAATAAATTTAAGTTCAATTTGTTTAAGACAATTTCTAGAATTTTTAGATGAAAAATAAATTCCATCAAACATTTTTTAGAAAAAGAATAATATCGTTATTCGAAAAACTAACAAAAATACTTATTATGATGACAAAATAACATTTTCTTTGGAGCGTGCAGGCGACTATTTAATAACACGGTTCTGAAATGACGAGTGACGGCGACGTTGCCTGAGAAATTGTATTTCTTGCAATATTTAATTAAGGATTAGAATAGAAACGCTGGCAACCCTGCTGCAACAACTTGTATTTGGGGTTTTTGAACAAAAGAATATTTAAACAATTCTCTGATAAAGAATTGTGCTGTTATGTGGCAGGTATGTTGCTTACCATCAGGCACATGTCTTGCTCGTCTGATCACTCTTTACCAAAAAAAATATGTTGGAAGTGAAAAGTTCTTCTTTAGCGCACCGCATGAAAAAACCTATGGGTTTTTTCATAGGTTGTGAATGAGGCTGATCGTCGCGCTCAGCAGTGAAACGCTCGTTCAGTTGAACTATATTTAATTACCTGCTTTTGCTTTTAAGCTTTTGTTACCATTTCATTTTATCAGGGACTAACGATCCAGCTCGGCTTCGCCTCTTGTAGATAATATAATATATAGCATATACCTAGGGATCGCGAACATAAATCCAACGGTGAAAGATTATTTGAAATCGGTCCTCTAGTTCCAGAGTTTAGCAAATTCAAACAAAAAACCTCTTCAGTCTTACAATATTAGCATAGATTCTGTTCATATAAGGGGGCGTCCATAAATTAAGTGAGGTCTTTTTTTAAATTTTCTGTCCCTCCCTCCCCCTCTGGTGAGATGTCGTGAGATTTTATTCAACCCCCTCCCCCATCCCCCAACGTTTATTTTGATGCCTGAGATATAGGAGATATATCAATTAGTATATTGTCGTTTACAGACACATAAAATATGGTTTCGTTGTTGAGTAGGTAATGATTTTTTTGTGCGACGTTGCGACGCCGACGGCAATCTGGATTAAATGGACCAAAATAGTATTTTTTTTGTTTCAAGGAAAATAAATTGCGTGATATTTGCCGAGACCCCCCCCCCCCCTCTCTCCAACGTAAGATTAGATGAGATTTGACTCGACCCCCTCCCCCCCTTAAACACCTCACGTAATTTATGGACGCCCCCTAAGTAAATTTATATCGAATGATTTCACGAATAGGAGTTTCAAGATAGAATTACAGCAAGCTAGTCAGACGTACTCTGAATACGGCGGCCGCTGGGAACTAGGCTACGATTTTACACAACGAAACGAAATATTTGCTATTCGATCTGCGTTTTCAAGACCGCAGCATTGCGAAACGTCTCGTGGCGTGGCGTCTAGATTCCACATCACGACTGGCGGCTCACGTGTAGCGCCACTTACGTATTTATAGCTACAACATCTTGAAACTTCGTTTTTTTTTTATATTAAAGAGTGACGAGACGAGTAGGACATGTTCCTGATGGCAAGCAACATGCCTGCCACATAACAGCACATTGACACGCAGCTATTGGAACATGAATAGTCCTAATCATTACCTAGCACTGCATTGCGCTCGTCACCCAGAGATCTAAGATAATATATCTCTAAGCCCAGTAATTTTTCTGGAAACATTGCCCTTCAAACCGGAACACAATAACACTTACACATTACTTCTTGTCGGTAGAATAACTGGCAAAGGTGTGGGACTTCCCCAGGCGGACTCTGTCAAGAGTCCTACCACTACTAAGATAGACTATTAGACTGTCGATAGACACTTGGAACTTATTAGCACGGTCGGGGCAGACATTGAAATAGAAAAAATTCCGGGGAGCGATTTTTTTTTATGAAACGTCGGGGAGGGTTGTTGGAAGTATAAATCTCGATTTTCTAACTTATCCCGGTAGAGGGTTCGCCACCATCTTGTTTTAAAGATTTTGTGAAATAACTCGTTCATTTTCAACTTTAGAGCAAAAATGATGGTCACCAAAGTTGTTGGAAATTTAATTTCTCACAAGTTTGCTTCATATAGTTTTACGCTAGGATCAATATTTGCAGAGTTATACTATCAAGTTTATGAAAAAAATCGTTATGGGTGGAATTTTATTTTCTTCAACTTCGGTTCTCGCACTTTTTAGGGTTCCGTACCCAAAGGGTAAAAACGGAACCCTATTACTGAGACTTGGCTGTCCATCCGTCCGTCCGTCCGTCCGTCTGTCACCAGACTGTATCTCAAGAACGGTGACAGCTAGACAGTTGAAATTTTCACAGATGATGTATTTCTATTGCCGCTGTAACAACAAATACTAAAAATAAAATAAGTAAAAAATGTGCGAGAACCAAAGTTGAAGAAAATAAAATTGAACCCATTACGATTTTTTTGATAAACTTGATAGTATAACTCTGCAAATATTGATCCTAGCGTAAAACTATATGAAGCAAACTTGTGAGAAATTAAATTACCAACAACTTTGGTACCCATCATTTTTGCTCTAAAGTTGAAAATGAACGAGTTATTTCACAAAATCTTTAAAACAAGATGGTGGCGAACCCTCTACCGGGATAAGTTAGAAAATCGAGATTTATACTTCCGACAACCCTCCCTGACGTTTCATAAAAAAAAATCGCTCCCCGGAATTTTTTCTATTTCAGGCTAGTTTTATGTCTACTTCTACTGTACTATATATGAAACAAAACATAATAAACATCTTTCGAGTTCAGTGTCAGAGTAACCAACATTTTTAACGAAACTCTTTAGTAAAACTTTTTCATAACACAAAACAATTAATTATCGTTTTAGCGGAATCTAAATGAAAAAAAATATATCAATTACAATTTTGAGCAGTAGGATTCTTTGCAGAGTTCCACCAGGGGAAGTGTCACACCTTTGGAAGTTATTCTATCGCCAATCAGTAATGTGCAAACATGTTTTAGCTTATACTGTACAAGGTATTGGCATATTTACTTCCCAGCAGGTGCAAGTCTTCCTCGTCCCTTCACTCTTTATCAAACAAAAATTAACAATATAGTGATGGCGTTTTTGGTAGCTACTAATAATGTATCCCAACAAAAACAATAATCCTTAGGTACCTTAGCATTTTTCTGAATTCTACGCGGACAAGGTCGGGCGCAGATACTAGTTATAATTTTATTATATTGTTGGCCTGTATATTGTCCCATAACAAAGCAAAAGCCTCTCTCCTTTCCCTCCCGCCACTTCTAAAGAAGATTGGAAAACTGTCGCTCTAAAATGTCGAAAAATGTCGACTACTTAACCGGAAGAAAATAGTACCAAGTACGAAATAAAATCAGTTCTTAAACAATTGCCTAACCAGTGTCACTGTGTCACAGTCACTTTTCTTAGTCAAGTTTGATGTTAACAAATAAAATTGTTAGTTCCATTTCTAAATTGCTAGCCTATCGGATACACTTCGGAGACTGTGCAACTGATTTACATGATCTAATACCACCTTGCCCTTTTTTCTATCGGAATGCTCGTAGCTCGAAAAAGCGACATCGTTTCATGGTTGATGATCCAAGGACACGAACGAAGAGATTTTACTCCACTTTTGTGATAAGAACGTCTAGACTGTGGAATACTTTGCCTGTGTGGGTTTTCCCTGTTGGTTACAATCTTTGTGTCTTCAAATCGAGAATGAATCAGTTTCTTCTAGGTTCTGCTACGTTGCATCGTAGACCGCATCGTCGCTTAACATCAAGGCGAGATGGCAGTCAAGTATAAACCTATAGAAGTTTTTTTTTTTCTAAAATTATTCACCAAGTCACCTTGGATTCTAATACTTATTACAATCTAGCCTAATTTATTAAGTCTAATGAGTAATTTATATCTAGCTTAAATTGCTACATAGTTTATACATAAGAAGATGCAAAAATGCACGAAGAAGTTAACAAAAAAAAACTCGTCTACAGGCTTTTCCTATGCTACAATGTTGCATACCAAATGAAGCCAATTGAAGAACAGCAGTGCGTGGTAACAGACGCAATGTGAATGTTAAGGTGCGTAATAGTTACGCCTCGGTAGCCGTACTCACTTTAACCTTGTACCGACTTTTTTCCTTACGTCATTATTAAAACGCATTGTCTCGATACTTACTGCTTGTGGAGGCAATGTACAACTATAGTCAAAATTAGCGTAAATGTTACAAAATGATAGCAAAAACTTAAATTTTAACGGGGATCCGTCGTAGTTTATAACAATAAAACACAACAAAACCGTTTTTAGAATGATAGGTTTCAGTATAAGGATAATAAGCAGCCTACAAAACGTTTCCACTGCCGGGACTCAGGGCCTGCTCTCGCTAGGAGAGAGACAAGGCCATAATCCACCACGCTGGCCCAGTACGGGTTAGCGAATAACGCATGACCTCAAAATATTCTTGGAACAGGTAAAGCCCATTTAGGCAACGCATTCCAAAGTTGTTGTTTATGCAGAAGGAAAAGGGTCTAAAATAAACGAGTTCCGATTTACTTAGTAACAGGTTTTCAACCCGGATTCTCGTTGACTTTTACAGCATCTATACTAATATTATAAAGCTGAAGATGTTTTTTTGTTTGAACGCGCTAATCGCAGGAACTACTGGACCGATTTCACCGATCCCTAAGTGCTATAGGCTATATATCTACCACGAGCGAAAGCCAGTGCGGACCGCTAGTCGCCAGATAAAAATCAGGACTTTTTTTTTTCTTCTTGTCATCACAAGACAAATTTCAATAGGTACAATTAGTATTCTTATGTTAATTCAGATAAATCGAAAGAAAACAAATTTCTATACAAAGTAGGTTAAATATTAATCATTTAGTTTTTCAACCTCTGTGTAAAGAATTGAAAAGGCGTGGGTTAACTGCGGATCATTAGGTTTACAGTTAAACGATCTACAAAAACTAGACAAAGCCGGCATAGAAATAACATTACGCCAACGTTCATTTAAATAATTTGCTCAGTGCTGGGGCGAGCTGGTTAAACTACATGTGTAAGCCTATGTGAGAACTGAGCCGCTGCTAGACTTGTATAATGATACGACTAATTTTATAACTGTAAAAGTTTAAATATTTGTTGCTCAATCATGTGACAATGGCTGAAAGGATCGGGTTGAAATAGTAATGTTTTCAGAGAAATTACAGGGCACAAAGATAAATCACATTATATTTCTGAATGACGAGCGCATTGCAGTGTTAGGTGATATAGACCCTTCATGTTCTAATAGCTGCGTGATAGTGTGCGTTTGAGAAATTTCAATTTTTTGGACAGCTGTTTGATAAGGTCGAAAATACGCCAAATTACTGAATACTTACATCAGTCAGATTTTATACAACTGTGTTCATTTGTGATTCTGAAGGACCCAGCAACAAGGCAACGAACGAAACGCCAAGCATGAGTGTAACGGGTATGTATGTACATATGTATTCGGTGCCTTCCTTGTTACCGTGTTCAAAGGTCGGCGACATGCCTACAACTTTTGTTATTTAAATAGTACAGACGAGCGAGCATTGAAAAGCATGGAGCCCGCTGGAGCACCATCCTTTTATGGCTGTTTGAATTATACGTAGGCGGAAGTGGGTTAACGATCTCTGAATCACAAAGAGTGATGGGACGATGCACTCAAAATATTCCACAGATAATTTAGTCGGATACGTGATTTTTTTGCCCGTCCGCCTTTGATCTTCGATTCGTGACTCAACTATTATTGAGAATTGCGAAATCTTGAGCAATGAAGAAGATAACAACCTTCAATTAAATTACTCAATAGAAATAATGCTCAAACGAAATCGACGCAAATCATGTTACGTCAAAATAACTAATTTAAAACACTCGGAATGAACTTTTAAAGACCCGATTAGAATACCAGAATTCGTGTTGGAGCGAGCGCAAACCGCAAGCAGACGTTATTCTATCCTTTTCGGGTACTTTTGACTTCCAATTCCGTAATTTAGGGAGGTTGTAGGTTTTTAGAGTGGATTTAAACCGGGTTGAGCTCGCGGTGTAATTGAAAGCTGTTTCGTTAAACAATTAGGTTGTCAGCGATGAGGAAACTCCCGACGGGTTAAGGCGCCTCAGTACTACTGTTTCCCCATTTTTAGGGTAAAGTTAACTTTGTACAAAAATAGCATGAATTGTATAGAAATCGAACGTAGCTAAAATTCTGATCGAACAGTTACACAGAAGCAAATGTCACACAAGTGACACAATGAATGTTTCTAAGCGACCAGACAGAAAAAAAACATGAATCAAATTATCAGAATAATAAGGACTGTAGCCCATTGCAAGAACTTTGTAATTTATTAGCAACTTAATGCGCCAAAATAAGAAAAATATTATAATTCAGAATTTTCCTTTCCGCCACATTAGGTATTCTTGAAATTTTCGTAAGGATTTGGGGACTTTTATGGAGGGTAAAACTGAATAGGTAAGTGGCAACACTGGGCCGAGAGGGCTGCGCCGCAACAATCCTGGAACTCGCTAGTAATTGCTTTTGTTAAACATTTTCGTTTCAGGTTTGGAATACGCGACGGACGTCATTCGCGATTTACCTGTTTCTGGGTTTCGAACCGAAAATAACATTCTTACGGTTACAACTCTGAAATGTTTATCTGTAGCCAGTAAAGTTGATCCCTAAGTACGTTGCGATACAATTTTTTATCAGATACATTTCTAAGAGTGTGTAGCTGATCTGCATGATCGTAGCTTTTATTTCTATCAGACTGGTCATAGATCGAAAAAGCAATATCGTTTCATTGACTTTGCAATGACTCTAACGAAAAGGTTTGACTCGACTTTCGTAGTAAGAACATATATTTAACTGTTTAGGGTATACCCTGATGGATATAAGTTGGGAGTTGTCATATCAAGAGTGAATCTCTCTCTTCTAGATAATCGCGTTTCATTGTAAATCGCATTGTCGCGTAACATTAGGCGATTTTGCGGTCAAAGGCATGATTCTTGTAAAAATCTTTAAAAAAAAAGAGTTTTCGTAGATATATTTAGTTGAAATTATTATTGTTTGTACTTACTAATTGCTACGTAATTATTAATTCAGTAGAACCTACTCAGTATAAAACTCACACCAACAACTAATTACATATTCAAGGTTGTGTTCAACATAAACTTAAGTAACAATAGAATTTTAAATCTGAGCGATAATTTGTGAGAAGTATTATTGTAACGTTTAATGGTAACATCAAGTTATTTACTGCAACCATTGGCACAGGAACGCAGCGCATAGGTCTACCAACTTATTTGTAGAGTTGACGAAATAAGACAATCACAATATTTAAGAAATATTTACGAGTTTTTAACTGACTTAAAAAAGGAGGTTCTCAATTCGAATGTGCGTTTTTTTCTTTTCGTATTTTAATATTACGCGATAGTTCCGCCAATTGTGAATCAAATTTGATAGTTCTTTTGTGTTTGATAGATCATAGTTCAGAGGTGTTTTCACAGAAATTTTATCAAAATCGGTGCAACGACTTTCGAAATATGAACAAAAAACTAACATTTACTTTCATTTACATGATGATGACTTGGTGATGGATTCATATGAAATTTGGTCTAGTGTCTGAATTTAATTTTAAATTGAAGTCGTGTTTTTTTAGGAGAAAATAAATGATGTTCTATAATTACAACAACAGCGCGCTCACTGTACCGAAAAGATATGTTGTATGTGATCTACGTTCGATGGTGTACAATTTCCCACAGTTGTTTTTCTGACCCGGGGAACTATGTAGAGCTGTGAGAACATTGTGTGTAAACAAGAGCAAGGTAATAACCGGTTATGCAACGCTGAGATCGCGAACTTACCGTGGAACGGTTGCTTTACACAGCCACTCCACTGACAAGTTACTGTGGAACTTATTTTTCCCACTCCTGAGCAAATGAAGACAAATAAATGCTCAAAACAGTAGATAATTTGATGTTTTTCGGGTAGATCTGATTTGTAGCAAAACTAATCGTAAACAATCCAATCCTACTAATAGTATAAATGACAAAGTTTTGCCGTCGGATTGGATCGTGTTAGAAATTCGGAACATAGATTGTTATCAATTGAGTGCAAGTAAACCAATTGAATAAATGTAAGAATTTATATTGACAACTGTTCGATCTTTCCCATACAAAATTTCACAAACGAATGCTCTTCAACGGCTTAGCTCCATCTACTTATAGCGCCAACCCCTCTAAAACTCTTTTGAGATGGCGGGTAGAAGTGAATGGTATACCACCAGCGCCCTCTACACTAAATTTTATCAGTCATACCCATTTCTTTCAATAATCAGATACTTGTTCTTTTATGACACATATTTAGACTCAAATCCCAGTATTAAACACAATACTATAGTGAAATACACTACAAACAAATACAGGTGATAACAAGATTATAGTCTGGAATAGCACATAGTCTACTTTTTAACAAAAGAAAATAACTGGAAAGGGCGCGGCTAAAACCGCAGGACGCTGCCGCTGCTAGTGTTTTATAAAGGCGAAAGTCTGCAGGTTTGTGAGTTTGATGTTTGTTCCCATGTATCTCTGTAATGGCTGAGCTTTTAAATGTAGTGGTAGGACTCTTGGCAGAGTCCGCCTGGGGAAGGACCACACCTTTGCCAGTTATTTTACCGCCAAGGAGTAATGGGCAAACATTACTGTGTTCCGGTTTCAAGGGTAATGTTGCCAGAGAAATTACAGGGCTTAGAGATTTAACATCTTAGATCTCGGGTGACGAGCGCAGTGCAGTGCTAGGTAATGATTTGGACTATTCATGTTCCAATAGCTGCGTGTCACTGTGCTGTTATGTGGCAGGCATGCTTACCATCAGGTACATGTCCTGCTGGTCTCGTAACTCTTTATTTAAAAAAAAACTATATTTTTACTAAATTGTATGTAGTTAAAACGCGGGTTATTGCAAGTTACAAATAAAAACACGTTTAGATGTGTTCTGAATTGGAAGTTACGATTCGGTAAATGTAGGTAAATGTAATATGAGATAATAATAATAGAAGGAATAAAATTGAAGCGTAGGGTGGGTTAGATTGGCCTCTGATGGCTCTACTGCTTTTGGCCGAACTGTGGCCTAACGTAGTAGAAAGGTAGAAGACAACCTAACTGGATTGAGAGAGTGTCATGTGAGGAGCCCATATCCACCTGTGGACTTAAATAAAATAAATCGAAGTTATGATTCTAAAATGTTGTTTTATACTAACAAAGCTATAGCTAGCTAGTATATATATACCTAATAACGTTGACCCACCCAGCTAATTCGTATTTGTATGGGCACACCTACGAGTACGTTAAGTTAATAGAGTCACCAACTTTGATATGCGGTTGTTTCAGTTTTAATCGTCTTTTTAGACGCTCGACGAGTAGTGCATTCACTTATCAATTTGTCTGCAGTTTGATACCTCCCTAATACTTAATTTCATAGTAATCTTTTTTCTCATACACTTCGTTCAATTTGACCCTTAACCTACATTAAATACGGAAATGAGTTTGATATTAAACTTGTAGTTTATTTAGGAAAGCATGACCGCGGCCTCGGGCGAGGTCACTGGCTGGACGTCTATTCCCGTTGACCAATATAATTGAACCGCGTTTTCACGTAACATTTCGCTCGAAGGCTCTTTGTGATTCTACGCCATTGTAAAATTAATTAATTTAATTTATTTGTATTTAAAATTTTACGCAACAAGCAAAAATTAGTACAATATGATAATCTAAGAAATACATTTATTTTATTTACATACTTCCATAATTATTTGTACAAATATTTTTTTTTTTCAATACATGAAGACCTCGTGTTTTTGTTTGTACTCCTCCGGAACGGATCGACCGATTTTTATGTTATTAATTGTGTGCATTTCTGCATTTGGTGAATCGTACATTATTGCCTATATCCTGTGCCAACTCTTCACTTGTTAATTACGATCTTACATTCATTGTAAGAACAATATCCAAATAATTTAACAGTCGCGTCGCCACGTGGCGTCTTTAATAGACCTGGAGTAATTGCATATGTACATGAAGTACCGCGCCACTTTGACATTTCAATCGAATGATATCTTTAAAGTTAAAAAGAGAGTAAAAACGTGACCCTATTACTTAGACTTCGCTGTCAATTTTCACAGATTATGTATTTCTATTGCCGCTATAACAACAATACTATCCATATATCTATACTATCTCATACAACAAACTTGATTTTTTACCGTTTTTTGCTCGATATTAATAACGGTGCCAGGCTTTAACTATTCACAGAATATTTAGTTTTATGTTCCCTTAAAATAAAAAAAATTGGCAGTCATAGGAACTGCCGATAGAAGTAAAAACTTGCTGTTGCCCTGGTACTGGTACCTAGGGGCAAACGCAACTCTTTTATATTTCTGTTGTCCTGGTATCTGGAGATAAACGCTGGGCTGTTGGAGGTAGGTAATCGAAACTCTTTACTATTTCTGTTGCCCTGGTACCTACCTGGCCGTTTTTACCGAGTTTACCCGAAGATTTCATATCCGATCCGATCCGATCTGATCCATTATCATATCCAAGCGTGACGATTGATTAATCCATTTCACAGCCCACGAAAATTCTGTCTATAGCGCGCCTAAAGAAGTTTTCACTTCAATAAAATAAATAATTATGGGAGCCATACAATAAAAGAGTTTTCGCATTCCAATAAAAGAGAGATCAATAAAAGAGATAAGAGTTTTTCGCCGTTTATTTGCTGATGTTACGGAATCCTTCGTGCGCGAGTCCCAATCGCACTTGGCCAATTTTTTACGACAATACAAGGTTTCCCCGGTCAGCTAGTAGATACATACATATTTAGAAAATCAGATTGGAAATTTTATATGCCTCTATTTTAGAACGTTAGGTAGACAACCCAGTGCTTTAGTCTGTTTTTAAAGATACCTCAAACTGAAGCTGTGTCTCTTTCGGAAAGTATGTCGCTCCTTTCTCGTTAGACTAATATTTAATAAATAGTGTATAGGTGATTTTTGTGTATGATTACTGATTGTAAATATTATGTTGTGTGCGAAATGTCCGCCAATATTTATTTATTTTATGTATTTACTGGTTATCGGGGATCATGACCCTGATAGAATTCCCACAAAACCTTGTATTACATCAGTTACTTAAATGTAAGTTATGCTTTAAGTCAACAATAGTCACACAGCTGGTAACACATCGGTTTTATGTTCTCGTCAAATTGATAACAATGAATGATACGGTTTATTGTAACAGCAGTATTCTACGAGAATTTGTCCCTTGAATGAAACTCCGAAGAAGTGCCGTGTAACGCCTTATTCTCCTATTATAGCTGAACAAGAGGTATAAAAGGACCGCTCTAAGGTAAAACATTTATAAAAGAAAAATGAACCAATGAAGAGTCAACTTTATCACAATCATCATATAGTCCATACTTAATTGGCATTTGTAAAAAGCTTTTTCTCACGCATTACAAAACAAAGCTTAACTTTTCGTTTTGAGTTTGACGTCACAAACATAGGGTTTTTTTATATGGACTTGACTTCCAAATATTTCAACAGGAATTTGGCTCGCCTAAGCTGCCTATTAGCTTACTGTCGTATTCGAATACGGTAGTAAGCTCCCGGTGTTTATACAAGGAGTGACCGCTGTGACAAAAAAGGAATAGCTAATATAGTTTGATCATTTAGCCGGCAGATACGACACGCAAACTAAATCGGTTTCTTCTAGGTAAGCACGCTCCATCGTAGATCGCATCGTCGGCGGTATGGTGAGATGGTGGACAAGTGCGAACCTATTATAGTTTAAAAAATCCCCCGTATCCATTTGTATCCGTTTTCACAGATGCCTGATATTTTTCTATGGAAAAGTGATAATTACGGAGATGGCCCGCCTGATGGTAAGGATTACTAACCGCTTATAGACAACAACAAAAACTTTTTTTTTAATGGAACAAATATTAAATAACCACGTCTGTTTTTAAACGTTTTCGCAACAAAAAAAAAACATATATAAAATATTTATACGTATCATCTTGTTAGAGAAAATTGATAAGCATACGTCAATGTCCATAATTCACATATTTTTTCACACAATTATTCACTAAAATCTGTCGTTCTGAAATTTCTAATTGGGTTGCTGGTAAAATTCAGTGCGGGGTAGATTTTTTCTATTTCGAAATTGGTACAGTCCGCGAGGTATAAGCTGAGCTTTGCATTAGTGTGAGTGATCACCAAAAGTACAGTCAGACGCAGGACGCTGTGACCATGTTCTCTTAATAAGGTGTTTCTTCAAACCAGAAGTGCTGCCATCTGAATATGATTTTGATGAAGTGTGAGTGGTGTCAATATATATTTCATCGGTATAAACGATAGGCCTGCCCTGAATACGGTATTCGGAAATTTTAAGTAAATAAGTTATACGTAGGTGACGGATCTCATGCTTGATCCTGGATAGTTAATGTCAGCTTGTTGTTTAAGAGTTTGTTGTCTGACTGTACTTTTGGTAATAGATGCGTATGCATGTGATCACTCACACTAATGCAAAGCTCAGCTTATACCTCGCGGACTGTACCGTGATTTTTTTCAGTAGGAAGAATCTCCCTTAAAAGTATTTATTATCTGAACTTCTTGAGACTCCATGTATTTCTGACTGATTCAAAGTCATTATGTTTTATTTACTGTCCCGTAAAATCACCACGGCCAATATCACCGCAAATGATTGCGTCTGACCAACTAATGACTGCTTTCGCCCGACAGCACAACTGCAGAACACTGTTATTTTACTGTATTTAATTCGTTTACATTGGAATTGCAGTTAGACTACAGGCCCGTGAACAAAATTTACGGGTCAAATGAACCACCAGGAGACCTATGTAGGACGATAGAAGAGTATAAAGTAATAAGATTCAGCACTATGCCGTCACTTGTAAGCTGTCCAACTGAGTACAGTTCAAGAGGGGGGGTTCCAATCTTCGATAATTTCTCCTTATTGCATGATTTTTGTACGGCATTTCGGAATAATAGATTAGAAGAGCTATGAAAACTATAAAAAATATAAATTTTAGATTTTTTATTATTAGTTTGTCGGAAAAAATTATGATGTGCCGACAATTCACAGAGTAAATTTGGTCAATTGATTATGTACGGCATTGGTTCCATACAGTGTCAATACCTCTTCTAATCCATTATTTCGCAACGCCGTACAAAAATCATGCGACAAGGAGAAATGGTCGAGGATTGGAACCCCCCCTCTTCAACTGTACTCAGTTGGACAGCTTACAAGTGACGGCATAGTGCTGAATCTTATTACTTTATACTCTTCTATCGTCCTACATAGGTCTCCTGGTGGTTCATTTGACCCGTAAATTTTGTTCACGGGCCTGTAGTCTAAGTCTAGCTCGAGCTATAGAATTATAATAACCACTTACGTCAGAGGTTGAAGCCTAGATAGCTTAATTACTGTACTGTCCGGCTGGTTTACGTACCTGCAAAGAAATAAAAGAGATTAGATATTAGAAAAAAAGCATTAGCAGCCTACCTCATAACGCATCTTATTTCATATGAGTTTATTTCATGTCTTATTTCATTCTTCTTTACCGAGCGTAGCATGCACCAATTATCATTTATTTTACTACACTAAGATGTATTGGTTTATTCGTACCTTAATTGCTATATCACAAAGTAAAGACACAATTATAATTTAATTTCAATTTAATGGGCTTGATCATCTAGATTATCTTTAGGCTTTTTTATTGGTCTATGGATAATTTAGATGTGTTTAGTGTCAAGTAGTTAGTAAGGTATGTAGAATAGTGTAGTTCTTATTGTAATTTAGTTTTGTCAATAAAGGCTCTGCCCGTTAAAAAAAATAGACTTAAAATAACTCCAAAATAAATAATTAATCTTTCTCCATATCCTTTTACCCTTTTGCTGAAAAATGACAAAAAAATGTGTTTAAATTTCTATTTTGGACTATGCGGATGCCTGTTACCTCGACTTGACCCAGGAGCAATTTGAAAGACTCGAGCGTCTCCAGAATTTTTGTATCAGGTTTATTTTCGGCCTTCGAAAATACGACCATGTTTCGCAGTTCCGTAAAAAACTCGAGTGGCTCCCTATCAGGCTTCGCCGGGATACACATATACTCTCTCTTTTCTATAATACACTATTTAATCCCATGTCACCCACCTATCTTAGTTCTCGTTTCATATTTCTTTGTGATACTCACTCTAGCAATCTTAGGTCATCTAATAATCTTCTTCTGTCCACTCCGTCTCACACTAGTTCCTTCTGTGGGTCTTCGTTCTGCGTGAGAGCGGTTGCTCTCTGGAATGCACTTCCGGTGGGTATTAGGCGTGCGCAGAGCTTAGACTCCTTCAAGGCTCAGATTAAGAAACACTATCTCTCTGAATTAATCGCTTGACTTATCTTACTTCTTATTGTTCCTGAATTATCACTATCATTGGCTATGTATATTTATGTATGTTTATTTTATTTATTTATTATTATGTATTTTTATTTTAATATCTAAATTGTATGTGTAAAATTTTGTTAAGTAGTTTACTATTATTATTTAAACTATCAGTTTGTTATATGTTATTAAGTGACGTCACTTTATTACTATTTTTCTCATGTTCTTACTTCTGCACTCTATCCTCACTGTACTCTTTTTGACATGTTTTCCTGCTGTTAATGGTTGCTTGGAAGAGATCGCTTTTAGCGATAAAGCCGCCATTTATGGCACTAGATAGTAAGTAATTGTTTTATTGTTTAAGTCTTTGTAATTTACTATATAGTGTGCATAATAAAGAGTTTCTGTCTGTCTGTCTGTCGTGAGATGTTATATCACAAGGTGATGTTTTCCTTCACTCAATGGTCAAATTCAGTGGGGACATAGAATAGATGTGGGTTTCAAACATGTTTGTGTGAACTCGTGCCGTTGGGCGCGAGCTACAATCGCACTTAGAACTAAGCCATCAGCGTTTTATTACCATATTTAAATTCAAATAGGATTAATAAAGAGCATATTGAAGGTCTAGTAAAGATACTAAATATTCATTAGGTAATGCGTATTGCGGGTTACTCACGGCACCAGTAGGTACTTAAAAACCATTAGGGTCGCGTTTGATTATACATACGCAAATACGCATACTCATCATAACTTCATATAACTTTTACCATGGGACCAACCCTGAACGTCAAAAATACCAGCTTTTTTATATTTTTTTGTAACTATATATTACCTGCAAATAAACAATTGTTTTGTAATTTCTTTTGAAGCAAAATTTATAAATCTTTACTTTACACACAGGATACGCTTGGAAAACGGAGGATAATACTACTTAGTGAAGTTAATCGAAGTTATCCTTGAATGGATCAGAAGTGAAATCGTTTTTGTAACAAGCAAGTACCTACCTTTATTATAATTGCACGAAAATATAACAATAATTTATTTTGATTAAGTTCTTAGTGCAGTAACTTTATACATTACCGTATGCGTTAAATCTGGTAGATCGTAGACCGATCCGTACTTCGCAATTTTTTGCAATATTTTAACTCCTACTTTACCACTATGTGGCACAGTTACGGCGGTTTTTAACCTCCGACCAAAAAAAGAGGTGTGATAAATTTGACGTCGAAGTCTGTCTGTCTATCAGACAGACAAACATACAGGTCTGTCTCTATGTGTATCTGTCTGTGTGTGTATCTGTCTATGGCACCGTAAAGCTGAAACGGATGGGCCGATTTCGATGCGGTTTTTTTTATTTGAAGATCATTTTTTGTGTTGATGTTTTGAGCTATTTTTTGTTAATATCGATTCAAGATGGCCGCCTCCACCAAATGGCAGACCAAATATTTCATCACAATCTACCTCAATATGGGTATCAAATGAAAGGGTTGGACTAGTAGAGTACTATACAGTATAATAAATTTCAAATCACAAAATGGCGATTTTTAACAAAGTTGCGTTCGTCGCTCGAGGTCACAAACTTGGGACAATCATTAGGCCAACATAGTCTGCAAAAAATCAGATCTACCGGATTTAACGCATCCTACTCCATACATTCAGGCGACAAAGTTACTGGACTATCTGTACTAGTAAGTATACTCGCAGTTTTCTACGTAAACTGTTAACAAGTTAAGTATTGTAACACGATAAAGATAGTTATGTAGCGGTTCGATATTTTGTGGAGTCATTCTGGGGAAGAACCAAACCTTTACCAGATGTTCTACCGCCAAGCAGTAAAGGGCTAACTTTGCTAAGTAGATAAAGTGTTCAGAAGTTAATCCCAATTAAGCTCATTCTACCTCTACACTACAATACAAACCACTCTATGTAAAAAAAAACAATCTAAAATAAACTAATGAAATACATAAAGTAATATACCTCTACACCCAAAGTTTGTACTACGGAAGCTAGACAGCTGATATAATACTTATACCTATAATGCATACTTATTATAAACTAGCAGCGGCCCGCGGTTTTACCCGCGTACTTCCCGTTGCCGTTGTTTTTTCGGAATAAAAAGTAGCCAATGCGTTATTCCAGACTATAATCTAACTATGTTCCAAACTTCAGCCCGATCTGTTCATACGTTACGAGGTGATTGAGCAACAAACATCCAAACATTGGCATTTATAATCATCATCCGCAAGACGTCCACTGCTGAACATAGGCCTTCCCCCTAGATTTCCACAACGAACGGTCCTGCGCAACCTGCAACCAGCGGTTTCCAGCGACCTTTGTGAGGTCATCTGTCCATCTAGTGGGAGGCCGTCCAACACTGCGTCTTCCGGTTCGTGGTCGCCACTCGAGAACCTTTCTTCCCCATCGGTTGTCAGTTCTGCGAGCGATGTGGCCTGCCCATTGCCACTTCATCTTGCTTACTCTTTGAGCTATGTCGGCCACTTTCGTTCTTTTGCGAATATCCTCATTACGGATTCTGTCGCGCAAAGATACTCCGAGCATAGCTCTCTCCATAGCTCGCTGTGTGACTTTGAGCTTTGTTATGAGGTCCACAGTTAAGGACCACGTCTCACACGTCACGTCACGCCACGTCAAGGCATTTATAATATTAGTAGGATACTCTTAATATAAGTATTTACAATCGTATAATTATTTTATGAGTCATCTGATTCCGATAGTAGGTATTCGTACCACAGACAAGGTTTTTAGTGTTGTGTAAAAACGACGAAAATGTACTTAATTATTTATTTATCTTATGTAAGAATTAAATTTTTTATTCGGAGAAAATCACATTTAGAACTTAATTCAACAAAAAGATAAAACAATTTACAATTTAGAAAAACTTAAGATTAAACACAAACACCAAATAATAATATCTTATGTTAAGAAAAACATTCGAAGTCATGTATTTTTTTAATTTACCAGTTATTAGTTACAAAAAATGTTCTTGTAAACATTTATTCTTGTGACTGGTTCATTACGTAGTCTAAGGAATATGCCGTAAGCGCATTCCCGGAAGGTAATAAGGCAAGAATCCGGGCAAGTTATTGGATGAAGCGCTACTACGACTTCCCGAGACTCGGCCGTCTGATATGAACAGACCAAATTAGTTTCTCATTTTTATAATGAGATTATTTCGGACGTTTGTAATTGGCTTCGTAAAAGTTTTTCTGAACAGCCTTCAGACTTTGAAGGCCGGACTTTGGAAAGTCACGGAACTAATTAAATCATAGGCGTCTCTATCTTAAGCCTCTGACGTAAGAAGCATAAGCTTAAGCAACCCACTTTATGTACCCAGAGCTAGGAGTCGGAGCCTTCATTCACATGAGTGAACACTCTGCCCAAGTGTTGGTTGAAGGATAGCGCACCATCTCGAATGATGTCTTTCTTGGGACATTCCGATTCCTCCACGAGAGTTTACCTACCGTGAAAGCCGATGAACGTATGTTTATCTACATTTGCACCAAGACAAAGTATTCTGAGGTGCAGTCGAAATTGTAACCTATCACCTGACGATTGTGAAATCGTACATTTCACCAGTAGAAATAATACAATAAATCGAGTAAAAAACACTTTTACTTTTAGTATTAGAGATATTGTTTTTTTTAGATTTTAAATTTAACGTATACAATTTTGGGGGCGGTCATGTCCCCTGTGACCATTCGGACCGCGCCTGGTGTTTTGTTGCCACCAACATAATTCGTCCCGGAATATAATGTACAGTAGAGGTGGTATAAGATCAACTGCCAAATTAACTCATTAATAGCATAAAAATATTAGTTTTAATGTAGAGTGACAGGACAAGTAAACCGTGCATCACATCTGTACATTACAGTACAGAGCCATGCAGCTACTTTCCTAAACATAAAGAACCCAAATCAGTGGGCTCTTCACCCACAGATACATAGATGATAAGGATAATTGATCAGTTTGCCCCGTAATTTCTCTGGAAACAATCCCCGTGAAACCAGAACACACTAACGTTTGCACATTACTGCTTGAAAGTAAAACAAGCGGCTAAGGTTGTACTTCTCCACGTGGACAGCACAGAGAATCCTACCACAAAAAAGTCTTATGTCTTTAAACTATTAAGATAATTATGTACAGGAAAAAAATTGTACAAACGTCACTTCACACCAAGCGCAAAAGCTAGGGTTATTATGCAGCTGCTTCGATGAAGGTCATTCATAGATACTGATTGAACCACTTCCATATATTACGTATACAAATGTACTTAAGGCCAGAGTATGCAAAGTATGTTCGCAAGTTTGCACACAAATGCTTGCACTTAGTATACTCACAGCTCGAGACATATGCGTGACAATGTAAGTAATTCTTGACTCGTAATTACAACTTTATAATGTATTCTTTGTCTTATAATCTTGTTCATTTATAGAATGAGTTACTTATCCCCAGTAATGAAGTAGTCAAAGATACATTATAATATATATATATATATATATACTTACAATTAATAACGGTAAGCAACACGCCCGCCCATAACAGCACAGTGTACACGCTACTGAAGCATAAAGAGCCCAATTCATTATCTAGGATTTCTCTCTCGTCACCCAAATACAAACTGATTTATCTCTATGCCCTGTAATTTCTCTCTAAACATTGCCCTTCGAACCGAATGTTTGTACATTACACCTTGGCGGTAGAATAACTGACAAAGGTGTTATACTTTTCCAGACGAGCTCTACATGTCATACCATTACAAGAAGTAAGATGTACCTGAAATACGAGTATATGCTTTGTTATATTATATTTTAACTGATTCTTACATAAGTAATTGTTTCGTTGCTAGCGGCCATCATTAATCTTACCCGTCCTTCCTTTCTCGAAAATCACACTCGTTTTGTTTCAATAACGTGTATGTTACCGCCATTAATATACATAAATTAATATTAAATTATGGCCTGTCTGTAACCTGCCCATGCTCGATTTCTCCCTACCCAGTCCTCAATCTGTTTATAATGCACTGCACGTGCGAGAAAAGTGCCCTAACGACGCTTTTCTATTATTACTTTCACATCGTGGTATTACTTTACTATTTTTTTGTAAAATGACGACCAGTTCTGAATTGTGATAGTAAGCAAAGAACAACTAAACTGGACAATGTTGCCGGAGTGTGTATTTTACAATGGATGAATAAGTGCGCTCCATCATAGATCGCATCGTCGCTTAACATCAGGCGAGATGGCAGTCAAGTGCAAATCTATTATCGGTAAAAAGCAGCACATTGAAAACAACATTTCACTACGCAGTACATATTCTGAATAAAAAGAGTTGAAACTGCTACACACAGTGCTCCTAACCAAAAGTATAAAAGATAGTTTTTCTCTCGTTGGTAGGTAGTTTCATTGCTAACTACCATTTACTGGTAAAAGCAGAACACAGTAGTGTCTGTAGATCATTGCTTGGTGGTAGAATAACTGCTAACTGCACTGTAAAGGCGGAGTACAAACGGAGTTTCTAACACTACATCGAATTGATTGATATGTGCAGGATGTAAGTATACCTAGAAGGTATACGAGTAATGTCTTCCTTTAATATAAATATGCTCGAAGACTCTTGTATCCGGCTTCATATGACTCCTTGTCGATGACATCACCCGAAGCTTCGAGCGCTAAAAGCACTTTGTTTTCGAAGATGTTCAAAGCAATTTTATACCCGTTTGAACTTTAACATTTTTAGCAGAAATCCTTGGCAGATTAGTAAAGGTGAGCACGAGGTGAATGCATCAGACTTTAAGATGTGTTGTCTTCTCAACACGAACCTTTGCATTTTGCTGTGCACTGTTGCAAAATCAAGTCTCAAGTTGCAGATAAATCTAAACCCAACAGTGAGACGTAAATGGGTTATCACGTTTAACAAATGAGACGCAAAGACGTCCCACCCCACAGTTAGATACGCTTTATTTCCAAGAAAAATATGTATATCCTCAGCATTTTACACGTTTTAGTACTTATCCCATTTTATCGCGGCGTAATTTCACTAAATATTCCCCTCTACAATTACAGCTAACACACGGGAAAATATCCAATTAAAGTGTAATTTACTTCCATAATAAGATTCTGAGGCAGGCGGGCAAATTAAGTGGGACTCGTACATTCAGCGGTTACGTAAATTCAGTACCTACGCGAAAGGTAACACATGCTCGAGATCTTGATAAGCGAACGTTCGGCCAACAATTCACAGCGGTCGACATAACGCGAGCTCGCCTAGATACCGATCAAAATTTAATTACTGCTTATGCCGACAACGCACGAAGTATGGTAGATACCCACTTCAGTAGGTTCACTAATTAGTAGAGCCGAAATACACAGGGGGAGGTGCGCGAGTAACCTTGACGCCGCGGCTGCCTTCCTTCTTCAATGAGAGTTTCAGGGTCGGTGTGCCTACGTCAAACTTGATTAGATGACGTTGTTAAATATAAGGTATAATTTGGCTGAAAGACTTCATCATCTGTTATCATTAAAACGAATTATGAATTAGGTACCAGATGCGGTTCACGGTAAGACCTGCGGCTTATCAGTTTTTCACGATCATTTATTTTCGCCAATGAATATCTCACGCAACAACTCTCACCAACTTCAACAAGACGAAAGATACCCTAACTACACTCCATGTACTTAGTGTATTTACTATAAGTTTTATTTCCTTCGAATCCTGTACACCAACCTTTCCCAAAGTGGACGATAACGCCCCCTCGTGGACGCTGCAGGCCTAGAGAGGGGCGGTACGAGATCCAGAAAAAAATTGGGGCGTTGTGTAGATGCTTGGACTCCGGACGGGCTTAAGTCTCAACTAAAGGCTCTTGCGGGTTGTAGTAAAAGTCTCGCTTAGAATGAATGTTAACATAATCGCCGCTAATATAGCGCACAAGAATGAACTAATGTAATTTGAAGTTATCGTGGGTTTAATTATGAAATCAGGGGGGGCGCTAAAGAATAATTTATTCACAAAGTGGGCAGCAGAGAAAATAAGTTTGGGAACCCCTGTTGTACCCCATTACAGAGATACGTAGTAACAAACTAACACACGTACAAACACACAAACATTCTTCTTTAAATATATAAATTACAAATAATTTATTTCCGTAAAAATATGCACAATTTTATACTCATATTGTGGATATTTATACCTCCGCGGAGTACTAGTACCCCAATTGTAGTTATATAAATATAGCCTATATTTGACTCTACAATTAGCGTGCAGAAGGCGCATTTAAATAAATATTACGAAAATTGTTGTTGCTAAAAACTAAATTTATGAAAATATCATTAACGACATTTTTTATTTATAAAAGTCACGTATATGTATGACTTAACAGTTGGCGCAGTACTCCTTGGAGGTATCGATATGAAGTATTAGGAAGATATACAGGATACAATATATCCTGTATCTCTTAAATAAGGGTTACTCAGCGTTTTCTAAACAAAACTGACAGTCATTCGTGTGACGTCCTCTCCTTTTTTTAGTTCCAATATTTTTCCCGTAATATCAAAGCCAGTTGACCTTTCGTAGCGTTTATACACGACGACAACGGACCTACCTATAGGTAGTACACATAATTGGCCACCGTGAAAACCGTTCTACGTTGTTTACGTCCCAAAGTAGACAGAGGAAGCGAGCTTATGACGCCTTCGACCAAATAGCGCGTAATAAAAATAAGTTTACCGGTAAGCAAATTAAATAGAAGACAAACATAAGTTCATTTTATACGCTATAAGGATAGATAATTTTAATATTATAAAATTTTCAGAATCATCTCATATGTTTATGTCATGCCTACGATCAGTAAAAATTACCATCAGCCAGAGTACTTGTCTACTGCTAGACACAATCCACTCCCATAATATACACTCAGCCCGATCCTCGTTGTTAGGCTTCCAATCGCTACCAGACTATCGTATTAAACTTGCAGCAATATCAACAATAATTATTCTTGTACATGCCATTGCACCATTGCCATTGTATTATTCTGACGAAACTGGAGTAATAATATCCAAAAGTCACAGGTAAATTGTAAACACTATGTTGTGGTTTCAAATCACTGCAGTTAACTCTACACACAGAGTAATAAACCAAATTATTGCGTATCAAACAGATGTTGCTCCATTAATATTAATTATTTAACTATTCCAATAATTACAAAGACACGTTAGCGTACGTTTCGTGTAGTTAATAAGCGGTGAAACTTCTCGAGCACCATGTGGCCGGAAATCGTGAAGGTAAGGTAACAGAATTACCGGATTCCAATTTAGCTGAGGCGGTAATCTACACGATGACAAAAAAGAAATCACAATGCCGTGTTTTGTTAGATTATACACTGCACAGGATGTAGGCTAACATCGTATTAGACGTTTTTGGAATGGCGGTTATATATGAGAGATAGATCAAAATATGTAATTACAAGTATATCATAACGAGATTTACCTATTATACTTCTGAGATTATGTGACAAAATTAATCATTAACGCGACCTATGGCGCAATTGACAAAACTATTTTGAACGTTAGATTATTTGCATTCATCCGAGATTCTTAAAAAGCCTAATTGGCGTCTCCGCTGGCGTTTTTGACAAATTAAACATTAACGCCACCTCTGACGCAATCAATAAGTATTTTTGCCAGGTTTTGGATTCATCTGTCATTCTGTAAACGCCTCGTTGACATCCCGCATCTTTGGCAGATGATTTATCAGCAAAGGCATCCAGAAGTACGCTACTATTAAAACTGAAGTGCTACTGTAATGAATACTAGTCTCCATTATCATTGGGTCAAAATATTCATGAAAAACTAGCAGCACCCTGCGGTTTCATTCGCGTAGTTCCCATACTCGTCATCGCGATGATAGTGTTTATAATGGAGCGTGCTTACCTAGAAGAAACTAATTTACTCTCGGTTTGACGACACCAAGATTGCAACCATCGGAAAACCCCACTCGGGCAACGCATTCCGAAGGTTAGACATTCTTACCAGGTTGTGTTTTCTATACACAACTGTCGCATAATTATACTCTTCTACAAAATGCATCATAAATAAACAGCCTGTATACGAATACTCATGAAATTAAAGGTGAAATATAAATTGATTTGAATAGAAAACAGCTCCATGTGTTGGACTTTTTTGTCAGAAAGGTCTCGTAGTTACCTGCTAGACTTTGTTGTTGATGAAAGGGAGATTTATCGAGCGTTTGACACGGAACAAGCCAGGTGCAAGGATTAATCTGTTTTTATATGTCTACTGCATAATGTATGTAGAGGCTTGTGTTGAACAAAAGACACTGTAACAGAAAACTCTGTTTGTGAAGAATTTTATAACATGGCAATTTAAACCAATAAAAGACGATAGATTGTTTAAAAATCGCTTTGTCGGACGGAAAAATTCGAATGGCTTTCTTAATGGCTTAAATGGAAAATTCTTTGAGAAGGCTAGTAGTGATCTTGAGTCCCGGAATAATGTATTTATCATTGAAACTAAGCCTCTAATTATTTATCTAACTAAAAAAGGTGCGACATTCAGACTTTCCGACGTGATTAAGCAAAAAACATGTAAACATCCAAATTTTGACATTTGTAATATTAGTAGGATTAAATACCCAGAAAAACATGTCTCCAAGTGGTATACGGCTTTTATGACCTAAAATGTTTGTGCTATAAATCTTCGAGTAAAGGTCGATTGCGATTCCTGACTAGTTGGACGTTTCGCGGCTTCTGCCTTCTATAGGAGTCTTCCTTCTGTATACACCGAGTGCCGGTCGCAGCTTCCAGTCAAACCACTCGACCTGACCTATGTGCAATTGTGCACAACAACGGCCAAACTGGCTGCGTCTTTCAATTCTGCATGTGTCTCTATCTATATCTAGTCTATCTCCAAACTTTTTATTGTATGTATATTACGCGATAGCTCCGCCAAAATTGTGAATCGATTTTAATCGGTTTTTTTGTTGTTTGGTAGAGCATAGTTCAAAGATATTCCCACATACATTTTATCGAAATCGGTATGGCGGTTTTTGAAATATGAACAAACAAAAAAACTAAAATTTACTTTCATTTATCTGGACGACTTATAGCTATGAAAGCTATAGCTATTATATAGTTAGCCTATGAAATTTGGTCGAGTGTCTGAATTTAATTTTAAATTAAAGTCGGTTTTTGCTTTTTCGGAGTAAATTAGTTTATGTTGCAGCCTGATGCGACGAGCAGGACATGTGTCTGATAGCAAGCAACACTGCTGCTCACAGCAGCAATATCACAAACTAGTACAATACGCTTTAAATTGAGTTTAGAAGTCCCTTTGGACATTTTTTAACTATCAATCCGCACTGTGTCCGTGTAGTGATTTTGATAAATATGGCATGTCTTAGAGTTTTAATGGAATCTTAAATTTATATTCTGTGCGCATCTCAATAGTATTTGCAATTATCAGCTACAGTTAGCGCGATGAGGCTGCTGTCACTATAACAATGGTAGCCTGACAATGATATCCCATAAAGTACTCTGCACTAGACTAACTGGATTCTATGGTAATCACACACAAACCTGTTCCGAGCTTACGTGAGCAGTCTCGAGTGTGCTTTAGTGATATCGATTCTGTGAGTTAGGTTAGAGCACATTATTATAAACAAATAGATAATTTTCTATTAGTCTCATTTAAGTTTTATCGAAATAAGAGGAACGGTTTTTTTTTTAATTCAACAAAACTCTAAAAAAATATGATTGATTCGACGATGTTTTCATCTACTCCGAAACTTCGCAGTTTCATGGAAGGATTAAGTTTTGTGTACCTACATATATTAATTGGCTTAAAAAAATGTAAGGTTCCGTTTTTTTTAAATCAAGAATGACGAGACGAGCAGGACATGTGCCTCGTGGTAAGCAACACGCATGTCATATAACAGCACAGTGACACGCAGCTATTGGAAAATGAAGAGTCCAAATCACTACCTAGCACTGCACTGCGCTCGTCACCCAGAGATCTAAGTTGTTATATAGATCTCTAGGTCTTGTAATTTCTCTGGAAACATTGTGATATTTCGAGAACATGTGTGATCTGCCAACCTGCACTTGACCAGCATGGTAGATTTGACTAGACTTGACTTTATTTATAAAAGTAAAGGCCCTGAGTCCCAACAGTAGGAACATCAAGCTGCTTATGCAAGAGTTTATGAATGTTAGAAGTACCATAGAATATTATATGGCAAAAAAACGATAGCCTGAATAGTATATACTAAGGATAACATTTTTATTGATAGTTAAAACTTAATCAAGCTTAAAAATTCTTTAACTAACAGTCAAGTCGCATTCGCATCATTGAAAAACTTATGTTGAAATCTTATTATGTTGCTTACCCACAGCCCACAGCTAAGTGCACAGCTATCAAGATTGAAGAATGCTGAAGTTCTGTGAACGAGTATTGTTCGTTGTCAAAGGTTATTATGGGAGCTATTGTTGCATAGAAGTCAGTTTACAGATAATAAGACTTAAAAGTTTATTACGCATTGATAAATTCCTCATACATAATACTCAAACCGGGACTGAAAACTGTTCATCATGTTTTTAGGTCCGGATTTTACTCATTCATTTAAAGATAAACGTTTCCTTGGAAAATATTGAAATGAGAACTTTTTAAATAAATAAAAAGAAGCGTTTACGCTATAACCACGGAGAAGGTAATCTAAACTATTCTGTACTTACCTACGAGTTCAACTTCAGGGCGCACGGAATCATGTCATCGTTGGGAAGAGTGAGCTCACTTTTTCCGTTCTAGTCGGTTACAGCAAGCGGTGGAGGCCGGACATTTTTACCTATAACTATTCGTTGTCAGCAAACAAAATAAGTAGAACCACAGCATATCTCGCTGCTAGCGATTCTAGGGGTCAAGTAGATTGGTTGTTTGTAAACCACTTACGATAGACACAGAGACGCAGTTTATTCCCAATTTCAAGGTGCTCAGGGCACATCTATTGGTTTATATCGAAGACTTTAGTGACAAGAACGTCTAGGCCAGGGGTCGGCAAGTAGTTTTAGGTGCGGTCCGGATGCTGGGCGAAAATTTAAACGAGGTCCAGAAAAAAAACTGGTTGTAGGTTGAAGTTAGATTCTAACAATTAATAAAGGTACAGTGTACTTTATCTACATTTTAAAATGTATACTTGGTGTACAATACAATATTTGGCGGTCCGAGGTTCAACCTTTCGCGGTCCGGATACGGACCGCGGTCCGCCTGTTGCTGACCCTTGGTCTAGGCAGTGGAATACGTAGCCTAATTGGAATTTTCTCAATGGTTACAATCTTGGTGTCTTCACGTCGAGAGTGAATCGATTTTTTCGAGATAACCAAGCACCATCGTAGAGCGCGTGGTCGCTTAACATCAGGCGGCGAGATGGTGTTCAAGTGTAAACCTATAAAAGTCTTAAAAAACTTCCGTCTCTAGTCCGGATAAGGCCACCTCCGTAACTTCCCTAGTATATAGCCTTGCATGACAACAGGCTTTCTCGCTAATTACCAAACCAGATACAAATCACACTGCAGCTCCAGACTAAAGTTAGCGAGCCGTGCTAAGCAAAATAAATTACCCACCACTCGTAATGTGCCTTTATTTGGCTTTGCACTGCCATTTGTATTATTACTTGAGTTTTAATTATCTGCTGCATTTAATTATAGGCTGTTGAATGTAAATTACAGGCCGAATATTAATTCGGAACCATTTATTGTTTTAATATTATTAAATTTTTGTACCGAATGGATATTTCAAATTTATTTTCGGTATTATTCAAAAACTAATTTTGTTGATGCTGAGGGGCTAAGCGGCTAAGTGTGCGTGTATTTCTTAGAATATGCTAAATATACATTTAATATGCACCATAAACCGGTTTAAATACTACTTGTTCATCTTATTGGCATTTTTCCTCAAAGAAAATGTGTTCGTATCGTTAAGTCAATACTGGAATGGTTCCGAATCGGAACTCAAGACTTCCTTTCCAAAAATATAGGAAGTACTTATTAGCGTAATAAGTACTTCGTAGAAGTAATCGGTGTACGAGTATGGTAAGTTTATGGATTTTTTTTTCAGGTATACTTCAAGTAAGTTTTCAGGCATGCTCTAAATAATCGTACGTGTGTAATTCAAGGGCAACTCATGTGTGATGTTTTAATTAAAAAATGGTAACAATCATGTTAGCTTCCAAAGTAAAATTTTGCAAGTAAGTTTAGGTTTAATAGCGCCCGGGCCACCTACCTGCTTTCGATAGGTGGTAGTGGGCATTAAGGGTAATAGGTCCGTTTTTATAAAAAAATGATCTGAGTAGTTAAACGCAGCCATATAGCATGTAATATAATGCCACTCATTCCCCTCGGCTGGTCAGTTCGTTGGACGCATAAACAGGAATTGCGGTTCGCGACTACTGTACCCGGCAACTGCAAAAACATGCAACTTTAAACCCATACTCCATTAGAGCGCGTCTAAAACATGCGAGAACCACTAAGTAGTAGTAATCTGACTAAAGTGACCTTATTTCAAAATTTGAAAAAAAACTGCTCGGCATCATTGCCACCGCGCCGGGGGCTTTGTGTCCGATCAGTCACGGCCCCGTTCACGACCGCACGACCGGACTTTAGCGGGCCTAGCTCATGTCCGAAAACATTTCGTGATGAGAAATGATGAAACAAGGAAGTAATACTCTCGATTCGTGATACTCGGTAAACGAATTGGCGAATCAATGCAAATGACCGGTCAAAGTAGCTGTACAGTCGGATCTGTAGATAATGGCGGGTGTAGCTCAGCTCACGCCACGGTCCCGTTAGCCGGATGCGAAGCGCCCGCTTGTTATGCAACTGATGTCTCCCTCGGCTCGGCGCGGGCGCTCCGGTCTCGACGCTCGACGCTCGACGGACGGCGCTCGGCGCACGCGGTCATGCGCCACTTCAAAATGCTTTGTTCCGTAACAACCGTTGATGCAACTTATTAGAAAGGTTGATTCAAATGTTCTTAGCCATAGATCAGCTTTGCGTTTGAACGGAACCGAGCGTGCATATTTGAATACTGTACGTTTGTTTTGAAACTTTTGAATATTGAAATCGAAATTCTTATTTACATTTCTAATTTGGTACGTTGAATGCATTTTTGTTTAGTTAGTTTTTCGTCTGTATGTAGATGGATGTTGACAAGAACTGGAATGGTGTACCTACTTACAAGAACTAAAACTACATGTTTAAAAAATTACATAATTTATTCGGAGCTTATCTACGGATTGATTGGAAACGCTATTAACAGATTAACACATCAATAAACAATAATAAATTATCCATAGTCCACCCAAAAAAGCCAGTGTGATCTCAGCTTAAAATGGAATAGACCAGTTCCTTCCAGGAAATTTAATCAATAATCTATCTTCTGCGTAATTGATTAAAACTTCAGAAATACGTAAATGGTTTTAAAATAAATTAAGTAAAATCAGAAGCTCTGAAGAAGTTCTGAAGAATTTAGAGCTCGCTTCACAGACATCAGCGGACAGAAAGGTATCGATTGATTCATGGTACTAACATCTGCACTACCATATTTTTGCAGATTCATCAACGGTATTTATTTTGGGAGTTATTTTTCGATTCGTTCTCGTAAAGGAAGTAATGAACGGCCTGAATTGAATATATATGAAAGCATTCCCGTCTGTTTTCGTCTATCCGGCGTCGTATGACCCGCAGGTTTATGTAACATTCATTAGTAGAGTCGTGGTGCGGAAACACGTCTCTTCAGAGTTTTGACACGGCGGATATGCGAGTGGAATACGTAGCTAAAGGGGAACATTTTCAGGAATTCGTTTGAACCTGCCTTTTAATATAATTTTAAGGTAACAAGATCACGTAGGTACCTACGCGAAGATTTGCATATCGAATTCTAATTGCTTCGGTAATCCGGTTAATTGTTAATTATCACTGATCAGAAACGGAATATGCCTACGTAAATTAGATACGGAAATAGATTACACAGCAAAAAGGACATAATATAAAATGTGTAAGTGTACATGCTTGAATACTGGCTTCAACAACGCGTAGTAGAAACATACTTTTAATGGTCGTTGTAGAAAAAGGTAAAAATCTTGCACTAAGTAAGAACTTCTTAAAAACAATCTCTAAATAGGCGTTTAATTGGAAAAAATATTTTTTATCTAACGAAACAAATGTAAAAATCTTGCTATTGTATACTATAATATATCTATCTTTAAAAGCCATATAGGAAGTAACGTGGACTCTAAAAATAAAAATATAAAAGTTAAAAACTATACCAATAATATGTAGGTACATAACTGGACGACAATGAAAGAAAACTGATCTATAAAGAAACTAGAGTCTCTGCTCTCGAGACAAATTGTATAGAGCAAAGCCTCTCGTAAACCGGCCGCAATAACTAAACGGTTCCAGTAACGAGAATCGAACAAATTGAAATCCGAAAATACCCAATGTGGTTCGATTAAAAGAAAATGAGAACATTCCAGCGCGTGGCGGGAACTAATGCGCTGTGGAGGGCAGCCCCCTTCTTGAGAGTTGGCGCTCCGGCGCTGCCAGATTATCGTCTCTCGGAGCAATTTGTAGGGATTTGCGGCCGAACTCTGCGCCAAATAAGCGATAGTCCGTCATTAGACGACCCGTAACTAGGCCAATATCTAATGGACCTATGAATTGAGCACTAAAATATCACAGAAAAATAAGCTTTTATTATTTAGTATATGTTGAGTAAAGGCCTCCCTGCCTTAACTTCTATCTTGTGTAATAGTCTTTTAAAAAAAACGTGTCAAATCGACGTCGTCTCGCCATCCGAAATCAAAATCTCGGAACCCAAAGATGTTGAAAAACAGAAACCAAATTGTGACTAAAGAATTAAGACGAACTTATTTGAGTTATTTTAATTAATAACGAATGTGCGATGATATGATGTGCGATGATGATGACATACGATCGACACCAAAAACGACGAGCAGACAAGAGAGAGCTTCAGGATATAACAAAATAGAAGGAGGGTAGGGTGAGCCAGCAATTGAAAATTCTTTATTTTTCACACCATTACTGCAATAATTTAAGATAAATTCGAATAACGTAAAGTAATGTATGGTGTTGAGTCTTCGAACCTAATCGCCATCATCAAACTCGTCTTTGTATTCAATATTTAGTGCAAATGCAGTATTTGCTTAATATAAGCGCATGGTGATAGAACAACTGTTACTGAAATTTTCTTAAAATTGAATTTTATTGATATCATCGTAAACGAAGGTGTATTTCGCGCATGTAACTTTATTATATGTATCATATATACATATTGCTGCTGAAGACCGGCATTCTTGTGCTTTTATGTTCAAAGAGCTTTTATGTTTTCTGTTCCCTTAGCGTTGTCGGTCCTTGATTTAAGTAGGTATGTATGGAGGATACGAGATCGTCTGTACGCATGTAGCTCTGATACGTTAGTAGGTGTTGTTACTTACGCGAAACTTGTTTGCATTAATTTTGTCGTACGTACCTCAGACATGTAACTTAATTAAGTACTTAGTTAGGCAGACAAATATTACCTAGTTATAAATCTACAGGTTATGCGTATGCTAATTTCGGTACAAAGCAATGGGCCTAACCTAGAATTTAAAGCTGTTCTTCATAAGCATTGTACTGAGCTGTGATGACATTTTTTAAGTTCTTAGGTAGGTACCTATACTAAGGTAAGTACCACATAGGTATGTGGGTTAACTAAAAACGTATGATTCTTATACCTACCTATAAGTAGCTATCTGGCCGCCATCACACAAGCTTTGCTTAGTTTGGGGTCAGATGGTGTTGTGTGTGAATTGTCCACCAATATTTATTTATATTTATTTATTTATTTATTTATTCTTGACTAAATGAATTGCAAAATATTAGAAAATAAATAACCTTAAGACGACGATAACTATTTAGTTAGAAGTTATTTGCCTACTCTCATTCCCAGAACTATTAATAAAGATGCATTTGTCGATTATTTCAAGTTTCAAATATGATTAGGTTTAATCGCCAAAACAATTAGATGCCTTAGTATAATGCCTTATAGGTATGTAAATTCAAATTCTCACCATATAGGCAGTACCATTATAATAAGTACAGTAGAACCCCGATTATCCGGACATCCGATTATCCGGACTCATTCGGCCGGCTCTAACTACATACCAATTTCAAAACGTTTTTAACGGCGAATGAGAAAAGTTACAATAAGTTTATTCCCGCCTCCGATTATGTACTCGGAGCTCTCATTTGTTTGCGGAATCGAAATAGTGTTTGTTTTTGTTTAATTTTCTTTGACAGCGTTCAACTGATAAGTTGTCTTTTATATTTGCTACGTTTTGTGTTGGAAATTTAAAATGTCCAAACGAAAATTAGTAGAGTTTAAAAAAAATTGTGAATCTGGTTTACGTTGGCACAAGTGCATGGCGTGGGTACTTCTACGATATCAGACATTAAAAAAAATCTGATTATACTTAAAATGATATTCACCAGCGCGTTTGAGAAAGAATACGGAAGTTCGCGACGTGAAGTCATGAAAAAATCTCAAAATGAAATTCTAGAGAAAGCAGTTTTAACTTGGTTCTTACAAAAGAGTGTTATGTGAAAAAGCATTGGGTTTAATCAAAAATTTGGGCATCAGTGACTTGTCTGCAATGAAAAGATGTGATTTATGACGTCAAAGATCAATAACAAGTTAAATATGGAAGTCTTTATCTATTGTTACAGCTTGGTTTTTATACATCGTATTGTCTAAACTACGCATGGACCCATTACATAATGTAAACGTATAATTTATTTCAATTTAAATATTGTTTGATTTGCTTTCAAATCGTTTATCCAGATTTTCGATTATACGGAATACCCCTGGTTTTAATTGATCCGGATAATCGGGGTTCTACTATAGGTATATTTTCGAGTGACATAGTAAATGTAAGTGGTTTAAATCTTAGTGAGATGTGCATGGCTACTAGTTCAATCAATTGGCCTCTATGTCAAGCATGCAATCACACTGCACCTTCAGAAATTAAATCTTTAATTATATTATTGAATTAACTTTATTATGACACAAACATGAAAATCATAATTAAGCACCTGGAAGACACAAGGCTGATACCTATTTTAAGGATAGTACCTATTTTACAAGAAACGGTTTAACGGTTAAAATGGAATGATGGTAGGAAATTCTCAAACAACAGAAACATGCAGGTAAATTATGGGTTGGCAAAACAATCACCCGATTAAACATATTTTTAATGACAAGATAGCAAAGTTTAATGAGTTTTTATAAGCAATGACAAAATAAGCAAAAGCGCATTAGGAAGATGCAGAGGCAGTGCGTGCGGTGACGGTGTCGTCAGGACAAGCCGCGGGCGACGTGCAGCGTGCAGCGCGGTGCAGGGCCCGGCAGCGAGCTGCTAGCTCCGAGCTGCGAGCAAGGTCTCGCGTCCTCTCACCTCGCGGCCCCGGCGACGCCAGCGCGGGCTCCAGCGGCGACCCCGCCACGGCCGCCAGCCGCGCCACCGCCTCCACGCACCACAGCACGCCCCACATGTCCCACAACCACATCACAACACTACACTATCTCATTATTGGCACAACATTCACACTTAACAGATACGGACATCTAACTATGCTAATAACTCCTATTGGCACGATCATGCTTTGGAAAAGATCATAGCGCGACCGCGTAGCAGATACACGGGTGCTATCTATCACATCATTGCAGAGTTCTGGCGCGAAGGATCCGTTCTGTGTTATCGAAACAAAGACAGTCGCTGCACGTCATAACATTCCTCCCGAGAACGATACGACGCAAGACAACCAGCACGGACGACGTCTCTTTCGACACTGGTTTACGTTTCGTTTCGTTCCGTTTCGTTAGTGCTGCGACGCCGAGAGCGGAGGGTCGCGCGCAGGTAGCTTTCGTTCAAAAACGCGTAATCGAGTAAGAGAACATTGCTTTGACCAGACCTTTAGAATCGATACTAAAACCAGACACCCTTCGACTTGTAAAACTTCCTTTTACAGAAGCACGGAACGAAAGGCACGATATCCGGTAGATCTCCTATCTCCATTTTCATAGTTAGTTCAGCCATATCTTGAAGATGTTTCAACTTTATGTTAGGATCTTTAGGTAGAAAATAATCTCTAGCTGGTACCCATCTGCCATCAACAAGTCGAGCTGGTTGCGAAAATACTCCTCTAAAAGTTAGTCCAAAAGAGCCTGCAATAAAAGTAATAGGTGCGAAAATTGAGGAGGTAGGTAGGCATGCTTCTAAATATTAGTTTTCTATGAAATAATTTGTGAAACTAAATATCTACCTATGTATTTGGAAGTGCATTTTCAGGTGGGATACTTTATATTTAATTCATCAGCCAACCAAAGGACGTCTAAAGATAATATTTTTAAGCAGCAAAGTATAAAGCTGTAATCTAATCTGTAATATTCAAAGTAAGGCTTGTTCGCATTAAGCTAGTGTATTAGTCTAGTAGATAGTAATTTAGTGGCTAAAATACTCGCTACTATTCAAAAGTCGTTCGCACCGTGCTTTAGTACAGTTCACAAGTGAGTAAGTAGCGTTTTGCAACATGAAGCGTCTAGTAGGAAGAGGTGGAAGGTGGGTACTGCTAAAGCAGTAGGTACCTACCTTCAATCATTTTGGTTTTGTTTTTTTGTTTTTATTAAGAATTTATAAGCGAAGTACCTACCTATCACAACAGGTCTAAGTAGGTACAAACATTTCTGTACATCAAATTGTAATGTGACGAATCTGTGTAGTGGCGTTCATACAACTTAATATTGTAACTCAGCCCCAGAGGCAACCGGCGGCTATGGAAATACAAGTCAGCAGATTGGGACGAAATGCGTTCTTTCTTTGCATCTTACCAATGGCAGCCACTGTGCTTCTCTTCTGGTGACCCGTCAGCCTGCGCGGATGCTGTGACTGATGTAATACGTACGGCTATGGAATATTTCATTCCATACTCTGACGTTTCATTATCCAGCAAAGCTCGCCCATGGTTCGGTTCTCAATGTAAAAGTGCTGAAGCATCTAAACATGAGGCCTACCTAGCCTGGGTTGATGCTCGACAGCGTAAGGCAAGGGATACACACCGCAAAAAGAAAGCGTTTAACAGGGCTGCTAAGGCATGCAAAAGGGTTCTTCAGAGGGCTCGATTTGACCACATTAGTCGAATAGGGAACAAACTAGCTTCGTATCCTGCGGGTAGCAAGGCGTTTTGGTCCCTAGCTAAATCGGTCGAATCGAACTTCTGCCGCTCTTCACTGCCTCCAATGCTGAAACCTGATGGGGCGCTGGCTCACACCGCAATGGAGAAGGCAAACTTGTTTGCATCTCAGTTTGCGGAATCTTCGCGTCTAGATGCTGGTAGTGCGATTCCTCCTACTCCACCTGGCAGTCCGACTTTGATGCCGGAAATGCATATTCGCCAAATGGAGGTTCGTAAAGTGCTACGTAATCTGGACGTGAATAAAGCCAGTGGCCCGGACGGAATTCCTGCCCTAGTGTTGAAGGCTTGTGCACCTGAATTGTCTCCTGTACTAACGCGCCTGTATAGACTCTCTCTCCAAACTGGGCAAGTACCGAAATCGTGGAAGCTTGCTAACGTGCAACCTGTGCCCAAAAAGGGTAGTCGTGCTGACCCTGCCAACTACAGGCCCATCTCGGTCACGTCCATACTCTGCAAGACTATGGAACGTGTCTTAAACCGCAGGCTCCTGGCATACCTAGAATCTAACGACCTCCTCAGTGACCGGCAATACGGGTTTCGCCGAAACCGGTCGACTGGGGATATTCTGGCGTATGTCACTCACATCTGGAGTGAAGCTATCGAGAAACACGGGGAAGCACTTGCAGTCTCCCTGGATATCTCGAAGGCTTTTGATAGGGTTTGGCATGATGGCCTTATTAGCAAGCTTTCTAGTTATGGTTTGTCTCCAGGTTTTATTGCGTGGATATCGGACTTCTTGAGAGATCGGTCCATACGAGTTGTCATTGATGGCTGCTCGTCGGACCAAATGGGTATCAATGCCGGAGTCCCTCAAGGGTCGGTACTCTCTGCGACGCTTTTTCTGCTACATATTAACGATCTGCTGAAGCCCGGTATCTTTGGGTACGCAGATGATAGCACCGTTGTGGAGAGTTACATGTCTAGCGCGAGAGCCAGCGGTCAACAAACTAAGGTATTGAGAGAGAGTATGGTCGAGCGTTTGAACTTGGCCCTTGAGGCAGTCTCTGAATGGGGCGAAACCAATCTGGCCAAGTTTAATGAAGGAAAGACGCAGGCGTGTCTGTTCTCCGCAAAAAGGAGTCAATTTCTACAGACTCCTATTTTTCGAGGTGTATCCGTGCCGGTTACTGATCATCTTGAGCTTTTGGGTGTTACCCTGACATCTACACTCAACTTTGGCTCATATATCGAGTCCAAGGCTAAATTAGCTGCAAAAAAACTAGGTGTCCTCTCAAAGGTGCGAAAGTACTTCAAGTCTGAACAATTGCTTTTATTATATAAAGCACAGATTCGCTCTTGTATGGAGTACTGTTCGCACCTTTGGGATGGATAGGCTAAGTATCAGCTTGAGGCTCTGGAATCGATCGAGAGGCGGGCTAAAAGGCTCATAGGCAATAATTCTCTTGTGCGAAAAAGACTGCAAACTCTTGAACATCGCCGGAAAATTGCTAGCTTATCGGTTTATTATCGGATACACTTCGGAGAGTGTGCATCTGATCTGCATGATCTAATACCACCTAGCCCTTTTTTCTATCGGACTTCTCGTAACTCGAAGAAGCGGCATCGTTTCATGGTTGATGTTCCAAAGACACGAACAAAGAGGTTTGACTCTACTTTTGTGATAAGAACGTCTCGACTGTGGAATGAGTTGCCTGAGTGGGTTTTTCCCGATGGTTATAATCTTGGTGTCTTCAAATCGAGAGTGAATCGGTTTCTTCTAGGTAAGCACGCTCCATCGTAGACCGCATCGTCGCTTAACATCAGGCGAGATGGTGGTCAAGTGTAAACCTATAAATGTTAAAAAAAAAAAAAAAAAAAATATTGTAATTATAGTATATGTGAATGTCGCTTCCATGATAATAAATAAAATTCTATTCTTCTATTCTAATTCTATTCTACAACGCAATAAAATAAATAAGCTGATTACGCTTGTTTTATTTGCTTGTTTTTATAGAGCGGGGACTTAATATTCCACAAACACTCATGTTCCACATATAAAGAAACAAATTTTAATGTAGTATCTTCACTCCAGCGAAACGACATTTTGGCGGCAACCACAGACTAGTTAGTAAAGAGATGCGGCAACTAATGAACTCGACTAATTTGACAGGTTCGCACTCGTTTAGCCGATGAACCAGAGAGCACACGCAGCACAGACGCGTGGTGGGGATGCTACTCGCCCGTTGAAAATAGAACAAAATGGATTGACTCGACTAAATTATTCACTAGACTACTCGACTAAATTTTTACTGTTCATACACGTTTAGTTGCTAAATTACTCGCTACTAGCCTAATGCGAACAAGCCTTTTTATAGTGGCGCTGTACTAAACTGCGCATGCTCAATTTTTTCCGTCAGGCGCTTGAGTTGCCTTCATAATATAGCAGTACCTGGGTGACCGAGCTTTGCTAGGTTTAAACACCGAGTATAGTTAAATACCTACAGAAAAGGGCTCCCAGTAATAAATTTTCTCAACAAAAAAAAGAAAGAAAGAAAAAAGAACTTGAAAAAATATGAAAAGCCATCTGGATTCGAACCCGGGTCTATTGCTTTAGGACCGCCCATCTTATCGACTGAACTATTGTACTGTCGAACAGTGTTGCGAAAACCGTCGCATTCTAATGTTAATGTAGGTAACAGTTTTTCATTGAGCAAAACATGCGCATAAAATGCGGTTTAAAAAAATGAAACCTAGTAAGATCGATTTATCGTCCGCGAAACGAGCCGTTTCCGAGATTCAGATTATATTTATACATATATACAAGAATTGCTCGTTTAAAGGTATAAGATGTGGAAAATAATTCAAAATACTTACCATCACATTGAATACCCAAACAAACAATATGTTTAGGATTTCTTTCAAACAACCACATCTTGATTAGATTTAAAACAGCCACCGCTTTATTGATTCCAATAGGGTGTTTGGAAAACTTATTCTGTAAGTAACAGGTAAGTAATACAATTTTACAATGTTTTCATTACTTTTATCCACAGCACAGTTTTATACAGAAAAATTGCACGTTAGGTCAAAATGTTTTATTACTAACCTTTCTTTCTGCTACTTTCGTCCAAAGAGTTTCATCAAAATACATCAAATATTCCATCGTTCTCAATTGTGGCGTCAAACATCCAATCATCAGCGACGAATTCCTCACTTTAACATAGCGTTGATAAGGCTCAAAACTATCATATCTATGAACAGTAGTTTTGATGTCTACCAAATGATTGACTCCTACAAAACCCCACACAGGTGGACAAAACATATTTTTCAGAGGAACTTCCGCTATTTCGGCAGCTGTGGCTGATATATCTAACCCCAGATCAGATGTTGCTACCACTATATTATCAGCACTTAGCTGCACTTTTTCTGATAAGAAAGTTGCATTATAACAAGCAGGTCCCACATTAGGAAATAGAACATACATTTTGCGATTAGCTGAGGCATTTATCATGATAGCTAATTCTTTCATCATACATCTATTAGCATATAACCAGTCCCCAATAGGTTGTTTCGTGCTGAAACGATGAATGAGTTAATTTGCGCTTTAAATAGTAAGAAAATCAATAAATATGGGTGTGACGTAGGTACTTACTCAAAAGGAACATGATCTAATACTATGAGAAGATCGCTGTGCGTAAGAGCCGTTCCAAGTCTACCAATATATTTAACAACCTTTGCAGAATGATCTGTGCCAACAAAAGCACTATCCTGTTCGACGTATTCCATAAATTCTTTTGAACACTCCTTATCGTAAATATATATCTTCGAAATACGTTTCTTACCAACGCTCAGGTCGAGGAGCCCAGAAATCAAATGCATAGCCAAACGATGTCCGGCACTAGAAATACATATCACAAAGTCTGTTTGGTCTGATCCTATATCTTGTCCTTCATCGTCTAAATTTTTGATCGTAAGTTTCTCAGAATCAACCTTGTTCTTGAATTGCTTAAAATTCGCGGTCAATCCTTCGATTCTCTCAGCAGACAAGTAAATATCAATGCCGTAATACGAATGACAATATTCTAAAAAGTCTGGAGCTCCGCCGATGTAGTAAGGTTTACTCCCTTTCATGTACATTTCTTTCCAAACGAGAGGAGACCCAATATGATGCCAATTATTCTTCTGGTTCACTCGCAATAGCCATGACTATAAAACCGTAACAAAAAGAGCTAGTCAAAACTAAACGTTAAGTTTCCACTAGCTCAAAAGCATGAGTAAAAAAACGCTTGTTTAATTCTGAAAATAGTCAATAGAGATGGGAGATGGAGCAGGAGGTTCGATCTCGTACCTATCTGAATCATTCCTGCAGTTATATTATAATTTAATCTTTCTACACTTACCTCCCATTCGAGCACTGAAGTTTCGATACGCTCCCAACAGAAATTTGGCAATTTTTGTGAAATATGGTCCGCTATCAAGCATACTTCTGAAAATTTATCGCATTGCGACACTCCAGCAACCACAATCCGAACAACCATTGTTTCCTTCGTAACCTATCGCGGATTAGTAAAGCCTGTTGCAAAAAGTTATCATTTAAGCGGTTCAAATAAAAAAATATTTTGATGCAGTCATAAGACTTATTGAAAGTAGCCTGTGAAAGTGAACGTGTGAACACTGCATATGCAATGCAGCCCACTAAATGTTCCCACTTGACTCGGGGTCTTCTCTCGCAAGAAGAGAGTCAAGGCCATAATCCATCATGCTGTCGTAGTGCGAGTTGGTGAATCACACATGACCTCGAACTATTCTATGTACATGTTGGTTTTCTCACGATGTTTTCCTTCACCGTTTTACGTTAGCGGCATTACGCACATGACTTCGAAAGGAAAATAATGCGCGTGGAAACCCGAAGCTTACCTACGTAAGTCACCGTTTTCCCGGCTAGACCAGCCGTACCTTCTATGAGTACTGAGCACAAATTAAAAGGTAACAATAAAGACTTGCCCCTTTTGTAAATACGGCGTACGAATTATTTAAGCTTTGGTGGGTAAGTACTCCATATTATATGAGTTGAAATCTATTATAGTCACAAAATAAATAGCATTTCTCGCAATTCTCATTAAATTTGAAACATGCGTCATAATATGCCAAGCTGGCTATTCTCTTAGTCAGTGTCACTTATTTAAAATATCTTTATCACAGTCGTACCATTTTGTCCACTTGGTAAATGAATCACAAAGCAATGCCACATAAAATAAAAAAGTCACAGACGACTTGTCTGACAGTGACAACGTCAATCTGCTACCATGTAAACATAACCTCCAAATCACTCTTGTTTGTTGTGATTTCCTGTTGTTACTGATTACTTACTCTGTGATTTCCTGCACCTGCAGTTACAACAAAACTTCGTAGATTCCGTTTTTTGCTATTTCCATTCATAGTTAAGTGGTTATAATTCATAATGTCTCTCCGAAATTGGGGTTTCTGTGATTTATCTATCAGTAACAAATATGAATTAGATAAGCTAGAAATTCTTGAAAAACTTGGATACAAGACGATAGCTATAAATACATACGTTGAAGAAGCGTCGGAGGAACCTAAAAAGAAAAAGAAGAAAGGCGAAAACAAGGAAAAAAAAGATTACATACCTGAACCCACAATAATTCCAAAAGAAGTCAAGGATTCATGCAAGTTAAATATTTTACAAAGAGTCACCATTGAGTTTTCAGACTCGGGGATAGCTCATAAGATGAACCAATCTGATAATCTCAAAAGATATGACATAATAGCTGTCGTCCCTAAAACACTTCAAGCATTTCAGTATGCCTGTGGCACCATGGATATAGATGTCATTACTTTTGAGCCGGAAGGTAGAATTCCTTTCAAAGTTAACAGAAAACTGTATAGACAAGCGGTGGAACGTGGTATTTTCTTTGAACTGATGTACTCACCTGCCATAAGAGATTCAACAGCTAGAAAGAATATAATAAGTAACTCTCACGTCTACCATGCTGTCGGGAAGTCTAAGAATATTGTAATAACTAGTGGTGCTGAGAGCCACATGTTCGTTCGGTCAGTTCAAGACGTCATCAATCTTGGATTTATTTTTGGTCTGAACAGCAATGACAGTCTTCAAGTGGTGAGGAGCAACACTCGGAGACTCATACTTAAGGCAGACGGCAGGAAACGCGGCAAGCATTACATGACTGTGGACGTTGTTGACGAAGAGCAAAATAAAATGTCTATTGAATGAAAATAGTACCATTTAATTTATAATCTTAAAAAATCATTACCATAAAACTTAAAACAACATCACAGACAGAAGTATAATACATTCATAATAATTGGGAAATATTTTATCACAAAGTAGACAAATCCACCAGCTAGAAGGAAATATAATTCCAGTCTTTAAATTATACTATGATCATATCTGAGTATTTAAGAAAATCTTTCAGTGCCTCATTAATTGTATTACTATAAAAAGACTCATTCAACCAAGCAACTCAATAAAAGTACTAGAACAGTAATTCCTTCTACCATTATTGTATTAATTTTGTCCTACCAGTGATGTGCTAATTGCGCTATGTCCAATTCATTTTGTAACAGGACCATCATTTAAAGTTGGCTGGACGAAGTGGAATTTCTTTAGGGATAAAACAGTAGATGTTTCTGAAATGAGGATCTTTTTCCTCTTTATGATTTCTTTCTTTACTATTCCTGTTTTTTTTCTCTGGATCCCAAGCTTAGCTTCACATCAAATCTGCTTCAATAAATATTCTTATAATCTATGACATTAAAAAAGTTGAATGATGTCTCTTCCACACTCTTTTCAGTGCATAAGAGAAAACATGATATTTATTTCATTATTAACAACACAGCTTATAGCACATCTACTGTTAGCTTCTTGTAATAGCATATTACTCAGTTTTTTCATGTATTACACCTTTTTCTTCATTATTATTTTGTACTGCTTCAGTTTTCTTTTCAAGCTTGTGGGTCTTTTCTGCTATCACAGTTGTAGAAAGCCTTGTAGTTGCCGTTGCAGGTGCCTCGGGCAAAGTGAACATATCTGCTAGCCACTTGAATCTGAATCAAAAAATAAAAACGAATTAATCACACTTTTACAGGTAATAGGCATGGTGACTAAAAATTACAGCTGGTCTAGTCAAGACAACGGTAATCCGGAGCCAATGGGTTCAAAACCACACACACCGCTGTCTTTTCGAAGTAATATGCGTAATGCCGCCAACTCAAAAAACGGTGAAGGAAAATATCGTGAGAATCCGCCATGTACCAAGAATTTTTCGAAGTCATGTCCCATCCCCTAACCTGTGCTGGGCTAGCGTGGTGGGTTATAGCCTTGACTCTTTCCTTGCGAGAGAAGGCTCAGAGTCCCAGCTGTGAGAACATTTAGTGGGCTATGCATTATGGTATAGAAGAAAGGGCTATTAGAAGAACTTAATTCAATGACGTAACTCTATCGAGTTTGGGTTCCTTTTATACCTCTTGACGAGTACTTAGGTGCTAGATGGTAACCAGGGTCTGATAATGTAGCTGAAAGATGGCCATAGGAAACCAGTAATTAAACGATACCACTATCAAGTTTGGGCTCATTTTATTAGCTTTGACAAGTAAATTATCTCTTACAACACCAAAAACGACAGGGATATAAATCCCCTGTTATCCCCGTCGTTTTTGCGCCGGGGTTTAAAAAGATAGAAATACTAGAGATGTGCGTTTAGACAATGTTGTTCATTAAAAATATGTCTTGCTATTTACTAGACAATTCAAACCAGCTTGACACTCCTCTAATAGGCCATTTTGATAGGATAGCATTGCTGTTTGGATAATAGGGAGTGTGAGCAAATCTTGCTCTTTCCTTCACTTTATTAGCATAAAAAAACTAACCATGCTAAAAACCAACCTATGAAATAAAAGATACAGAGATGAAGAATGTCTTCATCTCTTATCATCATTCTCATCATTTTCTGACGAAGTATCTAATTTTGGTCACTGATTTAAATTATACTGTAGGATTTGAGTACCAGAAGTAGGTACCGTCAAACGGGGTGAATAGGCACAGAACTGAACTTTAGGCAAATTTATCACTTATTATGGCTGAAAATATTATAATGATTTTGGTGTGAAAACTTGAGTCGCATCATGGAGATTTTTACGGATTTTACTCTAGATCATGTAAAGCACCCAGTTTCTCACAATTCTCAAATTATGGGTAATCCCTATTTAAACACGTAAAGGGGTTAATCGAGACGGGGATTGGCACTAAAGGGAAAATCCGTAAGGGCTGTCACAATTTTCTTTAGATAGGTAGATACCTACCTAAGTACTCGTTGGTATAAAATATGTTTGAGCAAAAACAACTGACAATGTAATCAAATAAATTTTAGTGAATAATGCGATGATAAATAAATATGTAATAATAATACTGCTATATTTATTTGGCAGAGGATACAAAATTACATTTATGAATTAACTGTATTAGACAGTGGATAATGATGGTTAATAGAAAAACATAGTTGAAGTTGAGTGAAAAACAAATGTTTGTTTACATTGTCACAAAACTCACTTGTGAGCAACTCTAAAACTCACTTGTGAATATTAGTAATGGAAAAGTCAGTTTGATTGTAGTTCTCATTATATGGCTGATTGCGTTGAAATTAGAGCCACTTTATGAGCAAGTGTGTTAAAAATTACTTTATTAATCAAGTGACAACCCTGTCCCTATATTCCCTTTACTGTCTCTGGTCATACTGCACCGTCCCTATTTATTAAACATTTCGTTTCTATTGACCCCCTAACCGTCCCTAAAAACCCCCGACACGTACCTATAAACCTCATATTATGCTAAGAAACGGTTTGTCATAACAAAATACAATTTTATAGGTTTTAAAGTCTTTAAATTATACTTGGATTACGATACACAGGTTCCATAATAAACACGGTACTAGCAGATAGTTGTTTCGACACAAATTTTAGCATAAAACTGTTTAAACTGAGTAAGTAAAAGATGGCTCAATAGAAGGTAGTTCAAACAGGCAACTTCAGAATGTTGTTTTGTCAATTTATTCCTAATTTCATGTCTAATAAATGTTCCCAGTCCAGAAAATAAGTATGCTACCACACATTCTTGCCATTTTATAGAATATTATTTGTCGATTTTCAGAGTATTTGTCATGAATATTTCAATCTCGATTTTTTCCCTATTCACCCCTCGATTCCTATTCACCCCGTTTGACGGTACCTTCGCGACAATGAAGCCGCAGTACAATTTTGTACCCATCACAGTGAAAACTATGAGCAGTTGGAGCGCCGAAGCCAAGGATTTGGTCAACAGATGAACGCCGAAATCGCGAAAAGGAACGTGCAGAGGATTGCAATCGCCATCCAGTGAGATAATGGTGCCAAAATGTTGAGCTCCTTTGCCCCGGGAACCGGACCGGCCCGGCCCTTCTACCGCCTAACGAAATCGGCTTAGAGATTGTCTCTGTAATTTAAAGCTAAAAGAAAATACCGTTTTCCTTGGGCGGTAGAGCCCCAGGTTATTTGACCATATCGGTATAAAAAAATGTAATTTTAAGTTACGGCTCTGGACGTCTACTCTAATTCAACGAAAACGTAATTTCTAATACTAATTAGAGTATGCTTAGAACATTTAAACGTCAAACAATGTTGTATTGGACGAAACGAAGTAGAACGAGAGCAGGAAAGTCGCGAGTTTTTTTTTGAAATTTCGTTTTCGTAGAAACAGAGTAGACGTCCTGGACGTCTACTCTAATTCAACGAAAACGTAATTTCGAAATAAACTCGCGATTTTCCAACTCCGATTCTACTTCGATCCTTCGTTTTGTTCGTTTAAATATTCTAAGCCTACTCTAATTAGAGTATGCTTAGAACATTTAAACAAAACAATGTTGTATCAGACGAAACGAAGTAGAACGAGAGAAGGAGAGTCGCGAGTTTTTTTTTCGAAATTTCGTTTTCGTAGAAACAGAGTAGACGTCCTGGTCTAGTCAGGAGAACGACGACTTCCGATCCGGAGCCCCGGGTTCAAATCCCACCCATACCCATACCACTGTATTTCGACGTCATGTGGGTAATGCCGCAAACTTAAAACGTTGAAGGAAAACATCGTGAGAAAACTGACATGTACCTACCCAGATTTTTTCGAGACCATTTGTTATTCACCAAATCGCACTGGGCAAGCATGGTGGATTATGGCCCTGACTAATTGCGAGAGAAGGCCCCCGAGTCCCAGCGGTGGGAACATTTAGTGGGCTGCTTAAGCGTTATCACTTTCGTACGAAATGGCATAACAGTCGTATTGCTGTGTGATACTGTTAATAATAGAGATAGCACTTGTTTATTAATCCGTAGTTCAATCATTTCGCCAGCAGATTGTAGTCGTAGCTCGTAGCCCAGGGCCCAGGATCTAGAAGACAACTTGGCAAACAGCCACTGATTTGCACATTCTAAAATCATACTTATGTAAGTACTAACCGAACAGTGTGATTTTATTCACTACCACAAGAATTAAATACTTCAGTATCGTAATAAACATTTGCATTTCTAATAACCAATCTATTAATCTTTTTCTATTTTTTTGCGATAAGCCATTCGCTAATTTGTTTTTAGGTTATATCTTAACTTAGCTCGGTTTACATCCAGCGATAGAATCCAGCGCATGGATTGCTTACTGGAAAAATGTAAACCGGTAGGTACCGGAAAGCATCAATCCAGTGCCAATGCTTACCAATCCAGCGCTGGATTCGATCGTTGGACTGGAATAATGTAAGCCGAGCATTATTCAGTTAAGATGTAGGAACCTCTGTTTCCAGAGATTCACTGGGCACTAGAGAAGGATCATCTATTCATCTTATTCTTATGGTTGGCGAGCGCAGTACAGTGCTAGGTAATAGTTTAGGCTCATCATGCTTCAATAGCTGTGTGTCACTGTGCTGTTATGGGCAGCACTGTTGCTAACCATCATGCATATGTCCTGCTCATCTTGTCACTCATACTACTAAAAAAAAATTGGCAGTCATAGGAACTACTTACCGATAGAAGTGAAAACTTATAAACTCAGATTTTGATAGCTTTCTTTGGAAATTACGCGGGTGAAACCGGAGGGTGTGGCCATGAGCATCGCCATCTAGAAATGCGTCAGCCATGGTCCCGAGCTTACCCGAAGTTTTGTTACCATTCCCGAACGTGACGCTAGAATTCAATTCACAGCCCACGAAAAATCTGTCCGTGGCGCGCCAAAACAAGTTCTCACTTCAAAAACTGAGTCCTCGGTGTCGGTCGGCCGGTTTTATTTAATATAGGGTGTAAGAAGTTCACAAGCAGGACATGCGCATGCCCCTACTAGTATGCAATACAGACCTAACCATATTTACTGTCACATCCGATAGAAGCGTTTCGGCAGTGCATCATCACTCGCTCAAGGTCGCGCGGTTTTAGCCTACAGCTAGACCGTTCCTCCCAGGGAACAAGTGCCAGTCGGTTGTCGGACGCAAGGCTGAGCGCTCGCGCAACACCTTTCCCGCGCATATTGTTATTAGATATGTCGACAACCCTCCGCGCCAGACAGGGACAGAGTTACGCGTTAGAGAGAGCGCAAATGTTTAGTTGAAAATCGCGACAGATATTGAGCGCTAATCCAGGGGGAGAGATAAATCGTTGTTTGACAGCAATTCGGTACGAGTAAATTGGCATTCGAGATCTCCAATGGCAGATCTAACTGGTTGAGGAAGTCACCATTGTTAGTAGCAATGTGATTGGTGTTCAGAGGGTCTACCGTTTAACTCAATTAACTATAATAAGCTCACGTCATAGTAACTAGGTATATGTTATTGCTATAACTATTACAGCACTATCATTTTCTCTTTCACTCCGACACGAAATTAAGAGAGCACATGTCTGTAAGTAATGTTTAAACGGTGGCCGTTACTTTTTTTATAACATAGTGTCACAAAAAGAATAAGACATGCACCTGGTGGTAAACAACTTGCCTAACCATAACGCAGTGCCATGCAGTTATTTAAATATAAACAGTCCAGATCACTACCTAGCACTGCAGGTCTACTACGAAAACAAACTCGGAATGATCGGATCCGACCGACAGCTGAATCGGATCTGTAGCCTACCACGAAATACATTCGGAAGGATACATCTCGTTCGGAAGTTATAGACTTCAGGTCGGATCGAACGAAACGGCCGATTCGATCAACCGACCGATTGTCTATCGAGGTAGGAAACTTCCATAAGTTCGGCCGATATATCGTTTATCGGACTTCGTAGTAGACCTACTGCACTGCGGATCGTCACCCAGAGATATAAAATTGAATAGGGTAGGTACCGAACTGGGTCAAAAATTCACTATTCTAATTAGTCCGTCACCTAGATCATGGAAAAATATGGGACACGTATTTTTTGTTTTTTTCAAAATATTAAAAATCGACAAAGATATAGAACATCAAACTTCGAGAGTGGGGGTCGCGACGTCACTCGTGAGTAAAAATCGTAGGCACGAGTGACGTCACGCGCAACTTCTAAGCCCTGTATCTGCGTAATTTTTTGTTTGTGAAACAAAAGAAAAAATACGTGTACAATATTTTTTAGCAATCTAACTGACGGACTAATTTGTTTTTTTGAGGATTGTACCCTATTATCTATTTAAATTCAAGTATTTCATCCTTACCACTACAACATATCGCTTTACTACCACTTGATTCAATAAAAAATGAGACTGAATAAATTAAATAATAAAAACAATAAGCAATAAAAGTACATAATGAACAAAGCTGATGATTGAAAGCAAAATATTCATACAAAATACGAGCATGCAATAATTTAGTCCTTAAAAAAGCAATTTCTAGTTCTGCACCCATATAATAAATATAACCAGTGAGAATAAATTATCAGTGTAGAGAAGTAAATAAAAACACACACACCAATTTTTATTTGTGTATTATTCAAATGCAATCTCAACGTTTGGTACATGAAATATAAAATGTATAAAACCACACTAAATCATTATATAATATTAACAAACATTGGAGATTCACACAAAATTTGTAAGCAAACATTAAGTTCATCTAATGAGTAAGTACATTGTTTAGAATATGTTGTGATACATTTAGCACCACTAGAGATACATTTTTCTATCTAACATCATTCTTATATGTATATTGCAGGATTACTTCTAATAATGTAACAGCCTTTTATGGATTATTTCTTGACAAATTGGCATTCATTTCTGTCTTTTTTTTACAAATGATAACAATAAATATTGGTCGCCATTTTTTCACACAACAACAATCAGCCCCAAACTAAGCGAAACTCGTTTTATGGAAGCCTTGTGATGGGTTTAGTTTATGATTAATATGCATATCAACAAAATTGACTTTTTAGTTATTAAACTCTAGTATTTTATTTATTGTTTAGTATTGCACTTGACTGCCTAACGCAGACTATCTGAATGAAATACAAGAAAAAAATTAAAGCCAAGAAAATATTTTTTTTAACATATGTATCTGGGCTTACATAGATGGGCTGGCTGGGCTGGGCTGGCATAGACTCGTTATTAAATGCAAACATTTGAGAAGGCTGTTAACATATTAGTAACAATCCCGTTATAGTGCAATTTTAATTCTTCAATGTTTGACTGGAGCACATTATTTACCAATGGTACATCCTAACCTCTAAATACTTCGTCGTCCTGATTCATAAACACTGTAATAAGGTTACTTTCTCTTTTTACAAGTTTAAAAGAGATGAAAGTAACAGTTTTGTCTATAAATAAGGATTAATTTGCGAGTCGAATAACTACTATTGATAAACTTTAGCAGTTTTAAACATAACCATCTAATAAAGTAGTTTTAGCTCAAACAAATCTTGTTCTCTTTTCTCTTCGGATAAGTCGACATTTATAACTAAAATTAACATATTAGATGTTTATGTATGAGGTGTCAAAACGTAAATCCGCAAGTTAGTAATGACTGGTGATGATAATTACACATTCATTTCGATTATTTTTAATTCTAGTAGCTTCTAATACAGTTCAACCTGCAATATAGGATGCATCATGTATTTTCAATATTTACAATAAATTATAACCGTCTCTTCAACAAATTAGAGATCAAAGACTAGAAATACATTATTAGCCTCAAAACACGCCAGATATAAAATAAATTGTATCTAGAATATAAATTTAGGGTTAAACAGGACACCGGAACTAAGTCGCAAGGATAAAGGTTTTATTTATCGTTGCGTACAAATTTTACTATAGATTAAGTAATTAATGAAATCGAGAAAAAAAATTGCTATTCCCATTCAAAATATCACTTTGAAACTAGACAAGATGTTTCGAAGAACCGTTTTTTTAATTTCGGTCTAGTACATTTTTATCTATAAATAATTAATGTACCCCATACAAACTTTGAATATCACAGTGAAGCGCTATTTCTGTGGAATATGTCACACAATCAGATCACGCAAACAAATGTTACAATTATTGGGATACGATTTTAAGACAAAGAGTATAAAACAAGTCTGTTAAGTCCATTACAATAAGTTTGTAATGTATTATCATTTTTTGTTTTTTATATTATTAACAGTGAATATATGATGGTCCCTTATAAATTCTATTAGTATTCAATATAATTATTTGCGAAGAGAAGGAGCTTTGCAGAACTGAAAACTATTTTGTTTTATTTAATGAAAGGAATATTGTTTTTAACATAATTGCAGGTTCAACTGTCACGTTATTTGAGCAGAGAGAAGCTAAACAGCTAGGATTCTACCTACTAGGTGAGAACAGTCTTAAATTGTCTTTTATAATTCATTAATTAGAAATAAGAATAAACTTTTTCTTACGCGAAACTAATAAGATATCAAAAGATAAAATCATTTCATACATTTTCATCATTACATAGATTTAGTTAAAAAAATAGTCATGGTAATTAGATAATCGAAATAATTTGTTCAATTTCAGGGATATTCATTGATTTACACAGCAACAAAACAAATAATCTCCTCACAATAATAAATTTAACAAATTCAGTCTCATTGGTAATAAAATAATATAAATATCCTACCAAGTCTTTCCTCAAAAACTTTTTAATAATTATTCACTTATCGAGTACATATAATTTGAAAATAAATTCACAAAACTTACATAGGAACATAAAAGTTAAAAGGTTACATAAATGCGCGAAATTTGTATTTTCTATAGCCTATATTATGTGATGGTAAAGTTTACCTTTTATTTACTGTTTTTTTGTGAATTAATATGTTTACGCTATTTTTTATTATTTTATTTAGGTAAGTAAATAGAACTGATTTCTATTTTATATCAACAAACGCCATTAGGCCTATACATTGCACGTTAACGATTAACGTATGCGGGAAACGTATATTTAGTCACATTTAATTCATTTCATTTTCATAACCCTAGTGATATAAATCATAGTTTTACACGGCAATAATCTCTTTACACTTATCCTGGTGTTAACCTACTAGGCACACTTTCAAATTCTATCACCGTACTTCCTGAGATCCGTCAATTATTCTAAGACAGCATTCCGTGTTAGCATTGATTAGGCCACAACTGGTCTCCTGGTAACAAAAACCGAGTCCCTAGAATTTGTAAATCGTTTAAGAAAATGTGAGTAGTACGACAGTAAAACAGTAAAATAACCATACACAAATTATGTCACAATATTTTTCTTAATTGTTCACTCTTCTCTCATTTCAAAGGTAGCAAGAGCATTAGTATCACATCGTATTGGTAATATAAGATATACTTCCATAATTTCCGGTTCAGAAAATCATATGCCATGTCTCATTACAATGACAGGTGGCGCCACTATTTCATTCATACATTTTGACATCTCTAGGTCTAAAAAATGCATTTTTGTGTAATAATGTCATAACTGTCTTTATTGAATGAGTCATTCGAGGCATTTTCCAGATGCTAATAGGCTCGTTAAATCTAGTTCACAATTTCGCCATAGCTGGCGCTAATATTTCATTTTCTCAGAGAATTTTAACAAAATGAAACATTGGTAATCTTTGACAGATCTATTTGGCTTCCTGAAAATGACTCATTGATCATCCAATAAAGTCAGTTATGACATATAATACCTATACTGTCATGCATTTTGTAAATCTAGAGAAGAATGTCAAAATGTATGAACTAAATAGCAGCGGTATGGAATTTGAAAATATCGAAATGCTCGAGCGAGACATACGAGCGTCTCCTCATCATGGGACTTTATGGCTGAAAATATGGCTAATGTTTTTATGGTTGGGCTGACGTGGGCCAACATCGCCAATAAGTTGGCCAAATAACGGTATTTGTCGCCACGAGACCAACGCTGACATTGTTTGGCTAAAACTATTCAACTTGGTAAAATGGCACTGTCAGACTACGCTGTAAGTAGTTATCTATAATTTCTATAGCAACGTCTTTAAAAATTCGTCATTTGTCAAATGTAAAACTCCAGTACTTAAGTAAAGACAATGATAACTTGGTGGTCACAGTATTTTAGTATTTTGTAGGAATTAAGAATCAGTCAGTAGTAGGCCTTCCATATGTTAGCTTACATTCCTTTGACAAATTTTATTATATTTATTGGTCAATTGAAATTAAAACGAATTGGAATTATTTGTACATTAATTTGTGCGATTTAAATTGCCACAACAATGTGTGTTCACACTAGTGGTTCAATTTAAGTGGAACGACTAATCTCGAAATAAAACTTTAGCAAATATTAAAAGTAAGAAGTCTAACATCGTAGACATTAAATAGAAATACAAGACCACATACCTACTTTATATGTCAACTGTAAAATTGTAAAAATCGACAGATTATAATCTAACAACTTCAGATTATAAACCAACGTAACCTACCATAGGATTAAAAATTACGTTAGATATTATTATCTGGCGGCGTTTACAATTGTACGACGATATACATTAGAAAATAATCTAAGCAAGAATAGATTTAATACACGGTTAATGTGTTTAGTGTATGCACACTGTCTTCAACAATTTGATAATGTTTATCTATCACCAACGATGATAATCATCGTACGCCTACCCACATGAGGCTTTCAACACGCTCGCTCTCTCCATTCATCACCTCATACGAATGTCACAACCTTCCAACTTTATCCAATTAATAATAATGTCAATCCAACAACAATGTTTTCCTGCATGGCAATATCTTTGTGCAACTCTTATTTACGGATAGCAATCGACTGCAACCGTGGCCATTTTAGCCTGTTCAATCTGCTCTACATTTATCATTTACAATTATATATACGTAAAACTTTACAACGCTCGTAGAGGATCGCGGTCGACTGCAATCATGGCCTTCTTAATAAGATCGGTTTGAAACCGGCGATAAATTATCATAGACAATGCATAGGTATCAACTGATAATACATTATTATTTTCTACGTATCAAACCTATCAACTTTACAGCAACTGTATGGGGATAGTGGTCGACTGCAATCGTGGCCAGACGATTGCAATCACTGCCATCTAAACATTCCGATCGATACTTTACCATCGGACAATGATTGAAAACCTTTCAACTTCAACGTGTTAACCTGAGAGTCCACTGTGAGCGTGGCTAGCTACAAGACATACGTTCGACGCGTCGCGCGTTCAGTTGTTGAGGAAAGACACGCAGTGCGCGACCGTGTTCACGTTTTCCACCAACCTGTTGTAGAGCTCGCGGCGCACGCTCGCCGTGAACTTGCTGACGAGGCACAGCGTTACGGTCGCGGCGAATATCGCGTTGTACAGGAGAACGAGCTTGAAGTTGCCCAGCCATTCGATCCGGCCGAACTCGCCTAGCAAATCGAAGTTTGTTATACCTGGAATTAACAGTATATTATTTATTATTTAAGAACTCTTTGCGAAGAGGTGATAAGAGTCTGGAACAGCTGATTGACGTTGGGAACACCGATGGCAAACGATCGCGTGGTAGTTCACCAACCAGATGGACCGATCAAGTTAAGGACTCATCGCCCGAATCACCCAAATTCTACGTCGTGAGAGACCCGTTGAGCTGAGACTGGTGGATTCATCATCCGCTACAGATATAACCGGATCACGATCCTTAGACACAAGAGACGGACTATAAACAGAGAGAGAAGAGCTCTATATGTCTTAAAGTTACGGCTGGTCTAGTCGGGAGATCGGTAGCTGCCGATTTAGATGGCTGGTTCAAATTCTACGTGCACTGTCTTTTCGAAGTCATTTGCGTAATGTCGCTTACTTACAAACTGTGAAGGAAAACAAAGCGAGAAAACTTGCATGGTCCTAGAATCTTTCGAGGTCATGTCTCCTCCACAAACTCGTACTGGGTCAGCGTGGTGGATTATGGTCTTGACTCTTTCCTTGCGAGAGAAGGCTCCGAGTACCAGCAGTGGGAAGATTTAATGTGTTGTATATGCTTTGCGGTGGACTTTGTTTTGAATTGATGTATTCACTTGTACAGTAAAATGTTTGTTGGGTACAGAGTATATTGACGAGCTGCGGCTGCACGTTGACCTTGCATATGTATAGATTTCATGAGTGTGTGGGTACCGAGTATCAGGTAATGAGTGTGCGGTTACCCAGTATCTTGACGAGCAGCGGCTGCGCGGTGGAGTGCGCCAGCAGCGCGGCGCAGAGCGCGAGGATGCGCGGCAGCGGCGTGCGGCGCGCGCGAGGTAGCACGCGCAGTGCCCGCAGCGGCGCGCTCAGCCCCGTCAGCGAGGCGGCGTGCAGGTACAGGATCAGCACCGCCTCCAGCAGCGCGCCCGCCCATCCCAGCTTCGACAGTGACGCGATGCCCAGCGTGAATTGCTGCCAAACAAATTTTACAATCGCATTTTTGAAGTGAAAACTTCTTTTGGCGCACCCACAAACAGATTTTTCGTGGGCTGTGAACTGAGCTCCAACGTCACACTCGCGAATGAAATAAATATAAATAAATACAGATCGTGACAGATAAATTCCGAAAAGTAGTAGTCAGTTGAATTTGACTCCTTCTGTCTGTTCTGTCTAGGGTTAATCTGGAATAGCAATATATTATGTTGTCTACACAACTGAAAACATTTATGAACATATTTAATATGCAAGTACACATTAAAATTTAGATAGGCATTCAGGTCCATTAAGGTATGCTCACCCTGGTGCTGAGAGGTAGCGCCTTGATACCGATGAGCAGCTCGAGTGTGTTCTGGAGCACCATGAGCACGGTGATGGTGGTCAGCGCGAGGAGAAGCAACATCGCCAGAGGATACACGACGTTACGTTGTAGCGACGACGACGCGCGCTGACATTCTACTTCCTGGAAAATAACAACCACTACCATCAATCCACAACTAATATAACTACTCCATCAGACATTAAATCTGTGTTAAAAAATGTGATTTATTATTGGCGTGGCTGGCCTAGTGGCTTAGTTGGTAGTAAGTCTGCCTGTGAAGCCGTGGGTCGTGGGTTCGATTCCCACCCAGTGCAAATATTTGTGTGATGAATTCAAATATTTGTACTGTGCCTGGGTGGTTTCTACGTGTAATAAGTATGTATTTAAAAATATACAAGTATTATATCAGCTAACCGGCTCCCGTAGTTCAAGCTTTGCTAAGTTTGGGTCTAAATGGTGGTGAAATCTGAAATGTCCACCAATATTTTTTTTGTATATTACTATTTTGTCACCTCTAATTAATTACAAAAGTCGTAGTGCCCCAGTGACGAAAACATCCGAATTAATTGGCAATGTTGTGGTCGTAGGTTCAAATCCTACTTACACCACATTGCGAAGAAAATGTAATGTTCCAAGAAGGACGTGTTTCGAGGACATACGTCATCGGCCAGCCTTCATATCGGAAGCGTGGCAGAGAATGGTTTTGATTCTCTCTTTGGAAGGAAAAATCCTAAGCCCCAACAGTGGAAGCATGAAGTGGGCTACTTATGTTAATTTGTTATTACAAACGGACATTCTATTTACACGTGTAGGTAGGAGTAAAAGTGTAATTCCAATTATTTTCGAAACGTCTCGAGTTCAGATTTTTAATAGATTTTCACTCCATCGTAGACCGCATCTTCACTTAACATTAGGTGGAATGGCGGTCAAGTGAAAAACTAGAAAAAATACGGTTCCAGTCTTGAAGTTAAATAAATATTGGTGGGCAATTCACAACACCATTTAGCTCCAAACTAAGCAGCTCTTGTATTATGGAAGCCAGATAGCTGATACAATACTTATATAGTTTGAAATACATACTTATTACACAGAAACACCCAGGCATGGTACAAAATATTTATTTTGTATCACACAAATATTTGCACTGGGTGGGGATCGAACCCACTATCCACGGCTTCGAAGGCAGAATTACTGCCAACTAAGCCATCAGGCCAGCCAACAGTTACATTCAGATCTCTATGAATATTGTTGGTACGTTGAGTTTCTCAAATGCTCTCTAAATTAATGTATCGCACAACCAGCAATCAATGGCCATGACGTTATTGATAGTTCGTTCTACTTATAAACTCACGCTTCATGCAAAATAGTGGCTTATCAGGAACGGTTTTAGAGCGTGAATGACAATTCGTTGCACCGGTTCGTTCCTTATCGAGATCAGAGAAGTCACTGCACCTATTGTCCTTCGTGAATATGATACGGAATACGTAAGTATCGAAGCTTTTCGCTTACTCGAAACTCCGCAGTTAGTTTAGGAATTAGAATTTGGGATATGGTTACTTTAATATTTCTGCTTCCAAAAATCGTAATTTAATAGTAAGTGAACTAAGTGGTCTACGGTGGTCTAGTCGGGAGAACGGCGGCTGCCGATCCGGAGACCCCGGGTTCAAACCCCACACGCACCACTGTCTTTTCGAAGTCATGTGCGTAATGCCGCTAACTTAAAACGGTGAAGGAAAAACATCGTGAGGAAACCGACATGTACCTAGAATTTTTCGAAGTCATGTGTCATCCGCCAACCCGCACTGGGCCAGCGTGGTGGATTATGGCCTTAACTCTCTCCTTGCGAGAGAAGGCCCCGAGTCCCAGCAGTGGGAACGTTTAGTGGGCTGATGATGATGATGATGATGAACTAAGTCTGTTCAAATGCCCTATCGCGGTTTCTGATATAGCTACCTTGCATAGTTAGCTTGTCTGTCTGCCTTGAAGACCGGTCGGCACTCGACCTCACCTAGCGTAGGGTATGGAGATGATAAGGAGACCTTACCATACAAAAACACTATCTTTTATATGTGAGTCCTCAGTAGGTACGCGTGTTTGTAATTATTTAACTCCACCTTAACGGTTGGACCGACTTAGATGATGTTTTTGTATGTTCAGATGGATTCCAGAATGGTTTAGATTTTAGATTAACAAAAACACTTTGTGTACAGGACGTCTGTCGGGTCCGGCAGATTTAACCACAAAAACCAATACAGAAAATCAGTAAGTAAATAAAATTACATGAGCGACTCATAACATAAGTACATTAAGAGATCACAAGTAGTGCGCGACTCTGATATAATATACCATTTCTCAATCATTAAAATATCTCGTTTTGATATAATTATATTAATTCAAGCAAACTATTGGTCCAATGCCAAGTTCTTCAGAACTTTATTTATCATATCCAAAGACATTGGGTAGGAGACTTTGACACGGTACAAATTATCAGGCAGTACAACATGGTCGACTTTGGCTTATGTATCTTACTTTTCTCATGGCGACGACTCTCTGCAGTCTATCGTTGAGTCCTGCCTGCAAAGCCCCGTTCCGCAACCTCAGCAGGGGGGTCTCCTTGCCGCGCGTCAGAGACGAGTGCTGGCTGTCCTTCGACGGAGACACGTCGGCTAGTGGGGCCGATATGTCGCCCTTGTCGGGGTACATCGGCTCGGGAGATATGTAGCCGCGACCTGGAAGGAAATTAGCAATTTTATTATAAAAACTAACGTGTAACGTAACTAACATTCGAGAGGATGGCGATCAAACGTAGAACCATCTTTTGTTACATTTATTTGAAGTGAAATCTTCTTTTGGCGCGCCACTGACAAGTTTTTCGTGGGCTGTGAATTGAAATGAAGTGGCCATGCTCATGGCCACGTCCTCTGGTTTCACCCGCGTAGTTTCCAAAGTAAGCAATCAAATTCTGAGTTATAAGTTTTCACTTCTATCGGCAGTTACTACGCTGCCAAAACATTTTTTTTTTTTTTAATTTTACTGAAAATAAGACTTAGTCCAACGCAAACTTATACTAAGTAACAAAATTTGGTTTATAATAATTTATGAACTAAAACCTTCTTATACAAACTTTGAATACATTTACACAATTTTTGATATCAAAAGAACATTACTCTTTACTTAGACGTTAAGATACCTACTTTATTTATCTTTGTTTACTAGTATCTCTGTAATATAATCAAAATAGTGTGAAATTCAAACTTTATCTACCTTCGGATCAATAATTGGAAGACAAGATAACTCAACCTAATGAAATATACATATGTACAAATAGTTAATATAGAGAAGTATATTTTTACTGAGCCGCTAGACAGACAGCTTATCAATCATGAGTTTGGTATCGATCGGCTTTCAATAAAATTACCAAACATTGATACACTTATGTACATATGTGTATGTGTGTATGACTGTATGTACTTACTGAATTGACGTCATTACGTTATAATATTGGTAGATTGGTACCTATGTGGTTTTATACTATTCTAGATAATTCTATAATTTAGTGTTAGAGTCGTTTTGAAGGGAATAGTAGAGGTCTAGTTTTCAATAACTAGAGTTAGAGTCAGGAGATAACGAGAGACGCGAGTCAAATAAGAGCGACAGTTCTAAATCCTTTACGAATTCATTGAAGAGGGATACAGAGAGACGAGCAGGATATTATGTGCTTGTTTGTAAACAACAACATACAACTATTTGATAACATGAGCCAAATTCACTGTCTCGCATTGCATTACGTAGGTAAAATCTGTAGACAAAAGACAAAAAGATGATTTATCTCATTGCCCAACAAATTATCTAGAAACATTGCCTTTGAAACTGGAACAACACAGTCATTTTAGACGTCACTGAGACGTCGAGGTTTGGTATGGTACTTCAGCAGACGAACTGTGCAAAGTCTAATCACTACCATAAATAAGTATAACTAGATTGCATAGGGATCCATTGAGGTGTAAGAGATCACTGCAAGCGATAATGAAAAGCATAGCTCGTAGCATTTAGTTATTTTCAGTCTTTAAAATACATTTAAATACCTAAATATATACATATTAACTCCCTAATTTTTTAAGATGGTGAGTGACAAAAATACTTCATTACAAGGAATCCACGTTGTCAACAACATACCAGTTAAAATTACCATTAAGAGTAAATCGGGTACCTTGAAACAAGCTATACTGAAGAGAAAATACACCTCGACGTGCACATAAAATTAGTCTCTTCAACTTGTCTTGCGAGCAAGGTCAGACAAAAATTATGTTCTGGCAAAAGACAGAAATGTCTGAAATTTAAAACTCGACAGGTTTATGCGTCTAGTGACTGAAACTAGTGAAACCAGACACTTTTTAAGCACTAGTTGTTTTCCGTTATTCCACATTTAAGCATAACTGTTTTTAAGTCATCATAATCATTATCATTTATAGCTATAGATTACATCCATTGCTAGGTATAGGTTTTTTTTTACTATGTATAATAGTATGTTTATTATAGCGACAGAAAATAAAGATTTTTTTTTCTAATACTAGTGGAAAAAATAGACTTATAAAAATACTAGCAGCGCCCCGCGGTGTTACCCGCGTAGTTCCCGTTCCCATTGCTCCCTTTGTTTTTTCGGGATAAAAAGTACCCTATGTGTTCTTCCAGACTATAATATATCTGTGTTCCAAATTTCAGCCCGATCCGTTCATACGTTAGGACGTGATTGAGCAACAAACATCCAAATATCCATACATTGACATTTATAATATTAGTAGGATAATGTACCTACATTTCAGATCTGTATACGGAAGCTCTACTACTTAAAACTTTGACGAGTCATTAGGCTCTCGCGGAGGATGTATCACGTCGATCTGATAGGAATAAAAAGAAGTCATTTTATTTTCCCTAAACATAGATTTTAATTTACAGACCTACATATTTATGTTAAAAATCCGTTTATTTGTTGTATTGGGCTAAAACAAATTTTAGGTAGTAACTAAAGCAACTCTTCTAAATATCGCAAAGTGATAAGATATCCCTCATAGTGATTCAGCCGAGATTTTCCGTAACCAAAACAATGACATCTCGAATAACTCAGATAACAACAGCGAAAACATTAACCTTTCTAAATCTAAATATAATGTGTTTCTATAGAATTTTCGACTCCCTCCACTTAGATACACAGCTAGGTTCCACATGTGGATCCGCGGATACTTTCATCTCCTCTTGAATCCATCGGTTACTTCTGTTTCCTCTTAAATCTACCAGTGGACCCATGGATACTTATTTTTTCATCTAAAACTGGATTAAAAGTCTTAGCTACGACGAAACGGAAGCACTTCTTCGAGGAGTGAACTTCTGACAGATTCTCCGTCTGTAATAGGTTATCCTACTCATCAGTACCACATGCAAGAGTAGCATACACTCTCACACAAACAAACATACACATTACACGCACACAACATAAACGCCTGTCAACAAACATGTTCATTTATTCTATTTTTTCATTTTTGTAAAATCACAAGGCTCATATATTTGTTATGGTAGAGATTACTGAAGTCGCCTACTACATAACAGGTAAACACATGCTTAAAAGGAGACTCCATTATACTTACTTGTTTCATGAGAGTAGTTTTTGGAAGAAATAAATATTTAGATTTTTGATTTTGAAATCTACAGGTGGATCCGTGGATACTTTATTTTCCGCTTCGATCCACCGGGTGGATACGTGGTTATTTTTATTCGTTTTCTTTTTGCTTACGTATGGTTGAAATTAATTTTATTGTATGAGTGCTTCTTGGGAAGGCTTGAGCAAAAAGTCCTCAGCCTGCACCGTTGAGTATTTTTTCAAATGCAAGCCTACCATCACCACTGGTTTTAGCGGTGAAAGAAAACATAGTGTTTCAAGAAACACATTCCGTAGGCATGTTTCATCCACCAACCCGCACTTGTCCAGCGTGGTGTATGATGATGGTGACTCCTTAGACTCGCACCACCTTGTAACTATGTATTCAAAATGAAAACAAAATGTTTAATGTGTTAAGGTGATGGCGGTGTGATTGTTCATGTCATTCCCTAAGGCACTAGAGCAGTGACCTACCATGAGAGTATACAATATGGAGTTTGATGCTATTTTAAACTAAAATATATCGTCTGATAACGCGAGGTGTTGGTAAAATATCACAAGCACGTGTCAGATCGTACGATGCGCGGGCGTCGCTCGACGTAACTCAGGTACAAAAATACACAAAACAAATATTTTCGACTTGTTTATAAATAGGCGAACGTTTCGGGTGTTCGCTATGCAAAAAATTACTGTTGACATACAGACGGACGGAAGCGATACTATCATTATGGTATCAGAGATATCAACTCATTGCAGAGTAACAAACTTCCTTTTCCTCGTACCATTGTTGTCTATTGGTAGAGAATCTATCTACAAATTAATTTCGATGGATCCAATTGTTCTTTATCCAGGGACAATCTAATCCACAAATTATTTTCGAATGATATGATTATTCTTTATCCGACGACATTCTCATCCACAAATGAGTTTCGATACCTAGATCTATTTTTTGCGAAATTACTATTGAGTTTAAAAAAAATATAGTTTCACTAAACATAAAAAAACTGTTTATTTGTATAAGCACACATCATCAATACCATCATACACAGGCGATCTACATTGTACATATAAAATATATATATGTACATATATATATATATATATATATGGATATCGTTTTAGTCATACGATTAGACGACCTCTCATTCCTTCGATTATTGACATGTGCTTACAGAGTAGCCAACACTGTAAGCCACACACAAAATATAACGCGCATAGAGCCAAAACACAACAAAATTACATTAATATACACACACATAGTATGTGTATGAAAAATAGCCAAACTATATCAGAAAATACTCGTAGGTACTAATGCTTCACAAAACATCAAGACGTCTAACAATTTAATTTCGCTTTCCGCCTTCTACTGATTACTTTGTTCAAACCCAAAGCCTAATTAGATTCAAATGTATGGGAAGTCGTCGTACAGCATCTATTATTATATTCAAATCGATTTAAGATTGGCCACGCAGTAGTTGACAAAGGAATTTTAAGTACACACGACCTCATTCCTTCGTCCACCTTGTTTTTAACACGCTTTTATTAGCTTCACTTGTAACTAACTATGTATGTAAGAAAATCTTGGAATCTTAATTTGTCCCACTTCCCGGTCTTCGATTAGCATGAAATTTTGCGCACGCTCTGAGTTCTGATGACAATACATGACTAGCTAAGAAACGTCATTACAAATCTAATATGGCGGCCTCCCCAAGATGGCAGACTGGCTGTATGAAATCCACCCCCATGATATGGGTATTAAATGAAAGGGTTTGTTGTCAGGAATACGAAAAAAATAGTCACCTGACTTAAATCAACATGGCGGACATCTAAGATGGTGAATTGGCTATTTGAAATGCACCTCCATGGTATGGGATAGGCTATTAAATGAAAGGGTTTGCTGAATGGGATACGAAAAAAAAAATCACGTAACCTAAAAAGCGTGTTTTTTAGTTTTAAAACTATTATTGTTATCGATAATTAATACATTATCGCTAGACCACCATCTCACCGGATATACATTTAAGATGCGGTCCATGAATTTTATGATAGAGCGCGCAGATAACGTTCATCAGGGAATACCCACTCAAGCAACGAACTCCACGGTTTAGATATTCTTGCTACGAAAGTCGAGTTAAATCTTTTCGTTCAAGTCTTTGGAATGTTAACCTTGAAACAATGTCGTTTTTTTGAGCTACTTATTCAAGATAATTTGTGGTACCAGATAACTTCGACTACAACAGTTAAACCTTGGCCAGTTTCAGCCAATCAGTTGCAATATCTTGATACACCTTCAGTTGTCTATAGACAGGGTATTAAATAAAATCTACCAAAAGAAAGTGAACCACGTTTGTCTTTCAATACCTATGAAAGGATGGATACATATGGAAAGTAGATGCCACCACAAACCTTGTCACGTAAATACACAAAAGAGTTTACCGATTCATCAATGGCATCAACGATAAATCACCATGAATGGTAGAAAACCTCTCGTTTGGTGGACTATTGACAACAACACTTTCACATGATTACCATTATATTCTGATAAAATGTGATGATGGAGCGCGCTTCACTTAATATTAAAACTTCAAAAAGAAGGTCTTCGGAGGAACTTCGTTGGTTAATAAACAATTTATTTCAGCAATCATATGTTTGTTCTTACTTGACTGCAATATCGCCTGACGATAAACGACAATGCTGTCCAAGATGGAACGAGCTTACCTAAAAGAAACCAATTAACTCTCGACTAGAAGACATCAAGATTGCAACTATAAGGAAAAAACCACATAGGCAACGCTTTCCATAGCCTACACATTCTTATCAAACCGTTTAGTTATTGTCTTTGGTACGTCAACCATGAAACAAAGTCGCTTATCTGATCATTGAAAAATAGTAGGTACTACCAACAATTTATAAATATGTCGTGTGATAAACAAACCAATGATGGGCCAACAAAACTTTCTAGTAAAAAAAAGTCGGCTCGAAATCGGCCTTGTAAACAATAAATTCGTGAAACGAAACTGATGCACGTCCTCATATGACAATGGTTCAATGGTTTCAATATCAATAACTTGAATACGTATGTAGGTAAGTAGGTGCCTTCGCAAGTCACCGCACGACAAAGGCACAAACAAGCCTCCAACTGAACGTGCTAACTTTTTTAATGCACTGAATACATATGCCAGAAAGAAGCCATACAGAGTTTGGAATGCCTCGGCCGGCTTTTTACCCGTGTTTACTATGAGTAAAGTGGAAAGAACTCATTAAAAATTACTCAACTAAGTCGAGTATGGGTTAATCTATATTTAATGTTACTTTCGACTATCGATCATCCTGTAATCACCACCTGGGTAATATTAATAAGCAAGAAAATAATCTATTCAGAAATAGCACGTTATTTACCGTATATTTTATTTACAATAAGATAAAAATATCAATTGATTCAAACGTTAATTTTGTCATCTATAGCTGATAAAAAATGCTAGTTTTCGCTAGTCACCCATACCTACATTGTACTGAAGACACTTTGAAATTACAAAAACGAAATAACTATGTCTTATATTCTAGTCTATTCGAGAACGATTACGATATGGCTAACAAATTTCTGGTTTTTACATATTTTATACATTGATAGATATAAGTTACGGTGGTCTAGTCGGGAGAACGGCGGCTGCCGATCCGGAGACCCCGGGTTCAAACCCCACACGCACCACTGTCTTTTCGAAGTCATGTGCGTAATGCCGCTAACTTAAAACGGTGAAGGAACACATCGTGAGGAAACCGACATGTACCTAGAATCTTTCGAAGTCATGTGTCATCCGCCAACCCGCACTGGGCCAGCGTGGTGGATTATGGCCTTAACTCTCTCCTTGCGAGAGAAGGCCCCGAGTCCCAGCAGTGGGAACGTTTAGTGGGCTGTTGATGACGATGATATAAATTCTGTATTCTCAAATAAATTTCTTAATTTTGTATTTACAAATAAATAACTTTGAACGTTCTCCACAAAGCAAAAATAAATGAACAAAAGAACACATTTTTAAAGCTAGTGAAGAAAATGGCGACCTTATCGCTAAGAGCAAATCTAATATTTTACTGATCACACAGAATAAAGTCGCATGATTGTAAAGGTAAAGCATGTTACTCTTTCTTCATCCCTCGATAGAGGTACGAAATTTCGTAAAGTTGTACAAAAGTAGCCTTATATCCAAAAATAAAATACATGTTTCTCGTTCCTCTTACGAAACAAGTATTATTGGAGCCTTCTTTTATGCATAACTGCAGTAGTTATTTCTTATAGCTTCTGGATAACAATTATTGAAGTGAACACTTCTTTAGGCGCGCCTAGACAGATTTTTCGTGGGCTGTGAATTGAATTCATTCGTCACGCTCGGGTATGATAGGAAAGCTTCAGGTAAACTCGGGACCATGGCTATTGGCCATCTAGAAATACGTCAGCCAATGGGAAATGCTGAAAGGGCGTGGACAGGCCATCATGGCATGGCCATCTAGAAACGCATCAGCCAATGGGAAATGCTGACGCATTTCTAGATGGCCATGCCAAGATGGCGAGGCCACGCCCTCCGGTTACACCCGTGTAGTTTCCAAGGTAAGCTATCAAATTCTGAGTTATAAGTTTTCACTTCTATCGGCAGTTCCTATGACGGCCAATTTTTTTTTATAATATATAAAGATAAATATGTATGTATATATGTCGGCTTATCATATAAATATTATAAATGTGTAAGTTTGCCTGTTTGGCTGTTTATTGCTCAATCAAGTTGCAAGAACTGAACGGATCTGACTGAGGAATGGAAAGGAAACTTCCTAACTGAAAAAAAAAATGACTCTACTTTTGTTATAAAAACTAGGTGGTAGAATGCGTTGCCTGAGTGGTTTTTGTCTCGATGGTTACAATCTTAGTGCCTTAAAATCCAGAGTGAATATGTTACATCAAGGTAAGCACGCTCCATCGTCGCTTAACGTCAGGCGCGATGGTGGTCAAAAGTAAACCTTTAATACTTAAAATAAAAATATGTGTGTGCTTAAGTGAAAACTAAAATAAGAAATACCTATTAAAGACCATTAAATAATTTAGATGAATAAAAAAAAAACGATTACATATTACAAATTGAATATACATATATGTATGTAGTGTTAACACAGTGACAACATCTGGCTGAAGGAGTAAGCAAAGGTACATGGCCACGAATAAATTAAAAAAAAAAAAAAAAAGACATGTGTGGTCTGTGGTGAGTAGCGAGAGTGAGTGAGGGTATCTAATGTCCCTCTTTAAAAATTATCTTTCTCGCTCTAGCATCCCGAGTTCAGTCGAAAGTTTCTTATCATTCCCGACCGTGACGCTAGAATACAATTCAGAGTCCACGAAAAATCTGTCTGTGGCGGGCCAAAATAAGTTTTCACTTCAAAAAACTCCGAAGCAAACAAAAATCTGCAAATAATCTTCCATACATAGAATAACAGTTAAAGTTAAATTTGCGTTGCCAATAAAGTCCAAAAACTACAGTTACTCGACTCCGATCAGTCTACGTGCGTAGTAGTAAATTTGTATCATAATATGACGTGTATACCTCGGAACACTCGGATGCCAAGGTCGCGCATCGCTGAGGTTACCCCAGTCACGTCAACGGCTAGTACAATACGTTTGCGAATCTATTCTGGCCGCGGCTGTTTTGGCACGAGAAAAAAAAAATGTAAATACCACATTTACAAAGCAAATAAAACTTAGTTGAGTCTCTCGTCGTGATGTAAAATCCTTCCTTATAGGAAATACGTACATAAAATGAAGTATGTACTGAATTTTTTTTTATGTAAATTTTTGGCGCAGTTCTCATTCGATCGTGCATTAGTTGATGTTAGTTTCGTAGACGTACTCGAAGGCAGACAGTAAGTATAAAACACAGTAAAACTACAATAAGGTAGGCGTTGTACGAGATGCAATACTCGTTGAGTACAATAAGTGACAAGTGAGTATGGTTAATATGTATATGGAAAGATTTAAAGTGTGTGCTACACATATGTATGTGCGAAAGTATAGATCAAATTTAAATGGGGGAAAAATGGGATGCACCAGAGCTGAGCTTTTAAAACAATCGTCAAAATCTTGTTCATCAAGATAAAGATCCTAAAAACAGGTACATTCGAATGAGAACCTTTATCCTACTTCCTACTAATATTATAAATGTCAATGTATGGATGTTTGTTGCTCAATCACGTCCTAACGTATAAACGGATCGGGCTGAAATTTGGAACACAGATAGATTATAGTCTGGAAGAACACATAGGCTACTTTTTATCCCGGAAAACAACGGGAACAACGGGAACGGGAACTTCGCGAGTAACACCGCGGGGCGCTGCTAGTATTAACATAAATTACAATGAGAAACTACATGACATATCTAACTACTCACGCTAAGCACATCTGAATTATCCCGATATCCGTGGAATTATCCATAGGTCGATGAATGTCTAGCCATAGATAATAAGAAAACTTTTATTAGAAATCACAAAAAGGGAGAAACATTACAATAGCTAATCGAGATGATCAAGGCCGCTATCAGTGATGGCTACGTTACCACGCTGAATGACAATGCTTATACCTCGAGCCAAATTAATAAACCCCAGTATTTTGGTCATGCCTTGACCAAGCGCTCGGAAAGGCTTTTGTAAATGAGATGTGCTATTTGAGAAGATAAGGGAGATGAGGCCTTTCTTTTTAGGTCAGTCAAAAGGTTATTCTATTCTGATGAAATCGCCTTCTTTATTTACCTTCTACAACGCAAGGCTAAATGGAGACATTGGGCTACACTACCTATAAATCTTATCACGGCAACATGTTTCAACAACAGAGGCTTAAAACAAAGATACAGTATTCAAACAAATACATCAGTGATTTTAGCCAGTCAACAAACATCATTAGTTTAACAACAGTTCGTGTGAGCTTAGCTTCCGTGTCTTTATCGTTGGATAAATATAGAAATGGTGATTTTGCACTCGTTTGTATGGAGTATAAAACTGCTTATCGTAATATATTACACTAGCGACATCGTTTCGTGGTTGATGTTGCAAAGACTCGAACAAAGAGATTTGACTCTACATTTGTGATAAGATCGTCTCGGCTGTGGAATGCATTGCCTGAGTTGGGTTTCTCGATGAATCGGTTTTTTTTTGTAAACACACTCCAACGTAGACCGCATCGTCGCTTTACATCAGTCGAGACAGCGGTCAAGTGTAAACCTATAATAGTTAAAAAAAAGACTAGCAGCGCGCCGCAATTTTACCTGCATAGGTACATCCCGTTCTCCCGTTCGATTTATTTCCCCGTAATACAAAGAAGCATCTGTGCTATTCCAGACTATTATCTCTACGTACCAGATTTCATCGAGATCCCTTCAGTAGTTTTTGTTGGAAAGAGTAACAAACTTTATCATTTATAATTTTTCATACTATATTATAACGTTTCATATTAATATTACAGATATATAATTGTTAATAAGAAATTGGTATTATGTTTGTTTGTATCCGATAAACTCTGAAATGAGAGCATCGATCGAAAAGATTACATTACAACAAAAACAGATTGAGAAAGAACTGTAGGCTATTATAACACCATTAGAAAGTATAAATTATCAAAAAAAGAATAAGCTAAAGACTAAGTATAAGTTGACGCAAACGATACTTTACATAGAGAAAGTCCGTGATAAACACATACAAAAAATTTGACTACACTCGATGCTTTAGTCAGGAGTAGAATTAGTACATTTATACGGCCGAAACGACGCGACGACATGCGACGGATCGAAGTAGAACCGCACCTCTACCGCCTAACTAAATCCGTTAACTAAATCCGCCTATCGTTTTGCTGATTAAATGTCTCTATCATTTCAAGCGAAAAGAAAAGAGAGAGAAACATCAAAGCTATGACATTTTTCGTTCGGCGGTAGACCCCCCCGGAGTAGAAAAGACTCGAAATTTATTTCAAAAATACGTTTTTCGTAGAAAGAGAGTAGACGTCCAGTTGTATGCCACACCCAAGGGAAAACTTCGTCAACTAACTCTTCTTTGCTAGATATCCTACACGGTGCGGTGGTGGAATCACCCTGGCTGACTGGCCTCGTGGCTTAGTTAGTAATAAGTCTCCCTGCGAAGCCGAGGGTCGTGGGTTCGATTCCCACCTCGTGCAAATATTTGTGTGATGAATACAAATATTTGTATGTCTGTCTGTTTCTGTGTATTTACAACCATAGAAGTATTATATCAGCCATCTGGATTCCATAGTACAAGCTTTGCTTGGCCACCAATATTTATTTATTTTATTTTCGTTTCTGATTTGACAACAAACATTATGAAATAGTACATTTTAGCAATAGGGTAAATACATATTATGCATAGCAGCACTGTTACTACGCAAATATAGGTACACTATTTAGCTGCTCATGAAAATTTACGCCCAAGGGGAAATTTTATCAATTTCCAATCTACCTTACTAAATACGAGTATCTCACACAGCGGTGGGGTCTACTTTCAACCATAAGCAACCAACCCACTAATTGTTTCCTACTGTTGGGACTCGGGGGCCATAGAAGGCTTTCGCAAGGACAGAGTCAAGCTGGCCACCACGCTGGCCTAGTAAGGGTTGGCAGATAATCCATAACCTCGAAAGATTTTATGAACATGTCGATGTCGGTACCCTCATTTTTACCTTCACTGTTTTCAAGTTAGCGGCATTACGCACATGACTTCGAAAAGACAGTGACACGCATGCGATTCGAAACAGGGGCTCCGGACAGGTAGTTGTCGTTCTCCCGACTATACCAGCCGTAACTTTCCTACTTTTACTATTATATATTGTCAACAAATATTACAAACATTATGCACATGTACACCTCAGCAATAGTGTAAATAAGTTTGCATCACAGCACTGTTGCTACGCAACCATTACACTACTCGTATTTACCAACACAGGAAAGCGAGGTTACCGAGCTTCATCAAGAAGCTTCCGTTTATTTTAAACATCTAAGTTTAGAACTCGAGTGGTTATCTCACTTCATGCGGCACTCGTAAATTTCTCCCGTCACACTTTATAAAACGTTTATTTGATTGACGTCCAAAATACCAGCTCGTTTCAACCGTGCACGCACACTATGAAATTATAATTGGAAAGGGAAAACACATATTGACTATCTACTCGTACAACAAAAGCCGTAGGTGCGGTACAAAGAGTACTTAGCGAAAAAAATAACAAAAGACCAATCCTCACAACATCGATTTATCGATTGTTCACTCTACTGGATCCTCAGTTAATCGGACCAGTTACTGGAACGCTAGTTTGTCTTTTTCAATTTAGTACAGATAGTAACCGATTTAATGCAATCTCTATGCAGCTTGAGATCTAGATTGTAAAGGCGTTTACGTTGAAGCGAAACTGCTAATTCACACAAAAACAGTTACGATTTGCCGTTGACCCAGTGACGGTAAAAGCTTGATTGTGAATAGGTATTTGCGTTTGGAGAGATTATCTGCAAGTGAAATCTCGGAATCGCTTGTTATGAGTATTTTATTGACCGCCAATTATTGGTAATCACGTGGGTATTGTGGCCAGTAGGTACTAGGTAGTCAATTCGTTACCATATTTAACTGCTGATCCTTAATATCTTACTGTTTCAGGTATTTAGGAGACTTGTCCTAGGAACCAATGGGAGATCAGGTATGATGGCCATGGCGCACGGTTTATAGGCATGGTATTTCTTTCCGTTGTTGATTTTTTCGTCTCTTTTTCACAATATGAAACCACTCGAACCTGCTTTTCCGATCAGAGTAGACTAGAACACTGTTGTACTCCAACCAGTTCGACTAGGATCATTTTATAATCTCAAAAAGGGCGTCTACGAAGAAAAGGTGGATAGCTTGTACATACTTATATGCATGTAGACATCTCGAACGAGCGCACTCGGTGCAACGTTTTTGGATAAACTACCAGAGCACCGCGTAAATAATAATCAAAAATTAATACTAACACTGTGTAAATAATCTTAGGAATAAAGAAGTGAAAACCCTGAACTGCAGACCCGAGAACTAACTCGGCAGAGTCTAAAACCTTCACTTAGATTATCTCTGTCCGAACGCACTCGATTGGTGAATCAGTCGAAGAATATTCTCCAAAAGGGGCTAATGACTATTAATGTTCTCGTATGTACTGTTATTATGTAACGTACTGAAGTAATATATAACAGGGGATAATGTACCTGTGGACACAGCGTTGGTGATCCGCCGTCGGATGGTGTCCTCCTCGAAGGAGTACATATAGTACTCCTCGTTGAGGTCCCTCAGGAACTGCGGTTTCACCAGCACGCCGCCCACCACGCCGAAGAGACGGACGAACCCGAGCGGCGTGAACACTGCAACAAACACATTCAATGTTTAGTAAAAACATAAATAATAACAAGAACAGAATTAAAAATTTTGACTAACCCCCGACTACCTCGGATTTGCAATTTATAAGTACAACATTCTACTAGTCAAGCCTTTTCATTTGATACCCATATTGAGAGAGTTGTGAAAAAATAAATATTTTTCGCCATTTTGTGGTAGCGGCCATCTTGGATTTTAAATTTGTCATAATGCATAGTGTTCTACTAGCCAAGCCCTTCCATTTGGTACCCATATTAGGAAGTAGTTTGTGAAAAAACATTTTGTCCGCCAGTTTGTGGACGCGGCCATCTTGAATCGATATCAACCAAACATAGCTAAGAACGTCCGCACGGAAATTAACCTTCAAATAAAAAAAAACGCATCGAAATCGGCCCATCCGTTTGACCTCTACGGTGCCAGACAGACAGACATCGACGTCAAACTTATAACACCCTTTTTTTGGTCGGGGGTTAAAATCAAATAGCGCGAAATGGTGGCAATATTTCATCGAATGCTGGCTGAGCCTGCGTCAGATGCAGCCAGATACCTGTTCGGGTACGTGGCTCACCTCAACCGATCCTCATACATGGTGAAGTTGTAAGTTTTAATTTTTATGTTAGTGTACTTTAACGTTACTATCAAATTGTTATAAAAACGGTGCGATGGATGGGACTGTCATGTGGCATATCATAAAAGTGCCGTAGCAAAAAATGAAATATATTTAATATTTCCTTTTTAGGGTTCCGTAAAATGTAAAAACGGAACCCTTATAGATTCGTCATGTCTGTCTGTCCGTCCGTCCGTATGTCACAGCCACTTTTTGCCGAAACTATAAGAACTACACTGTTGAAACTTGGTAAGTAGATGTATTCTGTGAACCGCATTAAGATTTGTACAAAAAAAATAAAAAATTAGGGTTGCCCCCCATACTGAGAACTGAAACTCAAAAATTTTTTTTTCATCAAACCTACACGTGTGGGGTGTCTATCGATAGGTCTTCAAAAATGATGTTGAGGTTTATAAAATCATTTTCGTCTACACTGAATAATTTGCGCGAGAGACACTTCCAAAGTGGTAAAATGTGTGTCCCGCCCCCCTCTAACTTCTAAAGTAAGAGAATGAAAAATCTAAAAAAAATATATGATGTACATTACCATGTAAACTACCAACGAAAATTAGTTTGAACTCGATCTGATGAGTAGTTTTTTTTTAGTACGTCATAAATACACTATTATTGAAATTTCGATCAAAGTTACAACGAACTACAAGAACTAGGTGTACTATGTATATTATGTTACTTGCTGCAACGGAACCCTTCATGGGCGAGTCCAACTCGCACTTGGCCACTTTATTTTTTTTGTTGTAAACTACTAAAAATTTAATATACCACTAAGTTTCATGAAATATATTTAATATTTCCTTTTTCTTTTTGTGTAAATGTAAACTACTTAAAAATTTAATTTACCACTAAGTTTCCGATCCAATTTGTTTTTATTCATAAGTTTTAGGATCACTTGCTGAGCATAAAATCACAAAATCCTGACAGATCTAAGCGGCGCTTCAAGTACCACCTTGAAAAAAAAATGGCAGTCATAGGAACTGCCGAAAGAAGTGAAAACTTATCAACTCAGAATTTGATAGCTTACTTTGGAAACTACACGTGTGTAACCGGAGGGCGTGGCCTGGGCATCATGGCATGACAATCTAGAAATGCGTCAGCATTTCCCATTGCCTGACGCATTTCTAGATGGCCATCCCATGATGGGCAGGCCACGCCCTTTTGGCATTTCCCATTGGCCGACGCATTTCTAGATGGCCAATGGCTATGGTCCCGAGTTTACCCGAAGATTTCTTATCATACCCGAGCGTGACGCTAGAATTCAATTCACACCCCATCTGAAAAATCTGTCTAGGCGCGCCAAAAGAAGTTTTCACTTCAAAAATATTGGCCGATATCTCGAAAACTATGCACTTTATGACAAAAGTCATAGAGACCATATTGTAGAGTATACATATACAATTTTGTATCTTTTGTTTCCAGTAAACGTTTTTGTAAAATTCACCGTTTACGATTTATACGTATAATAATAACAACTCATAAAGCCACTTTAGGAGATCGTATTAATACCGATAAGGGCGTTTTCTATTCATAATTAACTATAATTTTTACAATGGCTACATCCTGAAATCGTAACAAACATCATATCAGCTGTTTAATGTATATGGTAAGAGTGGGATGACAATTATCCAGCGATGGAGGATCTAACAAGGGGAAATTCAAGCAATTCAATGTGCTATTGTTTTATACAAAGAAGACTTTTTAAGAACACTTGATTAACTTATCGAAACAAAGCTAACACTGTGTGCTCAAGATAGACTATATAATATTCATCTAAAATTGTATGGTTACTTAGAAACTTCCAGACAGAAACAGAACAAACATACGTATTATCACACAAATATTTGTCCTTTATATGGACAAAATGGTAAATCTCGCAGTATTTTTTGTCAAACAGCCAACAATAGATCGGCGATATTGCAGAGCGATGTTAGTATATATTTCGAGTCTACGTACAAATCCTAGAGTGGACAAAACTAGTTCTAGTATTTGCGTAATGAATTTATGTGTAGGTTTAGGTAGAACGCTGGATTCCTAGGAATCTAGACAGTCGACCGGTTTTTGTGGACAAAAACTCGGTAGGCACCAAGATACGGCGAACAGGGCTGGAAGTTTTTAGCAATTCCTAGCTACGCCCTGGATACCTTTACTAACAAACTAACATTCCAGAGTCATTTAAGTAAATAAATTATAACTTGAGACTGTATTTACTTCTGAATCTAAGTACCATATCATCATTTATTGATATGAAGACATAATATGTATAACTACACAACCGAAGAGAGGTAAAGCACGATTTAAGAATAATTAAATGTCAATTAACTTCATTAAACGATATTTCTACCCTGTAGCTTCTGGTGGTAACAGACAAACGTTTGCCATCATCCGAGAGTCAAACAACAATAGGTTGAATTACCTATTAACTTTATGCCAATCATGCAAGAGACCCAAATTGTTACAAACTCGGGTTTTTAACTTAAGGTCCCGTGAGAAGAAAAAGTGTTCCACCATATATGTTGGTAAATGACCAGCACGTCTTTCACAATCTCTTATGATATTGCTATATCAATAGCAATCATGGTATTGCTCATAAATTTATTTGCAAAGACAGATCAATAAACGCCATAAGCAATTTGATAAGACAGGTGAAGACCAAATCGTTACGCTAACTTAGTAATGAATAAGTAACTAATCCACAGCCAATCAGTATAAATCAGCAAGAAATAAAATGGAATCTCGACTCTCGGCTTTACCCAAATAAAACGAATGATATTGAATTATAACTTACACTTCATCTCATCTTTACTAAACTATTATTATAAAGCTGAAGCGTTTGTTTGTTTGGACCCTAATCTCGGGAACTACTAAGCCGATTTCAAAAATTCATTAACCATTGGATATTCACGTGATCACCGTATGCTAACGGGTGTATACCTATAATATTACTAGCGGTCCGCTCCGGCTTCGCTCGTGGTACATAATTTATAGCATATAGCTCTACCTATAGTATCCAGGGATCACGTACATATCTAATGGTGAAACAATTTTTAGGGTTCCGTAAAACGTAAAAACGGAACCCTTATAGATTCGTCATGTGTGTCTGTCTGTCCGTCCGTATGTCACAACCACTTTTTGCCGAAACTATGAGAACTACACTGTTGAAACTTGGTAAGTAGATGTATTCTGTGAACCGCATCAAGATTTGAACAAAAAAAATTAAAAAAAAAAAATTAGGGTTGCCCCCATACTGAGAACTGAAACTCAAAAATATTTTTTTCGTCAAGCCTACATGTGTATCTCATACATGTGTGTCTATCGATAGGTCTTCAAAAATGATGTTGAGGTTTCTAAAATCATTTTCGTCTACACTGAATAATTTGCGCGAGAGACACTTCCAAAGTGGTAAAATGTGTGTGTCCCCCCCCTCTAACTTCTAAAGTAAGAGAATGAAAAATCTAAAAAAAATATATTATGTACATTACCATGTAATCTACCAACGAAAATTAGTTTGAACTCGATCTGATGAGTACTTTTTTTTTAGTACGTCATAAATACACTATTATTGAAACTTCGATCAAAGTTACAACGAACTACAAGAACTATGTGTACTATGTATATTATGTTACTTGCTGCAACGGAACCCTTCATGGGCGAGTCCAACTCGCACTTAGCCACTTTATTGTAATTGGTCCAGTAGTTCCTGAGATTAACGCGTCCAAACAAAATACCTTTTCAGTTTTATAATATTAGTAGATGTGTCAGGGGCGTAGCCGGAGTGGACCGCTAATCTGTATTATTGCTATATAGCTAGCATAATATTGCTGAGATTTTATAACGAAATTTTATCGTCAACTTGTAAAGAGTAGAAAACAGGAAAACTGACTTTCTCAGCCGTCGCACCGGGCACCTCGGCGCGTCGGAATTCCTCTACGAGTCAAGTAATTTCATAAATATAATATTATCATCATGATTACGCCACCGTTCCGCTTCCACGTGGGATATAATTATTGTAAACAGAATTATGAATGAATTTGTTTTATCATAACACATTGCGTTTTTTTCAGTAGGTATAGCAGGTCATGGAATGTGAGGCATTGTAATGAATATATGTACCTACTTCATTTTTAATTCCATAAATTAATCGTGATCATGCGGTCTACTGTCTAACAAATTCCTGTTGGCATTGGTTTCTACTTTTTTTTTATTTTTGCTTGCAAAAAAAATGTTTGGAGAATATTTATCTACGTAGTATATACATATTAACTTTAACTTTGAAGGACTTTAGGGGTGTACCCATCGGAAAACATTCCAAGGCAATGTTTCAAAACTACGCGTCACAGTGCGTACGAAAAAGATCGAGCCAAGAAACTTAATACAAATGATGGGAACGAAGTTAACCTTGGGATCTAGAATAAGTTACGTAGTTTTAGTATTAAATCATGTGAATTGTAAAGCGTTCGCACAACCGCCGTCTAAATGAAGGGGAGCAGATGAGATCACACCTGCTCCTCTCGACAACTGCCGTTCCAATTCAATAAACACAATGATTGCTGCTGGCTCCGACCTCGACACCTAACTATGGGAATAACGGCGAGTGTGTAAGATAACATACAATAAGAACCGACCCACTGACTACGGACATGAAAACATTTCAATACAATCCCCTGCAAATGATTATAGAATTATCCGTAGTGAGTGAAACAAAATGTGACAATCGTCGTGGAAAAGTGAAGAAACTCAATAAAAATCAGTGCTTCCATAATGTTCTTCTTCTAACGTAGGACCAGATAAGTTTCTCGATAATTTAAGCAATTGTAGTATGTGTAGTAGATGTAGTCCCAAACCAATCAGTTTTTTTGGAACAGTTTATTTTTTTTAACTGATCCAATTTACGACCATTTGTGAATACAATGGGAACACGAAAATGAGAGGTAGTTGGCATTTTTTGAAAATTTAGTTATAAATATATTTAGGAGTTTGCAACATTTTATATAATATGCTTCTAATTAGAAGCATACATCAATTAGAATATTAGTAGTATGGTATTTACCAAACTTATATTAATATAAGTCTTAAGTAACTAGACCTACCACGGCAATGTCCCCCACCGACTTTCTTAGTCATGCCTGAATGGTATCTTGGCGCCGGCGCGGATATCTCCTTCGGCTAACTTGTCATGTTACAAATAGAGGACATGCCAACAGAATTATACTCAGTACTGGTGTTATTACGCAGTCATTACGTAGATGCGTCTAGAACGCGACTGCATCGCTAGTCAGTAGAGGCCATCTGAGGTCAACTTCCATAAGTTAACAACCTTACATAAAATAAATTAATGCGACTGTGAAACATTAAGAATGTAATTAGGTTTTCGGAAAATAAAGAGAGAAAAAACTAATTTCCTCTTACTCACACATATAAATGAGTGCAAGCTCTCGCTTGCCCAGGCAACAAAAACAAAACTCTTAAAAGAAGTCTACTACTTAAGACAGTTGAAGTTCAAGGTCTTTTTATTCAAATAGAAACACACATATATACGCCTGACATTTTATTAATCGAGGACTTTGGAATCATTAAGAGCTAAACGTTTGACAGTAACAAACAGTGCCCTAAATAATTGGATGTATGAGCCTCTATTAATCATGCGTGCTATGATGTCTATAGGTATAATTTATGTAGATACATAGTTGGCATTGCGCCTCCATCATTAGTTACGATCTATCTGATAGCACGTGGCATAATTTCATTTGTTCGTAATGTATGTAGAACTCAGTTAAATTTAGCACTGAGCTCTCAAAAACAAGACTCTTTAGAAAACAAAAGAGGTTAAAAGTTACCCGACATGACGACGGTTGCTATGACATCGTTACATCAATGTCACATTGCAACGTAAACAGTGCTCTGAGAACAGACGCAAGTAGTAGAATATTTTATCAAAAAAAATTGCTTATTCATCGATTTATTTGCAATGAGCGTCAAGAAAGCTACCGGAAAGAAAGACGCAAAAGGATACGATGTACGACTTAACCCTGTTTTGAAAGGAACAACCGAAATAGCACTAAATGAAGAGTGGTCGAATTTTATGACCAGAGTTGGTCATGTTTCGACCCTGGTGAGAGACATGGCTAGTGGAGATAAGGTCACAGCGGACGCAGCTCACAAACTGGCCGACAATTACCTCGGGGGCAAAGTCATCGTCGACGAAGACGTAGAGATGAAAGTAAAGAATGACCGCACCGTTATTAACCAGAAAGCTTTTAAAAGCATCGAAAACAAAGATACGGTAAATAGAATACTTTTAAAATGTTGTAACATATCTTTTTAGTTCAGTTTTAATAGTATCTAAGTTTATTTTTGCCCAGTTCTATCTGATGCAGACCTGATAATCTTTGGGGTAGTCGGGTTCTGGAGAGGAGACCGCGAATCGGTAAATTTAGTGTAGTGTAGCTGGAATGACGGTATACGACAGAAAGCTGATAGCAGTTGGAAACGTAAGACGTATCGGACTGAGTGGCGTATTATAGGAGAAGCCTAAGTCCTGCAATGGACAAATACAAGCTGATAACGACGATATAGTTTATTTATAAATGTATTGAGGTAAACGTTCGACTTGTAATGGGATTGACTTCCACAATATGCATTAATTTTCCTTACAAAGATTTTAAGAGTGACGAGACGAGCAGAACATGTCCCTGATGGTAAGCAACATGCCTGCCCATAACAGCACAGTGACACGCACTTATTGGAACATGAAGAGTCCAAATCATTACCTAGCACTGCACTGCTTTCGTCACTCAGATATTTATAAGATGTTTTATCTCTACGAACTGTAATTTCACTGGAAACATTGCCCTTCAAATCGGAACACAGTAATGTTTTAACTAAAAAAATAAACAGTTCTCTACATGATGCATTCATAAGCTTAATACTGAGTAAAGTGGGTTATCACAACTACAAATTGCCGTAGATTACGGCCCACGTAATGTTATTATTATTCCAAGGCAAGCTATGATTCGCACATTTTAGCGTGGTGTAAATTCAGTAGTCATTAACACGCTTCCAAAACAAACCAGTATTTACAATTTGTTTCTTAGCTATAAAGCCGATTCGAAACGGTTTCATCGGTTTTAATACAGCTTGTTCGACTTTTGGGGCTTTTTAATGGAGTAGCTCGTCTTGCATGCCCAGTTTGTATTAACGAGAGAAAGCTTCGTCATGTTCGATTAATAAACAGTTGATCAAAGATTGTTTTAAATTAATGTTATCGAGTTAAAATATGCTCACTTCGTTTTTTTTTTTAAATCGTCCTTGTTTTGACAAGTAGATAAAAAATATGAGAGTACATTTTTACGATGCACGACCACATCGTCACGGAAAACCGACACCCTGAAAGTAGCTAGCCAACATTTTAGTAAACATTGTAACTAACTAGATTAATACTTGTTCCTTTGAAGGTATTATCTATTCTATGGTTGGAGTTAGACGTTTTACCACGAGGAAATAGTCACTACAAACATTGATGCCTCGTTTAATCAATAGTATTTGTAAATAGTTAACCCCCCTCGGCTTCGGTCAATGTTATATTAGAGATGATGTAACCATCATGAAAAACATCTGTATGTATAAACCAAAAGTAGACATCAAATGTAAAAATAATAATCGAGAGTGAATCGGTTTCTTCTATGTAAACACGCCATCCCAAACCGTACCGTCACTTGACATCAGGCGAGATGGTGGTCAAGTGGAAACTTAATATTGTTTAAAATAAACAAATCCGTTTGCAAAACTAACACAAAACAAAAGAATACTCTCTAGTTCAAGCATAATATGAGCAGATATCGTAATAAATCAAGAATGGATGAAACATTTTAATTCAGCACATAAGCTTGGATCAAGCAAATATTTTACCCACTCAAATTCAAGCCAGTCGCTCGTCTCTGAACCGCTTAAGACAGATGTTTAATTCGGGCCATGATAGAGTAGATTTGTTTACATACGTCGCGTCGTATATAAAACAGGAATCGCGCGTGTTCGGGCTATTGTATGTATTATCAGTGAAAGCAATTTGGCTCGCGTCTCTCTATAAATAAACATCAAGCTCGTGAAAATGCAGATATTGTACTATTTGCAGACCGTTTAGAATATTTTCTAGGAGCTGTGAATCAAAGACTTTCTCAAGTTTTGTTATTTAAATCTTTAAATTTAAATCAGGGATTAGAGAGAATCAGGACAGATCTTTGCCCAATTATGGGACAGTTAAGTAAAAGTTGTACATTAAACATTTACATTTGATTAGTTTCTGTGGCGTAAAAAGGTCGTCCGGTTCGATTCCCACTTAGTACAAATATTTGTGTGATGGATATGGGTGTGTCTGCTGTATCAGGGTGCCTCTAGTCTAGATCTAGACGGAAAACGTCTCATAAATGAGACCCAAGCAAAGCGTACCTACATCTTTTATTCGAATGGCTTATTGTATTGTAAGTTTTGTGATAGGATACTTAAAAGAAAACTTGATTTTTCGAGGCATGTTCGCGGGCACAATCGTACTATCAGAGTAAGCCATTGACGAATAAATTAAAGAGGTCGATGTGAGTAAATATTGGTGTCTCTAAGTGTCATAAATGTATTAAACATTATTTAATTATTACATCAGCTATCTGTGTCCATAGTACACAATCTTTGTTTAGTTTAGGGCTAGGAAAACATGAAAGACATGCTGCATGAAAACATGCTGTGAAAATCATCGACCAATATTCAAAATTAGAAAATGTTTTACGTACTTATGGAGGACATGTACGAATCTCTCACTGAACAAATCAATTCAATTCCACGTCTACTGTAATGTACTCATACTTATATCATTTAGATCACAGTAGCCTGTAGCGTGTAGAATCTGTAGAAGTCATGTGTCATCCGCCAACCCGCACTGGGCCAGCGTGGTGGATTATGGCCTTAACTCTCTCCTTGCGAGAGAAGGCCCCGAGTCCCAGCAGTGGGAACGTTTAGTGGGGTGTTGATGAGTGATGATGAGCCTGTAGCCAATTATAAAAAAAATACGCATGTACAAAACATTCCAATTAGATAAATAACTGCAATTTACAGTATAATACGAACGCGTAATTCCGATTACCTAAGCATAACAGAGTCCAAACTCCAAACCATAACAGAACCCTGACCTTTGTTTCAAGTTCAAGTAGAAGTGTTAGGTAGAGATCTATAAAACTATTCTCGTCTTTATTAGATTAGATAAGAATACAATGTACTAATGAAGCGTTTGAATTAGATTTTGCTAATTTTAACTTCATTGCCGGCATTCATTTGAAATTGAAATTACAATGATATTCAGCGGAATCAATGCTAAGAATAGAACAATACCCGGTTATGTGAAACATTTGCAATAATACTCATGATGTGAGACCAACTTTGATATCACGTAAAACAGCCGTTTGGTGACATTTAATCGGCTCTTTTCTTTAAATATAGAGTGATGAGACGAACAAGACATGCAGATTATAAACGCACGTAACAATGCTGTGCCAGACAGTTTTTTTTGGTAGTGGTAGGACTCTTAGCAGAGTCCGCCTGGGGAAGTACCACACCTTTGCCAAATATTCTACCGCCAAGCAGTAATGTGCAAATATTACTGTGTTCCGGTTTGAAGGGCAATGATTCCAGAGAAATTACAGGACTTAGAGACATAATATCTTAGATCTCTGGGTGACGAGCGCAGTGCAGTGCTAGGTAATGATTTGGACTATCATGTTCCAATAGTTGCGTGTTACTCTGCTGTTATGTGGCAGGCATGTTGCTTACCATCCAGGCACATGACCTGCTCGTCTCGTCACTCTATGATATAAAAAAAAAGACACCTATTTGAACACAGAAGAGTCCAAATCATCTAGCACTGCACTACGATTGATACGCCCTTCCACCGCCTAACTAAATCTGCTTTGGCTTTGCTATTGCTGTCTCTATAATTTCAAGCCAAAAGAAAAGAAAGAGCAATATCAAAGCTAAGGCAGTTTTAGTTAGGCGATAGACTTTCGAAGACTTAAGTTGATCTGGTTTCAGTTCTATATGGAACACAGTAATGTTTACATGTTACCACTTGGTGGTACAATAATGGCAAAGGTGTGGTACCTACTTCCCCAGTAGGACTCTGCAAAGATTCATAATATGTACCACTTAGCCTAAAGGGGATTATGTATAGAACAACTACTTTCTTTCATGATTTTGAGATTTTCTTTGTTAAAATGTACCTAAATATCACATTGATATTATAAAAGCGAAAGTTTGTGTGTTTATGTGTGTGTTTCTTTCCACATATCACTGTAACGACTGAACAGATTTGAATGTTTTAAGTAACTCGTTTTGAGATATCAGTGGTTCTATGTGTCACATCTATTTAATCCCAGTGTCGGTACATTGCAGGGCGAAGTCGACAGGGATGTCTGGATGGCAGAGATGGGCAAAGACGCGGACAGGCGTGCTCTCGACCGCAAGATTCGCCAAGAAAAAGCTGACACTTTGAAAACGCAAGCTATGAAGGCATTCCGTCGGGAAGAATACGAGAAAGCTCTGTCTTGCTACAACCGAGCTCTAGAACAAGTCAAGGACAATGCGATGCTGTACTGCGACCGTGCTTTGACAAATATCAAGATGAAGAATTATGAAAAGGTACAAGTTAAAAGTATTCCTGACCATTTATATGATGATGAATATATATGTGTATTTAATACCTCGGATTAACATAATTACGAGGAAGTTACTGTTTATCCCGCTAAAATTACACTTTCAAACCGCCACTCGCAGCTAAAACACTAAACTTTCCGATTCCTAATTGCGACCACAAAATGAATAACAAACCGAAGGTACGTGAGCTATCTATTTTTGTACAAAGCAACCGGTTTCAAAGATACAGAGAAATTTCTAGACTTGAAATATTGATAATTTTTTTTTTTTTTGTAATTAAGATATGTTTGCTAGGAACAGTCATTAATGGCGTTTTTGGTTTCTAGACTCGTTGATACAACGATTCCATTAAAATATTTAGAAGTAAATTTATCTAATGTTTGGTTAATTGTTTTCCGTCAAACCTTCTCATAAATGTTGCAGAACTTCATTTACAAGTAGGTTCGTTTAATCTTTCTTGATTACGCCGACAATAAAACGATAGATAAAAATAATTTCTGTTCACTTTCCAGATGAGTCACTGATTTCCAATTGTTACCGATATTTAGAGCTATCGTGAACTTGAGCCAAAAGACACGTGGAGTCGACGGTATTGGCTCGACGGATATTACCGCACATTACGTGGCGATTATTTACATAATTATAATAATCTGTGGCACGCTGTTTATTGCAACGATTAGCACAAACAAACATGAATAGAATGCATTTTTATGCGAGTCAGCCAATCTATGCTATTTCAATAACAATAAACGGTCGGATGAGCTAACATTATTATTTGAATTGGTTCTATGGGTACTATTAAGAATGTACTTACTCAGATATAAAAGACAAAATTAGGCATATCTAGAGAATAGGACAAGAAGTGTAAACAAAGGGACCTATTTCGATGTTGACTGGTTTTGTGGACAGTTGTCATAGTTGGTAGTAAGTTCCACCGAGCCGTAGGTCGTCAGTTCGATTTATCTCTGGACATTTACTTTTATGGCGAATACCAATATTTGCTCTGTATCTGCATGTTTACAAGCATGTATTTACAATTATGCAAGTGTTATATCACCATAGTGGTTCTCATAGCACAAGTTTTGTTTCGTTTGGTTAGTTAAGTTAGTTAGTTAAGTTAGTAAGTTAATGTAGTGTGAGGAATGTCCACCGATAATTGTACTGTGCCTGGGTGTTTTCTATGTATAATAAGTATGTATTTAAAAATATATAAGTATTATATCAGCTATCTGGCTTCCATAGCACAAGCTGTGCTTAGTTTGGGGTCAGATGGTGTTGTGTGTGAAATGTTCACCAATATTTATTTACTTATTTATTTATTTGAACACTAGCAAGAAATAGCGTATAGCTCTATTTAGTGTTACTGTTTCATGTTATGTCGTTGTCACAATAAACACAAGGGTTTGATTAAAATGATATTACGATCGATTACGATGTAGGGGTGACGTAACACATCATAGATAGTGAACAGGTTTACATTTGTAATGTAGTTGTAATGTAATTCAGTAAACACGTAATTGGAAAGGTGACAAAGAAAGTTGGAACCAACACGCGTATATCTCTCATAGCCACAGCATACACAAGTTCTTTGCCCAAGGCCTTCTTACACATACATTAGTGAAGCTGGTGACGATATGCTGTTTAAGAATGATTTATTGTATTATTATTGATATTAAACGTATTTTCAATCGTTATCAAATTGTTATTGTAGGAAATTAGTGTTTACAGATATTATACTATAATCCAATAAACAATTTAACAGGTAGGTACCTACATATTTATGACACAACCAAAACTAACCAAGTTCGCCAGAAAACCACCAAAACATTCGGTACTATAGCATCATCAGTTAACGTCATTAATTAATGTGATTAATTATTAATAATATAATAATTCCCACAGATTGATCGGGATAAGTTACTTATTTGGGTGTAGAATTAAGCTCGCCTATTGAAAAGTGGATAATAAAGAAAAAAATTGCAGGCATAGGAACTGCCGATGCAATGAAAACTTATAACTCAGTTTTTTTTTTTTTTTAAATATTGGTGGACAATTCACACACAGCACCATCTGACCCCAAACTAAGCAAAGCTTGTATGATGGTGGCCAGATAGCTGATAAAATACTTATATAGTTTTAAATACATACTTATTATACATAGAAATAAATACTTATTATAAATAGAATTTGATAGTTCACTTTGGAAACTAAGCGGTTGAAACCGGAGAGCGTGGCCATGACCATGGCTATAGAAATGCTTAGGGATTTCTAGATAGCCAATGGGAAATGCTGACGCATTTCTAGATGCCAATGGCCATGGTCCCGAGTTCACCCGAATATTTCTTATATTCCCGAGCGTTATGCTAGAATTAAATTCACAGCCCACGAAAAATCTGTCTGTAACGGAAGTTTTCACTTCAAAAATGTTAATGTCGAACTAAAACTCGGACCTAACTCCGATAAAAAACGAACTATTTCTTTTCAGGTTTTCGATGACTGCTACTGGGCTCTACGCATCAACGAGAACAGTTACAAAGCTCGTCTTTACAAGACCAAGGCGTACAAAGAACTAGAAGAAATGGACAAGTTTCGAGAATGCAGAGAGGAATTGAAACAAACGTTCCCGCAACATGAAGAACTCACCACCACTTATTTGGCGAAGAAAGACCAAGAGTATGATATTGAAGAAACGACCGAGCACAGTGATAGTGATTAACTAACATGTTTTTTTTTTTTAATTAGCCAGTTTACGTATTTCGGAGTCCGTGGTATTTGTTTAAGGGTTATCGAATCTTGGATCAGGAAAAAAGGACAGACAAATTGATGAGATGGTACAAATTAAATTGATAATGGTACAAATTAATACATACGTATGAATTAATTTGTTTTGAGTGAGACCATGACGTTGATGACAGAATTATAGCTACGTGAGGGGAAATGCAATAGCGAAACACCTGTGTAGTCGTATCTATACATTTCCCAAAAGCATTGCAGCAGAATATCGCGTTATAGGGAAAAAAAGAAAGGTAAGAACGCCTATTTCAATACAGAAGCCTGAAATAAAGCTTTGATAATGACAAAACGCAAAGACTGCGTGTTATTTACAATTCGACATTAATAATTCAGTATCGAATCACATACAAAAGAATAACTACAATACCTTATTTGGTTTTATAACAATCTGAAATTAATCTTATTAATATCGAAAATGTGAATGTTTGGAGCTGAAGAGATCAAGCTGAAATTTGGAACTCAAATAGAATATAGTCTCGAAGAACACATAGGCCGCTTTTAACTCAGAAAATAAATTCTATAGGGAATAAGCGTTTTCAAAATTCAACGCGGATAAAGTAGCGGGATAATACTAGAGAGAGACGAACTTCTTAGCATTCCATGGATTCACCGTGCGGGTGCCGGGTCCATCGTGTGGCAGAGAGAGAAATCTCGAATAGACCCCAAGACTTGTTACTCGGGCGTAGGTTTAAAAGGGTAGGTTTAATGTATTACTACTTAATATGTGTACCTACTCTATCTCATCTATCTAAACTGCAACTAATTTTATGTTTTAATTTTTTTTCAGTTCTACTTATTAATGACACCATTTTTGTTTAGTAGCTAAGATTGGTTGGTTTGGTTCCTTTTTTCTTTGTCTTATTTTTATAACGAATACTATTAAAATAAACGATTACTTCATGTCCCTGAATTTTTCCCATTTTGTGTAACGTATACCTATCTAAAGGGATTAATTATCTTGCGCTGCGATAATACAAGAGATTAGGTATTATGTATTTCGTAACTATTAATATTACCTATATAAATATGTATGTAGCTGTGATAACAGTTTCAACGGGTTGTCATAATTATGATTTGACCCAAAAAAAGGTATAAAAATAAAATGTCAATATTAAAATATCCTACAATTGTAAATGCGAAAGTTTGGATGGATTGGTCTGGAATAGCACATAGGCTACTTTTTATCGCAGGAAATGATTGAAACGGAAACTATGCGGGTAAAGAAGGTCACTTCTAGTTTAGAAATACATATATTTTACTAGCGGTCCGCCCCAGCCCTATAAGCCATAGAGCACGCAGAGATCAAGTCCAACAGTAAAAGATTTTTTGAAATCGGTCCAATACTTTTAGAGATTATCGCGTTCAACCAAAAAAACGCTTCTGCTTTTTAGGGTTCCGTAAAACGTAAAAACGGAACCCTTATAGATTCGTCATGTCTGTCTGTCTGTCTGTCCGTCCGTATGTCACAGCTACTTTTTGCCGAAACTATGAGAACTACACTGTTGAAATTTGGTAAGTAGATGTATTCTGTGAACCGCATTAAGATTTTTACAAAAGTTTTTTTAAAAAACAAAAATTAGGGGTGCCCCCCATACTGAGAACTTAAGCTCAAAATTTTTTTTTCATCAAACCTACACGTGTGGGGTGTCTATCGATAGGTCTTAAAAAATGATGTTGAGGTTTCTAATATAATTTTTGTCTACACTGAATAACTTGCGCGAGAGACGCTTCCAAAGTGGTAAAATGTGTGTCCCCCCCCCCCCTCTAACTTCTAAAGTAAGAGAATGAAAAAACTAAAAAAAATATATGATGTACATTACCATGAAAACTACCAACGAAAATTAGTTTGAACTCGATCTGATGAGTAGTTTTTTTTAGTACGTCATAAATACACTATTATTAAAACTTCGATCAAAGTTACAACGAACTACAAGAACTATGTGTACTATGTATATTATGTTACTTGCTGGAACGGAACCCTTCATGGGCGAGTCCAACTCGCACTTGGCTACTTTATTAATCATAGAGTAGATTTTCAGACACATAAGAAAATATACACTGTCCTGTTGACAGGCACCGGTGTCAAAGTAGGTAATCAATTCAATTGTGCCTAATACTCTGAATTGGCTAGAGACGGTCTACAGATGTGTGACGGTTTGGTTAATTTATCTGAACGCATCAACTTCCAAATGAACTTGAATAAAACCAATGTCATGTTTACAACCTATGAGCCCGGATTATTTGCCCCGGAAATGGCATAATCTAATCCGCCCGCCCCTTTTTGTGGTATCAGCGAGACAGACGGGCAGACAGACTACTCATCGGTACATCCTACTAATTCTACTAATGTTATAAACGCGAAAGTTTTTCAGAATATATGGATGTGTGTATATGTATGTCTTAATGCCCGGTTTACATTTTTCCAGTCCAGCGATCGAATCCAGCTCTGGATTGCTTATTGGAAAAATGTAAACCGGCACTGGAAAGCATTGGTACTATTGAAGGGATTTGGACGGAATTTGGTTCATAGATATTTATATAATGGCCGGGAATAATAAGGTTATTTTTATCAAAAAAAATACCGGATTGGAAACTACGCGGGCACAAAAAATGTGCAAATTTGGTTGGTTAGATAATTTGTTGCTCAATCGGGATTCCGACATTGAATTGAACGGTTGAGGTTAAAACCTATTCTGATTTAAATTCTCTTCCAAGGCAGCCGAATTTGTATTATTGAAGTACAAAAATCCCGTATTAAAACTCAACCACCTGCGGGAACTATAATACAATGGAATTATCTACAACAAGTTGTACTTGCACAAATGACAACCCTATTGAGGTCGCCGAAGCACGTGTCATATCGGTCGCCAATGGCGATAATCGACTAAGAACGGTTTCTCGTTAACAGATATAGGTGAGTTTGGGCCCGATAACCGCCATGTCTCCTAGCGGATCTAAGTGCCGTCGCCGTCGTACCGTCGAGTTCGACGCACTTGCCGAAAATCTAGGACGAGCGCGCCGAACACTGCTAGGTCAATGTCTGACATTAGTAACACTAGCACAACAGGCTAGCTGCGTTGTTTATCACAACAAAACGTAGTCGTTAATCAGTAAACAAAACTAGTACATAAAAATAAAGGCTATTTCTATCTATTGATAGAAAAAAAAACGTCAGAGAAATCGGAGCAATTTTTTAATTCAGTATAAAAAAATATCACAGGATATTTCTCGCTTAACGCTTTATTTGCTATTGTTTTTTCACTGTATTAAGATGTTAGTGTGCATAATAAAGTATTTCTGTCTGTCTGTCTGTCTGTCTTAACAATGTACCCCAAACTAAGCAAAGCTTGTATCTGCTCTGGAAGCCAGATCACACAAATATTTGCCCTGTGTGGGAATCAATTGCACGTACGTCTCACGGTTTCGCAAGAAGACTTTATACCAAATAAGCCACTAGGCCTGTCTAGGTATGATTCCACATAAAATTTTAATTTAATCCACATTTACAGCGACTGAGCAGTCGCTGTAAATAACTTCGATATCATTTTACGCGCGAAACTAGTAAGTTTTCGGAACGATAACGCGGCACAGTAACATAACCTTTACGCCGCGCCGGTAGAACTGTCAATAACATTGTTTGAAACAATGAGCGAATTCCGAATATACCTAACAATTCTACTAATAATACTGTGTGACACTGTGCTGTTATGATGAGCCCGTCCACTGCCTAACTAAATCTGCTTTGGCTTTGCTATTTCTGCCTCTATAATTTCAAACGGAAAGAAAAGAGAGAGCAATATCAAAGGTAAGATAGTTTCAGTTAGGCGGTAGACGCCCAGATGTATACCATCAGGCTCTTGCCTTGCTCGTTCTGTCAAATTATAATCCTACTACCTAATATTATAAATTACTTTGTATTGGTGTTTGTTAAGCCAAGCTAAAACTATTGCTGGATATTAATGAAGTTTGGTACACAGGATTTGTAATAACCAGAAATCGGACTACTTTTAATCCCGAGAAAATAACAGAATCGCGCGCGTGAAATTGCGGGATGCTACTAGCATAATACAAATGCAAAAATAACTGAAGTGCGATGCGATGGATGCAATTTGGTACAGTAATAGATTACAATATGACGTCTGGAATAGTATCTACTGCTTTTTATCCCGGGAATATTACTGATACTATTATATACTGATACTATCCATAAAAATTGTTAACATTTGATTAGTAACGTAAATCCCACTAATATTATAACCGCTAAAGTTTGTAAGAATGTATGGATGGATGTTTGTTACTCTTTCACGCAAAAACTACCGAAGGAAATTAGATGAAATTTGGTACATAGATAGATAATGGTCTGGAATAACACATAGGCTACTCATTATCCCGGGAAAATAACGGAAATGGGGTCCGCGCGGGTAAAACCGCGGGGCGCTGCTTCTATACCGATATTAGATGTGTTGTGGTCGAATATTTTTTCTCGCCAATTAGCGGAGTCAAGACAAAAAAATCGAATTGTTTTTGTAAACACTTGTAGCTGTGCAATTCAATTCTTAATCGTGCTAACAAATAATATTCGACATGCGATTTGACTATAATCATTATTTGATTTAGTTAATATTGTTACAAGACATGCAATCCTTATTTTTGTTTCAGAAATAATTTTAGGTTTTACATGTTGTTCTTACTTAACGAAATAATTTGACACATTTTTTCATCTATCTGTCACATTTATCTGTCATTCTAAAAACGCGTCATTAAATGAAACATTTATCTAACCCCAAACTAAGGTAACAAGTAAATAGGTGACATATATAATAAAATATATCTTCTGGCTAATCCAAACTTAGCCAATGTGGCGGTTTATAGCCTTGATTCTCATGGCTATAAAGAAGAAGAAGAATGAACTCGGGCCTTGCGAGAGAAGGCCCGAGTCCTAATAGTGGGAATATAAAGTACGTATGCAGGTAATTAAGACTGTGGAAATTTACTAATGATTTGTATACAAATCGGTCAAAACATTTGAGATAATAAACATCATTTGGTTTGTCGATACAAAAATACTTCGACACAGACGACTCTGTTCCTTTGTAGACAATATAGCGGTATTTAAAATTGTAAAATATAATATGTAAAATAGTATTGGTGAATCACTTACCCAGCAGCATTAGGACGCCGACGAAAGACACACAGGAATACAGGAAAGGGAGATATGTCCACAAATCTGCCAACAAAAACAAATTCCACCTTAAGTACATTACGTACAAGATAAAAAGTCGCTTGCCAACACTCGCAATAATGTAGAGCCTTAACAGTTAGCCTTAACCTTTTATCTTACAATAATGAACCGTTTTCAAAATGTCACAAGAAAACAAAACTTTTCAAAAGTAATTTCCAATTGTCCCACAAGAGGCGTAATTGTTTCATTTTGTTAGAACAATTTGATTAGCATACGTCAGTGTTAATAATTTGATATATTGCAAAAAAAACTGGTTTTGGTAAACGCAAAAAAGGTAATTGAATAATTGCCCATAATTTGGTTTTCGTGTATAATATTTAAGGATAAGCACTTCTTGACGTCACAATCTTTGTGGGTTTTTTATTCTGGACTAAAAGAATCCGTTCTTTATAAATTGAAAAATATCCATGTTATTAGACCGCTCGATGTTTTAAAACTAATTTCGTTATTTTTTTTAGTTAACCCTGAGAAATAATCGATTTAGGATTGATGTATGTGTACAAATGTGCGTTTATTTCTCATCTATATATCTGTCAATCTGAAAACGCCTTTTGATTAAGTGTACTTCACCGTAATATTCAGTTTTTTAAACCAACTAGAGAACTGTTTGTCCTAGAGAAAGCTTATTGAGATTTAAAGGATTAATTAATTTATAAGTTTTAGCCGCGTAGTTCCCGTTCCGGTATTAAAAATATGACATATTGTTGAAGTTTTTGAGTAGACATGGATAACAAACACCTAAGAACGTTTCTTTGTAAACAAACTAAGAGGCCTAACGTTGACGCGTGCGAAACTGCAAGTGACCGTATACTATTTATTACAAATCGAAAGTTTAACATACATTTGTACATAGTTATCAAAAGTTTATTATATCAGCTATCTGGCTTCTACAATACAAGCCTTGCTTAGTTTGAATTCACATAGCGTTGTATGCAAATGTCGGTCAATAATATTTTTTTCCTCTTTAATGATCATCGAGCCAAACCAACTTTCAAACAATTGAATTTCTCTTTGAAGAATGAAATCAATATCTGAAACAATTTCACGGATAGATTCCAAATTTATTAACAGAAAGAAAGCATGGACTAGTCAACTACTGTTACATAAAAACAAAGTCAGCATTGTTGCGTTGGGTTAACCACAGTTTTTTTTGGTATAACTGTGGTGATAGTAATATTAAACAAGATACCTGATGCTTTATGTGTTCCTCCTAATATTATAAATATAAAGTTTGGATGTTTGTTGTTCAGACACGTCGAAACGGTTGAACGTATAGAGTTCAAATTTGAAACACAGATTAGGTACAGTCTAACACATGCATATGTTACTTTTTATCACAAGAAAATAACGCGAACGGAATCTGCTCGGGTAATTGCGCGGGGCCTTGCTAGTAATGCCATGTCTCTTTAAAAAAGTAGCCTCTTCACCACATTCCACATTGCATCGAATTAATTCGATCTTTTGTAAATGAGTAACAGATATGTATACAACATTGGCTTTGTCGCTTGAAGCGAGATGCAAATGCACTCCTTTCAATCCACTGAATTTACTTTGCATGGGAACAAATCCGTATGGTTTGTTCGATATTGATTGAATGCTTTTATTCACTTCGACAACAAAAAAGAAAAACGACTTCTTTTATCATGTTTATGTGCCGTTCCCTGGTATGTTTTCGATGTTTTTACAAGTTGTTTAGTAACAATTTAGGGTTGAACCAGAGCGTCATCGCTTACAGCAAATACTACACTAGCTATACCTACTAGTTGCGGCCTGCGGTGTAGCATGCTGCTTTATAGTTATAGCATGCATATAACGTAAGCAGCCAAGAAATGTTGCCACAGCTGGGACTCAGGGCCTTCTCACGCAAGGAGACGGTTGAGGCCTTAATCCACCACGCTGGCCCAGCGCGGGATAGTGGATGACATATGACCTCGAAAGAGGGTATAAGAGGCACCTTCTGATGAGATGAGATGCTCCTTCACCTTTTTTTAAGTGAACAGCATTACGCAAATGACTTCGAAACGACAGTGAGTGATGCGTGTGGGATTTGAACCCGGGCTCCGGATCGCCAGTCGCCGTTCTCCTGACTAGACCAGCCGTAACCGTAAGCCATAACCTTTACACTTATTCACGATAATTTATTATCGCCAAATATGATTCATACTCCAATTAATCATTTTATTAAGTATCTGACACTGATAAAATTAGCTTGTGTTACATGTAGGTAGTTACTACATATAACATTTCATTTAAATCCGAATTACTGTTATAGAAATACGTGGGAACAAAGATACGCTCTCGCACACCCACAAACTTTCGTCTTTGTAATATTAGTGCAATATTCGTAATAGGTGTTGAGGTTTTAGTCTAAAGTAAATTCCTATTAACTATTAACTGACTTATTCATTCATAAGTCATAGGAACTGCCGATAGAAGTGAAAACTTGTAACTCAGAATTTTATAGCTTACTTTGGAAACTATGCGAGTGAAACCGGCGGGCGTGGCCATAGTATGGCCATGGTCCCCAGTTTACCCGAAGATTTCTTATCATTCCCGAGCCTGACGCTAGAATTCAATTCACAGGCCACGAAAAATCTGCCTTTGGCGCGCCAAAAGATGTTTTCACTTCAAAAAAAATATTCCTACAATAAAGCAAGGACGCAGGAATCCGTGGAGATTAATCATATAAAAATAATCTGAAAGCCTAATGGAAAGATAACAATAGGAGGATGTGGATAGTAAAATAGTAACAGTAAACAATGAATGTCGCGGTCTATGAATTATATAATAGCATTAACCATTAGGACGTGGCCACAACTACAGCGAATAACAGGGCGGGAGCGGAACGGGGATCTACCGCCAAATAATAAACTACGTCTTGGGAAGCAAAAATAATAAAAATCAATTTCAAAATATTGCTTTGTATTTTTGCTTACCTAAACCTAAACAAAAAAAGCCTAAACTTTAAAGATTAGGCTGTGGAATGCGTTGCCTGAGTTGTTTTTTGAAGTGATAACGTAAACTCTAAGATGAACTATTTAATATTCAATTAATTAAACTTGACAAAGCTTAGGTTATTACTTAAATTTTATAAGAAGGTTACGACACGTATACGAGAGGGGTGAAGCGTCTGTCCTAAATAAGGATAGCGCTAAGTAAGATAGGCAAAAGTGAGAAAAACCCTGTCTACCGCCGTATGTGTGAGAGAAAGGGAAGCCAGATAGATTGGCGCCGTAACGCGTTACGTAACGAAGCTATTTATCCTCTCATAAGAAGTTATTTATCACTTCAATGCTTATAAAATGTGACATAAATATTGGTGGACATTTGACACACAACACAATCTGACCCCAAACTAAGCAAAGCTTGTACTTTACCAGCCAGATAGGTGATTTAATAGGTACTTATTTGCAGAAAACCACTACGCGAGTATAGAACGTGACTCCCGGGGGTCTACCGCCGAACGAAAAATGTCATGGCTTTGATGTTTCTTTCTCTTTTCTTCTCGTTTGAAATGAATGAGACGGCAATAGCCGATTTAGTTAGGCGGTAGAGGGCCCGGTTGCACCTTCTTCCCGCTCATCGCCGTTATTACGGCAGCGACCTCACGAACAGTCACGGTGACAGCACCCGATAATAACTGATGCTGGGTAGGTTTGGAACTATGTAGTCAAAAAGCAACTGTGTGTACTTTCTTCACAGTCGATTGCACACAAACAACAGACATAACAATATTTACTGTTACTTGTATTAAGAGTTACGAGTACATGACAGACAATTATATTGGTTACACTTAGTTAAATTTTAATTGTATTGGTAATATTGGTTTCCCATATCAATAATATGCATATTTTATCCTTATGATGTTGACTACATCATGTCGTCATGTCTAGTCAAAATACATTAAATAATGTATCTTATTATTTTATTACTATTCGTCGAAATTGACCCACTGCTGGACAAACGCCTACCTTCGTTCCTTCCAGATAGTCAGATCTGTGGCTTTGGTAGGCCAGTTTTTATTGTACGATTTCAGTTTGTCACACCTTCTGAGTCTACCCGGAACAGCCTGAACATTTTATTCAGTATTCAAAAAGCAAATTCAGTTATAAAGCACGTTATTATATTGTTTTTATATTTAAAGACGAACAATTATTAGTCAACTGACCAAAAAATATCTGAAAAAATAGACTTTAGAGTTTAGACCCTAATTATAGCTAAAATATTAGTAATTATATTTAATTTGATTTTCAAGACACATGCTGCAAGGTCATGGTTCAGCTGTAGTTGTTACCTAAATATATACTAAATACAGTCAATAACATGTTTTTTTTGTGTGATGAATGCTCAGAAATATCACATATGTATTGTATTTATTTATTCAATGTATAATTTTTATATAAAAATCTTGTCTCAAAATGTTTGTGTTTCTCCAAAATGGTTTGATCGACTTTTATGAAAATGTATACCTATATACCTAAGTAAACGCTATTCTTTTACTTACGTCGTTAGGTATTTTTCACGTGTAGAAAGGTGGGAAGTGTCGCCGCGTAACTTTTAGTAATTTTAGTCGATTAATAGTAAAGTTTATATCGTCGAGTGTTTGTGGTTTCAGCTAATGATTAGACATATGTACAGTAAACTAGCAGCGCCCCACAGCTTCACCAGTCGGACGTAGTCTCGCTAAAACAAAAACTGTGTCCATAGAGTCGGACACATTATATGCATGTGTGCGCTGTCACATACAGGCTGGCACGCATACATACACACATCAATGAGTGGGTCATTACACGCGCAAAGTTGTGTATAGGTATGTGTCCGTGTCAGCCTATCAGTGACAACCTGACAACGCACACGTGCAAAAGTGGGCGACTCTAGTGATACAGGTTTTGTTTTAGCGAGACTACGTCCAACTTTTTTTATACGTCCGTCTACAAACGTCAAACGTCTAAACATCCAAACTTTCGCACCTAAAATGTTATTAGAATTTCATGGCATAATGTACATAATAGTTATGGAGATTACCTCAAACATATGACATACAAAATCTGATCCTTACTCTCTTGATATTTAATCTTAATACATAAAAATCCAGTGTATAATAAATACATAAAAATCTCAACTCTTAGTTACCCTATATTGACAAAAGTTGGCATTTTTGTATAGTTTGGTCCAAATCAAGAGATAGGATAGTTTTTATTTAGATTAATTGTCTTTATAATATGACAGTATCTGAGCTGAGCAAAGCCAGAATGGGCTCTAGTATTAATATAAAGTATATGGTGAACTTAGGGTTTAATAAATGTATGACATAAAATCAAAGAGCACTTACTTAATAAGGCATCAATGCTAGAGCGATCACCCTCCAGCCACGCCGAGACCACATAAGCAAGCCCCAGCATGCCGACCCCAAGTAAGGCCAGCACTATAAAGGTCTCATAGACTCGTCCTCGCAACCCCCTCGTCCCTGGGAACCCCGAGGATTCCGAGAAGAGATATGCAAACGGCAAGAACACGAACATCGACAGGTTTGAGAAGAGGAACACATGATTCCATAACCCTGAAACAAAGACAGATTGATAAATCGTATTAAGTTTAATCACTGTTTTTGTATTGTATTGTAATACTAGTAATTTGGTTGAGATTTGTTGTTGTGAATATTTTTCTTATATATTATATTTTATTAATTTATTTTTTATTACATTGATTGGTTCTCTCACTAAGCCAAGGAAGCTGACTTGTATTGTGTAACCGGACATATATAACAGTATTCCCGAAACAGATGAATCGGCACCAAGTTGGTTGTTTCAAAAACTATTTAAAAAGCTGGCTTATAGACCAAACTTCTTATAGTTTCAATGAATTCTAATAGTGTGGCCTCATTAGCGATCTACGGCGAATATTCGTGTTGGCGCGATGAGTGTGGCCGGGTACATCGTTTCATCGCAAAGTATTCGGGCCAAGATCATGTAGCATCGGAGAGCTCTTGGTAAACTGGCGCGAATCATGGGGATTTGCCGCGACAATATTCGCTTGACCTACGTCAATTCAAAATTCATTTATTTCAGGTAAGGTTCCCCATAAATTATACAATTCATTCAATCAATTTCAAACGTCACAAAAGTAATGTTCAAGACTGGATAGCTTTACTAGCTTTTATGAATTTCGTATCTGTTTTAACACGCTTTTATTAGCTTCACTTGTAACTAACTAACTACGAGTATATACGTAAGAAAATCTTGGAATCTTAATTTAACCCACTTCCCGGTCTTCGATTAGGATGAAATTTTGCACACGCTCTGAATTCTAATGACAATACATGACTAGTTAAGAAACGTCATTACAAATCTAATATGACGCCCTCCCCATGATGGCGGACTGGCTGTTTGAAATCCACCCCCATGATATGGGTATCAAATGAAAGGGTTTGCTGTCAGAAATACGAAAAAATAGTCACGTGACTTAAATTCAATATGGCGGACGTCCAAGATGGCGGCCAGGCTATTTGAAATGCTTTTGTAATTTTTAGTGCGTGCTAAAAGCGTGTTTTTCGTTTTTTAAACTATTATTGGTAATTAATAAATAAACTCTTTTTCATATTATTTCGTGAATTCACATTCTTTTGTTTTTATTCATTTCATTCATTTTGTAGTAGTACTTTGACTTTGAATATTTTTGAAGAGGTGAATGCAAAGCAATATTAAGTAAGTACTCTATATAAAAATTCTGGGTAAGATCTTGAATCGAGTCGCCTGAATTTAGGGGGGGAGCGGGGTGGAGGGGGGTGGGGGGAGGGGCTAGTTGTATCTGTCATTGATCTGGACCTAACAGGTCAGAGTTGGATTTGTCACTAATTTCGACCTAACCAGTCTAACTTGGACTCTGGGTGGGCTCCCGCCAGAAGCTCTTGCGGTTGCCCCTGAATGTTGCTTCGCCACACTCAGCCTTCGTTTCACTAAGGAGGTCGCCGGCTCGCTTCGCTCGCCACCTCCCCCCTTCGCTCAACTCGACTTCATGCAGCCAAGCAACATTCAGGACCTCCCTTGAGCTTCTGGCTCCCGCATTAATTAATAAACACTCTAGGGGTAGTAGCCACAAGACTAGGTGGAGTCGGGATGCTCTGTGTCGGTTTTGTGACTAATTTCAACCTAACCGGTCTGAGTTGGTCTCTGGGTGGAATTTGTTAAGTATTGAAGGGAGGAAAACGATTTTTACAAAACTATGTACCTACGAGTATATATTTTAATTAATAAAAATAGTTGATTACACTTATCATGATCAACATCAAAAAAACGGGTGTTTTTTTTTTACTTTAGTTAACCTCAAAAATTGCGATCAAAACGTTTCGTTTCACGAACTTAGACATAGCAGACGTTCAAATTTATGCAATATTTCCTGATATTGCGTTCCATTTCACGCATCCGCGTGTTTTTCGTGTGAATTTATTGAAACTTTAAGAGAGGCGAGACGTACTTCTTAGCATTCCATGGATTCACCGTGCGGGTGCCGGGTCCATCGTGTGGCAGAGAGAGAAATCTCGAGTAGACCCCGAGACTTGTGACTCGGGCGTAGGTTTTTAGGGGCCCCTTATATTGACGTACGTCAACACTCACCTTCACTACTCGTATTTCTCTCCCTGCCTAGCCAAATACGATATGATCCTACTAGTGCAGCTTTAGATACTCGTTCTAGTATAGAACTTACTGCACTTCTGGACAATCCAAGGTCTTTAACCAGGTTATAGAGAGATTTTGCTGGTATACCTCTCGCTCCTACTTCTACAGCGTATAAATTAACTACATAGCCATTTTTTGTTAATTCATTTTGTAGGTCGTAATACTTATTTTGTTTCATCGCGTGGTCTTTAGGTATATTAGTTTCCCACGGTACGGTAAGTTCTACCAGGACTATGCGTTTCGTAGCCCTAGAAAAAAGGAAAATGTCCGGTCTGGATGACGAAACACCCACATCCTCTGGGATTTTGTAGTGCTTTTCATACGTGTCCATTAAAATAGTCCAATCAGGTGCTGAACCCAGGATTGAGTAAGGCTTGTTCTTGGAGTTTAAAGTTGAGCCCTCTTTTACAAAGTTAATTTGTCTTTTGTTTATCGTCAATCCCTTTTGGGCTCTAGCTACCGAAAGGCTTATGGCTTCACGTATGATTTCAAGTACTCTGTCATGGCGCTGTGAGTAATGACCCCTATTGGAGCACCTTGCATCCCACCAATATGTGCCTTGCTGTACATATCGCCTCACTACAAGTATAGCAACATTTTTCAGAGGCTTTTCCCCACCTTACCAAGTTACTCTGGTCAGGGAGGGTCATTTGGAAAGCGTTCAGATAAAATTTTAATAAGGCAGGAGACCAGTCATATAGCAAGGTGCGCCACTTTAGAGCTAATGGGATACAAAACTCACCTATGGTTAACCACTTTGCATGGGCGGGGGAATGATCAATCAATACGTTGATTGGTGATTCCCCTACTCCCAGTATCTGTCCGATACTGGGTTTGGCAAATGGTTTCGGGAGTAGCGCAGGTCGCAGTGATCCCCTAAACAAGGCCAGTGGACTATCCTTCTCGAGGTTGCCGCCTGTTACTTGACCGATTACCCTCTGTAATTGGTATAACAAAAACCTCTGGCCGAACCCCATTTCTTTCCCAATGCCCTCTCCTTGTCCCAAATTCCCCCCACCATATCCCACCATTCCACACACACTACACAAGCACACCACATATACACCACATACAACCACTCATTTAGGCACGCAACCACACACACACATACAGATCACAATCACGCCTCATTTAGAAAGTACACCACCACACTCAACTACACTCAGACACACTATACAAGCCCACACATACGACCGAACCGTGGCGGCCTATATCCACAACTCCGGCCCACAAGGCCCTGGGGCACCAAATACCCCCAAAAAGTTGCGCCACACATACCAAGGGCAGGTTGTGTGTGAGTTTTAAAATCCAGCTCAAAAACCCTAATGATGTCGGCACAACGAAAAAAGATTTTACCCCAGGAGGGTACCACTGGCTCAGCCAGCGGAGAATCCCTCACCGAGCCCAGCTCGGTCTGCCCCTCGTATTCTGGGGGGGGCAACGTGTGCTCTCAACCAGGCTCCAGCCTGGATTTATCAGGCCTCATGAAGGCAATCCCAGCAACTCAACCCTCAGTCAAGTCGCCGTGGACTGTAGTCACGCATAAGCGTCCCTGCAAAAGGGAGTCCACCCACGCGAAGGCTGACACCCAAACCCAAGGGCAGAAGAGCAGACCAGAACGCGTTCGCCATAACAGGCGCGCGAGAAGGAAAGCACTTCAGCCTAACAAACCCAAAATCATCGCAGCAGCGGAAACGCAGCGCGAACCCACACCATCCACCTCTACAGGGGCGGGACCACCACCGCCACCACCACCACCAGTTCCCAGCCAATCGGGGAAGAACAGGAAACCGAGAGGTGCTCGCGGTAGACGGACCGCTGCGATGGCTCCCATTCCTGAAAAGGAACAGCAGGGGAAAGGGTCTTCGACGGACGAGAGAGCTTCATCGAAGCGCGCTCGCCTGGACGAGACCCAATCTCCCAGAGGGGACGCCAAACGCGCGAAGACCGACCCAAAAACAAAACGGACGGTGAGCTACGCAGACGCGGCTCAATCCCACCTGAAGGTGGTGATTACTACCGTCCCGCAGAGGGACCTCTCGCAGACCCAGGCAGAGGCGGTGAGGGTAGCTGTTGCTCGCAAAGTTATCCAAACCGCACTGTCTCCATCTTCCTCGAGCGCGCCCGCACCGTCTTTCCGCGGTCGACCCTTCCTGTTGGACGGGGCGTTAGCGATGTGGTGCGAGGACGCGAATTCGCTCAGCTGGCTGGAAGAAGAGGTGAAAAACATAGAGTCACCAATTCCTGACACCACCCTCACGGTCATCAGGCAGTCGGACATGAAGAAGAGGCTCAAGGCTGGGCTTCTAATTCATACCAGCATTACCGACCCTGCCATACTGCAGCGAGTCCTTTGTGCCCAGAATCCGTGGTACAATGTGGACTCGTGGCAGTGCTACGATATGACCGTGGACGACCAACCACAGGACGCTATGGGCTCCGAGGATAAGGTAGTGCACCTTACCCTGGGAATACCTGAAGACCAGAAACAGACGATCCTGGACCGAGACCGCCGGGTAGCCCACATTACGGGGAGTGGGTACATCCGCTTCTTCACCACAGTCGAAGCGAAAACGGCGGAAAAACAACCCGCAAAAACAACCTCAACGAGTGAGACTGAGGCAAAGGAGACGTCGACTCCGGAGCCCTCAGCTTCCGCCCTCAAACAGAGTTTGAGCGAGGTGGAAGTAGTCTCACCGTTGCCGAGTGAGGGGTGCTGCAGCAGTGACGAAGATGGCGTCCTGCGAAGCCCATAGCCCCCTCAAGTTCATCCAGACCAATCTCCAGCACAAGCAGATAGCGGCGGCCACTCTACGCAGAGTGCTGGAGAAGAACAGCAAGACCGTCGCCATGATCCAGGAGCCCTGGATCAAAAATAATAAAATCTGCGGTCTCAGTAACATCGGAGGTAAGTTAATGGTAGACACTACTGTTGAAACCCCAAGAACATGTATTTATATGCCTAAAACAACAACAGCCACTTTGCTTAACCAATTCTGTTCTAGAGACCTCACAGCAGTGAGACTTACTACAGAAAACCAAACCGTCTTAGTACTAGCATCAGTGTACCTGCCGGGTGAGGGGGATATTCCCCCAAAAGAACTGGCCGACCTGGTACAACACTGCGAAGAACATCACTGGGAGCTGATCGCATCCGCGGACAGCAACGCTCACCACTCGCTGTGGGGAAGTAGAAATACCAACAAAAGGGGTGAGTCTTTAGCCGAATATTTATTCCAGACAAACCTCAACATTATGAACAGGGGTACGGAACCTACTTTTGTAAGCTCTAGGTACCAAACTATCATAGATATTACACTGGCAACCAACGCGGTGGCTAGCCAAATCGAGGGATGGCACGTATCAAACGAGCCATCTTTTGCGGACCACCGCCGCGTTTGTTTCCAACTGCGATATAAGTCAACAGACCCTGTTCCATATCGTAACCCCCGTAAAACCGATATAACAAGGTATACAGCATTATTAAACAAAACATTAGGAAACACACACCTAACTGACACAACACTTTGTACAAACAACATAGAAACGAACGTACAATTGCTAACAAAAACACTATTGGATAGTTACAAACTGGCATGTCCGGTGGTAAAATCAAACAACGTAGGTAAGGGTTCTTGGTGGGGGCCAGAACTCGAGAGACTACGCCATAAACTAAGGACGCTCTATAACAGGGCAAAAAACACCAGATCCATGGTGGACTGGGACAACTACAAAGCTGCACAAAAGCATTACAAGAGGCGAATCAGGTTCCGCAGAACGGAATCCTGGCACAACTTCTGTAATAGCATAAATTCAACAAACCAAGCCGGAAGAATAAAGAAAGTTCTAGCCAAAGGCGAGCTCAACCTCCCGGGCTCCCTAAAAAAGGAAGACGGCACTTACACAAACACAGACAACGAAACAAGTGCAGTACTTCTGGAGACTCACTTTCCTGGATGCCAGATCACAGGAGAACCAGAGTGGCCAGAAGAAAACCACTGCACACCAACAACCCAAGAATGGGAAGTAGCAAATAAGGTAGTAACCGCGGATAGAATAAAATGGGCACTTAAAAGCTTCAAACCTTTCAAATCCGCAGGGCTGGATGGTATATTCCCAGCGTTACTACAATGGCAACCGAACCAGGTAACAGAGCACCTTTTACCAATTTATAGGGCCTGTATAGCCTTTAAATATATCCCGAAAACATGGAGGGAGGCGAAAGTAATTTTCCTACCAAAACCCGGTAAGGAGGACTACACGCACGCCAAATCGTTTAGACCTATTAGCCTAACGTCTTTCCTTCTAAAAACGTTAGAAAGATTAGTGGACCGACACTTAAGAGATGGGGCACTAAAACATAAACAACTGCATCCTCAGCAGCACGCATACAGAAAGGGTAGATCAACAGAGTCAGCATTGCATATGGTTGTGCAAAAGATAGAATCGGCTCTTACAAACAAACTTTCAACACTTGCAGCCTTTATAGACATAGAGGGGGCATTTGATAAAACAATGCACAACAGCATAAACCATGCTCTATGCAAACTCAAGGTCGAACCAGTGATGAGGAACTGGATCACCGAGTTGGTCAGTAAAAGAGCAGTCCAGATAGTGATGAACACTACCATAAGGGCAAAGGTAGTAAAAGGATGCCCCCAGGGTGGCGTCCTATCACCACTATTATGGAACACAGTAGTAGACAGCCTCCTAAAGACGCTAAATAACAGAGGGTACACTACTATTGGTTATGCGGATGACCTCACTATACTGATTAGCGGAAGCGCTGAAAATGTGCTTTGTAAGTCCATGCGCTCGGCTCTTCAGATTGTAGAGAAATGGTGTGGCGAACATCAATTGTCAGTAAATCCGAAAAAAACAGAGCTCATTCTTTTCACCAACAAAAGAAAGTTACCAGAACTACAACTCCCAAAATTATTTAATACCAAACTCACCCTATCATCGCAAGTGAAGTATCTGGGCATCATCCTTGATAATAAACTGAACTGGGCGAGTCATATAGATACAAAAATTAAGAGGGCCTGTCTAACTTTTTGGCAATGCCGGAGACTCATTGGGAGAAAATGGGGTCTCAATCCAAAAATTACACTGTGGTTGTACACTTCAGTGATTAGACCCTCTCTGACCTACGGATCAGTTGTGTGGTGGCCCAGAACACAACTGACCACAATAAAAGCCAAACTCCAAAGTCTGCAACGCCTGGCAAGCCTAGCAGCCACTGGATGCATGAAAACCACACCATCAGCCGCTTTGGAGTATCTCTTAAATTTGAGACCTCTACACTTAGTCATACAAGAGGAGGCCACTGCAGCCGCCCTGCGACTAAGAGCTCATGGACTGTGGAAACAGGGTACAGAAACAGAACACACAAAAGTTCTGAAACGGGTGCTGAAAGAAATACCACTTCTCGAGGCACCCATGGATAGAACAATATGCCAACACGTCTTTGATCGAAGATACAATATCCAACTTAATGCAGAATTAAAAGATAGCTCTGGTAGCAGAGAAGTAAGGATATACACAGACGGCTCCAAAACCTCACAAGGTACAGGAGCCGGTGTCTTCTCAAATGATTTAAACATAAAAATATCAACATCACTAAGTAAGTTAAACACAATCTTTCAAGCCGAATGTATCGGTATCACCAGGGCGGCACAGGCGATCGCAGCCAGAGATGTCGGGGACTTAAACATCAAAATTGTCTCCGACAGCGCGTCAGTGCTTCAAGCCCTAAAAAACAACACTATAACCTCTGTCCTTATACTGGAATGTCACAATGCACTCCAATCCATAACAGGGACGAACAGAGTAACCCTGCAATGGATTAAAGGACACAGCGACTCACTAGGTAATGATGCAGCAGATGAACTGGCCAAGAGAGGAGCAAAGGCAATAACACACGGTCCGGAACCTTTAATGCCTATACCTCAGGCCCAAATAAAATCATGGCTGCAGGAAAATACCGAAAAAGCACATTCAATGGAATGGAGAAACATTGAAGGTTGCAGGCAAACAAAAATTGCTGTTCCGGTAGCAACAAAAAAACTTGCCCGCAACCTTATCAGACTGAGCAGGGATAAGATCCGTAAAGTCATAGGTACTATGACTGGCCACTGTCCCCTTAACAAACACTTATTCAATTTAGGTGTAACAGATAGCCCTCTGTGCAGAGGATGCATGGAGGAAGAAGAAACGCCACAGCATGTGATTGTGGAATGCAGGAGCGTGGCGGATCAACGGGCAGAATTCCTCCACTCCCCAGCAGCAGTCCCGGAGGCCTTCAACAACCTGAATAGGTTGCTTGCCTTCTGGGATAGCCTGGGATGGTTGGAGTGATAGGGAAGTATGAGCCACGCACAATGGCCCACTTTGAGAGGCTAAGTGCGGAAACAGCCCCGTCAAACTAAACTAAACTAAACTAAACCACTTTGCATTTCTAAATTCATAGCGTGCACTTTGTAACTATCATTTTCGTCTTGTTGTAGAAAGGTTTTTACCATGTCTCGGTCTTCCCTTTTCTTTCTCGCACCCAACCCAGCTGTATTTACTTGCGCGCCTGCCATAAATTGTTTGTGGAATTGAAGTCTAGATTCAAGGTCCAAAGCGCTTTTGTCTTTTGGGAGAGATGCGATTAATTCGTCTTTAAAATAATTTAAAATATTTTAGCGTAACTCCGGCAGGTAAAATCGAATTGGGAGAGTCAAGACAAAGCCCCTTGACCATTCCACAGTAGCAGTATCCTCAAATTCAGGCGACTCGATTCAAGACCCAACCCAAAATTCTTGGCAGCATATAATATACTACAGGTATTTACAATAGCTTGATTTGCAATTATGATACTCAAGACTACACCTTTACTTAAATAAATAGAAATATTCTGTGTACACAAATGTAAAACATCAGTTGTGCAAATACTACTACAGACCTACAGAGCAAAGACTTTGTTGTAATAAATAATCTAACTTACATCAGCCGTTTTATTCGCAATAGAAATTTGGAACAAACTTGTTTACAAATAGAAATTTGTAAACAGGTTTGTTCCAAATTTCTATTTCATGTATTTTTCTAGAACCATTTCAGGGAAGGGACTTTTATTATCAACTAGCGACCCGCCCCGGCTTCGCACGGGTGCAATACTGATACTAAATAAACTATTAACTAAAATAAACTAACTACTAACTACCAAATCATACCCGAGCGTGATGCTAGAATTCAATTCACAGCCCACGAAAATCTGTCTAGGTGCGCCAAAAGAAGGTTTCACTTCAAAAACTTACCTATATACTCTTTGTATTATACTCTTTGATTTAAACTATAAAGGTTATAAATAAATTTATCTTTGATTAAAACTCTCGAAAAAAAAATGTTTGATTGGTAACATCAAATGTTTGATTGGAAATTATGTGGAACAGTTTGTATGAGAAAATGAAACTGTTGTTTTTACTATCTTCTTCGCAACTTTTCAATATTTTCTCACCGTTTAAACCTTCCCTTAGCTACGACAAACATTTCAAGACCAAAATCAGCCAAATCGGCCCAGCCGTTGTTGAGTTTTAGCGGACCCACGAACAGCAATTCATTTTTACATATATACAGATAGATAATAGAATTGAACTTCACTGCCATATCACTTAACATTAAGGGATGATGCAGTCAGTAAGTATGATGGAGGGCATTTATGTAGAAAATACATAACATGTCCTATAATGTCCAGGCTCAAAATTTTAATTTCAACTCTTCATTAGTGGCTCTATGTTGATTTCTCAACTCACAGTAATTCCGTAAAAGAGATAGACCAAAAAACAATGAAATTGAAGACAGTAATTGGAATTATCATGTGTTTTACATTTTACTCTGCAACAAACAGTCTGCAAATTCTGTGATATTTCATTCTAGTTTAGACTTTATAGTTGCAGTAAATTATTGCAGCTCAATGCACAATAACCAACAAGCCTTAAATGTGTTTGCAGTATTACTTGACCCTGAAACTCTCTAACAGCATAACAACACAATGTCATGCAGCTATTTGCACATTAAGAGTTCAAATCACTCCCTAACATCACACTACACTCGGAGATATAAGATGATTTATCTTGTTGCCTTGTAATTTCGTGGAAACATTGTCATTCATACTGAAAAATAGCAATTTTTATGCATTTATTACTGCTTGGTAGTGGTATAACTGGGTGCCATATTTCCTCAGATGGACTCGGCAAGGAGTCTTACCACTATAAAAACTCCCATCACTCTGACAATGGTTTGTGTTTTATTTAATGATTACCAAAAATCACTTTCTGGTTTAAAAGAAACAAAAGAACTATTTCACAAAATTGAAAACGAAAACACACAGTAATAGCTATTTCCGAACATAAGTAGTACGTAAAATGTGTCCTACTCACCCTGTATCAAAGAACTATTGAGCCACTTCACATAATAGCTATTTGGATACAATATCAGCACTTCATTGCTGACAATTGACACGGGCAGCAAGAGTGCCGAGCCCAGCGACACAGCCAAAGCAAAAGTGCACAGCCATAGGCTAATCCGGTACACCTTGACTTCATCCTCATCTGCGGTGAAGTAATCCTCGCTGTCGCGACGGCGAAACTTCTCAATTAACATAAACGACAAGAGGTACAGCAGGATGAAGAGTAGCAGGAAAATCTATGGACAAAACAGATTGTGGGTATCATTCAGGGCACAGGACATAATACATAGGGACTATAATAACTAACTTGAAATGGCTAGGTCAAAACAAAAGCACAAGTAATAGTCTTAAAATATGACTGAAAAGGACTATAGATGATAAAGTAGGGGTGGTAGACACTGTGTCACTTATTGGTATTATAGGGATTTATTAACATTCCTACCTTATTTATACAATAACTACAGCTTCAAAGATATTGCAAAATTGCATTACTGAACTGAAAATTGATTGATGCATGAGAATTTTTTCACTCAAATTGAAGTAATAAAAAAAAATATGATTTTTCTATAAATCTACCACTATGAAGATCAAACATGAACAGAGGTGTCACAATCCAAATATGGAAATATCAGACTTATATAAAGACTCAATTAACTAGTGTATGGGTAATAAGACTGCTGCTTAACTTAGATCATCAAAACCATAACAATGCAGTTCCATTAGCGGTCCAGCCAAAACGGAATGGTGATTTACTATTTTTTCGTCTCATAAACTAAGAGGTCTGAAAAGTAATTGAGACCAAAACAAACAAGTGCATCAAAACAAATCTGATGAGAACCAGCAAAACCGTGCACCAAAACCCAGCGTGAATTCGCACTTACGATTTGTTCCCTGACATTGTTGTGGAATATCTGCTCTCGCAAGTCAGCTTCTTCATCATCCATCATCTCTCACTTGTCGTTTGTTCTCACTAACTCCTTATCTTTTTATTGAAATACGTGTTTTAAATAAATGTTTCACACAAAAGTAAACCATTTTCAAAAAGAAAAACACATTGTACAATTTTATATCACCATTTTCGCACTGAATTTAAAAACACTAAATATGTTGGTAAATCTTTAAATATTGAAACTAGTAATTTTGTTTTATGAATAGCGTTTCGTAAGAAATTATAAATATTTTAACAACAGCACAAACACGCAACAGAAACTATGTCAATTTTTCAAGACGACAAAAAAAGAATGAGATACTTTATAGATAATAGATTATAGTCTACCACAGAATGAACGACAATATTTTAAAGCAAACAACTTCAGACGAATGAGATGACCGTAGTGTTGTGCATTTCAATCCAAAGATCGTGATGTTCGACTCAACAAAATACAGTTGTTCGAATAATATAGTATTTCAAACTTGTACTTGTAAACAAAGAATGAATACCACAGCACAGATGTATGGAAGAACATCGGAACTTGATCGGAACTGAAACGTCCACATGCGACAGTTGACATTTGACAATTTAAAGTTTAAAATTTTAGTTGTCATTGGCGCAAACAGTCAAAATCAAAACAAAACAAGTTTAATCAAGTCGTAAGCTCGTAAGTCGCAAGTGCAAGTTGTGGTTACCAAAGAGAATGTAATCAATGTATATGTAGTGGGAACAATGATGATTAAAATACTATTTTATGACTAGAAAATTAAACTTTCTGACACCATGAGTCGTTCATACGGTAACTAGAATTCAAGTATAAAATAAATCGCTAGGTAACTAAGTAGCAAAACTTAATTTTATTCTGTTCCCCAGTTTCAGGAATATCGTGCCTATATCCTGAGTTTTCTGTGAGGATAGTGGTCTGTGATCATTATTTATCGAGACCTACACCGGGTATTGATGTAATCTATTCTGAGTTTAGGGGATCTGACATCAAACAGGTTAGTGCAGATGGGAAACAATTCTTCAAACAAATTTAACAGGTATAATAGGTTTGAAATTTTATTTAAAGGCAGAGTTAAAACTAAGGCTAAATCAATACACTGAAAAATTACACAGTGCTTTTAAATTAGTGGTTGGTTTTCTAATTCTGCTAAACTCTTAATTATTATATTCCTTCAGCAGCAATAGATTAACACATTGGCTGTCCGTGCACTATATGTAGGGCGTGTAGGGCATTGTGTAGTTTGCCATGGTGTCCGTGCACTATACATATATAGGACACCATTCCGCTCAAACTTAACATAACTTCTTGAACTGGACGTACAAACAAAAATATTGAATTTGAGATGGATGTGTGGGTAAAAAACCCGCGAAGGACATATGGGAATTTTTAAACAATTTTTACGAAGTTTGAGGGAAATGTGGGTAGAAAATAAAACATAAAATATTGCAAAATCAGCGACTAAAGCAAACAAGACTTATTATAATTATAATGAAAAAAAAACATTTTACACATTTTCAGTGGCATTCGTTGAAACAGGGCAAAGAGAATCCTTTTTTACAAGTAATGCATTCAGTAAAAACTTTAACAAGTTTTGGTGTCTTTTTCCCAGCTTCATTTACCGAGTGTCCAGTTTCCTTCAGTTTTTTTATAACAACCTGTGCATGGTTTTTGACCTTCTTTTGGAACACAGGTGCCTTATGAATAGTGCACTACATTAAAGCTGCAGAGTTTGTGCACTACATACAGTGCACAAACAAGCCGAGGAGTTCATGCACTATATATAGGGCATGCTGAAATTCAGTCTGTAATATATTTTCAAGAACCCTGGAGGTAGTAACGTTATTTCAAGAAGCTAGTAACATCAATTTTATTAATTTAGTCTAAAAAAAGAGAGCGGACGTAGAGTGTGACTTGATCAAATCAACTTGGACAGCCAACGTGTTAATATTCTTAGTGTTATCATTTATCATTAGTGTAGTTAGATTTTCTTATTATTGGCCAAAGGCCTTTCTTTCCTCCTTCTACTACTCTCTTTTGATGGCTAGTGCCAACTCCAGTGAAATCACAGGGCTTAGACACATAATATCTTAGATCTCTGGGTGACGAGCGCAGTGCAGTGCTAGGTAATGATTTGGACTCTTCATGATCCAATAGCTGCATGTCACTGTGCTGTTATGTGGCAGGCATGTTACATACCACCAGGCACATGTCCTGCTTGTTTCGTCACTCTGCACTTTATAGAGGTGATTAGTTCATCCTTTCTGTCTCTAGGCCAGTAGGCCTGGTGGCTTATTAGTTCTATATTTTATGTAGTTTAGTAAATATGACACAAACTTACATAGTTATTCTACTGCTAAGCTGTAATAAATGTGTAACAGTCCCGTCCAGTGCTAGCAATGTTATTATGTTTATGACTACTAGGTAAAGATTTGGGCTCTTCATGTTCACTCTTAGATCTGTACTGTGCCTGGGTGTTTTCTATGTATAAAAAGTATATATTTAAAAAATATGAAAGTATTATATCAGCTATCTGACTTCCATAGTACCTACAAGCTTTGCTTAGTTTGTGGTCAGATAATTGTTGTGTGTGCAATGTCCACCAATATTTATTTATTAGTGTGTTAGTGAAGCGTGAAATCCTTTATAATCCTTTGCCAAATTACCATGATATACCTACCATGTAAAGATAGGTACATTAAGTATGAAGAGAACACTTTGGCAGAAGTAATGCATTCTACTCTTTTTTATCAACAACTGTTACTGATAATAATGATTTATTTTTACTTTTAAGAATTATTGTAAGAGATTCCTTATCTCAACCAAATTTCAACCTTCCAAATAACTACATGTATGTCTTGATTTGTGCAAGCATTTAACTTACCATTAAGTACATTTGTACCTAACGGTTGTCTTATTTAATATAAAAAAAACAGTTACGTTCTAACAGCTGGAAACCCTTATATTTTCAGGTCCCAGTATTAAGAATATTTGGCCCAACTCCAGGAGGTCGGAAGGCTTGCATCCATATCCATGGAGTGTTTCCGTATTTCTACATACCATGCCCCACGCCAAACCCAGAACCACAATATTTGTACCAGGTTAGTGAAGCTTTGATCTTCTTTTCTTGATTCACTGTGAGCACTGGTAAGTATGATATTCTCGTAATGCGGCGCGCAACCCATATTGCTACGGCGCCGGATACGACTCATCATGTGAAAAAAAAAAAAAAATTATATCTACCCTCAAAAAATGTCGGTTTAGTTTTGACAAAACAAATCATAAGTGGTGGAGGTTTATTAACTAAAAAAAAAAATTTATAGAGTATATACTAGTGAAATAAATGAATAGAATTTGTCTTCAACTGAGTCTTAAGTCATGTGTTAATATAAATTTTGAATAGTTATTAATGTAATGATGGAATTTTGAATGAGGGTGCTCTTAACCAGTCCCTTCTTTTTTACCATTTATACAGTTAAATACTTTCAGGGACATACACAATTCATGAATAAATATACAAATACAAGTAAAAACAATTAAAAATTCTCACCTTCGAAAAAAAAAAACAATCCATTATTTTGCCATGAAAAATTGGTAACGTCAATAAGTAACCAACCCAGCACTGTTTGTGTCCGAAAGGTAACTATAATACTGGCTGTGTTTCTTTGACATTAAAGGCCAAAAGGTTAATAGAAGGACTCTTATGCTAATGCTCTAACTGAGCTAGCTCCAAAACTAAGATTAATTCTCAACCTTATGTTACTAAATACATTTACAATTTACCTCAAAAGCCTAATTTTTAGAAGGAAGTAGATATGTCCAGCAATCGTCCACTGCTGGACATAGGCCTCTCCAATAATACGCCACTCAGTCCGCTCTTCCCGTCTTATTATTATTCATATCTCCTATTCCATCCAGCGGTTGCCTGGAAGATATCGCTTTTGGCAATAAGGTCGCCAATTGTTACTTTATTTTATTAAGGTTTTGCATATTTTTTGCAACTTCGTATACTTATTAAGTGCAATAAAGAGTTAATCTATCTATCTATCTTCGGCTTTACGTTTCCAACCGTATTTCACATCATATCACACATAAAACAGCCCACTAAATGTTCCCACTGCTGGGACTTGGGGCCTTCTCTCGCAAGGAGATAGTCAAGGCCATAATCCACCACGCTGGCCCAGTACTGGTTGGTGGATGACACATGACATCGAAAGATTTTAGGTATATGTCGGTTTCCTCACGATGTTTTCCTTCACCGTTTTAAGTTAGCGGCATTACGCACATGACTTCGAAAAGACAGTGGTGCGCGTGGTTTTGGACCCGGGGGCGACGGATCGGCAGTCGCCGTTCTCCCGACTAGACCAGCCGTAACTTGTAACCGTAACAGTATTTAAACCTTTCGTAAATCGACACTTCATCTAGTTGATCAATGTTATCTATAAATAATTTCACAGTTAGTTTTATTATTTGGAACCTATTCTGTCCCAATGCTAGGCAAAGGCCTCCTTTGTTTAACACAGAATAGAATTAATAGATAGTCCTGCTTGCTGATGTAAGGTAGACCAATTACTGGAATTGGAATAAAACAATCTTTTTCATAAAAATACACATACTTTGAACAATGTTTTTATCAGATTGCAGCTAGCTTGGATAAAGCACTGAACATAGCTCTGAAACAGGCCACTTCTTCCAACCAACATGTCTACAGGATTACTTTGGTCAAGGGATTGTAAGTATTAAATGATAAATCCTACTAATATTACAATATTAGTCATTGTCAATGTATGTATATTTGGATGTTTGTTGCTCAATCACGTCGTAACGTATAAACTATAATGGGTTCAGGTTGAAATTTCGAATTTCATTTTGGAAATCCATGCAATTTAATTTGGTATTGGTTGCCACTTTTTTTTTGTAGAGTGACAAGACGAGCAGGACATGTGCCTGGTGGTAAGCAATATGCCTGACACATAACATCACAGTGATACGCAGCTATTGGAACATTAAGAGTCAAATCATTACCTAGTACTGCACTGCACTGCACTTGTCACCCAGAGATCTAGGATATCTCTAAGCCGTGTAATTTCACTGGAAACATTGCCCTTTAAACCGGAACACAGTAACGGTAACTTGTGGAATATGGAGCTACTCATGTAAATAGAGCTACTTTTGGCCACACAATTTTCTCTCCTCTAATCTGGACAATCCATTTGCAAAAGGCTTGACCAGAGGCGGTTACCTTCGTAGGTATAATGGTTGCAGCGGTTGTTAGTGGTATGGATGATGTTCTGCGCTTTTCAGTAATTTTCTCGAACCTTTTTTTTTTTTTTAAATTAAGGGTGACGAGACGAGCAGGACATATGCCTGATGGTAAGCAACATGCCTGCCACATAACAGCACAGTGACACGCAGCTATTGGAACATGAAGAGTCCAAATCATTACCTAGCACTGCACTACGCTCGTCACCCAGGGATCTAAGTTGTTATATCTCTAAGCCCTGTAATTTTTCTGGAAACATTGTCCTTCAAACCGGAACCCAGTAATGTTTGCACATTACTGCTTGGCGGTAGAATAATTGGCAAAGGTGTGGTACTTCCCCAGGCGGACTCTGCTAAGAGTCCTACCACTACAAATAAGCTATACTTATGTATAGCTGTAGTAAAAAAAACCGCCTTACAGCATCATAGTTGACTGGCCTCGTGGCTTAGTGGGTAGCTCTGCCTGCGAAGCCGAGGGTCGTGGGTTCGATCCCCACCCAGTGCAAATATTTGTGTGACGAATTCAAATGTTTGCACTGTGTCTGGGTGTTTCTATGTATAATAAGTATGTATTTAAAACTATATAAGTATTATATCAGCTATCTGGCCGCCATCACACAAGCTTTGCTTAGTTTGGGGTCAGATGGTGTTGTGTGTGAATTGTCCACCAATATTTATTATAGTTACTCCTCCTAGGGTCTTCATCGAAAATTTTGATAGTATCCCCCCCCCAATCGTATAAAAAAATCAAGATATCTAATAGTACATACACTATTTTTTAACGCGGGAAACCAACTGGAACGGCAACTACTCGGGTAAAATCGTTGAACGCTACTAGTAAAGTCTTTTTTACCCGATTTATTGTATTTCTACATATTTTGACTTACACTTGCAAAGTTATCCATTACAAGTGTTTACTGACTGATTTTAAAATGTCTCTTGGTCCTAATAATGACTTGATATTGTTTTATTTTTTAGACCATTCTACGGTTTTCACGACAAGGAGCACTTGTACCTAAAGGTATTCCTATACAATCCAGGCTTGATAAAACAAGCCGTAGAACTATGCAGTAACGGAGCAATACTCGGTCAGCCATTACAGCCACATGAGTCGCATCTCAATTTCACACTGCAATTCTTCATAGACTTCAACTTGTTCGGGATGAGCAATATCGATTTGCAAACAGTAAAGTTCCGAAGATCAGGATTCTCTCAAAACAGTGATGATCCTTTCCAAACCGAATACAGTTTGAAGCCGGAAAGCTCATGCTATTTTGAAGCAGACTGCAGCGCTTCGCACATAATAAATAGACAAAGAGTTGGAAAAGGAGACGGCATTGAAAACCCTGGACTGGAAGAAGTATGGAATCAGGAAATAGAACGACGAAAACAGTTAAATATGTCAATGGCATCAAAATCTCTATCTCAGGGAAGATTCTCAGCAACTGAAACAGAGTCACACCAAAAATTCCAGCAAATATTTCTGATCAAATCATCCAATGAAATTGATAAACCTGTTATTATACAGCAGGATGCAAAACAGCCTGAACTAGTTTATTATCCAGCTGAAAGTTTGGAAGGCTCTCAGTTATTTAAGGCAGTCGACGTGAGTGTACATTTACCTGATGCGACACTAAATTCTAGTATGAATGAAACACTAAAAAAAGATTTGAATGAAACACTAGTTCAAGACATGGACAATACCTTTGTTGATGAAAATGTTGCCTTGAATTCAAGTTTGCATTATAGCCAAATCATGTGTTAGTATCATATATATTATTACCTCTACAATTGATTATTTATGTTTAGAGCTTTGGATTTGATAAATGTATATCTAAACAATTGTTTTTCGTAATTTATTATTACAGTAAATAACGAAGATCTTGAACTGGTAGACATGTTACAAGATATGGATGAAAAACCCATTGAAGTAGACAGTATTATGGGTACTCCAGCCAATGAGGAGAATGATGGTTTCGAATCAGATGATGCTGAATACTCACAAATTTATAATGATGAAACCATAGTTTTAGATAGAAACGAAAGGTAACATAGTATGGGACTTTTTATTTTGGCGAATGTTCAGCTTGCAACATTATTGCAATAGCGATACCATTTATCTTAAATATGTATCTACGGATAGTAGAATGACATTTGTAATTGCATGAATGAAAACCTATGTTGTTACTTTTTTTTAAATATAGTATTTATAATAATTAAATACAATTTATGTGTTGCAGCAAAGATGACATAAGCGAGAGTTCACCATCTTGGAATGATTCGTTTTGGGATGGTGTTAATATTCCTCAGTTAGACGGCACATTTGATGATGACCGTAAGTATCATTTCAATGAGTGTGGTAAAATTCATGTTGTTAGTATAAATTAATAATATGTACATTACATTTTATTTCTTGTAGATGTCAAAAAAGTAAGGAAAAGAAAAATGAGGCCGTTTAAATTAGGTTTATCAAGACCCAAAACCAAGAAAAAAACAGTGCCAGATGAACTACAAGAAAATACAAATTTTAGAACAGAAATTGATGAAGTAGATGAAATCAATGTTTCTAGAGATACTATATCTGATATTGAAGACTTCCATTTTAGAAAAGCAATTAAACCTGAATCTAAAAGTATTGTAGAAGATTCTCTAGATCATCATAAAGATAAATGCAACATGGAATCTCATAAAGTGAATAATATTTCAGTGACAGATTTAGTTAATAGAGAAATAAAAGGAGATAAACAGGAAAATAACTTTAAAATAGAACCAGCAATAGCTTACGATTTAGAAAATTGCTTTAAACCAATGGAAGGACCATCCACATCAAATTTAAACAAAGCAAAAACTTTTGGAGTTCTACTTCCTCTAAGTACAGACGACTCAATCATAGACACTGATTCGTCTCAAGAAGATAAAGGCATAATGAGCTTTTATGCATCAAAAGTATTCGATTCTTCTCTAGAAATTGACTCAAATCACGTTATATCTGAATGTAACAAACCAAGTGAACACAACGTAAGCAACAATGGTAAAATGATAGTATTTGAAAACAATGAACAAATTCAACATGATGAAAACAAATCTGTAATAATGAAAGTGGAATCGCCAAATATTGCATCTGTAATAATAACACCCAAAATGAAGCCTCCAACAAAAAACGACATAGTATCAACTTTAGAAAAGTATAAGATTCCGAAGGTACTTCATACGGTTATGCCTCATTATTCTGATCATAAAGATGTTGGTGATAAAGTTGAAATAGGTCAAATAGTCCTGAAGTTGCACAGCAAATCAGCTAAGGATCAGAAACCTTTTGAAAAAGTATTAGATACTATTAGTATAGAGGAATGGCGTCAGCTGTTATTTTTACAGTCAAACGAAATGTCTCAAGAATCCACGAAACCCGATGCTTTAAAAGCTTTATTAGCTGGCAATAAAAATTGTATATTAGAACCAATAAAAAGACCCCCAACGAAAAGAGACGTAATGGAATGGATTCAAATACAAAGTGATGTTAAAATAGAAAATGTAGTAGATGATAGTATAAGTAAAAATATTGATGAGTTAGAAAATTCACAGGCCCTAGGTCTACATGAAGATGAAATTAATAATAGTATTAGCTTAGAAAGCAATGAGAAGGTAAGAATGGATCACCCAACACATTCGCAACGCAACACAACGCAAGTTTAGCGCTAATTATAATAATTAGAAAATTATTGTTCTACAGGTAAATTCTAATTTAGACAATACCCTGCAAATAACAAATCAACCAGATGGATCATTCCTTTGCTTTGGAGGAGGCAGCGGCAATCAAAAAGAAACTAGTTCTATGGAAACACCTACAGTAGATGTAAGTACAATACTGCAGTTACCACCCTTTACGCTGACTCGAATCTTGCTCAAACGAATTGTGGCTTTTGCAATCATTACCCTCTGAAAAATCCTTTTGGAAAGACGGCTTCAAATTGAAATCCTGATGACAGTACAAGATAATCAAGAAAATTCCATTAAGGTTTTTAAATGTATACTGCTAGGGCATGTCTGCCAGTTTGAAGCCTAAAATATTGTTATTATGTAGATGTAATTATTGTTTTAGGTGAATTTTCTCACTGTAATGTTAATAGAAGTGCAAACAGAAATAAGACAAGAATTCTATCCAGACCCTGTGTTAGACGCAATTCAAGCAGTATTCATTAAAGTAACAAACGACAGTCCACCCAACCACCCATTGCCTAAGTCTATTACAGAGATACTTGTCGTAGATGACCTAAGTCCGCCTAAATATTTAGATAGATGTGTATTTAATGTTAAAGTAAGCTATTTTAACAATGAATCCGAACTATTAGAGAAAGTCATAGATTTAGTAAAGAATCATGACCCCGATATAATGTGTGGATATGAAATAGAAATGAATTCATGGGGATATGTATTAGAAAGAGCACAGATATTGGGAATAGATGTTGTGAAAGAAATTTCTAGAATAACTGAGAAACATCGCCAAAAACGATCGAGGAGCGAGGAGAATGACTTCGAAGGTAGAATTATTGGCAGAATCATGTTTAATGTCTGGAGACTGTTTCGGCACGAACTGGCACTTTCCAGCTACAGCTTTGAGAACTGTATGTACGAGATTTTGAAGGAAAGAGTTCCGAAATACAGTTATGCTCAGTTGTCGGAGTGGTGGCGAGATGAATCAAGAATCTTAAGGTGGATCCCTGTTGAGTATTACCTCACAAAGCTGACTGGGACAATGAGGATGTTGGAAAAACTGGATATTATCAGTAAGTGACACCTATCTACCATTGATACGTGAAATATAGAACAATTAATAAGATTTTGTTTTTGACGTGATGGCGTCGATGATAATCGAGGAATTATGGCTGTACACACGAAAAGGTATCACGTTCCACCTGAACCAAGCGTGTAAGCCAGAACGCAGAACAATTAGAGATACACAATTGACCTAAGCGTTCGGCTTCTGAACTTCTGATGCATCTATGTCGTCATCATATAAAATTAACGTAAACTTTACAGACAACAATCTTTTACCGAAAATTGGTTCGTGGTAGTCCACTATAAACTTAATTGTTTGCATATCGTGTGTGAGTTGCATACAATTTGTAAAGAATTAGCAAAGATCACGTCGTATGTACTGCAATTCAGAATTGTTAATAAAATTCGGTACCTTACGTTGTACTTAAAATTTGTTTCATAAAGTGCATTAGATATAAAAAACGTGTGCTTGTTGTATCATATATGATAGTCTACCGCCTAATTAAAACTGTCTTAGCTTTAATATTGCTCTCTCTCCATTTTCATTTCGCTTGATATGCCTAATAAAGACAGCAATAGCAAAGCCAAAGCCGATTCAGTTAGAATAGAAGGGTGGGTCATATTATTTATTGTTAGTTTTCCATTTTAGATCGTACCTCCGAATTGGCGCGACTGTTTGGTCTGCAGTGGTGGGAAGTACTCGCCAGAGGGTCTCAGTTCCGCGTGGAGTCTTTGATGCTTCGCGCTGCGCGTCCTCTCAACCTCATCGCCTTGTCTCCGACAGTGAAGCAACGAGCTGCAATGAAGGCTCCCGAGTGCTTGCCGCTTATATTTGAACCAGGCACGTGTTTGTCTTAACCATAGAGATAACATACGTATACAAGTAACTTTGTATGAAGGGTACGTTACAGATATATAAACCTTTGTGGTCCCATGCAGGCTCTGAAACGGCCATAAAGCTGTATTCCGACTAATATTAGTCCTTTTCGTGTACCACTGAAATTTCTCCTGATTGTTAGAAAGATAAACCAGCTTGCTATTATAAGATAGTCTAGCAGACTACATATTCGCAAAAATTCATGAAGTTTTACATTATGCACATGGACCCATTATCCTATCCGCCTAATTGCCCCGCGGCCTGCTCCTGGTCGATTTTATAAAGTGCGCATCTGGCGAGCGGACGGGAGCAGGCCGATTCTCCCGCGCTTTCTATTTGACTTTACTGTGAAGTGAAACATGCACCTATCCTTGTTTAATCTGGGAGATTGATAGAAGAAAAGACAAGGATGAATATGTACTAAGTTTCAAATACCATCGCCTGATAATTTTTAACGACATTTCATTGTCAGTCGTGATCGTTCGCGCGTCTTGAACGGAGTGTCATCTCGAATTTCAAATTTTTGAATTTTGGTGTTTGTGTTGTGAATTTGTGTTAATTTTGCGACGGATCAACATGGAATAGTAAGGTTAAACAGTTTTAGACTACATTATATGTATATTTGCTCAAAATATGGGCAGTAATGTGTTATTTTACGTAAAATTACCACCGGGTGGCGGTTACTACGACACCATTAGGCTTATTTCTCAAGTAATTCCCACTTAATACTCCAAATCAACTATAAATACTAATATGTATAAAATGTCTAAAATATATTAGTTTAATTCACAAATAGTTCAATATTTCCATTTATAAACATAGACTAAAAAATAGTCTATGTTTATAAATGGAAGTTCGACGCTCGGGTATACTCGGACGTAATACGAGTAAGGATTTCTACAAGCTTGTTACGTCAAAAATATGTATGGAGAGGTGTGATAAATCGTTAAAACAATGTATATTGGTAAATTATTGTAAAAATACAACAATAATATTGTGAACAATTGTTCGATTTATTTTTATTTTGAGACATAAATATGAGAAATAGGTTAAAAAATCGGTATCTCTACTTTTAAGCTTAAACTGATAATACATATACCAATAAAATTGCATTATATGTTCATAAATTATAAGCTGCATTCAAGACAATTCCAATTATGTATGATTCTTAGGTAGTTTCAAAAGAAAAAATGGAGAAATATTGATTTTAGTAGCGCGCGGGAGATTCGCGCAAAAAACTCGAGTGGGCGCTAGCCGAACAGTCGTTAGTCCAATTGCCCGATCGGACCCTAAGCGGCTAACATTGTACGTCATTTTAACTCAATATTTGCAAGTGCGTACACGCAAAGTGTAAATAGATTGAGATCCATCTATATCGATTTAATGTTAGATGAGTGGTGGCCAAAGGTTTTCATCCAACCCCTCATTTCTGTCATAAAACATTTGCTTAATAAAATCACGAAATATAGTCTTGTTTTAAGTATATCCTTCCATTTCAGAGTCCCGCTTCTATACCGATCCTATGATAGTTCTGGACTTCCAAAGCCTTTATCCGTCTATGATGATCGGTTACAACTACTGCTTCTCCACATGTATTGGCAGGGTGCAAAACATTAATGGGTAAGAACTATGGAAACTAATTCTAAATGCCTTTCCTCACTCAATTCATTTAATTACCTCTTGTTGACTGATAACAGTAACCAACTTCAATTTAAAATTAAACTTAGATACTCTAGAAAATGTTATGTTTTTTGTGAAATCTACGATAACGTAGTCTCGGTAAAGTTAATCAAATTTTAGTTTGAAATATTATCTACCAAACAAAAAGAATCATCAAAATCGATACACACGACGAGGCTACAATCCTCAAAAAAACGAATTAGTCCGTCATCGTCAGTTAGATTGCTAAAAAATATTGAACACGTATTTTTTCTTTTGTTTCACAAACGAAAAATGACGAAGATCGCTTAAAAGTTTCGCATGACGTCACTCGTGGGTACGATTTTTACCCACGAGTGACGTCCGACCCCCACTCTGGAAGTTTAATGATTATAACTTTGTCGATATATAGAAATTGAAAATAAATAAAGTAGCCAAGTGCGAGTTGAACTCGCCCATGAAGGGTTCCGTTGCAGCAAGTAACATAATATACATAGTACACATAGTTCTTGTAGTTCGTTGTAACTTTGATCGAAGTTTTAATAATAGTGTATTTATGACGAACTAAAAAAAAACTACTCATCAGATCGAGTTCAAACTAATTTTCGTTGGTAGTTTTCATGGTAATGTACATCATATATTTTTTTTAGTTTTTTCATTCTCTTACTTTAGAAGTTAGAGGGGGGGGACACACATTTTACCACTTTGGAAGCGTCTCTCGCGCAAATTATTCAGTGTAGACAAAAATTATGTTAGAAACCTTAACATCATTTTTGAAGACCTATCGATAGACACGTGTAGGTTTGATGAAAAAAAAATTTTTGAGTTTCAGTTCTCAGTATGGGGGGCACCCCTAATTTTTTTTTTTTTTTAACTTTTGTAAAAATCTTAATGCGGTTCACAGAATACATCTACTTACCAAGTTTCAACAGTGTAGTTCTCATAGTTTCGGCAAAAAGTGGCTGTGACATACGGACGGACAGACAGACAGACATGACGAATCTATAAGGGTTCCGTTTTTACGTTTTACGGAACCCTAAAAACAAAAAATACGTGTCCCATATTTTTCCATAATTTAGCTGACGGACTAATTAGATTGGTGTATTTTTGACCCAGTCCGGTACTTATTAGCGGAGCTATCGCGGAACATGCATAAACAAATAACATACAACCGAATTGCGAACCTCCTCCTATTTTAAATTGGTTGAAAATAAGAGAGCGCAACGTAATATCGCGTTATTTTCGCACGAATCTGATGTGAAGCCTTTAGAAACTATATAATACTAGCGGCCCATTCCGGCTGCGCTCGGATATTGTCATTTAAAGACTATAAATCGAAATAAAAACTATCCTATCTCTCAAGTTGGACCAGACTGCTCACGGTGTGCCAATTTAATTTAAAATCGGTTAAGTAGTTTTGGAATCCATCGCGGACAAACATCGTGACAGGAATCAAATCAAATCTTTATTGCGTAAATGGGTATACAAGAGATGGTATTATAATGTTATTAACAGTACGCCAAATACTGCCTTTCGGCATGCAAAATTATAATAAACGTAAGCAAACATATTAACAAAAGAAACTTACATTCACAGCATGACATACATACCACATTCATTACATTAGAAGTCAAATTTTCATTTGTTACCAATATAAAGTGCATTTCTAACACGGATTAAGTAACATATTCTTATAACAATATCAACACAATTACAATAAAAATGTCGGGTAGTTGCTGTTTTAGGAGATTTATATATATTAAGAAGATATTAAAATATACCATAAATCAAATTCATTCAATATCATTATTTATTTTTCACAATTTCAGCAACACAGGTTACGAATTCGGCGCGTGGCGGCTACGCATACCGCAAGCTAAGCTCGACGCCCTGGTGAAGCAGGGTCTAGTGCACTGGTCGCCCGTCGGCGTTGGATTCGTCAATTCCTCGGTGAGACGGGGCGTACTACCCGCGCTGCTGAGAAGGATCCTGGCGGCCAGGCAAGCTGTCAAGAAGAGCATGAAGATGCAGACAGATGAAGCTGTGAAGAAGGCTATGCATTCGCGACAACTTGGTTAGTGTTCATTAAGATTATTAGAAGAACAAAATTAAAAATTTTGATTTACCCCTGCCTGACTGCCTTGGATTTTAAATTTGTACAATATTTTACTCGTCAAGCCCTTTCGTTTGATACCCATATTGAGGGAGGTTGTGGAAAAATATTTTATCCGTAATTTTGTGGAGGCGGCCATCTTGAATCGATATTAACCAAACATAGCTATTTGTATGCCAGAGTCCTACCACAATATCATTATATTGTGGTAGGACTCTGCAGAGTCCAAATACCTCTGCCAGTTATTTTACCGCAAAGCAGGAAAATGCCAATATCACTGTGTTCCGATTTGCAGGCCCAAATTTCCAGATAAATTAATAGAGATCAATCATCTTACATCTCTGGGTGACGGGAGCAGTGCAGTGCTAGGTAATTACTAGGGCTCTTCATGTTTCAATAGGTGCGTGACACTGTGCTGTTTTGGCCAGGCCTGTTGCCTACCACCAGGAACTCACACTTTAAAAAATAAATCGATTAGTAAGTATATAGTTATAAAACTGAAGAGTGTTTAAACGCGCTAAACTCAGGAACTACTGGACCGATTTCAAACATTCCTTCACCGTTGGATATGTACCTACGCGATCCCCACGTGCTATAGCCTATGTATGTACCACGGGCGACGCAGGGGTGGAACCCTAGTGTATTATTAGTGTAGTACTCTGAGCCCTGAGATACAGGTCTATCACCTAGTTCGGGGCTCGCTGCTAAATCTGTATTTAGTAATGTATGTTATAGTAATAAAGATTTATTATTATTATATTATTATTGTAGAAACGAGTATCGTTACTCTCCTGCAACAGGAGGTGTGTTTAGCACGGGCCGAAGCCAAGTGCGTCCGAAAAAGGGATCACTTATATTTTAATAAGTATATATTTTTATTACTTTTTTAATTTTTATATGTTTTTTTTTGTTTTTTTTTTTTACTTATTTTCTATGTTCACTTTTAATTGTTTAAAAATTTACGCACAATTCTGCAAGTGTTGAGAATGGTAGCTTTTTGCAAGAGAATGTAGGTTGATGGTGAAATTCCTAAGCTGTTAATACTTGTATGAAGAGTTTTAGGTACCACGCCTGTGGTGGATATAACTATTGGCACGGTTCTAGTTGTATTTACACGCCATTGTGTTTTAATTTCTATTGACAGATCAACATATTTGGAGATTTTTTCGGTATGTGTGGAGGTCAAGTTATGTGTATTACAGACGGCAATGTTTATTATTATTATTATTATATCGTGAACGATTATTTTCCAGGGTTGAAGTTAATAGCGAACGTGACATACGGATACACGGCGGCGAACTTCAGCGGGCGCATGCCGTGCGTGGAGGTGGGCGACAGCGTCGTGGCCAAGGGCAGGGAGACCCTGGAACGGGCCATCAGGCTTGTCAAGAACAACGCGCAGTGGAATGTTAAGGTAACACAAGTTTGCACAATAACGCCTGGAAACCAGCAGGTCTACTACGAAACCAACCTCCGAATAATCGGATCCGACCGACAGCTGTCCAATTACTCGGTAAGGTAATTAAATGCTTTCGGAGTAAGGTTTACGACACAAAAACTGTCAAATCTATGTCGGTCGGAATTCGGAATGAACGAAACGCCCGATCCGATCAACCGACTGATTGTGTTTCGTGGTAAGAAATGCCCATAAGTTCGGCCGATACATCGTTTATCGGACTTGGTATTAGACCTGCTGGTCTGCCCAAGAAAAGTGAGGAAATCATAGTGAGCCATATCGGCTTAGTCCGTTCGACACTGTCATCAGTTGTCAAGGTCAAGCGCTAGTGCATGCGTCTCCGACAATCAAAAACATTATGATGGTTTGTGTAGTCCTTCACTGTACATACGCCACGATATTAAAGTTTTGTTTGGCGAACTTCAGTACATACAGCTTACGCCGACATCGATGTACGTTTTGCCTCGCTTAAGATAAAGTGTTTGAAGATTATCGGTCTAGGCGTTATTAATCTATGAGTTATATATAGCCTAATTAGCCCACTAAATGTTCTGATGACCCACTAAATGTTCAAATGACTGACTCTAATCTTCTCTCGCAAGGAGACAGTCAAGGCTATAATCCACCACGCTGACCCCGTGCAGGTTTGCGGATGACGCATTACCTCGATAAGTTTTAAGAACGTGCCGATGTTTTCATTCACCGTTGTTAAGTTAGCGGCATTACGCACATGACTTCGAAAAGACAGTGATGCGCGTGAGATTCAAACCAGGGGGTCTACCGCCTAACGAAAAACGCTTTGACGCTTTGACATTGCCGTCTCTTTTATTTCAAGCTAGAAGAAAAGAGACAGCAATGTCAAAGCGTTTTTCGTTAGGCGGTAGACCCCCAGGACTAAAGTCTACTCTCTTTCTATGAAAAATGTAATTTTGAAATAAATTCGCGACTTTTCGACGAAATTACGGTTTTCGTAGAAAGAGAGTCCACGTCCACAGGCTCCGGAATGAGAGTTGTCGCTCTCCCGACTAGACCAGTTGTATTTTTTATAGGACTAGAGTGACTAGACGAGGAAGGGTGGGACTAGGAAGTAACATGCCTGCCCATAACAGCACAGTGACCCGTAGCTATTAGTACTTGAAGAGTTTAAATCATTACCTAGCACTGCACTGCACTGCGCTCGTCACCCAGGGATATAAGATGTTTTATCTCTATTCCCTGTAATTTCACTGGAAGCATTGCCCTTCAAACTCACTCTTCCCAACGATGACATAATTCCGTGCGCCTGAAGTTTGGGAGGGCACATCCTATGGTATATATCGATGTTGCAGGTGGTGTACGGAGACACAGACTCGATGTTCGTACTGGTTCCCGGAGCGACGCGCGCCGAAGCCTTCCTCATCGGCCAGCAGATAGCAGACGCTGTCACCGCAGACAATCCCTCGCCGGTCGCGCTCAAACTCGAGAAGGTAAGATAGCTGGGCTGAAAAATAATGTTTCGAAAATGGCCATCGTCATTTTTGAAGTGAATGCTACTTTTAGCGCAACACACTTTTGACTGGCCTCGTGGCTTAGTGGGTGGGTGCTTAGTAGCTCTGCCTGCGAAGCCGAGGGTCGTGGGTTCGATTCCCACCCAGTACACATATTTGTGTGATGAATTCAAATGTTTGCACTGTGTCTGGGTGTTTCTATGTATAATAAGTATATATTTAAAAAAAACTATATAAGTATTATATCAGCTATCTGGCCGCCATCATACAAGCTTTGCTTAGTTTGGGGTCAGATGGTGTTGTGTGTGAATTGTCCACCAATATTTATTTATTTACACATAGGCTTCGTGGGGTGTGAATAAAGCTCAGGGTAACGCTCGAAAATTAATGAAACGTTCGGATGAACTCGGGACCGCAGAGTGTGCCAGAGCGAGAAAGATGCTGCTGTTTGTCTTAATTATTCAATGGTTTTTGATAGTTAGTTTCGTTTTCACTTCTACCGTGCGGTCTTAGTCACACATATTTTTATAGTATGGAGCTATAGAGTGACGAGACCAGCATATGTCTGATGGTAAGCAACATACCTGCCTATAGCAGCACAGTGACACGCTTTGAATCCATGAAGAGTCCAAATCATTACAGATAGTTCAACTCATCTGTGCGCGCGGCGCTATGTGTGCGTGCGCTTGTAATTATACAACTTTCATTTGTGTGGCAGTGGCGCGGCAGTCGTCGTCCGAGCAAAACGTGACGAGCATACAAAGTAACTGTATATGTACAAGCTTACCCACGCATAGGCCCGCGCGCACAGATGAGTTGAACTATCTGTACCTAGCGCTGCTCTGCGCTCGTCACCCAGACGTATGAGATGTTTTATATTTTTTACGCCCAGTAATTTTACTGAAAACATTGCCCTTCAAACCGAAACACAGTAAGTCTTGTGCAATGTAAGTAAAAACAATGACTTGCGTGTTATCTAATGTTTACGGAGAGTGAGGGTTATAAAAATCTTTGAATGTTCCGTTACGTAATACTTGAATGCTCCCATAACATAGAGTTGAACGTATATCGTCAGGTGTACCAGCCGTGTATCCTGCAGACGAAGAAACGTTACGTAGGCTACATGTACGAGAGCGCTGACCAAGCGACGCCGGTGTACGAAGCGAAGGGCATCGAGACTGTCCGACGCGACGGCTGCCCGGCCGCTGTCAAGGTAACTAAGTTAGCTAATATTTTTAACACCCCATTTTTTTTTTCTTCATATAGGTTGCTCATTACGGTTGCTTATTCCGCAAAATTTTAGGGCCAATAAGAAGAGAAGATGGTAGCTGGAGGGTGAGGAAGAATGCCGAAATTGAAAATCTAGTGGCTGAACCTAACATCTTGGGTGAAACCAAATCTTATAGGCTTCGCTGGCTCGGCCACGTAGAATGAATGGGAGAGGATCAAGCTGCTAAGCGCGCCTATTTAGGTGTCTCAAATGGTCGACGACCGGTGGGACGTCCCAGATTTCGATGGAAAGACCAAGTGGAACGAGACATACACGAGCTTCAAGCCTCTGTCTCATGGCAGGAAAAGGCTCAAGACAGAGATGAGTGGCGTCTTTTAGTGTCAGCGGCCAGGACCCGCTTTGGGTCGTTGAGCCAAATTAGTTAGTTAGTTAGTCTTCTTCATGCCTGATCTTCTTGTGTGCCTTGCATTTATCAATTACGCCTTAGAAGTATTTAATATTTCATTTCGGTAGACAAATTTACACACTGCAATGTTAATCATTTGGCTTTTTTCCTTCTGCCACCTATCACTGCCATCTGTCATGCTGAAAACGACAGTTCCCAGTCTTCTTCAGGCCTGATCCGCTGTCTTGTGCCGCATTCAATGTCACAATGGTTTATATCGATAACGTAACGTAATAATGATAACGTAAAGTTACGGCTGGTCTAGTCGGGAGAACGGCGGCTGCCGATCCGGAGACCCCGGGTTCAAACCCCACACGCGCCACTGCCTTTTCGAAGTCATGTGCGTAATGCCGAAACGGTGAAGGAAAACATTGTGAGGAAACCGACATGTACCTAGAATCTATCGAAGTCACGTGTCATCCGCCAACCCGCACTGGGCCAGCGTGGTGGATTATGGCCTTAACTCTCTCCTTGCGAGAGAAGACCCCGAGTTCTAGCAGTGGGAACGTTTAGTGAGAAGTTGATATGTCTGACATTTCTGTCCAAAGCGCGTTTTGTTGTCAGCTACTGCATCGCGCTCTGTGCGAGCTGTTCGAGTCGGGCGACATGTCTGTTGTGAAGCGTTCGGTGACGTCACAGCTGTCGCGGCTGGCGCGCGGCGCGCTGTCGCCGCACGAGCTGCTGTTCACGCGCGAGTACCACGGACCCGCCGGCTACCGGCCGCGAGCCGCCGCGCCGCCGCATCAGATCGCCAAGTAACTATAACAACACTATAGTGAACTCAAACTACCCGCAAATTTATGTTTTGTACTGACAATACTATTGTAAAATCAAACTACCCGCAAATAATGTTTTATATTAACAATACCATAAGGAAATCAAACTACCTGCAAATAATATTTTGTACTGACAACACTTTATTTCCGCAACGACTTTTGTTAGAAAGTTTGTTCTTCTACTTCGCGAGCATGAGTGAGCACCCTGATGATGACGTCAACAATGATGGCGGAAATAATAAGAACATCGGTACAGTACCCGGCGATAAGTATTGCACATCGGCCTTTGGAGGGAGACAGTCGGCTGATTTCGGCTTCGTAGAGCATTGTCTCTGTCGCACACTACCTATGTGACGTTTAGTCAGTCGTTGTTTAAGTGCGATAGAGTGCAGTCGCGTCCAGTTCAAAATATATAATTAGAGTTGTTAACACCCCCAAATTTAAATAATTTAAAGTTGTACTGTGGCATCTTTAGGAAAAAAAGGGAAACCTTTACGAGGTCAGTCACGCCAAATTATATACAATGTTTATAAATGTTTTGTAACCGAAGCTGACAGATTTAAAAAAAATGAAGATGAAAATGTAAGTTGTTATTTTAAGAAGGTTCAAGCGCAAGTTGCAAATCCCACTGGAATTTCAAGAAGAACTTTGAACAATATATTAAACGAAGTCAGTACTGAAACACATTCTACTGAAATTAAGTTTAGCACTCCAAAAAAAGGGAGACCAAAAAAGCAATTTCGTTTGGATATGGACGATTTTGATTATGATGTTGTTCGAAGAATTGTGTATGATTTTCATTTACGATTTAATGAACTGCCAACAATAAAATCATTAAAAGCTAAATTGTCTGAAGCTATTAATTACGAGATGGGATTTCGGTTAACTAAAATGGAAGATAATCGAAAAGTTTTAAAGGAAAAGCACGATGTAAGTCTCAAACGAATGGAATGTAAATCGATAAAATACACAAATTTCGCGAAACAGGAAAAAATATCGTCTACATGGATGAGTCTTACATACATACATCCCACACTAAAGGGAAATCTTGGAGTGATGATAAGAAAAAATGAGTAAAAAAGCCAATTTCAAAAGGTCAACGTTTTATAGTAGTTCATGCGGGAAATAAAAAAGGCTTTGTAACCGGTGCCTTTTTAACGTATAAATCCACGGATACTACAGGTGACTACCACAATGAAATAACGAATAACGATAACTACGAGAAATGGCTGGTTAATCAATTAATCCCAAATATATCCGGTGATTCCGTTCTAGTTATCGACAACGCACCCTATCACAATAAATATGTTGAAAGTTCCCAACTCAACGCTATTATACCTATGTCAGCACAAGGAGAGGTATACAGAGTTTTCCGTGGACAAAGTACTTGCCGAACATGGGCACACTGTGTTTCATCCGGATTTTAATCCAATTGAAAATATATGATCTCAACTAAAAGGCTATGGAGCCTCTAGAAATGTGGGTATGAATTTAACTACAGTAAAAACGTTATTGACTGAAAAAGTAAACATGATCGGGGCTGAAGAGTGGAAAAAGGTTTGCGATCACACGATCAATGTGAGAATGAATATAAAAGCATTCAACACGGTTTAGACAATTACACTGATAGACTAGTGATAAATACGGCTGATAGTGACAGTGTTATTGACCTCTTTGAGAGCACAAATAGTGAAATGGAAGTAATTGAGAATTATAATTATTATTATTTTTATAACAATGTCTCACTTTAACAATAGGTACAATAGTGTTTATTATGTATACTACAGCTGTCATTTTCCAAACTAATTAAATACGTAAACATAATGTGAACTTTTTTATTTTATTTAACCCGAACCTAAAGCCATCACTTATAGAAAAATTTGTATTTTATACAAAGAATAAAAATAATAATTAAAAGAAACAAATTAAAATTGTTTTAACAGCTCCTAATAGATGCCGGACTATTTGTATTTCGTGCGACAGAGATGACGCTCTACGAATCCGAAGTTGGCCGATTGTCTCTTTCCAGGTGTCGATGTGCAATATTTATCGCCGGGTACTGTACTACACTATGTGAGACGGACGACATGTCTCGTGTGAAGCGCTCGGTGACGTCATAGCTGCCGCCACATCAGATCGCCAAGTAACGACAATACTATCGTGAACTCAAACTACCCGCATATATAAAGTTTTGTACTGACAATACTATTTTAAAATCAAACTACCCGCAAATACAATTTTGTACTAACAAAACGTTGCTAGCGCAACAACTTCAATTAGAAAGTTTGTGTTATCCACTCTTAATGCTTTCTCTAGCAGTTACACTCTTAGGCAGATACTAGGTACGTCAGTTTATGTCCAAGGTATTACAGTTTCACACTTTCACACTAACGCTTACTTTGTCAATGGATCGAAGCCATTGCACTTCACTACGTTATTCAAACGTTAACTCATCAGCAATCAATTAAAATACCTGACAACATCCTAAAGCCATTGCACTGCTCGATTGGGTTTGACTTTCAATTACATATATCTCCAAGTCTACTAATCGTACCTATTCAAGGTTTCATATTTTTCTCACATATTTATGGCCTTCTATGTAGTTTTTTTAAACGCTCCCAAGTGATATTTATAGCGAATTAAACGGTCTCATTTTTTTTAAACAATACCAAACAATTCATTGGTAACGTACATAGCTCGGCATCATCTGACTAAAATCTTTCTAATTTCAACCATAAGGGTTATCTTATAACTGCACTGAATATAACCACTTTGTAACCCAACTACGGTAACCAAATTCAAATCAAAGATGTAACACTTTCTATTACTGTATTATGTTTTAAAATGCATGACCTTTTTCAAACAGTTTCCCTGAAAGATATTTAAACCAATATCCAACTGATTTACACTTTTTATCTATGGTTGCTGTGCCTCGTAACAACTCTTCCACAAAATAAGCTACTTCTCATAAAGTTTCATAAAACAGTATCCACAAACTTAAAAAAAAACCGAAGGTGTTTTATTCTACGAAATGGTCTGATTGCAGTTCCCGGAATTGAAGGTTTTTTTTACAGTACCCCCTAACGAGATAATAATTAATAGTTTTAACTTGTCGGTGATATGCAAAAATTTCATTTGAAATGCAAAAACAAGGTTAAAACAATTTTTAAAATCGTTTCTTCAAAGTGAATCGTAATATAAAACTGTTGCTTACTCACGTGTACATTACGCACTTACTGAAACCACTGATCCAAAAATAACATTTTTAACTAACTGCGGGCGACGCTTGCTTTTCCGATTATTTCTCATCACCGTTGTGATTTCCAGGCGTGGTGTTCATAGCACTTCTGATGTTATCAATTGAGTAAAAGTAAACCAATTGAATAAATGTAAGAATTTATATTGACAACTGTTCGATCTTTCCCATACAAAATTTCACAAAGGAATGCTCTTCAACGGCTTAGCTCCATCTACTTATAGCGCCAACCCCTCTAAAACTCTTTTGAGATGGCGGGTAGAAGTGAATGGTATCCCACCGGCGCCCTCTACACTAAATGACACATATATAAACTCAAATCCCAGTATTAAATATAATACTATAGTGAAATACACGGTAAACAAAATAGAGGTGCTAACATTTGTTATTTTACTTCGCGACCATGAGTGACCTTGTAACGAGACAGTAAGACCTCGTTGACAGAGAGCAAAACCTTCTTTCAAAATTTTCAGTTTAAAATATTCGAATTTTTTTGGAGTTCTTTTTTGTTTGACGAGAAACGTCACTCAAACATGCAAATTTTCTATGTGAAAAAATTATACTTTCTTTGATAAAATTAAATAAAGAAATGTAAAAAGAAGGATCAAATAAAAACACAACCCATCAATTGTAAGTACATACAAATATAAAATTGCATTATGCGTAATTAGCGTAATTCGAATCTAAAAATTTCAAATAATTTCAGACATCACCGATTTAGACGATTCTATCTTTCAACGAAACTGAAAATAGAGCCCAAAATGAAAATTGCCTATGATTGAGCATATTTGGAGAAGCCTAGGTACCGCAACTGTAAGTTTATCGTTGTTTATAATATAGTTGCATTTATATCCGGAGCTCTAGTTCCGAGACTAGACGCGCTGGATTCGAGAGAAACAAGGTTAATACACGTAATTTTATGATTTTATGAAGATAGATATCTGTAACAAACATATAGTTTTCGAGAAACCCTCAAAGCGAGGATCCTTATTTTGCAATATGTGCATAATAACAAACTTTCGACAACTTATAAAATTTTTGTCCTATAGAGACATTAAAGTAAATTAATAACTTCGAGTACATGGTTATCAGTACTAATAATACTTAGGCTCTAATGGGATGAGTGTTTTGAGCTACAAGGCTTCGAAGTCAGTCCTTGGGCTAGATAAAATAAAGCTCGTCGAATTCCTGTTACTAATACAGAGCAAGAATTTGACAATTAGACTGTTCTTCTGGACTTGCAGAGTAAAATACTGATTTTATTACTGTCTGAATTATCACAGATTTAGTTCATAATCTCTAAAGCATACGCGAAGAGACGGAATAAGTTCTTCAACAACCTTCTAAACAAATTAACGTAGATTCAGACTGTAATCTCTAAAAGATACGCGAAGCGACATACTAAGTATTATAACCTTCTAAACAAATTAACGTAGATTTAGACTTCATAAAATCTCTAAAGAAAATGCTATAAAACAAAATGATTACTATAATCTCCTAAACAAACTAACAAAAACGGCAATGTAGTTAATTTCTACATAGAAAGTTGCTGTAAAAGTAGGAGTGAGAGATATACCAGCAAAATCTCACTATAACCTGCTGAAAGAATTGGGCTTGCCCAGAAATGCAGTACGTTCTATGCTAGAACGAGTATCTAAAACTGTACTGGCGGGTTTATGTCAGATTTAGCTGAACAGATGAGAGGTCTGACAGTAGTTAAGGTGAGTGTGGAAGTGCTTCACAAAGGGATCCCTTAAACCTACGCCCAAGTCACAAGTCTTGGGGTCTACTCCAGTTTTCTGTTTTTCTCTCTCTGTTGCATGATGAACACCTGGCTCTCGCACGGTGAATCCATAGTGCTATGTTATGTCTCTCTTCTCGCGGCTAGGATCGTGAAATAGTGTTAGTGAGAAAGCGAGGACATCCTCGTGGAGTCCTGACTAATGCGGTTTAATAAAAATAAATCTATACGAAATAATAAACTAAACTAAAATTCATATACAAGCTATTCGTTTGTAGTAGAAAGAAGTTCACTATTTAATTCTATAGGCAGGCAGGCTAATTAAAACTAATCAAAATGTATTTATGGTAAACGGTGATTTTCATTTTCAAATACCTACCTATTAATCTAAACCTCTTGTTTTGTAATTTTGACCTATAATATTAAAATAACTATACTCCGTAAACTCTCTTTGTAGATAGAATTATCACTTTCTTTTCAGCATCCTAGGTATTTATCAAAATTATCTCTAACTGCGTTTTAGTAAACTATAAGATCTGTGTCATTTATTTATTTCTTAGGAACATATAGGTAAACCGGTCTTTTCGTAGAATCTCGGGTAATGCGGATACAACGTAGAGTCCTATATTTTCCACTAGACGTTCATTTGGCCAACTCTATAATTATCTTCTCTTTATTTAGGATCCTTAATAGGTCCTTAACTATCATCAATTATATAATCGTTATTATATTCAAACATTTCTTTATTTTTTTAAGCCTTCAGCTCATATTTTGCAGCTTTGTACGGTCTTCAGCCATCTCAATTTAGTACCGTCTTCCAGGATTTTAGTTTCATATTTCATATATAGGTAGGCTGAACCATTACAATTTGGTGAGGTGACCAGGATGAAAAAACCTATATATATAAATCCTGAGTTCATTCTCCAGTAAAACTTTATAATCTAGGTTCACACTCCAGTCTATTACAACCTGACCACCCTGATGATGACGTCAGCAATGGTGACGTCACGCCTTCTGGAAATAATCAGGACATCGGTACTCGTATACTATGCGGTATGCGGGCGCCATGTCGGTTGTGATGTGCTCCCGGTGACGTAACAGCTGGCGCGCGGCGTGCTGTCTCCGCACGAGCTTGTTTTGTGCTGACAATAAAATAAAATCAAACTACCCGCAAATAATGTTTCGTACTCAGTAGCGGTCGCAGCCTCAAATTCTAAGAGGATATCCAATACTAATACAATATGTCAGATAAAAATACTTTACTAGTAGCGTTCCGCGATTTTACCCGCATAGTTTCCGTTCCAATTATTTTCTCGCGGTAAAAAATAGCCGATGTACAATTGGGTATCACGTATATTTTTTGATTTTTCGAATTTAACAAATACAATTTTGGTCTGAAAGGTTTGGGACGGTTGGTCACACCCCTATGACCTCTGCACCTCCTCTTCGGACCCCGCTTGTTTGTCATGATTCAATTCATCAATTTACTGTCATTAATTACGGTATTAATAGGGCGAGAAAATAACGGAACCTACGCGAGTAAAACCGCGGGATGTTACTTGTAAATTATATAGACAAAATAACGTTTGCTGTGTCGGCTAGTTACTAAATATAATATACATTTGGTCGCAGACGTATAATGGCCCGTGACCGTCGCGCCGTGCCGCGAACGGGTGAACGCGTAGCGTGGTTGGTGACGGCGGGTGCGCCCGGCGAGCCGCTCGTCCGTCTCGCTCGCACGCCGCACGAACTGCTGCGGGATAGAACGAGACAGCTGTCGCCGCACGTTGCGTACTACGCGGCGCGTGTGATACTGCCGCCGCTTCACCGCTGTCTGTCGCTGCTCGGCGCTGATGTCTTCAAATGGTGAGTGTTCTCTCTCTTGCACAGCATAGGTATGATACGAGAGCGAGCGTACCTGATGTCACCGCACGTGGCGTACTACGCGGCGCGAGTGATACTGCCGCCGCTTCACCGCTGTCTGTCGCTGCTCGGCGCTGATGTCTTCAAATGGTGAGTGTTCTCTCGCTTGCACAGCATAGGCATGGTGTGAGAGCGAGCGAGACAGATATCACCGCACGTGTCTATTACGCAGCAAGTTTGTTACTAACGCTGCTTTGACTCTCGCTGCTCGGCGCTGATGTCTTCAAATGGTGACTGTTCTCTCGCTTGCACAGCATAGGTGGTATTGGTGCGGGAGCAAGCGAGACAGATATCACTGCACGTGACTATTGCGCAGCGAATTTGTTACTAACGCTACTGCATCGTTGTCCCTCATTGCTTGGAGCTGATGTCTTCAAATAGTAGTAATGCCCGAGCTACACGACGCTAGTTCTTCAAGCTAGGATAGCAAGCTAGTGTCAGTAAGCTAGTACTTCGAGCTTCGTGTAGACAAAGCTAGTTTTGAGCATTAGTGTTCTCTCATTACCGGGACCTGCTGCAAGAACGTTCGATAACAACAATCTAAGCGACAAGTACCAAAGTTTTTCGACAGCTGCATCGAGACTCTTCGTCTCAGCCGAGTTCAATATAAAAACGAATCGAAAATGTCGGATTTTATCAGTTCTTCTCGCTTGCAAACCATATTCTGCGAAATACTAGTTTTTATCAGATTCAAACAAAAACAAATAAATTCTACAACTATACCTACGTCTACTAATCATCGAGGAAGGTTGCGAGAAAATTTTTTACCCGCCATTTTGTGGAGGCCGCCATCTTGAATCAAAATTAACCAAACATAGCTAAGAACCACCGTAAGGAAACTAGCACTAACTAGTTCACAGGGACATACGAAAATCGTATACGTTCAATTGAAAAATCAAAAAAATTTGTAAATATCAAACACCACATAAGCTCATTTTTTACGCGGGAAAACTACAGGAAAGACATCTATTCATGTCCCTGATGAAGTGTGCTTAATGTGAATATTAAATTATAAAATTTTGTTGAAATGTAATGTTTCATGTCAGGTGGTCCGAGGTGGGATACAAGCGCGAGTCGAACGCTCAGCGGCGCGAGCGGAGCGGGGGCGGCGGCATCGCGCGGTACATGTGCAGCGAGCGGTGCGCGCTGTGCGGCGCGCGCGGCCCGCGGCTGTGCGGCGCGTGCGGCGCGCGCGCGGCCGGCACGCTGCTGCCGCGCGCCGCTACACTGCACGCGCGCTCCAGTCAGGTGCACGATGTGAGTACCCACCTACCTACCCGCGGCGGCATCGCGCGGTACATGTGCAGCGAGCGGTGCGCGCTGTGCGGCGCGCGCGGCCCGCGGCTGTGCGGCGCGTGCGGCGCGCGCGCGGCCGGCACGCTGCTGCCGCGCGCCGCTACACTGCACGCGCGCTCCAGTCAGGTGCACGATGTGAGTACCCACCTACCTACCCGCGGCGGCATCGCGCGGTACATGTGCAGCGAGCGGTGCGCGCTGTGCGGCGCGCGCGGCCCGCGGCTGTGCGGCGCGTGCGGCGCGCGCGCGGCCGGCACGCTGCTGCCGCGCGCCGCTACACTGCACGCGCGCTCCAGTCAGGTGCACGATGTGAGTACCCACCTACCTACCCGCGGCGGCATCGCGCGGTACATGTGCAGCGAGCGGTGCGCGCTGTGCGGCGCGCGCGGCCCGCGGCTGTGCGGCGCGTGCGGCGCGCGCGCGGCCGGCACGCTGCTGCCGCGCGCCGCTACACTGCACGCGCGCTCCAGTCAGGTGCACGATGTGAGTACATACCCTCCTTTGATTTTCTAGTGGCAGGTATTCAGAGGTACAACAATTATGGATTATGGATATCAATTGAATGGGCTTGAGTAGTCGCCTAGATTGTCAAATTTCAACTCCCAGGTGCTCGATGGTAACTCATTTTATTTTTCTACTAGCTGTGCCCCGCGGTTTCACCCGCGTTTATTTGAGGAAAATCCATACTAAAATATCTATTGCTGGCCACTTTATTACGTTTTACGGAACCCTAAAAATACGTAAATAAGCAACAATGCATTGTTGTAGAACAAATTTGATTACTTCAACTGACACAAACTTCAAATGTAGACACGCGCCGTCACAGACTTCAGCAACCAAAGGGAATTTAAATTCACGGAACTAAAGCTCTCGAAGATAAATATTTTTCCCCGTTTTCTTTACATTCTTCACTCATACTTCGTACCTATTGATAGTAGCGTAATGTTATATACCCTATAGCCTTCCTCGATAAATGGAGTATCCAACAAAAAAATAATCTTTCGTATCGGTCCAGTAGTTTCCGAGATCCTAGCGTTCAAACAAACAAACAAACTCTTCAGCTTTATAATATTAGTATAGATTTGGCATAAAAAAATACAATACAAAATGTGACACTAGACTAGGTTTACAAGAAAGTTTTTAATTATTACTCTTGTACTTATTCGCCAACAGATTTGCTCTTCGTGCTGTGGGCACGCTCAGGGCTCCTCGTGCGAGAACACCGAGTGTCCCGTGATCTGGCGCCGGTTGACGGCCGCGCGGGAACTGACGGAAGCGAGGGACCTTCTCACACACCTACCGGGGTATTACGACACGGATCAGTTCCTATTCTGAAGCGAAAGACAAGCTAAAACGTGAGATGATTCCGTCCGAGAACCCTTCACTATCGATATCAATCAATGAATGTCCTCCCAAACATCAGACCCACGGAATTACGTTGTCGTTAGAAAGAGTGAGCTCATTATTTCCGTTTTAGTCCATTGTAGGCAGCGGCGAACGCCGGACGTTTATCGCTATTCGTTGTCAACAACCAAAATAAGTAGAACCGCAACATGCCTCGCCGCTAGCGATTCTAGGGGTCAAGTAGATTGGTAGTTCTAAACCACACACACCGAGATGCAGTTTGTTAACAATTTCAAGGGGCTCAGGACACATCTTTTTATTTATATCGATGCTCTTCACATGTTACGATTAGGATCAGGGCACTGAACGCAATCTAGCACATAGCATAACCAACCTACAAAATTTTCCCACTGCTGCGAGTTTCTCTCGCAAGGAGAAAGTAGAGAGTCAAGTCAAGCTGATGTCATCCACCAACCTACATTAGATCAGCGCTATTATGGCTTTTGGCCTTAACCATTTCCGTGCGGAGATCGTTTTAACAAACTTTTACACCTGACGGGCGAACAAATATTTCGTGTCACCACGGCGGCGCTAAACACCAGTGACTTTGGTGGCACCACGGAGGCGCCTTCAGCCATGTATTTTGTAACTTATCGCTTTTTCTTGTATTACCATTTGCTATGGGTTTAGTCGCCATCCAAAATCGAACTTAATTACTTAACTCCTTACGAGAGAAGGCCCCCGAGTCCTACAGAATTTCCCGAGTACCTACAGGGAAACTTTAGTAAACTTATGGTTATTATGATGTACGCTAAGCTATTTTGCTCTCATTCTTCTCAGAACTCTCTTTCTACGAAAACGTAATTTCGAAATAAACTCGCAACTTTCCTACTTCGTTTCGTCCGATCGAACATTGTTTGACGTTTGAATGTTCTAAGCCTACTCTAATTAGAGTATTCTTAGAACATTAAAACGGACGAAACGACGGATCGAAGTAGAACCGCAGTAGGAAAGCCGCGAGTGTATTTCGAAATTACGTTTTTCGTAGAAAGAGAGTAGACGTCTAGGTATGAGATATTCGTTTAATATCACGGTACCCATTGTTGGTATCAGTCACTTTAGTTACCTATAGAAAGATGTTTGTTAATTTCGTAAACATAATGATGTTAAATTATGAATAATATATACATATTTTTATCATATTGTGTTTTTATAGCAGTTTAATTACCCTTACATTAAAATTATAAAGATAAATAGAGATTGGGCGATGGGAGATGTGGAAAACCCCCCGATTGTAAGTCCACTATATTGGTATGTTGTAGTGTTGAACGACTACCGACATAATATAGATAGTTATACAGGGTTACTGGTAATCTGCCTGCATCCTTTTAAGGGGATGTTAGGTACATTCAATACGTCAATTTTTGTACTACAGTTTTAAAAAAAATGTGTTTTTTTTCTTTGACAAAAAAAAATTTAAAAAAATTTGCACGGTCTAAAAGCATCAAACTCTACGTAACAAGAGCGCGTACGCTATTTAACGAGCAAAAAATGATGTGCCGAAGTGAATAAACACTAAAAAGTCGCTAAACAGTACAAAAAAGGGCAACAAACATTTTTTTTTTTTGGGTTATCTATTGAGTTTTAACGAAAGTTGTAGAACAAAAGTTGTTTGTTTAAATATACAGAACATGCCCTTAAACGGATGCAGGCTGATTACCAATAACCCTGTATACTTATATAGGACTACGTTGAACACTACCAAGCTGAAAGGGATATGCTATGCTCACAGTTCTTTTTTAAATATGTACCGTCATTTCTCAAAAACAAAAGGACAAAATACATGTATGATGTACGATGTATGTACATGTATGATGCGGGTAATTTAGGGTAAGTAATATGTTTAGTTAATAAGTTACGGCTGGTTTAGTCGGGAGAACGGCGCCTGCCGATCCGGAGACCCGGGTTCAAACCCCACACGCACCACTGTCTTTTCGAAGTCATGTGCGTAATGCCGCTAACTTAAAACGGTGAAGGAAAACATCGTGAGGAAACCGAAAGATTGAGAGAAAAATTTATTGCCAAAAAAAATATTATATGGAGTTGAAGCCTTTACGCACTGTCCACTGCTAAGAGGCACGGCAGGTGTGTCGGGCTCGACACCATGACGACGACCGTTTATTTCCTTTGACACTACACGACAGACATACCGACTAAATCCCCACAGATTTCTCCTGCATGGTCAGGGGTCAGGGTCGCAGGGTCACTTTTCGCACTCCCATCAACGACCCTAACCCACCTGCCACTGTCCTTGCGGAGCCGCTTCGCGGGGGGGCGTTAGTATTTGCGCATTTGGCTCTAGTGACGTCGAAAATCAGCAGAATGTCACCTCCTCGAAGGCCTTCCCTAGGGGTGCTGGACGGCCATAAACGTCCGACACCCCAGGCCTTACTGTGGAGACGGGATGCGAGCCCAGAGTTAGTGGAGGAGCGCTCCTTCTCGCTCTTCTAACTCACACGTCCTCTCACTGTCGAACATCTTGGCTAAGATGGTATGATCATGACCCTCATCTAGAAGACTTAGGAATTTTACTTCGCCGTTATATCAGCCGAGTAACCTTCCCAAGTCTTCCAGTCCCTCTCCCCAACCTCTACACGCACTACTCAAAGGGGTGAGGAGCGCGTGTAGAAGTTCCCAGCCTCGGCCGGGATTTGCCATCACACAACAAGATGCCACCGAGGCCAGTTGTTGTGTCATGCCCAGGGCGCACCACGTGGAGGTTCCCGAGCCTCGCACCCCTGGCACGAGTTACCTTAACGCAACACATGCTGCCAAAAGCTATCCCTGAAACAAGTTGGGGTATTTATGAATGTCTAACACATTCTGTAATGGTGAGTGAAATAAAAACATTTTTTTAAACAATAAGAGATCCATTTATTAAACGAGTATTAGGAACATAAATTCTTAGGTTTTATTTGTAATATATCTTTAACATAGCAATGCTTACACAGCCCACTAATCATTCCCTGCACTCTCTGCCTCAGGACTCTGGGCCTTCTCTTGCTTTGCGAGAGACAGAGGATGCTGTGAACCTGTTATGTATTGTATATTTGGTTGTAAAGGATACAGAGGTGGGGACTGTAAATGTTGTGGAGATGATGTGTCAACAGGATTAAATTCACTTTGAGAAGATGTTTGTGATGACATGTACGGTATGTATGATGCCTTAGGCAAGTCAAGGCCCACAAATGATTCTTCCGACAGTTTATTTAAAGCACCATAGTATATGACATCAGATATTAATTTCCGGGCTATGGTATGTTGAGGTATATTTAAATCTCTCAATTGCATTCCAATAGATTTCCCGAGGATTTCCCAGTCCTCTTCTTTTGTGTACATTAAATTGCAAGAGTTTTCCAGAATTTCCTTTTTCAGTGGGACTCCTTTCTTTTTTCTTTTAAAAGTACTTATATTTAGTTGGGAAGTATCTTTAGTTGTTGACTGAGTATCTTCTGAGCAGGATAATGATGAATCCTGAAAGCAATAAAATTTTACTATCAATTTTCAGTTGTCAGATACATAATCAAAATGGAGGCAAGTAGCAGCGCAATTTGAAGAAAAATGGAACTTAATTCAACATAATCAATATGTGACAGCAAACGCAAACATGATGCACTCAAAAATCCATCTGGAAGTGGTTCTCTATTTTATAACTAAAGGCTTTTTCAGTATTATACTGTTTGGCATTGTCAATGCAAACTATGACTTTATGTACATTCAATGTGGCATCAATGGATCTGTTAATGATAGTTCCATACTGGAATCTACAAAGTTTTTTAAGAAATTAGTGGAAGGTAGGTAGTTTGAATTTACCACCATCTTCTCTGCTGCCAGGAACAGAAACGGATGCTCCATAAATATGTTCTATCAGGGCATGGTGCTTTTTCCATCAACACACATTTCATTAAACCATACAAAACTGAAAAACATTAGCTGTGAGAGAATAATGAAGAAGCCAAGTAGTAGTGTGCAAACATTATTGTGTTCCGGTTTGAAGGGCAATGTTTCCAGAGAAATTACTGGGCTAAGATGGGCTAAGAAGAGGACAAAAACCTTATAATATCTCCGGGTGACGAGCTCAGTGCAGTGCTAGGTGCTGATGTGGACTTTTCATGTTCCAATAGCTGCATGTCACTCATAGCTGTTGTGGGCAGGGATATTGTTCACCATCAGGCACATGTCCTGCTCATCTAGTCACTCTGTACTAAAAAAAAAACATAATATACAGGGTTTTTGGTAATCAGCCTGCATTCTTTTAAAGGGAGGTTATACCTATTTACTTCTAATAATGTTTTGAATTCACAAACTTAGTGCACACAATGTTCTAAATTCAAATTTTTTTCTTTACTCTCTAGTTCTAGAGGGTAAAACGACTTTTACACACTAATATTGAAGAGCAAAAATACTCTTTCAGAGGTGGTGGGATGAAAAAGTTATTTGTTTAAATATACAGAACATGCTCTTAAACAGAATAAGATGCAGGCTGATTACCAGTAACCCTGTATAGATCATGAAAATACTTCAATGCTCAATTAATATAGTAGATTGGGGAACCATCCTGATTGGTTGGTTTCGTTAAAGAACACAGGTAAAATGTATGCATAATGAATGAATTTAGTAGTTGTAGGACCCTTGGTAGAGTTCGCCCGGGGAACTACCACACCTTCGGCAGTTATTCTACCGCCAAGCAGAAATGTGCAAACGTTACTGTGTTCCGGTTTAAAGGGCAATGTTTCCAGAGAAATTACAGGGCTTAGAGATATAATATCTTAGATCTCTGGGTGAAGAGCGCAGTGCAGTGCTAGGTAATGATTTGGACTCTTTGTGTTGCAATAGCTGCGTGTCACTGTGCTGTTATGTGGCAGGCATGTTGGTTACCATCAGCCAAAGGGTTTCGTCACTCTATACTATAAAAATAAAGAGGAAACAAGGTCTGAGGCATGTTCATGAATTAGTTCAACTCGGTGGGTTCAAGTCAGCATTTTCAAAATAAGATTATTAATGCTATAGCTATTCATAAATAATGACTATTATTATAAGTACCCCATTTTCTGTCATATCCCTGACTGAATGGCATGATTCTATGGTAGATTCCAGAAAACGGAGACTGTCATAGTACCATATTGTTGGTACATACACAACTTCGTCTCCTGCACCATTAAGTTTCGACTCCTTGATCTAGAATAAAATGGTATACACAATCAGAATTTCATACTAATTTTGCAGATATTAGTAGAAAATATAAACATTGGCAACTGTAAATATACTTTTTATGCCAAAGTCACCTTCCTCGATGTGGGCTATCCAACATAAGATTTATTTATAGCTTCTAACCGGACTCCTCCAGTTCCTGATATTAGAGCATCCAACCAACCAAACAAACTCTTCAGTTTTATAATAATCTATACCAAGGGTCAGCAACAGGCGGACCGCGGTCCGTATACGGTTGATGAAAGGTTGAACCTCAGACCGCCAAATATTGTATTGTATACAAAGTATACATTTCAAAATGTAGATACGGTACACTGTACCTTTATTAATTGTTACAATATTTTTTTGCCACGTAGAATCTAACTTCAACCAACAACTAAGTACATAGTTGTTTTTTTCTGGACCTCATTAAAATTTTCGCCCAGCATCCGGACTGCACCTAAATCTACTTGCCGACCCCTGATCTATTCTAATATTATAAAGCTGAAGAGGTTTTTTTGAACATGCTAATCTCAGGAACTACAAGACAGATTTAAACATTTTTTCACTGTTGGATATGTAAGTATGTTGTGTCTAAGTGCTATAAGTATGGTTATACATTATGACCCACGGGTGAAGCCGAGACGTAGCCCTAGTTAGTAAGTATGATAGATCAGATCACACTGCGCTTGTCAGGTACCTACAATAAATAAATTGCCAATTAATTCTATAAATATTATAAAGTTTGTATGAATGTGTGAGGTTTGTTTCTTGTTTTTGTTCTTTGACGCAAAAAAATACTGAACGGATTTGAATAAAATTTTTGCACAGAGATAAATCATAGTCTTGAATAGGTAGGTAACACATACATTTTTAATCAGGGCACTCCTATTTCAAATGTAAATGTAGGTACGTAGGTAGGTTTCAAATGTAAATGTAGGTAGGTAGGTATAAATTTACCTTTTTTACTTCTTTATAATAATTGGTTTTCAAATTATCAATCTTCTTTTTTAATGTCTTTGTCGTGGCCGTTACATCAACCTGTTTGTATAAATTCAATAATACTTGGAAAGCTTCATTGCGAACATTTTTATTCATATGATTAGGGTCATTTTTGTCCCAAAGGTAGGGCATATCTTTGTACAGCTCTAAAATATAGAGCATTACTTCTTTTTCTTTTGACATAAATATCGCACCTATAACTGTGTACCTACCACACTCAGACTTCACCTTTTTATCTAGAGTTCTAAAACAGCTAAACCTAAAACGTCCTCACTCACGGAGAGCTATACAACTTGACACTTGACTAAATTTAGCACAGAACAAATACTCTGAAATTTAGTTACTGAATTCAGAAGCAAGGTTAACCGGCTGAATTCGGAAGCAAGTTTAGAAGCAAGCAATCCTTGCTTCTGAATTTAGTATGCTTGCTTACTGAATGATTTACACTTCACTGAATTCAGTAGCGACAAAATTTTGCCCAGTTTTTAAGTTAGCTTATTACACTTGGTTAAATTTAGCAACGATCTCAATACACAGATGTGCCCTCCTAAACTTCAGTGCGCACGGAATCATGTCATCGTTGGGAAGAGTGAGCTCACTCTTTCCGTTCTAGTCGGTTCACGGGTTGCAGGAAGCGGTGGACGCTGGACTTTTTTACCTATCACTATTCGTTGTAAATAACCAAAATAAGTAGAACCACAGCATAGTCAGCATACCTCGCCGCTAACGATTCTCGGGGTCAAGTAGATTGGTTGTTTGTAAGCCACTAACGATACACACAGAGATGCAGTTTATTACCAATTTCAAGGTTCTCAGGGCACATCCTTGGTTTATATCGATGACTATTCAGATAAATTTTAGAAGAACGCGACGTCTTACGTAGGCGATTCAAAGCGAACGCGATTGCGAAGCGATTCGATGCGGTGCGATGCAGCAGCTTTGTTCTACATGCGCGCGAATTGTCCCGCACCGCCACCGCCATTCAGTCGGCATTATGGCACCGCAACAAATTCGCGCGAAAATATCAAACCGACTGATCGCGTTCGCTTCCTTTCGCGCCGCGTCGCTTCCTTTCGTGCCGCGTCGCACCGCATTCCACGTGCGTTGGTCACGTAGGCTCACTTACATAGGTGTTGACTGTTTGTTGTTTTCGCACCGCGCCGCGCCGCTTCGCGTTCGCGTCAAGGTCGCTCACGCAAGACGTCGCGTATAAGTAATCCTCCCTTCCGAATTTAGTATGCTAGCTTACTGAATGCTCACTCATCTGAATTCAGAACACTGAATTTAGTAGGTAGCGACTAAATCAAAATTTTCCTAAATGTAAAAAGCCTTTGAGTTGCGCTATTGTTCCACAGAGGGCTCATGAGGGCTGATACGTATGCGTATTTTATTGAGTTATTGGAACGGGTCATTAGTTACACTATCCGCTCAGAGAGGACTCTTATACGCATTTTGAAAATTGTAAGACACGTAGGTAATAATCCTCATGAACGTATAAAAAAAATGTGTGCGCTTAAAACCGCACGGCAGAAGTGAAAACTAAAATAAGAAATACTTAACTATATAATGACTACTAAATAATTATTTTAATTTAAAACTTTTACGGCTGAATGATTAGTATCCATGGCCAAGAATAAATTAAAAAAAAAAATACGCGGGTCGAAAATGCCGTTTAAAACTCGCAAGTTTTTAGTGTTTGCTAAGGTGTTTGCTATTTAGTTATGTCATATTTATGTATTTCGCTAAAAATGCATAAATATGTTGTGTTATAGTGTATTTGTGTAAGCACCTTCTTATGAAAATGGGTATCATTTTGTGTGTTTACGTAGTGTAAGTGCTGTGATAAAATATTACAACCATAACTTTTTTGCAATGGACGTGAAATGCAAATTTAACATTTCGTAACAGGTTCAATTGATGTGGTAAGTACCTAGAAGTTAATGACGTGATAAAAAAGTTTAAAAATTCGCCAGTTTCAGCGAGAAAGTCGCTAAAGTGTCAACTCACGGTAGTGAGCAGCGAGAGAGAGTAAGAGTATGTATTGTCCCATGTCCTCCTCTAACAATTATCTTTCTCGGTCTGGCACGTTTGTTGACCACATTATCTTTCTCGCTCTAGCATCCCGAGTTTACCCGAAATTTCTTATCATATCCGAGCGTGATGATCACGTGATCATGAGTCCATTTCACAGCCCACGAAAATTCTGTCTATAGCGCGCCTAAAGAAGTTTTCACTTCAAAAAGTTTGACGTAGTCTCGCTAAAAAAAAAAATTGGCAGTCATAGGAACTGCCGACAGAAGTGAAAACTTTATTCCAAAGATTTTTCTTTATTCCTAATATTTTAAGAGTTTAACACAAAAGGTAAGACGAAAAATTGTCTTAGTACGAAATTTCTTTGAATTTAGGGTTTTTATACAGTGAATATGTACAGTGGAATAACTAAGTTTATTTTGGTATAAATATTACATACCGTGAGTAATATTTATACCAAAATAAACTTAGTTATATATATATATATATATATATATATATGTGTGTGTATTTATAACGTATGAAATATGTTTTCTTTTCTTATTATTATTATTTTGATATTTAATTTGCTTTTAATTTGTTGAAGTGTGTGTTGCTTTTACTATTTATTAAGACTTATTTTGTTTTCTCTTTCTAAATGTTATATGTATTTTGTCAAACATTAAGGCCTAGCTTTGTATGCTGTTTCCTGTCCGTGCACGGTTGCCTGGTAGAGATCGCTCTAAGCGTTTCGAGCTACCCGTGCGAAGCCTAGGCGAGCTGTTAGTATTGTATAAATTTGACAGGCAACGTATGTTATTATAATATTCAATGTTAAGTACAATTTGAAACAAATGTTTTATTGCCCTGTTTTTGATTATTTATTAAAGTATTTTATTTATGTTACATGAAATCTCTTTTTAAAATGTAATTTTACGATGAATAGAACATGGGCTGAATCCGTAAAACTATCGCAGCACTACCCTTATCCAGTGGAATATTTTCTTTATGGCAACTCTTTTTGAGTATCGAATGAGCCGTTTTCCGACGAGACAAAAAGATATGGTTTAATAAAACGATAATAGGGGGCGCTTGTAGGTCTTTTGGTTTGTTGTCAAAAGCGTTAGGCATAATGGGACTCAATTCATTCAATTTGCGAAAGCACGACTTCTAGTAATAAATAATAAACTACTTTATCCATGTACGCATTTTATTCGAATGAAAACTATATCAAAACATCAAAATTTCAAAACAAATTCGTAAACCTGATGAATGACAAAATATATATTTTTTAAATTTATTCTTGGCTATGGATACTAATCCTTCAGCCGAGAGAGTATCTCTCTACTTAGTCTGTGGATAAAATATTGTCGTATGAGTGTTGCTATTTATATCTTTGAATTTTCCTTCTACTTTGGCTTAGTTGGTGTCTATTGCCTCGGGAGTTCTAAAGATTTTTACTGAAAAGGGATTGTGATCAGTAACGGTTTTTTATTACATTATCAACCTAATTAGCTATTTTTATTCCCAATATTTTAAAATAAAAAAATACACTTTTTACACTATACTTTTTCCCTGAAAACGGGTAGGGTCTCTAAAGGGATTACACTGTTGAGAGTATATGGTAGAGACAGATCTATCTGCATCTCGAACAATCGCCATCTAGTGCGTCCGTTGGAACTATTTTTGTCTCGTCGGAAACTCCCTCATTGAAAATTGAATTGAAACTGAATTGTAATGAGCCGTTTTCCGACGAGACAAAAAGATATGGTTTAATAAAACGATAATAGGAGGCGCTTGTCGGTCTTTTGGTTTGTTGTCAAAAGCGGTAGGCATAATGGGCCTCAATTCATTAGATTTGCGAAAGCACGACTTCTAGTATTAAATAATAAACTACTTTATCCATGTACGCATTTTATTCGAATGAAAACTATATCAAAACATCAAAATTTCAAACAAATTCGTAAACCTGATGAAAGACAAAATATATATTTTTTAAATTTATTCTTGGCTATGGATACTAATCCTTCAGCCGAGAGAGTATCTCTCTACTTAGTCTGTGGATAAAATATTGTCGTATCAGTGTTGCTATTTATATCTTTGAATTTTCCTTCTACTTTGGCTTAGTTGGTGTCTATGGCCTCGGGAGTTCTAAAGATTTTTACTGAAAAGGGATTGTGATCAGTAACGGTTTTTTATTACATTATCAACCTAATTAGCTATTTTTATTCCCAATATTTTAAAATTAAAAAAGACACTTTTTACACTATACTTTTTCCCTGAAAACGGGTAGGGTCTCTAAAGGGATTACACTGTTGAGAGTATATGGTAGAGACAGATCTATCTGCATCTCGAACAATCGCCATCTAGTGCGTCCGTTGGAACTATTTTTGTCTCGTCGGAAACTCCCTCATTGAAAGAACGAGAAGCACTATAGTAGAAACTTTGTAATTCTATGTTATATTCCTTATTCTAAGCCCCATATACAGTCCCACCATCTTATCTGTTCAGTTGACAGCGTCGCTAGTGGAGAATTTGGTATTGCCATATAAGAAATTCACCAAGAAACAAAGGTACAAAAAGGTTAAAACATGTCTTGCAAGTCAGTCTATAGATATCATTAAAATTTAAGAAACTACAATATCAATCATACAAAGCCTAACTAACATAGTATAGATTCAATATGGCTTAATTATAATTACCAGCTTCGATCACATCGTCACTTACCATCAGGTGAGATAGTGATCAAACAGGTCAAAATTTGCGACAGGCTCACAAATAAATAAATATAACATATAGCTATGAATCTTATTAACTACATAAATAAACAATAATGCGGCACAATAGGATTTTATTTATATTTTATAAAAATAATTGTGGTCATGGTCTCTGAGCTCAAGCGGCCGCACTCCAGGAATTCCGGTCGATGTTCCTGAACCATCTGCTGATTCCCACAATTCATCTTCGGAGTCACTCGAATCGCTTTCACTGTCACTCTGTAATTGAATGATAAAAGGTTCATCTAAATACGCATCTTTTTGTCTGTATTCATTTTCAATTTTTTTTACATGATCGCAATGGTTTTTCCACTCTGCCTGTGTGATTTTGCGGAATGCATCTTCAATCAATTGAGGCATATGTGCACTTGATTTTCCGATATTTTTCTCTGCTACATTCCTCTTCATCGAGCTCCATATCATTTCAATTGGATTCAAATCACAATGATAAGGAGGCAATCGAAGAATGTCATGACCATGGCTTTTCAATATGTTGTCAATTTCATATTCAGGTGTAGGTTTATTTCTTTTTATTAACTCGTAAAGCTGAGGCTTTGTCATTTGTTCGTAAAACTCGACCTTGTTTTCTACCAGCCACTTTTGCATATCAGCTTTAGTGTGGTTTGAGTTAGGACACCTATTTACGCAAATACTATGATATGGCGCATTATCCATCACAATAAGTGTGGGTTGACGCAGATTTGGCAGTAATTTTTCAAGAACCCATTTTTTGAAATTACTATTGTTCATCTCGTCATGGTAGTCCCCACTTTTTGTATTTGATTTGAAAACGAGAAGGGCATTTTCGACAAAACCTTCTTGTCCGCCAGCATGAACAATGATCCACCTATTTCCTTTCGAAACTGGTTCCAAATCGCCGTCAACTTCAGGACCTTGCCAACATTTGCCAGTTGAGTGAGACGAGTGTATGTAAGTTTCATCTAAATAAACAACAGGCTTTTTTTCTCCTCGCTCATTTTCCTTAATTTTATGTAGATAGGATGCCCGCCAGGCAACTACGTCGTTGCGTTCACACAGCACTTTTCTATTCGATTTTGTTTTTTTAAAACGAAACCCTATTTTGTGGAGCAATTTTCGAAGAGTTTCACGTTTTGCTTGAAAATTTATGTCTTCCCTGAGAACAGTCAGTAACTTTGGTAAGGTCGGAATTTCTTTTTTTACTGAATAAAACTCATGTATCTTTCTTCTTATAACACCAATGTCAAAATCATCAATATCCAGTTTCCCTGTTTTTCTTTCCCTTTTCTTGCCAGGGGTAGAAATTTTTGAATTAGTTTCTTGAGCCTGTTTTTCTTCATTGATTAATTTGTAGACAAACCGTTCTGAAACACCTGTAACAAAAAGAACAATTTATAGGTTTATTTTATAGGTTTTTTTAATGAACAACCATAAAATAAAATACAGCAACCGCTTTAAAAAGTTAACATTACTTTCAGATTGTTTCCGACCAATCAGGATAAATAATAAACAAAATTTTGACTACGAAATCGATTTCGAAATAATTACTGTGTGGACCACCTAAAAAGTATACCTTTCAACAAAAAAAAAACAAATTTAAATCAATCCACAATAATAATTGACGGAGATGTCGGTGAACATACATAAAAAAACATGCAATCGAACATAGCAATAACATAGCAGGATAATTATTATCCTGTTTTTTAAAGTCGGTTAAAATATACTCAGGTGGCAATTTTATTTGAATATGTTTAGCTTATTTTATATATTTTAAAATATAATCACCAGCTATAAAAATGATTTTTTTTTTAAATGAGTGATTAAAATTTCCATATCTGGCTACACTGACCTGTCGCGGCAGCAACGCGTTCATTCAGTTTTTCAAATGGTATTAATGGAGCTTGGAGGCGTTTCTCTTCTTTCATAAAAAATAAAACTTTTAAAATAATTAGCCGTGCATCACTTTTGAGAGGTTTCGGCATTTTATTTGCTTTTTTCACAATGAAATCAATAAAATAACACGGGAGCACTCGCACTAGACATCAACTGACAGTGGAATGACGTTTAGAAAATGGCGGCTGACGCGGCTGTAGTTCCCATTTCGCCCACCTGAACAGTTAAGTTGGTGGCACTGTAAACCCGTCTATGGTAGAGACAGCAGGTCTACTACGAAGTCCGATAAACGATACTTATGGACGTTTCATACCACGAAACACAATCAATCATTATTCGGACAGTTGTCGCTGTCCGATCCGATTATTCGGAGGTTGTTTTCGTAGTAGACCTGCAGATCTTGTTGTATCTACACTATCGCCATCTAGTGCGTACGGTGGAACTATTTTTGTTTTGTCGGAAAACCGCTCTTTTTTACAATTTACATCACAGACTAAGTAGAGAGTGATCCGTAGTGGAGTGCAGGCACAGTATGGAGAAGCGACACTCAGGGCTGACCGAAGAGCTACTGGCGGGAGCCCACCCGGAGTCATAAAGTGCACCATATGTCTTAGGTGTATGTAAGTTTTTAAGTCCTAAAAACGTTATGTCTACATAAATTGGTACAAAAATTGTAATACTACTGCATAGTTCTGCATAGATATTCCATTAAATTAGTAGATACCTACATTACGAATAATAAATATTGTTGTCGAAGTACCCATCCGGATTTCACACATTCGCTTTGGGCTTTGGGTCTGTGCCAGTCTGTGCTAATTTACATTCTCTTTGGTATTTGGGTCCGTGTCATCTCTCTACCTAGTCTGTGGTCCGTGTATAACGTAGTAGGTAACGTAGTGATTACTTACTCTGTGGGTCCGTGTTTTTAAAATTTCCTTGCGCGTTGATAAGTTGATATTGATATACCATAAAATGAAGAAGGATTTAGAAATACGTAAAGCGCCCGCAGCAATAATAAACCACATAGCTACAATCCTGGATATCGACAATGACTGGAAAAGGTTTATGTCTCTGATCCCAAAAGATCTGAACAGTGGTCATTTTGAACAAAAATACAACATTGAACACATCAGGTAAGAACTTTTGAATGGATTGTTGAAATTACCTTAATTTATTTGTATTCAGGATTTACCGTCTAGTTCAATATCAAATATAGTTCCCTAAGGAACTACTTATAACTGGGATTCATAAAAATCCGCTTATGTATTTTCTTCTAGAATTAAGTCTGCCTTGCTCTTGTAAGAGATAAAATTATTTTCAAACTAAACAATGTCTTGAACTTTGATTAAATAAACAAAGTGCTGTTTTCCACACACAGAAAATATCCGAGGCATCCATTTGGCTCACATATTTATCTACCTAATTTAGTTCTCATAGAACTATTTTAACTGAGATTTTTAAATAATTCTCTTTATTTTCTTCTAGAATTAGTCTGCTTTTCTCTTGTAAGAGAAACAATTCCAAACTAAGCAATGTTTTAAACTATATCTTAAACTATATAGGGTCATTTCGCCTGTTCGCGTCCACTTAGTGCAGTTGGCAAGTTTGAAGGGCAAAATAAATATGTCCCAGCACTCATTTTAATGAAAAGAGTATGTAATGTGTTGCTTTTGATAGTCTATTTTAAGATGAACATTTAGTTTTGATCGAAAAATGTTGCGTTTTTTCTAACAACAGACAAACTTCAGAAATAGGCGATTTACCCAGTTTGCGTCCATAAAATCCAATTTGCGTCCACCCGATGGACCACTTTGCGTCCACCAGCTCAGAAAAGGAATTAAGGGGTGATATTTTATAAAAATGTAAAAAGAGATTGGATTTTAATTATTTATTAATTAAAGAATTATGGGGTTTTAAAAAACAACATATTAACATCAAACATCTCTCTAAAAGAAAATAAAAATACCTGTTTATTCTTCTAAACTTTGATATTACTTAAAATTTAAAATAAATTAGGTAACATAAGAAGTACTAAATTTTTTAATTTAACAATAATCTGTTGTGTTAATTTTACCCTAAAATCATCCGCGTGCATTTCAGATGATAGGTCAATGTAGTCAATCTAATGCACTTTTCACAGTCATCCCCCATTTCAACCCCAATTTCATCCCCGTACAGTTCGAGATTACAAAATTGCTAGAACTAACATTTATTTGCTTCGTGTCAAGTGCCTATATACAGAGTTTCTTGATTTTATCTGCAACAATTGGAAGTTTCCATGTATACTTTCATCCCCATTTAAATCCCAATTTCACCCCCGTACAGTTCGAAATTACAAAATGGCTAGAACAAAACTTCCTTTGCAAGTCAAGTCCCTGTCAAGTGTATACATATATATGCAGAGTTTCATGGTTTTATCTTCAACGGTTGGGAACTTTCATATCAACATTCATCCCCTATTTGAACATCAATTTCACCCCCGTACAGTTCGAAATTATGAAATTGATATACCACACATTTGTTTGCTTCGTGTCAAGTGTCTATATACAGAGTTTCATGGTTTTATCTTCAACGGTTGGGAACTTTTATAATGACATTCATCCCCATTTCAGCCCCAATTTCACCCCCGTACAGTTCGAAACTACAAAATTGATAGAACAATAATTCAATTGCTTTGTGTCAAGTGTCGAGATACAAAATTTGATAACTTTGAAAATCACGAATTTTCATACAACCCTTCATCCCTTGTTTCACCCTCTTGGGGGTTGAATTTCGCAAAATCTATTAATTTAAAAATGGACGCAATCTGTTTTTGTTACTATTCTCTGTAGGTATAGTTTGCGTCCATGGCGGACGCAAACTGCATGTTTTATAAATTCGGTGTAGTAATTCGCGTCCACCTTATTTTAACTGTTAACTATAAAAAAAAAAACAAATTCATAATTCATATAATTCCTTATATCACTATCAACGTCTAGAAATAGCTGTGTCCAAATTACACATAAAACAATAAAAGACTTACGTTCAAACGCACCGGTGCCCACTATTTTTTTTTCATAATTCCGCGTATTTGCACTGTCTTTTTGAACAACCGTCACAAACTATTTTTTTACACAGGATTGGTTTCAAGCACGGAGCTGTTGTTTATGTGTGCATGCTTCTTAAACATCGAGGTTTTAGCCGTATTAATTTTGCGACTTATTGGTGTGTTAGTATACTAAATTTCGTGAGTTTTTAAATGGAGATCCGTAAAAAAGACGCGAACTGGGCGATGGACGCGAACAGGCGAACTTACCCTATCACTGATATATCCTGTGCACAGAGAATTACCGAAGCATACATTTTGTAAGTTAACTTACGAGTATGTATTTATATTAATTTATTTGTTTCACATAGTTCACAACCTTTGCTCAATTTGAGATTAACTAAATGGTGTTGTGTTAAAAATATTCACCACCAACATTATTTATCAAGAGAACAACCAAATATAATCTATTTCTTGTTTTAGATGTATAGAAGAACATGCAAAAAATATCAAGAGAAGTTGTACAGAAATATTGTTTGATGAATGGGGTACTTCAGGCCGAAAGAGGCCCACATTGGAGCATCTTGAGAAACTTTTAAATAAAGCACATATGTTTAGAGCAGCAGAACACCTATCGAATATTCTGGAAAGACCACCAGGTCCGAGGCCAAATGATGGCCCTGGAGCACGAGTTGATGTGACAGGTATCCTGAATGAAATTTCTGAACAAAATATTGTAACAAGAAAGGTGTCTGATGGAACTATGAATGGCAATATTGAAGAAAGAGGTGCTGCTTCTACTATGAAACTGCAGTCTGTTAGAAGGATCACTTCTTCCCAAGACATGCCTGACTTTGAAAAGTTATATAGGCATAGTACTAAAATGCATGCAAATGAGATTCCTGCTCTAATGGAGTTCCCTGATACTGCACCAGCACCTGATTCATCTAATAATACGTCCAAGGGATTACCTCGGTTTGACCTATTGGAGCCTGGTATCAATGCTGAAGTCAGCTCTATAAGTAGCTTATCTGATGGATCATTGGTTGTGTCTGATTCTTCTCAATCTCCTGGCAACACTAGTAATCACTATGAAACACCACATTCTCCTCAAGTGTTTGTTCCATCAATGGTCACCAATAACAGCTTATTCGAACAACTTGATAAAGAGATTCTTCAAGATCCCAACTTAATTCAGTACAAATACACAGAAGATCTAGAATCCATTACAAACAGATTCAAAGACATCCCCATAGGTAGTGGTGGTTTTGGTGACGTATATAAAGGTAGACATGAGAAGCATGGTATGCTTGCCATTAAAAGAGCTCATACAAAACAGATAATTAAATCTACAGACCTCATGAAAATATTTAATACTGAAGTTAAGTCTCTTTCGGTGCTCCGTCACAAAAACATTGTAACTATACTAGGATACTCACTGGATGGCTTGGCTCCTTGTATTGTTTGCGAGTATATTGAAGGTGGATCTCTGCTTGAGAATATAAAGAAAAAGACTTTAAACAAAACTCATAGAATGAATATTATGATTGGAACTGCAGAGGGACTGAAACACATCCATAGCACTGAGAAGCCGTTGCCTGTACTGCCCGGAACTCCGAGCTCACCAATGCTTTTCAAGCAGTATTTCATGCATGGTGATGTCAAAAGTGCAAATATTTTAGTTACCAAAGACTTCGTACCAAAGGTGAGAAAAACAATATACTAGTTTCCCAGTTTAAAAACATAACACAGATCATGTCATGATTCATATTCATAATTTAAATCGCATAATAATAATAGTTGCTGTACTCAATCATTTCACCTGCTATCTCACAAGAGTGGTCAAATATTTAACATACAAAAAGGGAGTTTCTCAAACTGGTTGTATAATTTTTGTTGTATGTCTGTTACGCGATAGCTCTGCCAATTGTGAATTCAATCTTAAATTAAAGTTGGTTTTTGGTGTTTTGGAGAAAATAAATTATTCATAGCAAAGAGTAGCCTCATTCACCACAAACAAGTGTTCAGAAGTCAGCATCATGTATGTTACCTTACTTTTAATACCTACGATTGGCGGTTGCTTTAGTGTTATAAACTATAACCTAAGTGATAACATTGCAGTGTTAATGGCACTCTTATCTAGTAGTTTATTGGATTGAACTGAGTATAATAACAATCAGTTTTCCCTATCATGCACAGAAAAGACTGGCTGGTATCCTTGTCCATGTCCTTGGCTGTTGTAACACACCAAAACATCTGTTGTTTAATAATAAAACCGGCCAAGTGCGAGTGGGACTCCCGCAAGAAGGGTTCCGTACCATTACCAAATAAACGGCGAAAACCTCTTTGGCTTTATTCCGAATCCCGTATACATAGACTATTAGGGTTTCCACAGACAGGCTTTCAACCAAACTTTATTAGTTACTAAGCTATTGAATTAACATACAATTAATATCTCTTTTTCAGTTATGTGACTTGGGTCTTTCAAAACAATGTGCAGCAACATTCCACACTGAATCTATTGTGGGTACTTCAGCTTACATGGCCCCCGAGCGGTTCAGTGGCACCATCACTCCTAAAGGTGACGTATACAGCTACGGGATTGTTCTCTTGGAACTACTGACCGGTTTAGAGCCTATAGTTACTGGTAACGAGTCTTTGAATATTAAGAACTATGTGGAAGAAACTTGTCCCAACGATGATATCACTGACATAATAGACCCTGAAGTCGGAGACTGGCCTGAAGCCCTGGCGATACATAATCTGGCCAAATCTTGCCTAGAACACAAAAAGAATTTGAGGCCCACAATGGATTTGTTATGCCGCACTTTACAGCAAATACAACGAAACGAACGAAGAGTGTGTTATGTGTGAACACTGCAGTTGTCGAGAAATAAATAAAGTAATCAATTGAACAAATTAGACACGAACAACATATATTTGGAATGATAGAATTTGCTTACAGAATATCCAGAGTCTAAACGCCGTTAGATGTACAGATTTATTGTAAAAAATTAGATATTCATTTTAAAACAAATACACGGGTAACTCACGTATAATATAGTCAGAACAGTCCGACTCGAGTCGAGTTAGTGCGAACGAGCTGCGAACACGCGCGCGCACTCGCCTTGAAGAAGATCGCCGGACGCGATCGAAACTCGAGTCGGACTGTTCTGACTATATTATACGTGAGTTACCCGTGTATTTGTTTTAGATATTCATATTATTATTTTTATCAGCTATGCTTTACATTTTAATGAAAATAATCATGATATTACTAATTGAAGAGATAAAACATTTTATATCTCTGGGTGACGAGCGCAGTGCAGTGCTAGGTAATGATTCAGTAGGCATGCTGCTTACCATCAGGCACATGTCCTGCTTATATCGTCACTCTTTACCTACTATAAAAAAAACATATTTATGGTCAAATTATATGATACTAAACAACTGAAATCACAATTTATACTATTTATTTAATGAGGCATTTACAGAATATAAAATCCTCACAAAAAATGGTCACAATTATGCCAAAACTGGTGCTAATGTTTTATTTTGTTAGAGTAATTTGATAAGCGTATATATGTTAAAATATCAATTGGTTAATACATACTTATATTTTATTAACATTAAAATGTCATGTTTGTTTAGTATAGATTTATGTATGTTAATGTCAATAAATTGGCTTATTTTTTAACCCATCTAACACTGCCCTTGCACTGGCATGGATATAAATCAATGGATGTGCCCTCCCAAACTTCAGGCGCACGGAATTATGTTATCATTGGGAAGAGTGAGCTCACTCTTTTCCGTTGTAGTCGGAAGTAGAAGAAGTAGGAAGCGATGAATGCCGACTTTTTTACCTATAACTATTTGTTGTTAACAACCAAAATAAGTAGAACCACAACATACCTCGCCGCTAGCGCTTCTAGAGGTCAAGTATACTGGCAGTTGTAAACCACACAGATGCAGTTTCAAGGTGTTCAGGGCACATCTTTTGATTTATAATGATGTGCACTGGTCCATTGAGGGGATGAGATTTACAAAAAAAATTAAATTTAAGTTTACAATGGCATATCACTTGGGAATTCCCAAGTGATATGCCGCTATCGGGTGGACAATTTAGTGTTACATGCGACTGTTGTGTGTCGAGTAGTCTTCACAAAATAACATTCATTATTTTTAATCAATTTTTTAAGTTATCAGAATTACATTTCTTAGTACTTTTAGATTCTTCGTTTACATTGAAGGGGTAGAAAGAATAGGTGAAGATTTGTATAAAAGGGATGCATTTACAATTATATGTCACTGTAAGATTGTAAACACCGCACTGTTATATTTTATTTACAATCTCACTAGCGAGATTGTAATCTGTCGAAATATATTATTGTGAACTGTACATATTGTTTACAATTACAATGCATTATTTTTCGGTAGATTATAATTTTATAATCTAGGTATTGAAGTCACGCGTGGCTCGAAAAGGGGAGGCGAGTTGAGAGTTGGGGTGTAGTGAGATATCACGTGTTTGTATTTTTCTTTGAAACCAAGATTTTTAAACAAACGCGTGTGTGATATTAATTCGCCGAAAACAGCCGGTTCGGCGCCTATTCTGATTTTTTAAGAGACTTTGTGCTAAAGAATTAGGTACTCGTGATTTTGGGAAGGGGGAGGGTTAGTCTCAACGTCACCCCTTATCACACAAAAACATCACGTAAGCGACGACGATAATAACACCCCTTATCGCCTTTACAAAAAATAAATCAACTCTGAAACTACTGAGCAGTGGCAGATGGCAGATCATCGTTTCATAAGTACTACAAATTATATAATACTGAACATTTTTTTTGTCTGAACGTCTCGGGAAAGCTTTGAGGATCTCTGTTTGTGACTGCATCAAGAGAATTTGAAAGTCACAGTTCACAGCGAAGACAACGCCTTGTTACATTTTAGCTAGATAGAACATTTATTTCATCTATCTCAGTATATCATGAGGATGGCCCCTGTGTCCCCTTTTAAAATGCTTTACCCATGAGTGGCTTATAACTATAAAATAGATGTATAGGAAATAGATATAAGTAATAAGTAATACTGTGAGTTAAGCATAGCGTACTAAAACTTGCAATTACTGAGGGCACAGCCCTGTAAAGGTAATAACATAAACTAAATGTAATTATTTTTGAGTCAATAAAACTATATTTTTCTATACAGAAATGTCTCTTTTTATTTGTTCCATTTTTTCTTGAAATTCGGGTGAAGTAATTTCAGACTGTTCCAGATTATTAAGTATTCTCTTGCGCTCATCCATTGAACATAATGAAATTAAAGTAACTATGAGTTCTTGTATTTCTGTAGCTATTTTCTCTTTCCTTGAAACGTAGAGAAGTTTGATGAGAGCAGAAAGAAGCTTGTGATCTGTGGACAGCCGCCACACGCACCAACAATGGGTAACCCAAACTTGAAGGCTCTGAAACAAAATTTTGTTTAATGTCTACATTAAAGTAAAAAGTTTGTGAAGATGTATGAAAGTAGTTTTAAAATACTGCTGAATTCATTATGACGAGACTTTACGATTTACAATATTAGTTATTAACTACAAGTTACTATCCCGAAAAATACATTTAATTCGATCAGGGTAGCGATTCTGAAACCATTCGGTTGCATCCGACACGGAATCTCATCTCTCGGTCTTTGTCTTGTCTGACATGACAAAGACCGAGAGATGAGATTCCGTGTCGGAAGCAACCGAATGGTTTCAGAATCGCTACCCAGGTTACTATTCCGAAAAATACATTTAATTCAATCAGTGTGCAAAATAGAGTCCTGTACTGTTCGATTCAATTGCGCATTTCTACTAGAGACCTGTAAAATGCATGTCATTGTAAATACCGTAAGTTTAACAAAACGCGTGAACTCTTTATTTTAGAAGTTGCAGACGGGGGACACATTTTACCACTTTGGAAGTGTCAAATTATTAGGTGTAAAAAAATGATATTAGAAACCTCAACATCATTTTTGACAACAGTTTGATTAGAAATTTGGGAAAACAGATTGTAGTCTGGATAGATATATCCTTTGATGAAACTATAGTGCATTCCAATAAGCTGTGTAGAAAACCAAAACAAACCAAAACAAAGGTGATACCATAACATAAACATCGTTTAATCTTAGTATTTTTATGAAATAGCCTTAAAATATTTTTCACAAATAGAATTCGACTTTATTGCGATCTTAAATACCATATACTTAGATTTGTATTGATCAAATAATTCTATACTATCTTATTTTAAAAGTTATATAAAGTAATGGTAGGATGATAGAAATATGATTTTAAGTACTAGCAATTTGATCTGTGTTTCTCAAACTCTCAATGTTGCATTCAAGACATTTATACTTCTTTTCATCAAATTATTCTTATTAAGTACGCGCCTATTTTTCTAACATACCCATATTGCCCATCATGCCCATATTGTGAAAATGCCCATTTCCATTATATTCCAGTATGGATTAATTTCACTCTATTTATTTTTGTCATTAATTTAGAATTTTTAATTATAATGTAATTTGATTTTAATATAATGTATTATTTGATTTTTATTGTAATGGGATTTTAAATTGACGTCTACTTTTTTTTAAATTATTGACTTGTATTGGTAATATTTGAATACCTTGAATATGACATGCAACTACTCGTTATCAATAAAAGAGTAAGAGTATGACTAAAGAACTCCGAGAAAAAGGTTTCTTGTGTCGTAACGAGTTGAGAGAAAATCGCAAACCTCTAAATACGTGTTCCACATTACGCTGTTTACTATCAAAAGCATGTATAGTTTTCACTCTAAAATGACATACATTTTGTGTTATTTTGATCGAAACTTTTGTATGTGTTTACAGAATATTACGTCATAGTGTAATGATCAGTTTTGGGTAGTACGAGGACAATTCGAACGAGATATTTTTTTTATAAATAAATACTGGTGGACAATTTACACACAATACCATCTGACCCCAAACTAAGCAAAGCTTGTGTGATGGCGGCCAGATAGCTGATATAATACTTATATAGTTTGAAATAAATTTTTATTATACATAGAAACACCCAGACACAGTGCAAACATTTGAATTCATCACACAAATATTTGCACTGGGTGGGAATCGAACCCACGACCCTCGGCTTCGCAGGTAGAGCTACTACCAACTAAGCCACGAGGCCAGTCTTATTTAATTATTGTTAAAAATAAAAGGAACGTTTTCACATAAGGAAACATCTAAATTACTTTTCTTCTAGTGTTACATTCTTCTCCGAACTCAAATGCTTTGCCTTTCCTTTTTTTACGTGGGGGAAATACATGTACGTATGCCCGCCATATTCTCATTATGAAATGAGAGGAAATCTCCATCTACCCTCATTTGGGCTTCAAAAATTGCACGGTGACTAACACTACACACAAGACTAACCATATCACCAGGTTTCTCCAAACTAAGTGCGCTATGCACACATTTATTTATTAGAGGATTTCGCGACGCCGATAACCGTAAACTGGTTAGTTTTCGGTTATTGACATCGTGGTCATCGCGTCGTAGTTGAAATATATACCTATGTTTTTTATTTTCCAATGCTTCCCGAACCATTCTTGCGTAGTAATGACATTCGGTAGATAGAACCTTCGGGTCGTGGATCTCGATCCAATGACCAGTTTTAGCATCAATCAAATGTTCAGCAATTGCAGATTCTTGTGCCTGACGATTTTTTACAGCGGCAATGTGTTGATTGTTCCAAGTCCCAGCAGCAGTGGGAACATTTATTTGGGTGTTTATGATATGCATACATATGTTATCACCTGTATTTTGTTTGCCGTGTATTTCACTATAGTATTACTTTTAATACTGGGATTTGAGTCTAAATATGTGTCATTTAGTGTAGAGGGCGCCGGTGGGATACCATTCGCTTCTACCCGCCATCTCAAAAGAGTTTTAGAGGGGTTGGCGCTATAAGTAGATGGAGCTAAGCCGTTGAAGGGCATTCCGTTGTGAAATTTTATATGAGAAAGATCTAACAGTTGTCGATATAAACCCTTACATTTATTTAATTGGTTTACTTTTACTCAGTTGATAACACATATATATTTAGCCTTTTTATGCGGCGAAAATTTAAAAGGGCAAGCAATGAAAGGTACTACAAACTATCTTGTAAAACAATGGTTGAGAAATGCTGGTCTGTCATATTTTGAGTGACATCGATTTGTTTACCTTTTATTCACAGAGATTTGGAATGAGGTATAAGTAAACGAAGATAAGGTACTGTAAAAGATTGGGAACGCATCTTTTGTTGTTTTTAGTTTTCATATGTTGGCAATTAATGTAAATTTATGTTTTCGCGTTGGCAATACTGTTTTTGCCACGCTCTCTTGGTAAAAAATGGCGGAATTGTAACAACGTGACGAAGTGTTGAATAAAGTTTTAAAATAATTCCTAATGGTTTCCATACTATCTCCAATCAACAAACGAACCTACAACACTATATAACAATACAGCGCACACAACAAAACGGTGCGCGTATATCTGGCGACCGTGACAGGACCGAGTATATCTGGCGACCGTACTACAGTGATATATTCTGAAAAGAAAAAATGGAGAAGGAAACCAAGTTAACCAAGCTACGGGGCGTCTTGCGGGGACAGTTTACTAAGAAGGCGAAATCTTTCGAGTCGCTACTGGACACGACGACCGCGGATGGAATTATTGTAACTGGCACTTTCAAGAGCATCAAAAGTCTCCATACAGAATTAATCGACCTCGACGAAAAGATTGTCGACTTATGTGTAATGGAGGCAAAAGAAGAGGAACTCACAAAAGAAATCGAGGACGCCGATCGCTATAAAAGGTATTTCTATCACTTAAAAACCATTTACGAGAGATTTACCAGCACTTTGTCGGGTCCGTCGAACTCCTCCGAAAAACCAAGGCTAAAACTTCCGGCACTAGAAATACCTAAATTTACCGGAGAGTTAAAACAGTGGTTGCCATTTTGGGCGCAATTTAGAAAAATTGACGAAAACCACGAATTATCGCAAGAAGACAAGTTCGTCTATTTGTTGCAAGCAATGTCGGAAAATTCAACGGCTCGAGAACTAGTTGAGAGTTATCCGATTTCATCATCAAATTATTCCAAATGTATCGAGCATTTGAAGGAACGATACGGACGTAAGGATTTACAAACTCAAATGTATGTCCGTGAGCTCTTATCGATTGTTATAAATAAAGACAATAGTCGAAACTTCACCACACTTTATGACAAATTAAACGCGCAGTTACGGTCATTAGAAACACTTGGCGTAACAAAGAAGAATGCGGCGTTCCTGTTGCCTATAGTGGAGTCTGCTCTCCCCGAGGGATGCCTTAGAGCTTGGCAAAGGTCAAGTCAACATAGTGAAGGAATGGAGGAGGAATTAAACAACTTATTGGAGTTCCTGAGAATTGAGGTGGAAAATGAACAACGCATGAAGATGGCACAGGCAAACACAATTTTTAATATTGAACAACCTGCTATTAAGCCAACAACTGCAGAGTGCCTCGTCGCTACAGAAAGGAGTCAAACTCAGGGTGAGTGCATATGGTGTAGTAAAACCAACCACAGCAGCTTAGAATGTTTCAAACTTTATAAAATGACTGCAGAAGACAGAAGAAAGATGGTATTTGACAAAAAGGCTTGTAGTATATGCCTTAAGCCAGGGCATTTTTATAAAAAGTGTAAGAGCAACATTAAATGTCTAAACTGTGGAAAACGACACTCTACAGCTATATGCACAAACCGGAATAATAAGGTAGGCGAGGAAGAATCAAAGGCAGTTGCGAAGATAACAACTTCAGCACCATCTACAGCAACCATCAGTTCAGTTCCGGAAACTACATATCTGCAAACTTTAGTTGTGGATCTAGAGTACAAAGGGAAGAGAATACCAGTGAGAGCACTTTTGGATAGCGGTTCTCAAAGAACCTATGTAAAAGAAGAAATAGCCAAAGCCCTGCAGCTTCCCTCTGTAAGTGAAGAAATAATCACACACTCAGTGTTTGGAGGAAATAAAATGAACTCAAAGAAATATAAGAACTACAAGTTCAAGATCATCGGCAAGGACACTAAATTCTGTGCAGAAATCACAGCACTCGGCCAAGTCATTATATGTACGGATGTTCCTAAACTTAAGCCAAGCGCTAATTTGTTAAAAATACTTTATTTATTTATTTATTTATTTATTTATTGAAACAAAATCCACAGCCCTTAAAAAACAGAGTTTAAGTATCTTACAAGCTATCTTAAGGCCAATAATGGATTTACATTTTATAATTTTACTATAAAGAAAAACACTGTGCAGTTACTGAACAATAAAACAGTGGGTCAAAATGAAATTAAGAGCAAATATATACAAACAAAATACTGGTAAACAGCAAAAACACCGTGTCAATTTGCAAATATGTGTGTGAGTGTGTAAGGGTGGGTGAGGGTGTGTGTGAGGGGGTGTGTTTTGTATGAGTATGCGTTTCCCTTATCATGTTAAGCACGAGAGTAACTGTGCGTGTACATACGGGTGATGAATGGTAAAATACCGGAAGTATTACAGTATTTTAGACAAATTTCTTTTAAAAGATATTTTATCATTGTAGAATATATCAATTTTGTTATTAAACTTCGTGTTGTACGTATTTTGAAGGCGATTAACTATTGAGTTCTGTGCATAGTTAGTACGAGACTGGGCAACAGAGAAGAGTTTGGTATGCCTAGTGCGTTTCTTCGGCGTATGAAAACTCAATATTTTATCGGTGAGGCCTGGGCAATCAATGTATCCATTACATAAGCCATGCAAGAAGGCCATATCAAGGAGGAGGCGTCTGTTTTCTAGACCATCCAGCAGATGATACTTGCACGAATCCTCGTAATCTAGTGTATATGTATGAGACTTATAGTTAAGAAGTTTAATGAATTTGCGCTGAATTTTTTCAATATCTGTGATGTAACTAACGTAAGTTGGATTCCAGATAGTGCTACAATACTCCAAAATACTTCTTACATACGAATAATAGAGTATCATAACACACTTGATATCTGTAAATACTTGAAAGTTTTAATATTAATTTGACAGATGCTATAGGGCGCACAGATGAGATAGGGCTTTTAATAGGTGCTGACTGCTCGGGCAAGTTCCTGATGGATAAAATTGTACACCTGCCTGACACAGGGCTGGTAGCCATACAAACAAGTCTGGGTTGGACACTCCAAGGTAAACAGGTGAGTACAAATATTAGTAATATAACCACCAATTTATTCTGTGCTAATACCGACAATAATTTAATGGGTTACTGGTCGCTGGAGACTCTGGGCATACAGGATCCAGCTGAGATGAAATCAAAGGAAATTGAAGCAAACAAGGTCATGGCATCTTTCACTGAGTCAGTGAAAATAAATGATGAAGGGAGGTATGAGGTAAAGCTTCCTTTTAAACCAGGCTATGATGAATTGCTACCAAATTATTATACGGCAAAGAGACGACTGGAATCCACTACTCAGAAAATTATCTCTGGTGGTAAGTTTCAAAAATATAATGACATTTTTCAAGAATGGCATGAAATGGGTGTTATTGAAAAAGTGCCGGACTCCGACTCCGAGCACACCAAAGGTCATTATTTACCACACAGGGCAGTAGTTAAAGAGTCGAGTCTCACAAGCACACTGAGGCCAGTATTTGATGCTTCAGCTCGAGATAAAAATAACCTAAGCTTAAATACATGTCTTGAAAAAGGTATAAACATGTTAGATCTCATTCCCAATCTTTTGATAGGTTTCCGAACTGGAGTTATAGGGGTGTCTGCAGATATCCAGAAAGCCTTTTTACAAATAAGTTTGCCACATGAAGACAGGAACTTTCTGAAATTCCTATGGTGGGAAGATGAGACTTTACAAAAGATAATTACTTATAGACATTGCCGGGTAGTATTTGGACTGACCTCAAGCCCTTTTCTGCTCGCAGCAACACTCTCACATCACCTGAAAGACACAACAGGTCCAGATGCGGAGCGACTCAAACGATCATGGTACGTAGACAACTGTCTTACTAGTCTGGACACTGAAGAGGAGACCCTCGATTTCATAAGGGAATCCAAACAGATTATGGAGGCAGCCAAGTTCAATCTACGCATGTGGGTAACTTCACAGCTGGGAATAAATGAAGGAGGTAAGGAAGTCATCTCTGTTCTAGGTCTCAATTGGGACACTGTGAAGGATGAGCTGTACTGCAACATAGGCAACTTACCTGACCCTGTTGAAATTCAGGGAATAACAAAAAGAGAGCTGCTATCACTTACGCAGAAAATATGGGATCCAATAGGGTATACTGCACCGGTAATGTTAGTTCCTAAGTTAATATTACAAGAAACCTGGCGTAAAGAATTGAAATGGGATGACAGCATACCAGCAGAACAGGTAGACAAATTTCAGGAATGGTATAAAGAGCTTCCCTATCTCCGGGAATGTAAGATCCCACGAAGGTTAACCGAGGATAAAATTAGAGAGAGCGAGTTAAGCCTGCACTTGTTCTGTGATGCTAGTAAAGATGGATATGCTGCAGGTGTAGTACTCAGAGCTAAAAAGGATTCTAAGGTAACTGTACAGTTAATTGCAGCTAAAGCAAGAGTCACACCACCTAAAAACATTAGTATACCAAGGAAAGAATTACTAGCCACACTGATTGGTTCACGCATGCTAGCACAAGTCAAAGAAAATGTTAGCCTTAAAGATTGCACTACATTTTGTTGGACAGATTCAAGTGTAGTACTGTGTTGGATAAAAAGACATCTAACCTTAAATAATTTTGTAGGCAATAGGGTCAAAGAAATTAGGAAAAATACTAATGTCAATGATTGGCGGCACATTCCTGGAGCAGACAATTGGATGGACCTGGCTTCCAGAGGCTGCACAGCAAAGGCTCTCTATGAGTCTCGCTGGTGGGAAGGTCCAGAGTGGCTGCGATTAACACCGGATCATTGGCCGCACTCTGAAGTCATTGTCGATGAAAGAGAAGTACTCACGGAGACTAAGAAAACTGTATGTAATGCTCAGGTATCTTCTGATAAATCTATATTGGACAGACTTCAGAGTCATATTTCAAAGTACACCAAATTGGTAAGAACTGTTGCATGGATATATCGATACATATACAATTTAAAACATGCAAGCAACAAAAAGACAGGTGAGCTTACCTATAGTGAGTATGAAGGAGCTGAAAGGAAAATTATAGGGTTGATACAAGAAGATAGTAAGGAATACATAGAAAAAGACGGTAAGAATCTGACTAGGTTCGTCGATAATGATGGTTTAGTGAGGATAAAGACTAAACTTACCCTGTCAGACTTTCCCGAAAGTACACGAAGCCCCTATCTGCTCCCAGGTAAGAATCCGATAACTAAATTAATGGTAAGACAGCGCCACATAGAACTGCAGCATGCAGGTAGTGATCAGCTCATTGTCGACCTACGGGCGAGACTCTGGATCATCGGTGTACGTCGCTTGGTAAAATCAATAGTATCTAACTGTGTAATTTGCAAGCGGTACAGCTCGAAACCAGCTCAAGCCCCGACTGCTCCACTACCGCGCGAGCGAATGATTTGTTCAGCTCCTTGGCAGCACACAGGTGTAGACCTAGCCGGTCCATTGGTGCTAAGTAGTGGGGAAAAATGCTGGATCGTCCTTTTCACATGCGCCGTCTACCGAGCCGTCTCATTGGATTTAACTCGATCCCTATCCACGGAAGCTTTTATGATGACGCTGAGACGATTCATCGCGCGACGAGGCCGAATGGACCTACTAATTTCTGACCAAGGTACAAATTTTCATGGCACTAAGACTTTACTTTCCGCTCTGAACTGGGAGGAAATACAGCAAATCTCCACCATAGAATAGATAATACAGATAGAACGGACACTCCCCACCCCCCGCCAGTTTCAAGCTTCCTACCCCGCAAGGACGCGAGAAGCACTCGACGAAGGGTTATATCGGACGACAATTTTCTATGAGAATACGACCATGACGCTGTGTTGCTGTGTTATTTAAATTTAGGTACCAATTTTTTCATCTGTTCAACGAAACAAGAATAACAGATTTTTAGTTTCATAAGAATTTCTATAATATACTAGGATTGAATCGTTTTTCTACTGTGTTTTGATAAGTTCACAATTTTAAGTTAAGAATAAGAGATTTTTGATTTCATAAGGATTTCTACAAAAATTGAATCATTTTAATAAACTGTGTTAAGCTATTCTGCGTAGCGATTCTGAAACCATTCGGGTCGGGCTGATCCACGGAAACTGGCCTCTACCGACTGGTTCGGGCAATTTGCGATTCTCAACGCCAATTCCGATTACTTTTGACGTTTGCAACCGACTACCAGCTGTTTTCTAATCGGATGGGATTCGGACAGCTTTTTTGTCGTGGATAGCTAAATACGATTTTCAGATTATTGTATTTACTTGATTTTTCTCTATTTTTCTCAATATTTCTTAAGTAAGTAAAGTAAAGTAAGTAAGATTATGGACAGTAAACGAATTTTTATTAACTTTAGTGTGTAATATGTGTTTAGTTTTTGGAATTTTGGGTTATGAAATTTTCAAAGATGGCAGTTTGTGCTCAAAAGAATTGCTAGAAATAGATTATTGCCACATTTGATTTGTTGCTATTGTTTATTTTTTGAGATGAAAATATCAAACATGTTTGTTGTTTGAGCAAAAAGCCAAGAAACCACAAAGAAACATTGGAGATACGAGACATCACGTCAAACAACGATATAACAGCAAGAGCGGAAACAACTTTGGCCCCAGTGGTCAGTGGTGGTCACAAACATAGTCGGAGCTAACTAAGTAAGAAGACCGTGTGATAAGTGCGTGCGTCTATAATATTACTTAGTGCCAGCCCAAAAGGGGTGACCCACGAACCCCTCTGGTCCTTGTATAACAAACAGTATTTTCGTACCTATCTGTTCGACTTTAGTTCTATCTATAGATGAAGGAAAGGTTACTTAAATGTACTTCTGCCAGAACTTATTGGTCCCCAATCCCTATAATGACAACGCAGACCCCGTAGGTGTATATAAAAGTAGCACCTTGCCGGTGTACGGCATGTGATTTAACAAACATTAAACTTACTTAGATATAGCTAGATATGTGGGACAAAATCCCCAAAGTTATAGGTACTATGACAGGTAGGTAGGAGTCTTGGTTCAGATGACCGATCCACTTCAGGTAGTCTTCAGTTTGATGACAGACTTCTGGCATATGTGCAGTGAAGATGTAGGATTATTGATTCAGATGATCGGTGGAGTGTAGATACTTTTGTTAGTGGTTACTTTTAGATATGTTATATATAACTGTAATGGACAAACACTATGAAGCTATTACTTTTTGTTGTTATTTGGTTATTTCCAAACAAAACAAACAATAGTTCCGTTGACTTTGACAACATCAACAGATTGACAAATTGAAGGTAAAACGAAAAATGTAAACTATGATTTATTGTGTTGCAGATGCAAATTTCCAGAGGTTATTTTTCGATTTACTCGTTTATTATACAAATTCTATGTAAAAAAAAGTCATTCAAAACCACAAAATAAACCCGAAATACAGTTATTTGACGATTTGTATATTCCTACCATGAGTTAACTTTTCTACCAAATTTGTATCTGTATTCGAAAACTAGGTGGGATAGCTTGTCTTTGGTCTGGCCAAAAGACATTCCTACGCCAATCCGATTGGCGTTGTGAATCGCAGATTCCGAACCATTCGGTAGCGGGACCGCTAGCGGATGAGTCGGTTCGGGTGCAACCGACTGGTTTCAGCATAAGCAAACTGATTGTTGATGAAAGTTATATTTACCTACATTAAAGATCGAACACTAACTAGGTAAGATTATAGGACACTTAACACAGGCAGGTGAACTCACGGGTCATAGCTATTCCATAAAATAATTTAGTAACCCTAGATGACACGCACACATGCGTAAATTTGTTCGAACGACATATGCGTAGTTGTGTGAGTGTAGGTATGTCAACTGCACCGTCTGTATAGATTTTAGGCCGAGTGTCCGGGGTGTGTCTCCACAGTGCGCCGTATTCGTTGGAAAATGAATGCACCATCGGCTGCCTGGTGGGGAGGTTTTTTTGAAAGGCTTATTAAAATAATGAAAGAGCTATTACGCAGAATCTTAGGTAATGCTTCTCTGAATTATGATGAGCTGCAGACAATACTTTGTGAGTGCGAAGGGGTTATGAATGGTAGACCTCTAACATACATAAATGACGACACAAACAGCTGCTTAGAGCCACTTACGCCCGCACATTTTATACCGCCTGCAAGTCAACCAACAACAGAGGTAAGTGACCTAGATGTAATTGATAATAACAGTCTTAACAACCGTCTTAAGTACATACACAGTCTACGAGAACAATTTAATGAAAGGTTTAAGGCTGAGTATCTAACTCTACTAGTTCAAAAAGGTAAAGTAACACAAACTACTCTAAAGGAAGGAGATATTGTCCTCATAGAGACACCAGAAAAGAGAATAAAATGGCCACTGGGCCAAATTCTAAAGCTTATCCCTGGCAGGGATGGAGTGGAGAGAACTGCTGAGGTGAAGACTTCTCTAGGCACGAAAATCAGGCCCATTCAACGACTATACAGTCTGGAGGTACCCAATAATGATATTTCTTCACACATTCCTACTCCAAAGCCAGATTTACCTGTTTCTGATGATGTGGGAGATGGTACCCCAGGTCAAACAGATCAGGTCCCCAGTAATGTCAATGAAAACTCAACCAAAGCGAAGTTGGCGGATGTACCAACGCTACAACAATATTCAAGGTGTGGCAGACAGGTAAAAATACCTACTAAATTTAACATCTACCAAAGATATTAAAAGCTATTATCTGTCTGTGTGTGTTGGGTATCTGTCGAATTAGTTTATAAGGTTGATTATGCATTGATTGTGAAATAAGGTTTCAAATATACCTACCCAATAATGTCAAATTATAGCATGTAAGATTAAAATTTTGACTGAATATAACTATGAAAGTACAAAGTTTATTTTGTTTGTATGTTAACAAGAATATTTTTTATGTTTTGTACATTGTATTCAGCTTAAGCCATAACAATTGATTGTTTTTAATTAAGGATGTTTATGGTGATTTCATAATGTTGTGTAGTATAAAGTATAATAGGTACTGTTCTAAATTTTACGATTCTTTTGTGTAAGTTTGGATATTAATAACCTAAGAATTATTGTATCTTCGATAAAGATCTGTTAGTAGAATCAAGAATTTTGCGAATCTATTAATTTAATAGGTTTTTCGTATCTTGTATATACCGTTAAATTCTTGAATGTTGATCACGCCATCTAGGGGCGAGTAGTTGTATCACATAATTTATAATGTTGATTTGTTTAAGTAACGCCATCTAGCGGCAAGTATCATGTTATATTAATCTTTTCAATTATATCGTTTTATGCCAACTACAAGTATAAACAAAAGTATTTGTATAAACTTTTCTTTCGCGTTCGGAGGATGTAAAAGATTGGGAACGCATCTTTTGTTGTTTTTAGTTTTCATATGTTGGCAATTAATGTAAATTTATGTTTTCGCGTTGGCAATACTGTTTTTGCCACGCTCTCGGTAAAAAATGGCGGAATTGTAACAACGTGACGAAGTGTTGAATAAAGTTTTAAAATAATTCCTAATGGTTTCCATACTATCTCCAATCAACAAACGAACCTACAACACTGTATAACAATACAGCGCACACAACAAAACGGTGCGCGTATAGGTACGCTCTAATATAAAGACAGCATAATGTGCCAAAAATCTCACACAAGAATACGCAATGTGCACACAGCTTCACTTGCATCGTGAGAGACGTTTGAATGAATGACAAAGACATCATGACAAGTAGGCAGTAGGTGCAAATGAGATAGCTATACATCACATTTGTTTAGATATTTTTTTCGACAAGAATAGAAAGACATACAAATGCACTGGCGTGAAAGAGACAAAATAGCAGCAACTAACATATCGCCCGTCGTGTTGCACTCTTACGCTGTATGTATATCTCGTCCCCGTAGAACGAAAAGTCACTAAGTCCAAAAATCGTCAAAATGGTTTTAAATGCCATCAAACTCACTGTATTTTTATCCATATTTCTATCTAACTACGATTTCAGTAAGTTTAATAGTTTTCGTTTTAGCTTGTGCAGAAACACATCATGTTGACATGTTGAACCTTAAACTTTGGGGAACAAATACCTAAGTTACTTAATTATTTTATTACTATCTAAAATCAGCAAAACACAATATCTAAGTAAACTTAGTTATTTTTGCTTTAAATAGAAAACTTATATTTTCAGTCTTATTTGTTTCCAAATTCACCAAAACAATTTAGTTAATTTTTAGAATAAACGGTTGGTTAAAAAATATGAAAGCGAAAACTAACTAAGTATACCTAATGGTTTCTCGATCGACGCATCAATAATGTTTAGCATTATCCTACATAGGCAAAAATTAATTAAATCATGTTAAGGAGTTTTACTATACCTTGAAGACAACAAAATCATAATTTTCGTAATATCACTATAAGGTTTTAATGATTTTTTAAGGAACTTTTACGTGCATTTATTTAGTTCGGTATATTTCGCGCGCGATTTAGTGAGTTTGTCGCCTTCGTTGGCTCCAATTAGCGAGTTAGTTATCTTTCTCGCGACGTGTGCGTTGAACGAGGAGCTCACGTTATAATAATATTTTGCTACGTCAAGAATTAAATAATTATTGATTGTACGTGCAACCATACAATGAATCGAGCTTTCTGGATTTATTAAAAAAATCATGACTACTTTAAGCAGAAAAAGATTTGGAAACGAAATCCAATCAGTAGCAAAATACTAGAACATCACTTATAACCTTGGAAATGAACCAAGAATCTGTAGAAACTGATGCGTACTTGTATTGAAAAAATTGACAGTTGTAGAAAATGCCGATAGAAGTGAAAACTTATAACTCAGAATTTGATAGCTTACTTTGGAAACTACACGGGTATAACCGGAGGGTGTGGCCTGGTCATCATGGCATGACCATCTAGAAATGCACCAGCATTTCCCATTAGCTGACGCATTTCTAGATGGCCACGCCATGATGTGCGGGCCACGCCCTTTTAGCATTTCCCATTGGATGACGCATTTCTAGATAGCCAATGGCTATGGTCCCGAGTTTACCCGAAGTTTTCTTATCACATCCAAGCGTGACGCTAGAATTAATTTCACAGCCCACGAAAAATCTGTCTAGGCGCGCCAAAAGAAGTTTTCACTTCAAAAATACCGATATCAATGCATGAGTCACTATTCTGCGGATGACAGAGTTAAATTGTGTGAAGATTACTGGAAGATTAATGATTACGTATTTCAGAAACAGTTTTTATTGCGCCAGATTGTTGCCAAACCAATAAAAACTGTGAAAACTGGTATTCCAAATGAAAAACATCGATCTGCCACTTATGAATATTATTATTTCACCAAAGATGATCAGCAGCATCTGGTCTGCAAAGACTTTTTTTTCGAAAACGATATGCGTATCAAATGGTCCCGTATATGAAAGCCATTAAGTACAAAAACAAATTTGGTAACTGCAAAGGACAAGATAGACGTGGCTCTCGTGCTCCCGTTAATAAGACTGATTCCGTATTTGAACAAAAAATAATGAATCATGTTAACTCTTTTCCTCGGCTTGAATCTCATTACTGTAGAAAAAAATCTAAACGACAATACCTGGACAGCAAATTGAGTATTTCAAAAATGTGTGAATCATATAAAGAAGAACTAGTAACTGTTGGTGAACAACCGTGTACTTTCTATGTGTATAAAATAATATTTGGATCACAATGTAATTTGTAATTTTTGAAGCCCAAAAAGGATTTGTGTAAAATATGTACTCGCTATGATAGTAGTGATCGACATGAGTCTCTAAAAGAAGAATATGATATACATATTGCCAGAAAAAATGCAGCCCAGGATGCAAAATAATCTAATAAACAGCGGTCTACGAAAGCGACACGTCTCTCGTAGTAACTACAGATATGCAATCAACCCTTCATATACCTGTCAGCGACAAAGGCAAATTACATTATACGAGGAAGCTGAATGTGCAAAGTTATACTATTCACACAGCAAAACCTCCGAATGAAGCATTTTGCATAACCTGGTATAAAATAAATGGCAAAAAAGGCAGTACTGAAAACGCGAGTGCGTTGAACTGTACATCAAATACCAACATGTGTTAAAGAAGTAACTATTGATAGTGACACGTGCGTAAGCTAGAATAGAAATAAATTCATTACAGCTTTTCTATGTTACTGATCGTGAGGCCTGATGTGCATGTTGAAATCCTTGAGCAAAAATATTAGATAGTGGTCATACCCACATGGAGGTAGACTCTATGCGCAGTGCAATATAAAAGTGTCAAAGGCAAACGCCAGTTTTCTTTTTGGAAATGTTTTATGGTTCGTGCTCGTTCAAAAAGACACAGGAATTCGGCACCGCCGTATATCGTATACCTATAACGACTTATAACTACATGATAGGCGTCAAAGCTCTAAGTGAACACTTTGTTAAAAGTACAAGTAATGACAGAGAGGGTAATAAAATAATGTGCCTAAAAATTAAGTGCCTTAGACTCGAAAGAGAATATCCTTGTCTGTTCAAATTCGTTACACACACGATGGCCCTTATTCCGAATCTGATGTATGTCAAACACTAGATAAAGTAGCTCCTCGTGCTACAAAAAAGATGAAAAGAGCTCTAGATGGTCATGCAATTGAGGAAACGATCGTGCAGGCAGAAAAGAAGAAAAGATTTACAAATTGAAAGAATATGTAAGTCCTAAGGCCTATTCTAGCCCAATCCCAATATCAGAAGCTAAGAAAAATGAATCTTTGCACCAAAGAGATTATTCCTCAAGAACTTTTATTCTTGGTATGAAACTCTGCCTATCAGGAAAAATATTATAGACAGATTGTGCGAACCAGATGTAGCAGAAGGTGAAAACGATTTAGATTTTTTAGCTTTTAATTTGACATGAATATCTTGATTCGTGTGTTTTGCATTAATTGATTGTTTTTGTGTTTTTTTAGGATTCATGTCGCTGTTTTTGTCCTATATTTTTAATAAAGTAAATGAATTATTGTATATCAATAATATTTAAATGATTTTCTTATCCTCAATTATAACTAATAGAGGTGATAAAAACTTAGTTATTATTTTTAGAATATTATGTTGCTCTTAGAAAGAAGTTACAATATAACTAAATCAAGTTAATTTCTATCAAATTAGTTTAAAAATGGGCCAAAAATCATTAACTCAGATCAAAAAATCACTAACTTACTTCGAAGTTAAGTGATGTAAGGGAAAAAATTAATTACTTTCGTATTTCCTAAATATCTTAAAAACAAATGATTTTCTTTAAATATTTCATATTCGAACGTAAGCCCGAATCAGTTACCAATGAGATAAGACAATAAATTTAGAAATATCTATTGTCAAATGAAAGTTATGATTTTATTATTATTTTTTTTCTTTGAAGCGTCGTATCTCATTTTGGTCATTTTCGACTTAATGACTTTTCGCTCTACGGGAACGATCTGTCTCTTTTTAGAAATGGCCAATTGTAAAATTATTTACAACAGAAAAATAATTTTAGATGTAATAATCATTGAACTGTTATGGAAATAATTAAAGATTTTGTGTACTTACGCATGAAAAGTGATACCATGGAACTTGTTCATGGTCTTTGAACTGTTTGTGCACCTTGCAAAAGCAGAATAAGACATTATTACGGTTCATATCTGATTTTTTTGAATTGTTAGCGAACGTCCACTCAACTTGTGGCTCCTGTTGCTACTGAGACTCAATCAGGAGACGTCACCTGATTTTACATTGAAATCGTAGATGAGCGCGTGCCGCTTCTTAGTGTTTTAAGAGTTCAATGGATATATCTGAATAGCACATAGGATAGGGGCCGTTCAAGTATTACGTAATGCACCTTACGAGTGGGGGGGGGGGTATATTTTTTTAAGTGAAAACTTCCTTTGGCGCGCCACAGACAGATTTTTCGTGGACTGTGAAATTAATTCTAGCGTCACGCTCGGGAATGATAATAAATCTTCGGGTAAACTGACGCATTTCTACGGCCATGCTCATGGCCACGCCCTCCGGTTTCACCCGCGTAGTTTCCAAAGTAAGCTATCAAATTCTGAGATATTCTGAGCAGTTCCTATGACTGCCAATTTTTTTTTATTGCACTACGTAATACTTTAAAGCCCCCTAGACTAGCTTTTATCGCGAAAAATCACGGGAACGTGTACTAGGCGAGTAAAACTGTGGAAAACTGCTAGTAAGTATATTAAAAGTTTAAAAGAATAAGTTTACCTGTAGCACATCCACTAGTAAGATGTCAGCCACAGCATCATTACAGCAGATGTGTATGTTGTCGCACAGTACTACTTTCAGCAACTTCTTGTTCACACAATTTACCTTGTGGAGCTTCATCACTTGTTTTATGAAACTGAAACAGGCTGTTTTCCGGTGCAAATTCGATTCCATGTGAATTTGCTCTAACATAATACTGAAGATTTCATCTGTTTTCGATTCCTGCAAACAATTAAATATTCAAATCCTGAATAGCAAGGATGGGTGAGCACTGAGCAGTGTTTGTAACAAGATTTTATTGCAATGTTGATTCAAATGACGTTATTAAATTCGCGCAAAGCGACTGTAAACTGTATCACCTGGCAATAAGACTTTTGATTGTTACTAAAAGTCAAGCAATAGTCTCTCAAAATCATTGCAAATAGGGCTCTAAAGTCAAACAGTTAAAGCCCTGAAATGAGTGAAATGTTTACGTTCTTGAGGTGTAAGAAATCCTAGGTATATGTTAATCTCTTATTTTAACTGTAAAGTAGTATTCAATTTTATGAGCTTTAAATTTTATGGAATTATATTAAGGATATCTAATTATTATTAAACTTGTGAAAATTCTATGATATTTTATAATACAAATGATTTGTACTTAAATTAATTTTGATAAGCTTTAGTGGGCTTACTGTTTGGTCTGATCTTCACAATAACCTATGTTTAATTTTTCAAATTGACCAGTTGTAGGATATCTGAGACAGCATGTTCTTAGGCATGGCACATGCGCACATGACAGATACAAGCTGTGGGAACTTATAACGAGGAAAGGAAAACCGAGCAATTAAGTTCTGGTTTAAATGTTCAGTAATATTCAAGAATGGAAGAGAATTTGGACTGCCAGTTAGTCTTCAGCCTTGTCAAGGACAGGCGTCACAGGGGACATGACCCTCCCCAGAATCTTAAATTGTAAAATTGTAAGGTGCTACTAATAAAGTCTTTTTCACTAGATTTATTGTATTTCTACACCAGTAGAAGTTTTCTGGTGGGTACCAACCCACCTGAAAACTTCGAGACTGGGACCGCAGCTGGCCAGGGACCACTTAAGTATGCTGAGCTGACTGCTAACCTCCACTAGTTGGAAAAGCATCCAAAGAACATGTAGCTGTAAGTCATCTTACCTTTACACTAGATGGCAGTACCCTTATGAGTTGTACGAGACACTCGTGAACCAATTTGGTTACTTCAAGTTTTTTTTCTGTTATTATCTTTTTGATGCTGTTATAAACAACTTCATAGTAGTTTCCTTCTTCAAAATTCTTTTCCTCCTGTAAATTAAGTGATGAACAACAAATAAGTTTGTTATTTTTATACTTTTAGGTAATAAAGCCAATCAAAATCACAGGCTTTATTTATTTATTTAAAGAAACACCAACAGTTTGCATATTAGATAAGTCGAAAGGTGAATTTACAGTTTATACAATATTTCCTGATATGTAAACCATTGACAGATGTTTACAGCATTCTTTGCCACAACACAAGATTAAACAAATTAGCTTTTACAAATTATGATATACAATATTCATGATTTTATGTCTTCTTGACACAGCTGGTCACATTTATAAGCCTTATGGCCCAGTTAATAGGAAGGCTACCGACTACACCGTAGGTTTGATTGCCGCCCAGAACAAACATTTGTATCATGAATATGAAGCACATTATTTGTTGCTTAGGTGTACTTGTTTGTCATAAGTACATAATATATATTTTATGTAAGTATTTTTTCAACTATTCTTTTATTATACAACTGCTTAGTTTGAAAAGTAGTGTTGTACAAATATTGTCCTATTCCGAATCAGAAGTACCAATTGTATTCAAAATATCAAGATATTGATATATTACATTATAGGATAACATATTGAATACTTACCATACATGATAGCATCGCCAAACAGCACCTGAGTCCTCGCAGTTTATTCGCTGGTACATAGTCCTCAATAAGGAATAGACAGATTGGGAACAATGTTAGAGGTTTGTAGGTCACTTTAAATTCCTGGAAAAGTGTAACATAATCATTAAGACCTAGTGGGCTGCCTAATTTTGTTTGGTTTGAATTATCTATGTTGTCTTCCACACAATATTTCAGTGGACAAATAGCAACAACTTAATGTAATTTTCATTTCATTTATGCCCATGAAACTTATTGTCATTTGAAATAAAGAACCTTTCAAATTATGACTGGAGTCGGTCCAGTTGTTCAAGAGATTACCACACACATACAAAATAGGCTCTTTCTGTCCCTTTCAAATTAAATAAGTAGTTAAAATCCAGAGAAAATTTTATTTAATTTCCAGTTACCTTCAAATTTTTCATGAGCAAATAATATGCCATGATTAGACCTGGGTGCTTTTTGAACTCTTCTGATGTAGCTTTCATATTCAGCTCTTTCAACAAGCAATCAAAAACTTCTTGTATATCACAGAACTCACTATTTTGAAACACAGTCTCTGGTGAAAGTTGGTATGCAGCTTTAAATGATCCTTTCAGTTTTCGGGAATATTCCAAACACTTTTCATCGTTCCAAGGGCTGATTGTGGAACGCTCCAAGTACAAAAGAATCACAGTCGGCATTAGCCGTTTAGTGAACTCTGGATGCTTTCTAAGGTCCTCTCTTGCAATGATAACCAATAATGGGGGAAAATGCGCTTCGATGCTGTCTTTACGGTTGTAATATTCAGGGTGGTTGTCGATTTCTTCGAAGTTTCTGGCCAACTTAGGTAAAGAACAATGTCTAGCATGTTTTAATATTTCTTCGACTGGATCCATTGCAATGGATTTATATCGCTGATTTCCCCAAGGGACCTTCGAACTTTTTCCTCTGTGTAACTTTTTATTTTTTCTTCGAAAGAGAAGGAATACCTACTAATGTTTTCGAGGATTTACAACATTATTTCAACAATCCATCACACCCACAGAACAAATACTCATGCATCACGAACCACCAAGCACCAAGAAGCCAAGAACTAAGTAGGGATATACGATATGTACTTACAATATCAATATTGAATTTATCAATATACCGATACACAGAATATATTCTTAGATAATCTGAATCTATATGTAACTCTTTGTCTTTGATACTCAGGGTAGTCTCGTACTCTGGTCTAGATCATATTCATTTACCTATAATTCAATAATAAGCACAGATCACTACATAATATGTACTTTAGTTAGGTAGGTAAGTTAAGTTATTTTTATTATTTATATATTTATAGTGTCATCTAGAGGTGGGCGATTATGAGATATACTAATGAAATCATTCGATTATGAGAATGTCTCGAGATATCTCGATTATGACAATTCGTAGTTACTAATTAGTAGCCAGTCACGCACGCACGGTCGCTAGTCGCGCGCGACTCGATTTACTAACAGCACAGCCGCGTGGGGTGAGAAAGGGACAACACGATGCGGTCTCTCAGCGGTCTGCTATAAAAGAGGGACAACACTTAAAACTTACAAACAATCAAAACAAAAATCGGTAAACTTACCGTTAGTTAAATCCACATATTTATAAGTAAAAAGTGTCACGTTTCACATCACCGGCACCGTAATACAAACAAAAGAAACCAAATAAACCTATGTCGATACCACTAAAGTCACGGAAGAACTGTCGTCGATTTCATAGAACACGATCAGTAGTACTAATTACTAATATCATTCGATTATGCAAACATATTAGTTACTAATTCGAAAATCGATTATCAACATTAGTAATACAAAATAAATCGATTTTGCCGATCATTCATAATAGTCCGCTATGTCATCGGTGTCATCTATATAGAGCCCTCTACCTAGTCTGTGATATAGAGTTGCCATCGATAGTGTACACAGACCACAGACTAAGTAGAGAGATGGACTACCGGTGCCCGGAAACCTGAGTATTTGTCTGTGTGCTAAACTATCGATAGGTGGCGTCATTTCAATGAGAGGGTTTCCGACGAGACAAAAATAGTTCCACCGTACGCACTAGATGGCGTAGTGTATATTTGGCAAGATCTGTCTCTACCATAGACTCTCAAAAGTGTAATCACAACGAAACCCCTCCCTATTTTCAAGGAAAAAATCGAATCTAAATTATTTGTGAAAATTTAAAATTTTAGAGTTTTCGTTAACACATCAATTATTTATATACTTAAATTTAGGTACTTCTCTTCTTAGCTCAGCTGATTAGTTTGATATGTCTACCTTCTATAAAAACCCCTTAATATATGAAGGAATTTCGCACTGAAACAATTTTTCTTCTTACCTTTTGTCATAGAATGGATAACTTTTGTGTTAAACTCTTAAAATATTGGGAATTAAATAGCCAATTAAGTTGATAATGTAATAAAAAACCGTTACTGATCACAATCCATTTTCAGTAAAAATCTGTAGAACTCCCGATCCAATAGACGCCAACTAAGCCAAAGTAGAAGGAAAATTCAAAGATATAAATAGCAACACTGATACGACAATATTTTATCCACAGACTAAGTAGAGAGATACTCTCTCGGCTGAAGGATTTGTATCCATAGCCAAGAATAAATTTAAAAAATATATATTTTGTCTTTCATCAGGTTTACGAATTTGTTTTGAAATTTGGATGTTTTGATATAGTTTTCATTCGAATAAAAAGCGTACCTACTTGGATAAAGTAGTTTATTATTTATAACTAGAAGTCGTGCTTTCGCAAATTGAATGAATTAAGTCCCATTATGCCTACCGCTTTTGACAACAAACCGAAAGACCTATAAGCGCCTCCTATTATCTACTATTTAGACTGCCCTCGTGGCTTCGTTGGTAGTAGCTCTGCCTGCGAAGCCGAGGGTCGTGGGTTCGATCCCCACCCAGTGCAAATATTTGTGTGACGAATTCAAATGTTTGCACTGTGTCTGGGTGTTTCATCATCATCATCATCAGCCGTAAGACGTCCACTGCTGGACATAAACCTCCCCCCTAGATTTCCACAACGAACGGTCCTGCGCAACCTGCAACCAGCGGTTTCCAGCGACCTTCGTGAGGTCATCTGTCCATCTAGTGGAAGGCCGTCCAACACTGCGTCTTCCGGTTCGTGGTCGCCACTCGAGAACCTTTCTTCCCCATCGGTTGTCAGTTCTGCGAGCGATGTGGCCTGCCCTTTGCCACTTCAGCTTAGCTACTCTTCGAGCTACGTCGGCTACTTTAGTTCTTTTGCGAATATCCTCATTACGGATTCTGTCGCGCAAAGAGACTCCGAGCATAGCTCGCTCCATAGCTCGCTGTGTGACTTTGAGCTTTGTTATGAGGCCCACAGTTAAGGACCACGTCTCAGTTCCATAAGTCATCACTGGCAACACGCACTGATTGAAGACTTTCGTCTTCAAGCATTGGGGTATTTTGGACTCCAAGGCAGGCAAGTCTGGGTGTTTATATGTATAATAAGTATGTATTTAAAACTATTTAAGTATTATATCAGCTATCTGGCCGCCATCACACAAGCTTTGCTTAGTTTGGGGTCAGATGGTGTTGTGTGTGAATTGTCCACCAATATTTATTTATTTATTTATTATCGTTTTATTAAACCATATCTTTTTGTCTCGTCGGAAAACGGCTCATTATATCGAAAGCCTATCGATACTATAGACATTATCAATAGTATCGAATCGATAGTGTAATACAGGGCAATATAGATAAACCAAGATAAACAGAAATAGTATCGATAATATTCGCGTCGATAGTTACGATACTATCGATAGTATTGAAACAATTAGCTTTAACTGTATCGATAGTATCGAAAACCAGTGAATGTTTATGAGCAATCCTATCGATAGCATCGATAGAATCGAAATCTCATACTATCGATAGTTAAATAAACTGTAATAGAACATAAATCACTATCTATATCTAGTACTTCATCATCAGCCGCAAGACGTCCACTGCTGAACATAGGCCTCCCCCCTAGATTTCCACAACGAACGGTCCTGCGCAATCTGTTTCCAGCGACCTTTGTGAGGTCATCTGTCCATCTAGTGGGAGGCTGCCCAACACTGCGTCTTCCGGTTCGTGGTCGCCACTCGATGACCTTTCTTCCCCATCGGTTGTCAGTTCTGCGAGCGATGTGACCTGCCCATTGCCACTTCAGCTTGCTTACTCTTTGAGCTATGTCGGCCACTTTCGTTCTTTTACGAATATCCTCATTACGGATTCTGTCGCGCAAAGAGACTCCGAGCATAGCTCTCTCCATAGCTCGCTGTGTGACTTTGATCTTTGTTATGAGGCCTACAGTTAAGGACCACGTCTCAGTTCCATAAGCCATCACTGGCAACACGTACTGGTTAAGGACTTTTGCCTTTAGGCATTGGGGTATTTTGGACTCAAAGATGTGCCGAAGTTTTCCGAACGCTGCCCATCCGACTTGGATCCTTCGCTGGACCTCTCTGTCGAAGTTGGATCTACCTAATTGGATCTTTTGACCCAGGTAGACGTATTCGTCAACAACTTCGAGTGTGGTATTCCCAACAATAACCGGTACAGGTAAAACATGAATATTTGACATGATCTTCGTATTGAAGTACGCACGCATTCGCCGTTACGCATTCATTTAAGGCCTCGAAGCGATTTTGAAATTCGAGTTGAAAGTTATCGGGATCTTCGATTTGAGCATAATTTGGTCGGAGTATGGAGTTCATTTGACGTCATCTTTCGAACTTTATGTTTAGATTCAGCGTGCCTCTAATAATACGGTGATCGCTGCCTGTCTTGACCCTGCTGATCACAGAGACATCGCTGAATATTTGCCGTTTAGTCGTCATAATGAAGTCGATCTCATTTTTTGTGGATAATCTGGGCTAATCCAGGTCCATTTCCTTTGTAGCTGTTTCTTGAAAAAGGAGTTCATCATAAAGAGGCTCTTCTTTTCCAAGAAATCAGCTAGACGTTGCCCTCTTGGGTTCCGCTGACCATATCCGATTTGTCCTACTCTCAACTCATCACCTCTACGTTTGCCCAGTTTCGCGTTGAAGTCTCCTATCACAACTGTGAAATGTGTTGGCGAGACATGTTTGGCTTTGGAGATGTCCTCATACATGGTCTCAACCTCTTCGTCGGGATGTGTCGAGGTCGGTGCGTAAACCTGTATGACCTTCAGTGAATATCGGTCGGTAATTTTAAATTTTAAGTACAAGGTATACAACCCTGCTCGACACACTCTCGATCATTATCACGTTGTTGACGAGAGACTTACGGACGATAAACCCGACATCCCCTTGGGATTGTTGATCTCCCTCCCGGTAGTAGAACAAGTTGCCGGATTCGAGAGTTATCCTGTCCTCCCCCTGTCTACGGACTTCGGATAACCCTATGATATCCCAGCGCAACGTGTCCACTTCTTCTTCCAGCTCCACAATCTTTTCGTCAGCCCTCAGCGTCCGTGCGTTGTACGTTGCCAGGTCGAGTCGTTGGGTTTGGTAGTGGGGCGCCTGCCGGGGACTCTTAGGACCCCATGCTCTGCCGAAACCAAGGCTGCCACCAACGCCTGGAATAACGGAGCCGCCGGGGACTAGGGGCCGTTTCTTTTTTGTGATTATCATATGGGGGGGTGTTTGCCATAGTCACCACGCTTCGCAGGCGGGTTGGTGGAAACATGTTACACAGTGGACTACATCGTGAAGCGTACATAAATTTCGGAACAAAGAGACATTGCCGAATAATTGTAAACGCCATATGGGCGTTTTACTTTGAGTAGCCTATCGGAGGCTCTCGTGAAATTATGATTTTTTTCCTCGACAAAAGGTGGTAACGACTCATCTAAAATCGGTGAACCTAGGAAGCGCAGAGAATATTTTTCAACTGATTTGATGTTGGGGGCCAGATCATTAAATTTCTGTATTATCGAATCTTTATCTGGACATGTGTCGCAAACGAAAAGTTCGCTTTTTGAAAAATTTAGTTCTAAGCCAATCAGACGAAAACCGTGTATGAGTTTTTGTAAATCTGTTAGAACAGTATTAGATCGCCTCCAAAGTTAAGTCGTCCAAGTACCAAACGTTTAGTTTGGACTGGAGACGTTAAATGATAGCGTGCATGGCCGAAGCGAAGGGCGCAGGGCCGAAGTGATCACCCTGTTGACAGCCGACGGAGGATAGCCAATGATTGTTTTGATAAGTCAATTTTGTGGGCTCGCCATAACATTGCCAAAGAAATTTGTACAGGTCAGGAATTTTATCCTTCACTTGGGCCAACAGGGCTCCTCGATCAACCGAATTAAAGGCGTTTTTGACATCCACCTTTAACAGCACCTCTCCCCAATTTTGGTAAAGGAAGGTCCGGACAGAATAAACGGCAGCCTCACATCCACCCCGCGAACCAAAACCGAGTTGTATTGGTTGGAAGAGGGAGCTCAAAAGAGTAACCTTTTTCCTACAACCCACCTTGGCAGCAAGGCGACGATATGTGGTGATTGGCCTGATCCCACCATCATTTTTGGAAAGTGCGCAAAAATTGGCGCCGTACAAAACTCTGACAATATCACTACTGACTACCCAGGGTAGCGATTCTGAAACTATTCGGTTGCATCCGACACGGAATCTCATCTCTCGGTCTTTGTCATGCTAAACAGATAAGACAAAGACCGAGAGATGAGATTCCGTGTCGGATGCAACCGAATGGTTTCAGAATCGCTACCCAGATACTTAACATGAGGTTAACTAAAGAGGTTAAATCTCTCAAGAGGGACTCTGCTACTTCACCAGAGCTAAAAGATAGATATCTTTTAGATGTTGAGGTGTCAGGCCATCTAAGCCTCCGGCTGAGCCACTCCGGCTGAGAAAGATGTAATCGCAGCCGAAACCTCTTGCGATGTGGCCTCAATAGTGACGTCATCTGATTGTGGTGGAACAGGGAGGTGGAGATTGGTGGAGATTAGCTGTCGCGGGCCGATGTTTGTCACGAAGTGACTGAATAGTGTGTTTGGCGCAATAGTGTCACTGGAAAACAAAATACGCGCAGCGCTTTTGATGTCGCCATCCCCAATTTTGTCTCTACTATCTTAATTATACTACTTTTATCACATCACTACTTTTAGAATTTTGGTTATTCCGCTGCTTAGGCGGAATAAAACTACTCAAATCTAAAGGGTTTTCCACGGATGCAGTGTACTTTACGCAGTTCTCCTTTACCCTAGTGGCAAGGGACTTTTTGTTTGACGGTTCTAAAGGTACATAAAGCACACTGTATGGGAAAGTCAGTAAATGTTCCCAGACATCTTTCGAATTTTGCGAAAGAACACTTTTGATAACAAATGATAAACTTTGGGCCACCAAAACACGAGTACCACGCGGGAAGCTAATTAAATTAAATCCACTATAAAAGTAAAAAGCGTCACGTTTCACACCACCGTAGTAAAAACAAACTGAACTAATGTCTATACTACAAGTAGTCAAGTCCCAATAGGCCAAATTTGGGCAAAACCGGTTTTGGGACTTTAAACCCTTATTTTTTCATGATATACCTACTCGATTTTTAGTTTATTTTGATGCCTAAGAGATAGGCGATAATATTAATTAGTACATTGTCTTTACACACACAACATTTGGTTTCATTTTTTAGTAATGATTTTTTGTGTGACGTCACGACGCCGGCCGTGTCACGAATCGGGCTTAAGTAGTCACGGAAGTAGTGGGAAGTCACGGAACAACTGTCGTCGACTTCATAAAACACGATTATGTAGTACATTAGTAGTACTCATAATCAGTAACATCATTCGATTTTGAAAACATGTTAGTTGCTATTTCTAAAATCGATTTTTAACATTATTAATACAAAATAAATCAATTATGCTGATCAATCATCATCGCCCACCGCTAGTAGCACAGTAGCAGACAGACCACTATATTATACTACACCTTTGGTAAATAAATCCTCAAAGCTATCAAAGGACATTGACGGCTGAACGTTTAGTATCCAAGGCCAAGAAGATATTAAAAAGGCAAAAGGCACTGAAACACTGACGTCACTGACAGCAACTTCTGATGTACAACACTTTTGACATATGAATTCTTTGGTTATCAAAATAGTCAAAATATAGTGCTCGCAGTATAAGTCTGCGCGCGACTGGTGGCGTACTTAATGTTGCCAGGTCAAGCTAATAGGTTCCCTTCCCGTTCATTGGGAACTTACAACTTCATAAAACAGGTACGGGAAGGGATTTTTCAGGGAAGCAATATAACTAACTATTTATAAATTATCGGACAACTGAGATTAGAACGAATGTCTCGAAATAATGAACGCCGTTACAGTGCTGGTTCAGTGCAGTTTGGTTCAGTATGACCAAGTATCATTGGTACAGGTAAATGACTGTCTGAGTCTCTTACCACCAGGAGAACTTTATTTTAGCTAATTACATTATAAAAAAACTGTCATTTTCAACCTACACCAACAACGAAATAATGATAATTTAATTTAAACTTGGAAATCTTTTATTGAGACCATAAATAACACTATTTGAAAATTTGCCGTATGAATGCTCTTTGAAGGATCATCTTATTTTTCAATAGGGTTTAGATCACGATGGATCACAGCGGTAACCGCAAAACTTGTTGTCCATGTCCTTTTAACAGTCATTCTACTTAGTATTGTGGGTCTTCTTTGTGCCTCTTTATTAGATACATTGTAGCCTCTTTAGTCTGAGTGCAGTGGTATGATGCGTTGTCCATTACCACGTAATTGTACGTTCTGAAACGCTTATAATAAAACATACAATAATTAATACGGAGTAAATGATTACAGAGCATCCAAGCTAAAAAAAATAAGTGAAATTTCTTTTGGCGCACATATTTTCGCTTCGGTGGTAAATGAAGCTGACGCTGTTAGGTGAATGGGTCGATCGGGTGAACGTAGGACCGCCGAGTGTACCCGAGCGAGAAAGATACAATCAGCTGATCTTTACTGCTGTGTCACTGTGTTTCCTATTTTGATTTGTATATTATGAAAAAAATAATTAAATATAACTTGTTTCTCACATTCGGTCTTAAGCACTCACATTTTTTCCCACGGTTATTGATTGACATTGGCGATAAAACAGTCAAACCTCAAAAATAAAGCCTTAGCTTAAAAATACGCCGATAATAGGTGGAGATTTGATTGCTATGGTATCCCTACATATTAGTTGTCAAATAGCTCTGCGTTTGGAAAACTGCACTTTTGGCCTGTTATTGTATCGTTCTTCTTCACAACTACGATTGATTTTCAAGAACCAGCCACGGCCAGCACTTTTAATCACTTTCGGCATAATAAAAGCTAATAATTACTTTGGAAATTAATAAATACACCAAACGTAAACAAACTTTTGTCAACTGACGTAAACAAGAAGTTGACGGCCTGTCAATTAGTTCCATATTTTGCTACGCGCAGAGTTATACTGCGAGCACTCTACCAGACTAATTCGCTGGTTTGGTTTAGAAAAAAACGAAAAATTACATAATTACAAATACATAATATATACCAAATCTATTTACATACCTAACTCTGAAACTATAAATTCATCACAAACATGTTGAAGTATGATATAAATACAAAAGATACACATTTTTTGTACAAGTCTGGTATTTGAACGTACAAATTTTGATTTTTCAGGTTTGGTATTAAATCTGCTGTTTTGGGCTCGGCCGTGTACTACACAATAGACAAAGGAGTTTGGAAAGACAGCTCTACAACGAGTGCCATATACGAAGACCTGGAAAATGGAGTGTCACCCTATGTAGGGGAATTGAAAAAGCAAATACCTTATGAGGTGAGTAAATTTGTAACATTGTTCTTGTGGTACGGATTAGCTGCCTACATTTTGATTATTGTTAGTAAATAGTGTTTTTCTTAAGCTTGATGTAAAATTTTGTTGAAAGGAGGTATGAGTTCACATAATATTATTTTTTGTTACAGTTGCCACCACTTCCATCACAGGACAGAGTGTCCTATCTATTTAAGCATTATTGGAACAGCGGAGTCAAGACATCATTCAAGTTTCTTGCAAATCTCCCAAGCCATGCTGGTGACGCAGCACAATCCACATACGACTACATATCTTCTTCTCTAGATAATACTGAAAAAAACTCTAGTACCAACACGGAAAAGTGAACTAATTAGTTAGAATGTTAATTTAGTCATCGTCATGTGTCAGTAATAAAATTTATATAATGTTATTGTTTTAATTATTCTTTGATATATTATGATTTCTTTTTAGTGCCTAATTGCCTATTAGTTGATTTTTTGTAGTCTAATATTTTTGAAGTGAAAACTTCTTTTGGTGTGCCTAGACAGATTGTTCGTGGGCTGTGAATTGAATTCTAGCATCACGCTCGGGTATGATAAGAAATCTTCGGGGAAACTCGGGACCATAGCCATTGGCCATCTAGAAGTGTGTCAGCCAATGGGAAATGCTAAAAGGGCTTGGCTTGCCCATCATGGCATGGCCATCTAGAAATGCGTTACGCAATGGGAAATGCTGACGCATTTCTAGATGGGCATGCCATGATTCCCAGGCCACACCCTCTGGTTACACCCGTGTAGTTTCCAAAGTAAGCTATCAAATTCTGAGTTATAAGTTTTCACTTCTATCCGGCACTTCCTATGACTGCCAATTTTTTTTATTTTATTGATAATTTCAGTAATAAATTCTCCCATTTAACAACACTTATTATTTAAATTCTCAATAAAATAAAATACTTGACTGCAAAAAATCAACAAATTTAATGGGCAACTCATAAAAAAGAATGAATCAAGATTGAGCAAGCTGACTTCTAAGACTACGTTCAGATGACAAGCGCTCAACGCGCGTTTTATTAACGTGCGTTAATAGGTGTACAGCCTGAATAAAATGTATGTAGTTGTAAACGCGCGTTGAGCGCTTGTCATCTGAATGTAGTCTTGAACTTTTTTTTATGTGGGGGAAATACATTTACTCATCCCCACCATGCAGGGGTATAGTCATCATCATCAAACAACGTAAATAACATAACTTAGCCTTTCAGCTCATAATGTAGTCTTATTCAACAAATTAGTTTACTAAGGTTTAGTATTTGGATTTTTAGTGCATTTGTTTTGGTATCTGTCTATTTTTTGCAGTTGAGTTTGTAATTTTGTTTTGTTTGCTTGAATAGGCTTACACTTGACCGCCATCTTGCCTGATGTTAAGCAACGATGAAGCTTGCTTACCTAGAAGAAACCGATTCACTCTCGACTTGAAGACCCCAAGACTATAACTATCGGGGAAAATCCAGTCAGATAGCGCATTCCACACACTAGACGTTCTTATCACAAAAGTAGAGTCAAATATCTTGGTTTGTGTCTTTGGAACATCAACCATGAAACGATGTCGCTTTCTCGAGCTACAAGCAGTCTGATAGAAAAAGAGGCAAGGTGGTTTTAAATTATGCAGACCAGTCGCGCACTCTCCGAAGTGTATCCGATAAAAACCGATAAGCTAGCAATTTTGCGGCGATGTTCAAGTCTTTTTCGCACAAGAGTATCATTGGCTATGAGCCTTTTGGCACGTTTCTCGATCGATTCCAAAGCCTCGAGCTGATAATTAGCCGATCCATCCCAAAGGTGCGAACAGTACTCCGTATAAGAGCGAATCTGTGCTTGATATAACATAAGCAAGTAGATTAAAATCGCTTCGTAGGAATAGTGCGGCCACTCACGACTATTCCTATAAAGGGAAGGCAGTATGAGATTGTGTACCTGTTCAGCATATTCTTCAATATGTACCTGTAAAACACTGACCAGACTGGCTACTTATCCGGTACTCGAGATTATGTGGTTCGTAGTTGTCATGAAAGAAATAAAAATACAATATTACAAAACCAGCCCACAACTGTGGCAGTTTGATTTATTCATTTCTCACAATGTCACAAAATTTAACATTTTCCAGCAAGTGCTCCATACATGTGTAAACATTGCCAGGCTTCAAAAAATAAGTTCCACATTGGCACCCAGAAAATAACTAGACAAATGTGTCAATTTCATTACAATTATTGCAAAAACCTTGGTTTTGTTAACATATCTATGGAGCTAACATTCCAAAAATAAAATACACAGGGGTGAGGAATATGAACAAGGTATATAAGGCTGCTAAATACATTTATAAATTTTAAGCTCTAATTTAAAATTACATAAACTTGGCAGCACCTGATTCAAATCCCTCCAACAATTCTATATCAAATAAGGTACTTCACATTGAGATTGCACAGACATACAAAGAAATGTGAGAATGAATAGTTTGTGCACTTCACAATGAGAACATTTACAAACATGTCAGTTAGGAATGGTCTTGAGTTGAAATTTGTTATACATTATGCTTTTTTATTACTAAGTTGATATAGCGAAATTAATGTCAATTATTGCCTCACCGAAAACATTATATTTACATTTAAAATGTTCAAGAGTCAAAAGCCTATTTCAAAATTCGAAGCTGACAAAATTAATTACGTATTTTTGAATTGAAAATGTTAGCAACTGATATGGATTATGAATGTTAATGAGGAACAATCGTACCAATAATCGCACTCGAAGGGCATTTACTTTGTACATAGAACATCTAATTTTACTCCATCGAGCTTTACTTAACAACATCAAACCGGATCATGAAAATGATTTTAATTTTACCTAGAAACGATAATAGTAAACCTGTTGACTTTCATCAAAGATTTGTGTCCAAAAGGGAAAAACGGAAAGTATTTTGATTATATCTGTGGGGCGTGTTGCTAGGCAACCGCAGCCTCTACTTCCATTGGTTCTTCAGCACCGGCTTTCTTTTTCTTCTTCTTGTTTGCTTTCGCAGAGGAATTCAGGAGGGACTGTAATAGAGGAAAACTAAATGTTTAGAGAAACTTTTAAAGCTAACATCAGTGTACTAAAAATGAAAAGAAAAATATACAAGATTGGTATTTTCAGGTGATACACATGTTATATTTAACCAGTGTATATAGTTGTATCTTTCTAATATTACACACTAGCAGCGTCTCCGGTCAGCGTACTCGCGTAGTTTCCGGTCCCGTTATTTTGCCGGGATAAAAAATTCAGCCCGATCCGTTCATACGTCACGACGTGATTGAGCAACAAATATTTATAATACTAGTAGGATGTGAAAGTTACGACGTTTGTTGCTCAATCACGTCAGAATGCCTAAACAGATCAGGTTGAAACTTGGAACAAGGATAGATTACAGTCTGGAATAACAACACTCAGGCTGATTTTTATCACGGGAACATATCGAGTACTACACGAGTGAAATCATAGCGTGCTGCTAGTAAAATTATACATTTTATACAAATAAATAAACAGTAGTTTTATATAGTTTAAAAGAATCTGATTAGAAGTTGTCGTAATGGTTCAAACCAAAGTGATCAAATAAACCAAATCGGCTCAAAAACATCACTTTTTCTGTACCCTGTGCTTGTTCAAGTCATACGAGATACAAATATGACCCGAAAGATTTCAGGGAAATGTTACAAAAAACTGAGTAAGGTATAAATATAAACATTAGACAGGACTTAATCAAAATCTAAATATGTATTTTTTATTTTATTTCCTGGACATTTACTATTTACAATATTGTGTACTGTGTAATGTTTACAATATGAGTAAAGTGAATTGCGAAGCCCTGCTACACGGATATAGCCGAGGTTGCAATAACGCCGGTTCTGTACAAATGCTGATGTGGAATTGCACAATCGATGAGTCGTCGGCCATTTTATTTGCAATTTTAGACAGGTCATTCCATTTTCCCACATTGAAGTGGTCTCATCTATTTTATTTTAAGTTATTTATTGCAATTTTATATTTGAATAGATTTAAATTTAATTCATGTCAAATTAAAATATTATTAAAAATTCAAATTTTTGTCAAATTAAAATTAAATCCACAAAGTCATTGTAGACTAAAAATAACCCACCCTGAATCGTTCCTGGTGCAAATGTGGCTATCCTTTGCCTCAGGAATGAGCCAGAGCGGGAGTCACCCTTTTGGTGAATTTGAATTAAATGTATACTTTCAATTTCGTCTTTTTTAACCTTCCAGCTGCTGCTGTAATTAGTGTGTATGGATTAGGGATCCTTACATTGATCTCGGGGTCTTTGATGGAGCGTTCACTGTTGCAGGTAGCCTTGTCGAAGGGCAGGCCGGTGATGCGATGCGTGCCACTCGGCAGCAGTAGCGCCGTGAATTTGAACTGGGCTACCAGCTCGCCAGACCGCTCATACAGCACCTGTTGAATAATATCACCTTATAACACAAGACCATAATATATAATAAGCATAAGCAAAGAGTGAAGCCTACTTCCCACACACGCAAAACAGGCGCATCGAGACGTCGAGTTGCGGAAAACAGCCCGCCTACGATTGAGCATTAGCAAGCCACTAAATATTTCAAATTTTCCACTACTGGGATGTCCCAGTTAGAGAGAGCAGCCAGTTAGAGAGAGCAGAAGAGTTACTTTACTCTTACAAGGAGAGTTAGGGCTAAAATCGACACTGACCCAATGTATGTTGGCGGTTGACGTTGTACGACCTCGAAAGATCGATAAGGCCCAATTTTCAAGGAACGGTTTCAAAACGCGCCCGCGATGCGGGCGCGGCATATTTGTATGTAAAATTGAATTCAAAACTTACGACGCGGTTTACGGCCGCGGTGGCTGCGCGCGATTCTTGCCGAGAAACCGCGAAAAACTGCGGTCTCGTGAGTATTGAAACAAAACCGCGCGCGGGCGCGGTTTGAAACCGTGAAAATTGTGCCTTACATGTCGATTTCTTCACAACGTTTTCCTTAAGGTTTAAGTTAGTGGCATAAATGTAAAAGCATGTGATTTCGAAATGTGAAATTGTACGCGTGGGATTCGATCCAGGCTCTGATCGGCAGTTGCCGTTCTCCCGGCTACACCAGCCAGTAACTTGACTTTTAACTTAAAACAATAAATTATTTATTATAAAAACCATGTTAGTTCTTATAATAAATCATTTACACTGTTCCACATTATTAATAAAAAGGAAGTGGTAAACATATGGTATACAACATTTACCATTTACATAATCATAACAAAAAACTACCCGTGAGTTCAGAAAATAAGACTAACAATGTTTACATGACATATTTAACACATTTTTTTCAAGTAGTGGATTTAAAATAGTTTTAATTTATACCTGGAAGGGCTCGATGAGTTTGTGGTTGACACATTCAACGAGTCCTAACCTCGCGCTGGTTTCCTTGTCGAAGCTACGCAAGTTGAACGGCATGGACCCGTGTTTGTTGCGGACCTGGTGATAACATAAAAGAGTTATTGTAGAGTAATAATTTACATTACATTAAAGTACTGATAGTATCGAAGAGCACAACAAAATCAGCTTTTTAACCAATTGCATAAAAACAATAATCATTATTGCAACCCAAAGAATGTTTGCTTCTCATTTTCTCTCATTTAACATTTGATATATTCAATGTGTCAACTATTTTTTTTCTCAAATCTTTAAGCCTTAAAGAATATACACTTTCAATTCTTTAAATTCTCTAATTGGCTGAATTAGAAAAATCTCAGATCATGGACAAGCAGTTAGAACTACTGGTAAAAATGAATGAGAAAACGAATGAGAAAATGGATGAATTAAAAAAAGAATTTCTTATACAAACAACTAACCTAACAGAAACCTTTACGAGGAGCATGGCTGCCACCATAGATAAAAAACTCAAACCACTAGTTGAGGAAAACTTAAAGCTCAATAAGGAAGTGACTACACTTAAAAGTAAAGTCATTAACCTCGAGAAGGAAGTAAAAAAAAATAACATAATACTGCATGGAATTGAAGAAACTGAGGAAAATAACATCAATCTTCTGGACTTAGTTCTGACAGTTCTTAACAATGTAGCCAAAAAAACAGGAATACAAGAATTCGACAAATGGGAAATAAGTGAAACCTACAGATTGGGAAAGAAGGTCGACAAAAAACGAAGACCTATACTTGTCAAATTTACCCTAATGTGGAGAAAGATGGAAATTCTGAAGGCTAACAAAAACTTTCCTACTAACACTTATGCTACTGAAGACTTCCCTAAAGAAGTCCTAGCAATTAGAAAAGAGTTAAAAGCAGAGCAACGAGAAGAAATTAAGAAAGGAAACCTGGCTATAATCCGATATGACAAACTTATAGTGAAAGGAAAGATAAATCCGGACAAAGGACAAGAGAAAAGAAAACGTTCTCCATCGAAAACGCCAACACAATCAGACAATGAAGAAAAACAAAACATGGCCCCTAACAAGATGAACAAAACCAATGCATTTCAGTTCATGAACCGCCCCAGATCAAACTCACTAACTGGAACAAGCAAAAACTGACAACTACCAGACATCAGCCCCCGGAAACCAGATTTTACAAAACAAAATAAGTCAAATAAAAACAACAAACATTTTCCTTCCCCAATCCGGTCAGCGGTCACCGTGGGGAAATACGACCGCCACCCTCCAGCAATAAAACATAAACCTCAAACAAAACCTAAAACAATACTAAAGCAAAACAACCCAAATGAATTAAAACAACAACAAAAAGCAAATGAACCGAACAAAAGAAGAAGTGATATTTATATTGCTACTCTAAATGTACTAACATTAAGAACTAACGATAGACTAATAGAATTAGATATGGCATTACAGAATATTAAATGGGACATCCTGGGTCTCAGTGAAGTTAGACGATTAGGAACAGAAATCATAGAATACGACAACTATATACTGTGTTTCATAGGAGAGAAAAAAGGCCTTTATGGAGTTGGATTTCTGATTAGAAAAGAACTAAGGAAGAACATTGTAGAGTTCATTAGCATCTCGGAAAGAGTAGCAATACTTAGAATGAATTTCGCTGGGCACAAAGAAACCTGGACTATAGTACAAGTATATGCACCGACAGAAGCTGCGGACGAATCTACGAAAGATATCTTCTACGAGGAATTGTCTGAGGCTCTCGAAACGGAAGATAAAAATGTCATAGTAATGGGAGACTTTAATGGGAAAATAGGATTACAACAACAGTCCGAAGAACAAACCGTAGGGAAGTACGGCATGGGAAAAAGAAGTCGGAATGGACAAAGACTAATTAATATGGCACAAGAAAAGAACCTAGCAGTGCTGAACAGCTTTTTCAAAAAACGAAAATCAAGAAAGTGGACTTGGGTTTCACCTGATGGCAAATATCACAACGAAATAGACTATATAACCAGCAACCAACCCAAAGCTTTCAAAGATGTAAAAGTCATTAACAATCTGAACTTCTACACCAACCATCGTATGGTAAGAGCAACATTGAACCCCATGAAACAAACCAAAACAAGAAAACATTTCAAACACCACAAAACCGTCCTCTTTGACTCAAGCTCTCCAACATATACAAATACAAAACAGCGAATTCATACACAAAATAAATTACAAGAATCTTATGACAAAGAAATAAAGAACATGTACAATACCATAAGACCAAAACAACCGAAAAAAGAAATGTTAAGCGTACAAACAAAAAAACTAATATTACAGCGGAAAGAATTATTTTCATCTAAAAAAGACAAAAATACCTTAAAAGAAATCACATACCTTAGTAAAGAAATTAGCAAAAACATAAAAAAGGACAAAATCAGAAGGAAGATGGACTGTATTAACTACCACATAGCAAAGACAGGAGGCATCAAGAAAGCACTGAAAGAGCTACAAGAGTCTAAATCATGGATACCTAAAATGAAAAATAAACATGAGAAACAGACAACAACTAGGAAGTCTATTCTCGACACCGCAACCAATTTCTATAGAGACCTATATTCAAGAAAGACTCCCCAGGAATTAAATATCAATCTAGTAGACGAAGATGAAGAAGACATACCACCAATATTGGCGAGAGAAGTAGAATATGCAATCAGATCACAAAAAAATGATAAAGCTCCAGGCCCTGACAACATAACAAACGAAATAATTAAAATAACATTACCAGACAACATTTCAAAATTAACAAATATATTCAATAGCATCTTAGACTCTGAGTACATACCAACACAGTGGACAACAAGTAATATTATTCTTATTCACAAGAAAGGCGACAGAGATGACATAGGCAATTATCGACCTATAAGTCTCATGTCCAACATCTACAAAGTGTTTGCAAAAATTATCCTTCATCGCATCACAAAAAGGCTTGATGAACAACAGCCTAAGGAGCAAGCCGGTTTCAGAGCTGGATTCTCTACTGTAGACCACATGCATGTATTAAAACAAATTGTTGAAAAATGCCAAGAATATGGTTATCCTATATACTTGGCATTCATAGACTACAACAAAGCCTTTGATTCCTTAGAACACCATTGCATATGGCAAGCTCTCAAAAACCAGGGCATAGAAAGCAAATACATAAGAATTATAAGAAACGTATATGGCAATAGCTCAGCTCAAGTCAGATTAGAATCTATAGGAGACTCATTCACAGTTAGCAGAGGAGTTAGACAGGGAGATCCACTCTCTCCAAAAGTTTTTTCTTCTGTACTCGAACAAATTTTCAGAAATACTGTATGGGATAATCTTGGTATCAACATTGACGGAACAAGAATAAACCACCTAAGATTTGCAGACGACATAGTGCTGATAACTGATAACCCAAAATCACTGCAGTTCATGATCCAAGACCTTGCAAAGAAAAGTGAAGAAGTTGGTTTGACCATGAACAAAACAAAAACAAAGGCAATGACCAACAGATCAGAAATTGATATAACAATAGACGGAGAAAAGGTAGATTACGTCAAAAACTACATATACTTGGGACAGATTATCTCTATTTCGGACCAAATGCACCAAGAAGTTCAGAGAAGAATAGCTAACTCCTGGAAAAGATTTTGGTCCCTTAAACATATAATGAAAAATAAGCAATACACATCTGCAGTGAAACGTAAAATATTCAATTCCTGCATATTACCAATAATGACATATGGATGCCAAACATGGACAATAACACAAAACAACATCCAAAAATTGGTTACATGTCAGAGAAGCATGGAAAGAAGTGTACTAGGTTTTAGAAGAAAGGATAGGAAGAGTGCAGTATATCTAAGAAGTATCACAAAATGGGAAGATGTGGAAACCAAACTAAAGACACTCAAATGGAGATGGACTGGACACATGGCTAGAGACCAAAAAGAAAAGTGGACCAAAACACTGACTGACTGGACCCCCCGGTACTGTGCAAAACGAAAAAGGGGCAGACAATTAAAAAGATGGTCAGATGATATTAAAAAAGTAGCTGGCCCACTTTGGATAAGAGTAGCAAGAGACAGAGAGAGATGGAAAGTGCTGGAGGAGGCCTTTGCGTCAAAGGATGCACTGAACAGGGGAATGATGTCATAAAATGAAATGTATTTTAATAAACTGTTAAACTGTTTAGTAAATAAAGGCTTTTGAATTTGAATTTGAATTTGAATATTCAATGTGTCAACTATTTTTTTTCTCAAATCTTTAAGCCTTAAAGAATATACACTTTTTGAAATTATTTTACTACTATAAGCTTGCAAACTAGAACATACCTCACTGTAGAACATTCTCGATGCTTTCAATTTGAGTTGATACACTTCTTCTGTCTTCTTGTATATCGTACATCTTGTGTCCATTTCTCGACCCTGAAAGTTAAGGGGAATGAACAAATTTAGTTAACAGTAGTAACTTTGAGAAACAACTTCAAAACATTCACATACATTTTGATATGTTTTACAATATAGATATGGCAAGCAAGACATGTGCTTGGTGGTAGGCAGGCCTTCCCACAACACCATAGTGCTACTCAGCATATTGGAGAGTCCAAATCACCATCTAGCTTCACACTTGTCACCCAGAGATATAAATGAGGTGATTTATTTCTATGCCCTCTAATGCCTGGTAATTCTGTTGTCTTATTCGTCCCTTAATTTGTCCTTTGTTCAAACTTATAAGAAAGTTTTTGTGTATTGACATAAATTGATATTTTTTAACTGACTTTTTAATAAAAAAACTTGGTGACATATTAATTACTAATATACACTTATTTCCTTTTATAATTTTGATATTTAAATATCATGATTTCCTAATTTTAAATTATTTTTAACATTATGTATAAACAGGGCTGTTTTTTACAAGGTAATTTTAACAGTCTGAGAGGAAGATCTATTATGTCACTCTTGTTATTCTGTATACATCTATTTATATTTTAGTTAAAACACAAATAAAGATTTATTATTATATTTCCAGTGCTCTTGTTTACAAGTTTATCTGCAAGATAAAACTTTTCTACATAATATAAATTATTGGGATTGTGACTATTCGATTATTGTTTATGATTGTGCAACAATTGATAAAATGGAAGTGAAGTGCTTACTATTGATAAAAATTTAAGTGATTAAATATTACACCTTGAATACCAGAAAAATTGTTTGTCAGTAATTAATAACCATAATGATACCAATTATCAAGATAGTTAAGAGTATTACTATATCATATATTATTCCCTGAGTACTGCCAGAAAACGAATGTTGGATCATTGACTGGAAAGAATTCAGGGTGAATTTCATATAAAATGCCCCTCAAAAATTATATGATGATGAGTTCAAAATCAGTTTCTATTGATAATAGAAAGGACCGTAGCCTGAACAGAAACAGTACATTACATTGAAACAGACAACAACCATCTGTAGAGGAGACTGAAAGATCATACAGATTTCAACTATCAGCTGTTTTTGACCAATAAACATCTGGCCACAAACAACTATGAATTTTCTATAGAAATTGGTAGGATCTATTGAATTCATCAGTGCAGGCCAACTAGGTAAGATAGGTAGGTCTTCTGGTCAGCTCTTTACTAAGACAATACAGAAATGATGAAGTACTCACCACACCCTCTCCAGTAGAAACAAGGACATCCATGGCATACACCTCATACGTCTCCATGGTGGCTTTTTCATGTTCTTTACGCTGCAACTCTGAAGGGTTCTGTATAATGCTCTTTTCTCCATCAATGCGGAACTGCTTTAGCTGGTGTGAAAGCATGCCTTCCACTGGCTTACAACCATATTCTGCACTGATTTTCTGTACCGCTTCTGTGACTGCATAGTTCTAAAAAAAAAAAAAACATTTTATCTATCAAATGTTATTTATACATATCAGTCCTATTTTGTGACTATTAAAATATGGACTAGTGTTTGAAACATTTTTACCAGTAGTCGATAGATGTTAACGGAACTTTTGGAATTCCCCATATGTTCAGTTTATGGTCAATCAACATAATCAGCTACCTAGATCACTTTACAGTTGGTGATGCTCAATTTGTGACAAGATGACCGAGCAATGGTCAAGATCTCTGTTGAAACTTTGTAATTTTCTTTAGAGTAAAAAGCATGGATGAGTGAAATGTTGGATACAAGAAATATACAACTAGACAGTAAAACATTGGTCTCAGAGCCTCGTATACCTCATTACCGGGTCGCAGCAGCCTCAGGGCGGCCTCGGAGGCGTAGTGCGCCGCCAGCAGCACGTCGGCGGCCCGGCCGGTGACCTCGCCGCCGCCCACCGGCACCGTGTGCGCCACCACCGCGATGAACCCATCTATGTGCGCGCCCAAGTCACTACAAACAAGACATTACCACTCTTGAAAATTGATCAACATTACACAGGTACTAAACTTACTTACACTGCCCCGCTGTTTTAACCGCATCATACCTGATCCCATTATTGTCCCTGGACAAAAAGTAGCCTCAGAATCCTTCAATAATATGTGTGCAAAGTTTCGTGATGATCAGTAAAGTAGTTTTCACATGAAAGCATAACAATCAAACTTTTTAGTTTATTTTATATGCAATATGCAGACCAGGTTCGCTTTGTCTTTAATTATACATCACCATCATTCACCTAACCTAATCATACTTTGTGGGATCAGTATAACATAGAGACTTCAACACCAATTCTATATATTATGTAGTAATAAATGTAGAACAGTTGGTGAAGTTGCCATCTTACTCTTAGATTGTAATATAAAATTAAGTAATTATAAGGCATTTCTAATCCCCAGTTTATAAGATATTTTGTCTAGTAAACAAATTTTGTAAGTATCTCACTATGCTTCACATCTCACATCCTTTTTTAATCTTTACAAGCTTACACTTGAACATTCCACGACCAGCATAAATGATTTTTGTCAGTAAAAAAAAACTATTATGGTACTAAAACCAAAACAGTTAAGAGTTTTACTCTTTATATTCCCTGAGTACTGCCAGAAAACAAATGTAGAATCATTAACTGGAAAGAATTCAGGGTTCATGACTTGAGGTGAATCAGAAAATGTCTATGTTAACATCTTTCTCTAAAGGCACTGCTATAGAAGAGGCAGGCTTCTTACTGCCAGCCATGGCATAGGGATTTATTTCGCCTTTGGCCACATCTCACTGCATCCTAAGGACTACAAGCAAAAATGTCTATAAGTTTGACAAGATAACCATAGTTAAATAGGCATCTTAATGTGATGACCAGCAACAGACAACTCCTCTAAACTGTAACAATGAAATTTGATTTTACTCAATTAATTCCCTTTATTTAAAAAAAAATATTGAAAGAGCCTCCAACAAGACTAAAAATTAATGAATCACTATCTAATATTGATGAGAGTATAAAGTAATACTGAGAAATTGCACCAGCAAATTGATTATTGCTGACAGAATTTCAGTAAAATTAAAAGTATTTACTGAATCAAATGATTCTAGTTCTTTGTACTATTACAAATTTACCACCAATTCAATGCCATATAAATCACTAACAGTAGTTTTGTGGCACTTAGAAGCTTAGAACTTGTTATTCCTTCATTAGGATAAGTGAAGGTTGAGCATTTGATTATCATATGATCGAATGAACGGATTTGTGTAAAAAACTTCTAAAAACTCACATCTTCGCTAGATCTCCGGCTTTCAGAATGTAATCTGCTTCACTAGGAATGGGTGAGAAGTGACATATGCAGTTATTTACTGAAACACACGTTGAGAACGCTATGCCTTTCTTGGAATCCTTATCTTTTTTGAACACCTTTGAGGTCTCGTCCAATAGTAGTTGGTCACCGAATTCACATATTTTCCTCGCAGATGCGTCGGGGAGGCATATTGCAATAACTTGTTCTAGTACGCCTGAAACAAACAATGGATTTCATCACGAGTTCAAGCGTATGGTCGTTAGCTAATCGGGATAAGAATAGCGGGAACCGGAGCCCCCTTTCGGCCGCATGGCGAGCGATGACACGCGTCCAGCGTCCAACCTACGCAGGTCCGAAATTTTGACATGGAGTGGCAATATAATGCAAGTGAATAATTGCAAATGGACTTACGATTTACAATTTGTCCTGCTAATTTGTACTTGGTAACCACCAAGTCTTCTGCGATCGTTTTTTCCACTTCCTTGTCGTCAGCCATTTCTCAAAATTGTGGTTTTAGCCAAGCAACGTACATGATCTCTTATTGGTCGAATAAATGTACCTGTCACGTGACAGGTTTCACTAATCACAAGAAGGCGGGTAAACTTTTGAATTTTCAAAAAAAAATACGAATTTACCAGAAATCAATTATTTTAGCAATAATATTACAAACACAAACTGATGCATATTTATATGTAAGCAACGTGCATTTTATTTTTTTATGTTTTTCCTTCACAAACCTTTATTCGCAAATTTCATTCTATGAAGACTATTTTTAGTTTCTAAGACAAAGGAAACCAAATACAAAGTTATAGAATATAGAAATATAGAACGACATCTACATCTAGTAATTTAACCAACCAACATTAGGCTTAGGCCTTTTCTAGCCCCTGTACTATTGGCTGATCTTCACGTCTGACCGATGGTCCACCAATGGGTAACCATTTAAAATGACAGTGTTGTCTTTTCTTTTTTCATTATCAGATTTTTTTTTCTATTATCTATTATCAACACACTCCAACTATTCCACCAAATGAGGGGGCTTACAAAGAGACAAAAATAGTTCCACCGTACGCACCAGATGGCGATAGTGTAGATTCAGTACGATTCAGTAAGATCTGTCTCGACCATAAGACTCTCAAAAGTGTAATCACAATGAAACCCTTCCCCATTTTCAAGGAAAAAGTCTAATCTAAATTATATGTGATAATTTAAAATTTTAGAGGTTTCGCAAACACATAAATTATTTATGATAAGATACTTAAATTACATTTTTTTTCTTATCTCAGCTGATTAGTTTGGTATGTCTACCTTCTATAAACCCTAAATACATGAAGGAATTTCATACTAAAACAACACTGTACTTCAACGTCCCCAAAGTGTAGTGTTGTCCTTTGCGCCTGAGGCATGGCTCGCCCGGGGCGCCTAGATGGCTAAGACCGGCCCTGATAGGAACTGCCGATATAAGTGAAAACTTATAACTCAGAATTTGATAGCTTACTTTGGAAACCACGCGCGTGTAACTGGAGGGCGTGGCCTGGCCATTATGGCATGGCCATCTAGAAATGGGTCAGCGTGTCCCATTGCCTCACGCATTTTTAGATGGCCACACCCTTTCAGAATTTCCGATTGGCTGACGCATTTCTAGATGGCCAATATCCACGGTCTAGAGTTTACGCGAAGATTTCTTATCATACCCGAACGTGACGCTAGAATTCAATTCACACCCCACGTGGCGCGCCAAAAGAAGTTTTCATTTGCAAAATAGTCAATTAAGGTGATAATTACAATCGATTTTCGGTAAAAATCTTTAGAATCCTAGGTAGCGATTCTAAATGTGATTCCGAATGGTTCGGAATCGGAATGACAATCCCTGTCTCTGTCATGCTAAACAGATAAGACACAGACCGAGAGATGAGATTCCGTGTCGGATGCAACCTAATGTATTTAGAATCGCTACCCTGATGCAATAGCACCAACTATGCCAAAGTAGAGGAAAATTCAAAGATATAAATAGCAATACTGCTACGACAATATTTTACCCACAGACTAAGTAGAGAGATACTCTCTAGGCTGAAGGACTGTATTACTATTGTACTGAGTCGGCTGTAATTTCTCAGTTCACTCATAATTCACCTTTGAATTTTGCTTCTACTTTGGCTTAGTTGGTGTTTACTGCATCGGGAGATCTAAAGATTTTTACTGCCATTTTCAGTAAAAATCTTTAGATCTCCCGATGCAGTATGACCTGTGTGTGTGACCAGTATGACCTACTGTGATCAGTAATGGTTTTTTATAACATTATCATCGTTATTGACTATTTTTATTCCCAATATATTAAGAGTTTGACACAAAAGGTAAGAAGAAAAATAGTTTTAGTATGAAATTCCTTCATGTATTCAGGGTTTATAAAAGGTAGATATACCAAACTAATCAGCTGAGCTAAGGAGAAAATTATAATTTAAGTATCTAAAATAAAGAACAAACCTCTAAAATTTCCAATTATCAATTTTCCTTGAAAATGGGGAGGGGTTTCATTGTGTCACTTTTGAGAGTCTATGGTAGAGACAGATCTTGCTGAAACTACACACTACACTATCGCCATCTAGTGCATACGGTGGAACTATTTTTGTCTCGTCGGAAAGTCCCTCATTGGAGTATGCCGAGTTACAAAAAAAAAACTAACTACGGGTCTACCTAGTACAAAATAATGTAGTAAATATAACCATAAATAATTATTATGAGAAAACGTGTAGCTAGAGCGATTTTAAGATTTCATTTTAAATTTACACTGAGGCTAATGTCACTAATGTAATGTGGAACCACCCTGGTGCAATGCCCTTGGACGGGCACTTTTTCACTCGCGCAGTCGTACGACACATGATACTCCGCGCTCTACCTTCCATAGCTGTACTCAGCTGCTGCTGTCCTTTTTTTTATTTTCGATGGTTCCGTTTTATCTTCTATAGAAAAATTATTTGAACACTTGATTTAAGTAAAAATATGCCATTTAATTGTTACTAATAAAAAAAAAAGACACAAGATTAGATTTATTAAGTTATTGATAGTTACTTGATGATATTATGAGCAAAAACGTGTTGTGCCAGCTCCTCATATTTACGTTACAATTAAAAGGAAGCTAATTCGGAATAGTAGTTTGTTTCGAGAATCTGGTTCTTTCTTTCTCAACTCATTCATTGAATTTTTTTGTTTTCTCTTTCTAATAAGGAAAACCTTCCTCTTTGTTGGATAATTTCAACTTTCAACATATTTTATCAAATTTCAAGTTTTGTTGACATACTACCACATACTACTTGGTCACTCTTTCCTCTTTCGACTCATTGTAATTATTAATTTAAAAATATTAGTTGTTTTAGGTGTCGGTTTTTAATGCAATTAAAGCTATAGAAGTGAGATAAATAAAATGGAAGAATTAGAACGGTTATCAAATATGTTGAAAGAAAAAATTGTGTACGGTGTCCAGTTGATGGAACAACTGGAGCCCCTAGAACAAATTGATGGGGTTAAGAAACTACAAAGAAAGATTCGTCAAGAGGTCGATTTTCTAGAAAGGGTAGGAGTCAAATCTATTAGGAAGGCATGTAACGCCAGTTTTAAATAAGTAGTTCTGCATTAGTTATCCTACTTTATTTTGTAGTTGCAAAGGACAAACAAGATGAAGCCTGAGCAGTTGTCTTGCTCGAATCTCCGTCACCTCGGTGCTATGGTTGAGTGTGCCAAAAGACCTGGTGTTATAGCTGTGAGCAAAGTATTTCATTTGGATAGCAGTAATAAATTGCTCATTGATATTGTTAGTGATCAAGGAAAAACATGGACAAAAGGTAAAGAAAAAAATAATCTTCCTTAGATACATTTTGTATTTAAGTATAGACTTGCTCCGTTGCTTGGCTGTGTTCTATCTCTGTCCATAATATTTTTACCTATTACTGTTTGATTTCTGTTACTGTCTAACTCAGTTTATGATGTATGGCTTTGTCCAATACATTTTTTATTTATTTTTCCAGTTATAGCTCGTAATCCAAAATCCTTATCAGCACTCAGTTCTGGCAATGCATCATATGGAGCTCGGTCTACTGTGGATCAGGCAGAGGATTATATGGACTGTGCTAAGCTGTATCCGTGCATGTATCAAACACCTAAAGTATGTTTTGCAAATCTGTTACATTAAGTTAATTCCTTCGATATCAAACTTCATAGCATAATAATATGAGCCAATAATAAAGTTATACAAAACATCATACAAATAAACAACTAAATTTTACAAGGGTAAGAGGATATATCCATTTAAACAACTATTACTTTGGGGCTAACCTTGAAATTACATACAATAATATTAACCCGGCGAGGCTGTGGTGGCAAAATGTAACAATGAGTATGTGGTGGGGTTTGACATACCCACTTATTAAATTGCCCATAAATATCATAATATTGATAAATTGAGTTCTAATCTTATGTTTTGTGATATTAATATAAACAATAAAGAGCTTTCAATGAAATAACTTTAATATTTTAATATTTTTTTTATTATTATATAGGAAAATAAAAGAAACTGAGTTTTTTTTAAACAAAAATAGGCATTATCTTCATAAACCTCTAAAATAAACAAAAACAAAATTTTACTTTAAACAATCAACTACTAAATTAAGGAAAAAACATCAGTCTTTGAATTAGAAATAAAAAACTAACATAATACTTTGGAACAGCTTAGGAACTAGGGTCATCATCACAACAATTTTTGCAGGAAAATATTGCATGCTCTATACATATGGCCTTCCCACATGTTGAGCAAGAGTGCTTTGTCTTTCGATCTTTTTTCAATCAGCACATCTCGTATATCGCCCAGTACTATTCTGGAGTGAACGAGTTGGTTCTTCATTAATTTGCGAACAGATCCTCTTTCGAATATAGACGAAATAACCACACACCAACTATGTGGCGGGGTATTACGTACCCGACAGGAGTATGCGCACGAATATCTCAAGAGCCGGTTGGCGCAACACTGCGATCACGCCACTATCCCCTCCCGCAGCTCCTTAGCTCCAGCTATGGGGCGAGACAAACCGTTACAGCAAAAATTTAAAACAAAACGATTGTTGGAGAAATGCGTGGGGTATGTCACACCCCACCACAGCCTCGCCGGGTTAAGCAAAAGTGGCAGTTCTTTTTAATTTTTTAAAAATAACTAAATACATATCAGAATCATCCATAGAGCAAACAAAGTTTAGAGATAAAATACCCAAGCAAACTACCAGTTGGAAGTGTACCGTTAAATATATATTTTTGTCATTTGCAGTACATACTTTAAAGTAATAATTTAGTGAATCTTTATTTTTTTGGCTGTTTGCATAATTATGTTGTTGTTTTGCATGGCCATCTGTAGCATTGTAGCTCTTGATTGAAAGGACCGAGGATGTAAAATCAAATGATTTAGCTGGTTTGTTGTTATTAAAAAATCATTATACAAACAAAAAAGGAAAATATCATGTTGTGACAAGTCTATTTTAGCTATTCTCCCACGCACACAATACATCTTCTGTGTAAAGGTACAAGTTCGCGCGGAGACCGCGACACGAGACCGCGACAGGAGACCGAGACCGGAGACCGCGACAGGCACTTGACACTATGGAATTGTATAGACGCCAGTTCGCGCTGAGACCGCGACAGGAGACCGAGACAGGTCGCGGCGCGAACTGGCGCCCATACAATTCCATAGTGTCAAGTGCCTGTCTTGGTCTCCAGTCGCGGTCTCCGGTCTCGGTCTCGCGTGGCGGTCGCGGCGCGAACTTGTACCTTAAGCCTGGAAACACTCAAGTTTTTCATAGATTTCACCGTATTGACATAGAATAGATAATACTACTTTTTTGTCAACCATATATTATTTTGAATTTCAGGTAGTTTTTGAGTTTATGAGTGGTGTTGAAGAACATTTAGCGAACAAATTGAAAGCTATCGGTATCATAGTCAAAGGAGAAATATTACCAACCACTACCAAGAATGAGAGCTATGATGAATCATCTTGTGAGTCCGAGTCTGAAGAGGAGGATGAGTATATTGCGTAAGTAAAATTACAATTAACTGGAGTTAAAAAAAAAATTGAGATATCACTTAAAAAAAATAATTAAATCACATAATTTTGTAATATGATCACTCATAGTACATACCTTTGTAAAATACATGGAAAACATATCCTTTGTAAAAAGTTTACCAATACCCAGTTTTAATTTCATGGGTTAACTTTCACCCATGTAGTTTTGTACATTGCCTTGAAAGCCCACCAGCACAGACTGCTCAAACTCAGACTGTCCACTTCATAGACTACCCTAACACTGTCAACTGATGAATGCAAAGGGCCAGCTAGTGGGACCCATAGGTTCTCCTTTATTGTGATAAAACTGGCAATCTGTGCTTACTCATTATAAACAAAATGGTTTGCTATTTTTTAGCCAGGAATCTATGGATGATCTACCATCTGTACAAGAGCACCCTGAAATTGACACACTAAACTTAGATGTCACCTCTATGATGGCATATGTAAGTAACATGACAAACGGGCACTGTGACTATGTGTTTAAACAGAAGGTCCTGACTCAACAGTGTGAATGGGAAGCAGAAAGGCCGGTTAAACCTGTTTTGGAAAGATTATTTGAAGGTAACATGATTTTTGTACTTGGCTCAACATATTTATGCATATGGTGAGATCCTATTTTTCCACAGGATTAGGCATAAACAATCCAATATCTTATACCTTTAAATGAGCAATTCTTGTACCTATATAAATAATAGAATCTGAATCTCGGAAACGGCTCGACGGATTTTCATGAAATTATGTATGCAGGGGATTTCGGGGACGATAAATCGATCTAACTAGGTCTTATTTAAAAAAAAACGCATATTATGCGCGTTTTTATACAATGAAAAACTGTCACATTAGACATTACAATGTGAAGGTAAATTTCGCCGCGTGACGCGACAGCATAATTAGCTCAGACAGGAAGTCGGGCGCTCATAGCGGTCACGAATTAGCAGCTCCGGGTTCGAATCCAGACGGGTTCTCTTTTTTTTTCAATTCGTTTTTTTAAAAAAGTCTATTTCTTGGAGTCTTTTATCTGTAGGTATCTAAGTTTATTTAGTATTTAAACCGAGCAAAGCTCGGTCACCCAGGTACTAATCACATAATATGATACATTTTACTCCTAGAGTGTTGTCATGAGTTTACAAAACATTTGTTAATTTAAAAAATATGAATCTGATGTCAAAATTGATTTGTCACAGATTTTTAACAAGAACGTTCATAAATATATTCAGACATTTATTTTTAATTTGTGTAATACAGGGTTACTGCTAATCAGCCTGCGTCAGTAAAAAGGCATGTTCTGTGTATTTATTTAAACAAACAACTCTTGTTCGGCAACTATTGTTAAAACTCAATACATAACGGAAAAAAAAAATAGTTTTGTTCTCCTCTTTGGCACAGATTTGCTCTAATCGCGTCGGCACTTAATTTTTAAAGAGTGCAACGTGCGCGCGCTACTGTTACAAAAAGTTTGATGTTTTTAGACCGGGCGGCACATACACTTTTTTAATTTGAATAGGAAAAGATATATACAAATTAGAAAAAATTTACATATTTAATGTACTTAGTACAAAGCAAAAAGAGCCCACTAAATGTTCCCACTGCTGGGACTCGCGGCCTTCTCTCGCATGAAGAGAGTCAAGGCCATAATCCACCATGCTGGCCCAGTGCGGGTTGATGAATGACTTCATGACACATGACTTCGAAAGATTCTAGGTACATGTCGGTTTCCTCACAAAGTTTTCTTTCACCGCTTTAAGTTAGCGGCATTACGCACATGACTTTGAAAATACTTTATTTAGGTGAGCGCGTGGTTGTCTTCGGGTTACTTCGGGGTACTCGGGTTGTCCGGATTGGCAGTCGCCGTTCTCCCGACCAGGGGGTCTACCGCCTAACGAAAACGCTTTGACGCTTTGACATTGCTGTCTCTTTTCTTCTCGCTTGAAATGAAAGACACGGCAATGCCAAAGCGTCAAAGCGTTTTCGTTAGGCGGTAGACCCCCAGACCAGACGTAACTTAATATACCGATGCAGGCTGATTACCAACAACCCTGTATATTTGTTTGCAACACAAAAATATATTTAAAATTACATTTTAAAGTATATTTCATGCATATTGAATACATTTTGTGTTTTATGCTTGGGAGCCTTGACTACAGTTTTTAACATTCCAGGAAAAACATTGGTCTGTTGCAAGACAGCTTGGGATGATTTTGAGAAAATTGTTCATAACCTTGGTGGGGCAAATGAAATTAAGAGAACTGAAGCACTTAAACAAATGGTGACGGTATATCCAGATGATTATGCAGGTAAATGTGTACTTTATGTAGCCTTAGGAAGTTGTCTCACCGGCAACGATGAACGAGTAACGAGTAGATTTAGAATTAGCAACGAGTTGCCGAGCCGCGGCGAGCGAGTGCGTAGTTCCGATAGTTGTGTAGCTCTGCTACAAGCGAGTATGCGCGCACTCGCATCTTTCAGATCCTCACTGTAGAGAAATGACCGCTGGTTGGTTGCTCTCTAGGCGTGTTCTAATCGCTTATCGAGTATCGCTGAGCAAGTGTTATCTATCATAGCTATTGTCGCTCAGCGACAAACTAGTGAAGCGAGTGCTCGCCGGTAGTGTGAAAAGTCAGCGATCAACTGTTTGTATATGGATCTCTTTTATTTACACGGAATGTCTTATTATTTCTATTGTACCTACGTTTCTTGAGTGAGAAGATAGTCGATAGCTACTCGTTTTCTCGTCGGCGGTGGGACAACTGCCTCATGTGCCATTAATATTAATGTCTACCTACATTTTCATAAAACGTAAGAGCGCCGTTAGTCAAGTAGTTTCCATACGCGTAATGAACGAACATATCGTTCTCTTGATGTGTGTGGCTGTGGTATGGGAGTCTTTAAGTGGTACGATTGCGGCCATCTCGCTTTTGGCTTTCTTTGCAATTATTAAGCAATTTTTATAACGAAAGTTGTGTTTTATACTAAAGCTAAGAAGTTCGGCTCTATTTAACTGAAAATAACGTCAAGACTGTGAAATCCGTTGGCTGATTTGGCGTCCATAAATTACGTGAGGTCTTTTTTTAATTTTCTGTCCCTCCCTCCCCCTCTGGTGAGATGTCGTGAGATTTTATTCAACCCCCTCCCCCATCCCCCAAACTCACGTGAGATTTTTCAAGATGTAGGTTTCTTACGGTAAACACGTTAGATTGTTTTATTCTTTGTGTTATATTTGAGTATTCATTTATTTTTTGTATCTCGACCCACAAAATGGTTTTCAAAGTCTGAGCATATGAAACAAATAAAAATACTCAATAATTAGTTTATTTTGATGCCTGAGGAGATAATATCAATTAGTACATTGTCGTTTACAGACACATAAAATATGGTTTCGTTGTTGAGTAGGTACTTAATGATTTTTTTTGTGCAACGTCGCGACGCCGACGGCGTCGATTCAGCCCGAAGGGCGTTCGTATTACGATTATGTTTAAGATTAAACCTTAAGCATGTACAATCTGGATTAAATGGACCAAAATAGTTTTTTTTTTTTCAAGGAAAATAAATTGCGTGATATTTGCCAAGACCCCCCTCTCTCCAACGTAAGATTACATGAGATTTGACTCGACCCCCTCCCCCCCTAAAACATCTCACGTAATTTATGGACGCCCCCTTTGGGATTTCCCTATGACTACAATCATGGTGTTTTCAAATCGAGAGTGAATCGGTTACTTCCAGGTAAGCTTTCTCCGTCGTAGATAGCATGGTCGTTTAACATTTCATATCGACCGAGATAGCGGTCAAATGTAAAACTAAAATCATAAAAAAAAATTTTTAGGCTGTGTGCCTTTTCTATTTTGCCACTTTAGAAGTTTCTCTTGAGGCAGTTGGAGCAAAATTTTGAATGTATCTTAATTAAGATTTAAGCGTCAGTAATTTTTGTATTTCAGGAGAAGATGATGAAATGAGGAAATCTCTGTCGGTGAGAGGGCACGTACGTCAAAGATCTAAGATCATTTTCAATTTCGGTCATCGGATAAAGGCTCTAACTGTGTCCGCAAATGAAGGATTTGTAAGAGCAGCTTTACAACAGGTATCTTTCGCTTCTTTGCTCATGATAACTGTGTTTTAAATCAATGTAACACAGTCCTTGTACCACTTCCGAGTTAAATTATTTAATGTATTTTTTTATATTTGTTACAGGGTGTTACGTATGCGTCATTCGTACACGAATCGCGAGCTCTCACAGAGGGGAAAGAACCAACTGCACAGAAGATTGTATTATGATAGTGCATAGCACGTAACATGCTAGTTTCAAACAAAGTACACGCTCATTGTTCTAATTGAAAAAAAATTGTGTGGTGTACTTAAATACGCACGCAAAAAGTTAATACTTATTATATATTTATGCCTCGTGCTAAGAAGTATAACTTCAACCATAGAATGGATAAAATGTTCAACGCAAGAAATATTAACATTAACATGAAGTTAGTTACAATATTTACTAAATATTGACTAGTTACTTAACTTCAGGGGTTTTTCGTAACAGTGTGTGCCCGTATAGCATAAATTTACAGATTTATACTCTTAATTATTTTTCCCTAACGCGCCAAAGTCGTCCGCCAAAGCCGCCAAAAGAAATGTAACTTCAAAAAATATTACACTTTAACATTGCTGTCGCATAGAGCATACATGCATCATATCGATCTATCCTTGTCACATGTTATTTTTGTGAATGTGTGATTTATGTTCAAACATGTGGTTTGGATAGATCAATGTGCCATGCTTTTAGTGCAACATAATTAAATAATCATTCGAGGTTTACCTAAAAAGCTTCAAACGCGTTTTGGTTATCACAAAACATAAAATCCGTGTTTTGACTTTTATTAGTCACAATCACACGAACTTAACTCGTTCTGTTAGACACAGTTTTTAGGGTTCCGTAAAACGTAAAAACGGAACCCTTATAGTTTCGTCATGTCTGTCTGTCTGTCTGTCTGTCTGTCTGTCTGTCCGTCCGTATGTCACAGCCACTTTTTGCTGAAACTATGAGAACTACACTGTTGAAACTTGGTAAGTAGATGTATTCTGTGAACCGCATTAAGATTTCAACAGAAAAATTTTAAAAAAAGAAAAATTAGGGTTGCCCCTCATACTGAGAACTGAAACTCAAATTATTTTTTTCATCAAACCTACACGTGTGTGGTGTCTATAGATAGGTCTTCAAAAATGATGTTGAGGTTTCTAAAATCATTTTCGTCTACACTGAATAATTTGCGCGAGAGACACTTCCAAAGTGGTAAAATGTGTGTCCCCCCCCCCCCTCTAACTTCTAAAGTAAGAGAATGAAAAATCTAAAAAAAATATATGATGTACATTACCATGTAAACTACCAACGAAAATTAGCTTGAACTCGATCTGATGAGTAGTTTTTTTTTAGTACGTCATAAATACACTATTATTGTAACTTCGATCAAAGTTACAACGAACTACAAGAACTACGTGTACTATGTATATAATGTTACTTGCTGCAACGGAAGCCTTCATGGGCGAGCCCAACTCGCACTTGGCCACTTTATTGTAAACCTAAAATTGCGAAAAGTAAGGCTAAGAACTCACGGAGCGATTTTCACCCGCGGCCGCCGAACTACGGTTTTATTTATAAACTCACGAGACCGCTTATTTTCGCGGTTCCGCAGCCGCCGCGGTCGAGATTATTACCCACAAACGTGGCAGGCGATGATCGCAAGACAAGCAGTTAACGATCACTCGTCCAGGTCACGAGGTCCAGGCGTCGTTTAATTTTAGAGAAATTTAACGATTCCTTTTTTGTCCCAGAATGGCACCTATGCTGTAAAGTTTATTTGTAACTAGCAGCGGCCCGCGGTTTCTTGCATAGTTCCAGGTTCCGCTATTTTCCTGGCATAAAAAGTAGTCTGCGTGTTATGTTAGACTAAGATACTTATCCATAAATGTATCAAATTTTATCCAGATCTCTGTATTCTCGTTCATAATATTAGCAGGATGGATAGTATAGCCACCCGTTTTTTGTTCTTCGCATGTGTTCTGTAATTTGTAACCCTGTATCTACATAATCTTATCCCTATAAAAATTTTTTTTTTTTTCTTTGAAGGTTAGTTTCGGTGCGGTGGTTCTTAGCTAGGTTTGGTTAATATCGATTCAAGATGGCCGCCTCAAACAAAATGGAGGACAAAATATTTTTTCAGAACCTTCCTCAATATGGGTATCAAATGAAAGAAAGGGCGTGACTAGTAGAATGTTGTACAAATATACAAATCCGGGTTAGTCGGATGTAAATATATTTTTTTTAAATTTTGTGCTTTTTGCTTTGAGCGTTTCGTTGTTTTAATCTAGTATGATTAAACTTATAATAATAAATTGCCTTCTGCTACCCGTGACTTATACTGTGATCTTTATTGAATAAAGTATATGGAAATCAGGTCTTATGAAATGAAGTATTATTTTTAGATCTAGGTTGACAGTAGTTTTTTCTAAACCATTGTTATTGCAGTAAGATAGTTTAATAATGTCGTCAGAGAACTTCAGTATGTTATGTTTCTGATTCACATTCCATAAACCCCAAAATTAGGCGAAATTGAAGTGATATAACGCATTTCCAGAAGAAAAATACTACTTACTTACTTGGAGTGAAGCTATCGAGAAACACGGGGAAGCACTTGCAGTTTCCCTGGATATCTCGAAGGGTTTTGACAGGGTTTGGCATGTTGGCCTTATTAGTAAGCTTTCTAGTTATGGTTTGCCTCCAGGTTTTATTGCGTGGATATTGGACTTCTTGAGAGATCGGTCCATACGAGTTGTCATTGATGGCTGCTCGTCGGACCAAATGGGTATCAATGCCGGAGTCCCTCAAGGGTCGGTAGGTACTCTCTGCGACGCTTTTTCTGCTACATATCAACGATCTGCTGAAGCCCGGTATCTTTGGGTACGCAGATGATAGCACCGTTGTAGAGAGTTACATATCTAGCGCGAGAGCCAGCGGTCAACAAACTAAGGTATTGAGAGAGAGTATGGTCGAGCGTTTGAACTTGGCCCTTGAGGGCAGTCTCTGAATGGGGCGAAACCAATCTGGCCAAGTTTAATGAAGGAAAGACGCAGGCGTGTCTGTTCTCCGCAAAAAGGAGTCAATTTCTACAGACTCCTACTTTTCGAGGTGTATCCGTGCCGGTTACTGATCATCTTGAGCTTTTGGGTGTTACCCTGACATCTACACTCAACTTTGGCTCATATATCGAGTCCAAGGCTAAATTAGCTGCCAAAAAACTAGGTGTCCTCTCAAAGGTGCGAAAGTACTTCAAGTCTGAACAATTGCTTTTATTATATAAAGCACAGATTCGCTCTTGTATGGAGTACTGTTCGCACCTTTGGGATGGATCGGCTAAGTATCAGCTTGAGGCTCTGGAATCGATAGAGAGGCGTGCTAAAAGGCTCATAGGCAATAATTCTCTTGTGCGAAAAAGACTGCAAACTCTTGAACATCGCCGAAAAATTGCTAGCTTATCGGTTTATTATCGGATACACTTCGGAGAGTATGCATCTGATCTGCATGATCTAATACCACCTAGCCCTTTTTTCTATCGGATAAGATAGAACGTCTCGACTGTGGAATGAGTTGCCTGAGTGAGGTTTTCCCGATGGTTATAATCTTGGTGTCTTGAAAACTATTTTAACCGACTTCAAAAAAGGAGGAAGTTCTCAATTCGGGCGTGAGTTGTCTTGTATGTATATTACGCGGTATCGCTGCCAATTATTGTGAATCGATTTTGATGCCTATTTTTTGTTTGGTAGATCATACTACATAGTTCAGAGGTTACATAATAAATTGTTGTCAAGAATATTCAAACGAGCCGAAATTCGATGGATTCATCTCGTTTAGTTTAGGAGTTCCTATGGGCACCTTCCGACTCCATCTTAAGATTAGCTTCCTGGTACCATTTTATTGCATTATCACCGAAGTTACGTAAGTAGGTATACCAAATTTCAACGTAACGTAACGACAGGAAGTGTTTCTAATTTAACTCTCAAGATTTGTCCCACACTAACGTACAAACAGGGAAAGTAGATTTAAAGCTTGTAAAATGTTTAGGTAATCATGTTAGGTACCTAAGTATCAAGCGCCGTCTATTATAATATTATTGAATCAATTTTTTGCGTCTTTAGAAAACGGCTCATTAAATAGACGAGGCTCAAAATTGTAGAATCTAGATTATTGAGAATTTACTGTATTTAGCTACAATAATTTGTCCGAGTTCTAGATGTATTCACAGGCAAGTAAGTAGAGAGATACGATGGATCCCAAGAAGACACGATGGATCCGTAGCAAGTCTGGCATGTTGTGACCATGGACGTATAAAAAAGTCGGACGTAGTCTCGCTAAAACAAAAACTGTGTCACTAGAGTCGGCCACATTTGCACGTATGCGTTGTCAGGTTGTCACTGATAGGCTGACACGCACACATATGCACAAGTAGCGCGTGTAATGACCCACTGATGTGTGCGTGTCAGCCTGTATGTGACAGCGCACACGTGCATATTATGTGGCCGACTCGATGGACACAGTTTTTGTTTTAGCGAGACTACGTCCGACTTTTTTATACGTCCATGGTTGTGACAAGTCAAAAATGAAACTGTGTGGACGCTGGCGAAATTGCGGTAGCATTACTGGACGTCTACTCTCTTTCTACGAAAGCGTAATTTCGAAATAAACTCGCGACTTTCCAACTCAGATTTTACTTCGATCCGTCGTTTTGTCCGTTTAAATGTTCTAAGCCTACTCTAATTAGAGGATGCTTATAGCACAGACTAAGTAGAGAGATACGCTTATAGTGCGTTCCAGTAAGGTGTGTAGAAAACCAAAACAAACCAAAAAAAAAGGTGACACCATAACATAAACATTGTTTAATCTTAGTATTTTTATGAAATTGCCTTAAAATATTTTACACAAATATGATTCGACTCTATTGCGATCTTAAATACCATATACTTAGATTTGTATTGATCAAATAATTCTATACTATCTTATTTTAAAAGTTATGGAAAGTAATGGTAGGATGATAGAAATATGATTTTAAGTACTAGCAACTTGATCTGTGTTTCTCAAACTCTCAATGTTGCATTCAAGACATTTATACTTATTTTCATCAAATTATTCTTATTAAGGACGCGCCTATTTTTCTAACATACCCCTCTCATGCCCATATTGTGAAAATGCCCATTTCCATTATATTCAAGTATGGATTAATTTTACTCTATTTATTTTTGTCATTAATTTGGAATTTTTAATTGTAATGTAATTTGATTAATGTAATGTATTATTTGATTTTTATTGTAATGGGATCCTAAATTGACGTCTGTTTTTTTAAAATTATTGACTTGTATTGGTAATATTTGAATATTATTTATTTATTTATGTCATGTCATAGCTACTTAACATACTCACAGTCAAGCCAATACGTATGTCAAGCCATTAATTAAAAAAAAACATGAATTACACTTAATTAAACTTAAATTAAATTAATGTCATAACAAAGCAAAATATAAAATAAAAATTAAATGTCAAATCAAAAATTGTCAGTCACGTTTAAAATAATAATAATGAAAATAATAAAATAATAATCAGGATTCATAACATACAACATACTCACAGTCAAGCCAATACGTATGTCAAGCCATTAATTAAAAAACATAAATTACACTTAAACTTAAATTAAATTAATGTCATAACAAAGCAAAATATAAAATTAAATGTCAAATCAAAAATTGTCAGTCACATTTAAAATAATAATAATGAAAAAAATAAAATAATACAATAATAATCAGGGTTCATAACATATTTCAAATAATACAGCTCTTTTAAAATCTGCAATCGAACAAATGAACAAGTCAATTTTATCTGCAACTCGATTTAGCGTCCGTAGCCCCGCACCAGCGGCGCCCGCTCCAGCAGGCAGGTTCGCGCGCGCGGCACCGCGAGCAGCCGCGGCTGGCGGCGCAATACGTACTCGTCTCACTCGTCTGGCACGCACAGCTGCATACCTTCTAGTATGTCTGGGTCCGACAAAACCCCCCTAAACACTCTTAACATATAGTAAAGGAGTGCCCGTTCCCTTCCCACCTCCAATCTATTATATCCCACCATACCCAAAACAAATAAGGTTGGATACATGAGAGGATAGAAAGAGTAAACGCCGTAAAGCCTCAGGTACAGGAACCTGGTAAACTTGTTTTGGATTTTCTCCAACATCTGGACGTACTTAGCTTCGTGCGGAGCCCACACTGCCGAGTTGTATTTGAGCTGGCTTCGGATTAGAGCATCATACAGGGCTGATATCGCTCGAACATTCTTAAATTCTGAAGCGTGACGCAGCATAAAACCCAGTCGTCTATACGCTTTCTTACAAATCTGGATGATATGCGTTCTAAATGTTAAATCACTGTTAATAGTAACGCCCAGATCTCTAATCTCCTTCACCCGCTTCAAGACCTCGCCATCCACGTTGTAATTAAATTTCACTTGATTTTGAGCTTTACCTAAAGTGATCACCGAGCATTTTCCGACATTAAACGGCAGTTTGTTTTCCGTACTCCATCTCAGTACTCCGTCGATGTCCGTTTGTAACCGCTGGCAGTCATTACTATTTTTAACCGCCAAGAGTAACTTGAAGTCATCCGCAAAGAGTAAACATTTTGCTTCCCGAATGACCTTTGGCAGGTCATTAATCATGACAATGAACTCCAGCGGTCCCAAATTCGACCCTTGACTGACGCCCGTTCTAGTAAAATAGAGTTCAGATTTGTGGCCTGCGTACTCTACGTACTGTCTCCTCTCCCTCATATAGCTCGCGAAAAAATGTAACAATTTATTGGTGCATCCGACGGCCGCCAATTTCGCCAACAGTATGTCGTTGTCGACCAAGTCGAACGCCTATTATGACATGTAACTACTCGTTATCAATAAAAGAGTATGAGTATGACTAAAGAACTCCGAGAAAAGGGTTTCTTGTGTCGTAACGAGTTGAGAGAAAATCGCAAACCTCTAAATACGTGTTCCAAATTACGCTGTTTACTATCAAAAGCTTATATAATTTTCACTCCAAAATGCCATACATTTTGTGTTATTATGATCGAAACTTTTGAATGTGTTTCCAGAATATTACATCATAGTGTTATGATCAGTTTTGGGTAATACGAGGACAATTTGAACGAAAATTTAATTATTGTTAAAAATAAAATGAACGTTTTCATTTAAGGAAACATCTAAATTACTTTTCTAAGTCACTGGTTCTAGTGTTACATTCTTCTCCGAACTCTAAATGCTTTGCCTTTCCTTTTTTTACGTGGGGGAAATAAATGTACTTATGCCCGCCATACTCTCATTATGAAATGAGAGGAGATCTCCATCTTCCCTCATTTGGGCTTCAAAAATCGCAGGGTGACCAACACTACACACAACACTAACCATATTAGGTTTCTCCAAACTCAGTGTGCTATGCACACATTTATTTATTAGAGGATTCCACGACGCCGATAACCGTAAACCGGGTAGTTTTCGGTTATTGGCATCGTGGTCATCGCGTCGTAGTTGAAAAAAATACCTATGTTTTTTATTTTCCAATGCTTCCCGAACCATTCTTGCGTAGTAATGACATTCGGTAGATAGAACCTTCGGGTCGTGGATCTCGATCCAATGACCAGTTTTAGCATCAATCAAATGTTCAGCAATTGCAGATTCTTGTGTCTGACGATTTTTTACAGCGGCAATGTGTTGATTGTTCCAAGTCCCAGCAGTGGGTACATATATTTGGGTGTTTATGATATGCATACATATATATTTAGCCTTGTTTTGCGACGAAAATTTAAAAGGGCAAGCAATGAAAGGTACTACAAACTATCTTGTAAAACAATGGTTGAGAAATGCTGGTCTGTCATATTGAGAGTGACATTTGTTTGTTTACCTTTTATTCACAGAGATTTGGAATGAGGTATAGAACATTTAAACGTCAAACAATGTTGTATCGGACGAAACGAAGTAGAACGAGAGTGGGAAAGTCGCGAGTTTTTTTTCGAAATTTCGTTTTCGTAGAAACAGAGTAGACGTCGTGCTGTGAAACGACAATGTTTTGTATCCATGGCCAAGAATAAATTAATAAAAAAAAAAACGACAATATTTTGGTGTCATTGCTAAAGCCCCCTATACACACTGGCCGAGTGGAGGCCAACGCGAGCGTTGACAAAACGGTACATGGCGAGTGGTAGCATCCACACACTGGCTGAGCGCAGTCTAACGCGAGCGCCGGCAAAACGGCACATGGCAAGTGCTAGTGTCCACACCACGTCCACACCGAGGGTAGGCAAGCGAGAGCGCCTAAAGTAGACAAGTGTCTGTAGCTTAGCTATGGTCGTTATATAGCATAAAGTGTTAGCTATCTCTAGAGCAGCTAGCTGCGCACAGATGTCACGATGTCAGTGTTCATTGATCACTGAACTACTATGGACGTGGACATTGAAGACAGTCAAGTTGTTGCAGCTTCGGCTATTTAATTAATGAGTGTGTATAATTATTATCGCAATGTATACCGTAGTAAAGTTTTTTTTTTAATTTCTATAGGTTTACACTTGACCACCATCTCGCCTGATGTTAAGTGACGATGCGGTCTACGATGGAGCGTGTTTACCTAGAAAAAACCGATTCACTCTCGATTTGAAGACACAAAGATTGTAACCATCAGGAAAAACCCACTCAGGCAACGTATTCCACAGCCTAGACGTTCTTATCACAAAACTAGAGTCAAATCTCTTCGTTCGTGTCTTTGGAACATCAACCATGAAACGATGTCGCTGTTTCGAGCTACGAGCATTCAGATAGTAAAAAGTATCGGAGTGTCAGATAGTATCAGATCATGCAAATCAGACGCACACTCTCCGAAGTGTATCCGATAAAAAACCGATAGACTAGCAATTTTCCGGCTATGTTCAAGACTTTGAAGTCTTTTTCGCACAAGAGTATCGTTGCTTATGAGCCTTTTGGCACGTCTCTCGATCGATTCCAGAGCCTCCGCTACTTAGCCGATCCATCCCAAAGGTGCAAACAGTACTCCATACAGGAGCGAATCAGAGTAGCGATTCTGAAACCATTCGGTTGCATCCGACACGGAATCTCATCTCTCAGTCTTTGTCTTATCTGTTTAGCATGACAAAGACCGAGAGATGAGATTCCGTGTCGGATGCAACCGAATGGTTTCAGAATCGCTACCCTGTGCTTGATATAATGTAAGCAACTGCTCAGACTTGAAGTACCTTCGCACCTTTGAGAGGACACTTAGTTTTTAGTAGCTAGTTTAGCTTTGGATTCGATGTATAAGCCAAAATTGAGCGTAGAGGTCAAAGTAACGCCCAAAGAGCGTCGCAGAGAGTGCCGACCCTTGAGGGACTCCGGCATTGATAGCCATTCAATCCGACGAGCAGCCATCAATGACGACTCGTATGGATCGATCCCTCAAAAAGTCCGATATCCACGCAATAAACCCAGCAGACAAACAATAACCAGAAAGCTTGCTTATAAGGCCATCATGCCAAACCCTGTCGAAAGCCTTCGAGATATCCAGTGAGACTGCAAGTGCTTCCCCGTGTTTCTCAATAGCTTCATTCCAAATGTGAGTGACGTACGCTAGAATATCCCCGGTGGACTGGTTTCGGCGAAACTGTTGGAGGGTTAAAACCTTATTGCTAATCCTGGCCGACTCCAATTTATTGAAATGACTGACATTGTGTTCTGTTGTTTGATATATAAAAAATGTTTTTTATGTCATGTCTTGTGCTTAATAAATTCTGCTTATATTTTACACCAAATACGTGTTTAAATATGATTTATATTAGAAACCCGTATTGCTGGTCACTGAGGAGGTCGTTCGATTCTAGGTACGTCATGAGCCTGTGGCTTAAGATATGTTCCATAGTCTTGCAGAGTATGGACGTGACCGAGATGGGCCTGTAGTTGGCAGGGTCAGCACGACTACCTTTTTTGGGCACTGGTTGCACATTGGCAAACTTCCAAGACTTCGGTACTAGCCCAGTTTGGAGAGAGAGTCTAAATAGGCGCGTCAGTATTGGTGACAACTCAGGTGCACAAGCCTTCAGTACTAGAGCAGGAATACCATCTGGGCCGCTGGCTTTATTCACGTCCAGATTGCGTAGAACTTTGCGAACCTCCTTTTGGCGAATGCGTATCTCTGACATAAAAGTCGAAAGTCGAACAGCCAGGTGGAGTAGAAGGTGTCGCGCTACCAGCATCTAGACGCGAAGATTCCGCAAACTGAGTTGCAAACAAGTTCTGATTACCCTTGCCTTACGCTGTCGATAAAAGAAAATACATCTTATCTTTATGATATTATGATGTAGGTAGATGTTTTGGGTTCCAAATTATTTGGTAACACTCAAAAAATTTAAAAGTCTTCATTTCACAAAAACATCTTCATTATTTGTTGTGAACGACATTAGGACAAAACTACAATTTCACGTAAATACGGTTCTGACGTCTGACTGCAATTAATGTCAACCACGTAATGGTGGATGGGCCAATGTCAATGTGTGGACGCTACTCGCTGAGCGCAGACGAGCGCCTATGTTTTGTGCACAAAAACCGACACTTGTCCGAATCGAGGCAAGTGGTCATGAGCGATCGCAAGCGGAGACAAGTCAAGGCAAATGAGCCCTATAGACACTGGTCACTCGTCCAGCTAGGTGAGCGACGCGACGGCGAGTGACCAGGGTAGCGATTCTGAAACCATTCGGTTGCATCCGACACGGAATCTCTTCTCTCGGTCTTTGTCATGCTAAACCGATAAGACAAAGACCGAGAGATGAGATTCCGTGTCGGATGCAACCGAATGGTTTCAGAATCGCTACCCAGAAGTCAAGGCAAATAGCCCCTCCACACACTGGCGTTGGCCTTCACTCGCTGGCGCTCGGCCAGTATGTATAGGGCTCAGAAGAAGGTATAGGCACACCCTCATCACTGGCTAAACGGCGCGAGCTATATACCTACTCGTTCGGGTCCTCCCGGGTGTACTAAAATCACAAGGCCACCGGCCGGTTGCCCGAGTTGACGTGCGAACGAACACCGAGCGCGCGCATAAATAATGTCGCGGAATTATTGTAATATTGTGAATGGCTGCAATAGCAAGACACTAAAATGTAGTAGTAATTTATCTTATTTCAAATTGCCAAAACAGGAAGCAAGGGAAGTGTTTTTATTGTTAATATTTATTTTTGAGCCAAATTTTGGTAGTTTTCAATCGCACAGAATATAAAAACAGTAGTGTGTAATTTGTATATTGTATACCTAATATCTGTTTAGAATAGATACAGTAGAGATTATGCATACAAATTATTTTGTCTAAAATAGCTTTTTATCCGATCTTTATTATGTCTCATTAAGTTTAATATAATTTATGACGACATACTTTTTTGAATATTCTTGTACATACTGAATGATACTAATTTGTTCATTTATTCGACGGTATGAAAACAACTTACAACTACCTACATTGCAGAACTAAAATATACTCCAGTATTAATCTTATATATAAAATTCTCGTGTCACAGTGTTTGTTTCCTTACTCCTCCGAAACGGCTTGACTGATTTTAACCAAATTTTATATGCATATTCTGTAGGTATGAGAATCGGCTACTAGCTATTTTTCATACCCCTAAGGGACAAGGGTTGTTCACTAAGGCAAAACAACGTTTGCGGGGTCAGCTAGTCTTATATATAAAATTCTCGTGTCACAGTGTTTGTTTCCTTACTCCTCCGAAACGGCTTTACTGATTTTAACCAAATTTTACATGCATATTCTGTAGGTATGAGAATCGGCTACTAGCTATTTTTCATACCCCTAAGTGACAAGGGTTGTTCACTAAGGCAAAACAACGTTTGCGGGGTCAGCTAGTTGACTATAAAACATACCTACCTAAAAAAACGGACAGAATTTTTAACCGGATTCAAAGAAGGAGGTGGTTCTGGCCTTAATTTTTATTGGATGTAAGTATGTTTCGTGATAGTTCAGCTAATTGTGAATCATTTTTTAACCCCCGACCAAAAAAGAGTGTTATAAGTTTGACGTCGATTTTTTTAAAAAGGTTTATTTTTGTGCGGTGGTAGCTTATGTTTGGTTAATTTAGATTCAAAATGGCCCCCTCCACAAAACGGAGGACAAAATATTTCTTCACAACCTACCTCTATATCAAATGAATGGGCTTGTCTAATGGAATACTGTAGTGGTAGAACTCTTAGCAGAGTCCGCCTGGGGAAGTATCACACCTTTGTCAGTTCTTCTACCGCCAAGCAGTAATGTGCAAACATTAATGTGTTCCGATTTGAAGAGCAATGTTTCTAGTGAAATTACAGGGCTTAGAGATATAACATCTTAGACCTCTGGGTGACGAGCACAGTGCAATGCTAGATAATGATTTGGACTCTTCATGTTCCAATAGCTGCGTGTCACTGTGCTGTTATATGGCAGGCATGTTGCTTACCATCAGGCACATGTCCTGCTCGTCTCGTCACTCTTTGTTTAAAAAAAAACACAGTAATGTTTGCACATTACTGCTTCGCGGTAAAATAACTGGCAAAGGTGTGGTCCTTCCCCAGGCGGACTCTGCCAAGAGTCCTACCACTACTACCACCTTCCACCATTTTTTACAACCCTAGCACGTTTGGTCAGTGACGTAAGCAGACGACAAGTCACGGTATTTACAACTCTACATGGGTGTGTCAAGGTGTATTTTTACTTGCAAGTAATAGTAGGTAAGTAGTATACGACAGTTTAGGTTATTATCGTGTAGGTATTTGCACTTTTGTATGGCAGTGATGCATCTGTTACGAGGTAACTATTATCTGATCTGTGGTATAGGGGTATAATGTGTCAATCTAATCTAAACTTTCAAAGTGCTGTGAACTGTCAAGCTCAAGTGTCAAGTAGATTTTGTTTGTTTTGATGGTGGTGGATGAATGGTGGTTGCGTTTGATTTACGTACATAAATTCTGTTTACGAATTTTATTTCACCAAATGATTGCCCTTTTTTAATTGCTGCTTTGCGGCTGATCAACGATGGATGAAGTTATAGATTCCCAAATTATAGCGGAGCAGGTGGAGTTCCTAGATAATTGTTTTGAAAACTCATTTAACTTACAATCTTCACTTGTGGCTGTAAAAGAATATATCGCAGAGGAAATCAAGAGTTCGCCTGTACTGAATAAGGTCAAAGGAGGAGCTAGTAAGAAGTTGAATATATCTTTAATAAATAACACTGTTGCATTAAATTGTACGGCCGTAAAAACAACTTCACTCTCTCAACCTCCTAAAGTTAACAGAAGTCTGAAAGCATGGGGCTTACCAAAAGAAATAGCAAAAAAATATCAGCAGAGAGGTATAACCGAAATGTTTGATTGGCAAGTAACTTGTTTAGCAAATTCAAAAGTATTAATAGACTTGTCGAATCTAGTGTATTCAGCACCCACATCTGCTGGCAAAACTTTAGTAGCGGAGATTTTGACAATCAAAACTATTTTGGAAAGACAAAAAAAAGTGATAATAATCTTGCCATTTGTTTCGATAGTGAGAGAAAAAATGTTCTATCTTCAAGACATATTGTCAAGTTCGGGGATCCGAGTGGAAGGGTTTATGGGATCCCAGTCACCACCAGGTGGTCTGCAGGCTGTGCATGTAGCTATATCCACCATTGAGAAAGCTAACAGCCTGGTTAACCGACTCCTAGATGATGGAAACATTGCTGACCTGGGAGCTGTCATTGTTGATGAGTTACATCTGTTGGGAGATCCACATAGAGGTTACATATTAGAGCTACTTCTGACTAAAATTAAATATGTATCAACTAGATCTGACGATATAAACATTCAAATAGTTGGGATGTCAGCTACCTTGCCTAATCTAGACATTCTAGCTAATTGGTTGAGTGCTGAACTATTTGTCACACAGTTCAGGCCTATTCCATTAGATGAACTGTGTCTAGTTGGAAAAAAGTTTTTTGATAAAACAGGAAATTGCATCAACTCACTCAAAATCCCGAGTTTATCAAACGGGAATGATACAGACAGTGTGCTAAACATTTGTCTAAATACAATAAAAGATGGTTGTTCCATTCTCATATTTTGTATGGCCAAAAATCGGTGTGAGAACTTGGCACAGTCGCTAGCATCATCTTTTTACAGCCTTGGATGTAAACAGTCTGAAACTGGCTCAATATTACGTGAACAGTTGAAAACTGATAACATATCTGAAGTACTGGAACAGCTGAGGAGTTGTCCAGTTGGCTTAGACCAAGTCCTGATGAAAACGATATCCTTTGGAGTTGCTTACCATCATGCTGGATTGACTTTTGATGAAAGAGATATCATTGAGGGAGCTTTCAAGTCTGGGGCGATACGAGTACTGGTAGCAACATCTACATTGAGTTCTGGAGTTAATCTCCCAGCCAGAGTGGTAATAATTAGATCACCCGTGTTTTTAAGACAACCAATAAACATTTTAACTTACAAACAGATGTCTGGGAGGGCTGGTCGAATGGGTAAAGACAGCAAAGGAGAGAGCATCCTTATATGTACTGAAGCTGAGAAAAAAATAGGTTTTGATCTAATGATGGGAGCTCTAGACCCTGTGAAAAGTTGCATTGAGACTGAGGATAAGTACATGAGAGCAGTGTTGGAGATGATTGCTAGCCAAGTACTTAGTACTGAGAAAGATCTAGAATTGTACTCAAAATGCACTTTACTCTCCAATCAGCAAGAAAACCAGTCTTCGCAGGATAAGCTCATGGAAGTTACATTGAAGGAATTGAAGAATTACGAGCTAGTCAGAGAGCAAGAAGTTGACAGTGAAATGCATTATGTTGCTACTCCTTTGGGGAAGGCCTGTCTATCTGCATCTATGGCTCCTAATGATGGGTTATCACTTTTCTTAGAGTTGCAAAAAGCACGTCAGTGCTTAGTTCTTGAAACGGATCTTCATCTCATCTATCTTGTTACACCGTACAGTGTTAGTAGTCAGTGGGGAGACATAGATTGGTTGCATTTGTTAACTTTATGGGAATCCTTAACAAAAGCTATGAAAAGAACGGGCGAGTTAGTTGGAGTACAAGAAAGTTTTATAATTCGTTGCTTGAGAGGCAACAATAAATTAAATAATATTCAAAGTAAATTGAATGTCCACAAAAGGTAATTTGCTACATGTTTTATTAAAAGTATGATAACTTTTTCCTGCAACCTGCAAGCACATTTATGTACTGTGTCTGGGTGTTTCTATGTATTATAATAAGTGTGTATTTAAGACTATATAAGTATTATATCAGCTATCTGGCCACCATAGTACAAGCTTTGCTTAGTTTGGACAGTGCATCATCACTCGCTCAAGGTCGCGCGGTTTTAGCCTACAGCTAGACCATTCCTCCCAGGGAACAAGTGCTAGTCGGTTGTCGGACGCACGGCTGAGCGCTCGCGCAACACGTTTCCTGCGCATATTGTTATTAGATATGTCGACAACCCTCCGCGCTAGACAGGGACAGAGTTACGCGTTAGAAGAGAGCGCAAATGCCAAGTTGAATATCGCGACAGGTATTGAGCGCTAATGCGAGCTGAATTGAACTTTGTTGTGTCCCAGCAAGAGTCGCTATTTATATAATTATCGACTGGCCTCGTGGCTTAGTGGTTAGTAGCTCTGCCTGCGAAGCCGAGGGTCGTGGGTTCGATTCCCACCTAGTGCAAATATTTGTGTGATGAATTCAAATGTTTGCACTGTGTCTGGGTGTTTCTATGTATAATAAGTATGTATTTAAAAGTATATAAGTTTTATATCAGCTCTCTGGCCACCATCATACAAGCTTTGCTTAGTTTGGGGTCAGATGGTGTTGTGTGTGAATTGTCCACCAATATAAATATATCAATATAAATTGTTTTCGGTAAGTGAGGCTTCTGTACTTGTACTAATATTTATTCTGTGGTTTGGAGTCAGATTGTGTTGTGTGTGAATTGTCCACCAATATTTATTTATGTTCATTTTCTTGGCCTTCTGGACACTAACATTACAAAGCCAGAGTAAAGTCTGTGTCCTATTTGTTACTGCTTTAGAGTGGTAAATAAATCAGTGTTGCTATAAATATCCACCACCATAATAGTACACTCCACAACATATGGGTGGTGTATCATACACCCCATTCATAATTAATTTATTTTATCATTACATATTTATCAAACTGTTATTTATTATTGTATTGCTAATATACAATTTAATTAGAATTAATATTAAGTCTGTAAAATAAACTATTTTCATTTCATATAGTCAAGTTCATTCATCAAGTTAAAATATCAAATTATGGGCAGTATGTTTTCACTTTGTCAATTTAATAGAATGATGTAATTATTTTTTGTTAAAGATTTTATACAGCTCTAGCTCTGCAAGACCTGGTGAATGAAGTGCCGTTGTCTGAGGTGGCAGCTAAGTTTCAATGTGCCCGAGGGTTTCTTCAGAGCTTGCAGCAAGCTGCAGCTACATTTGCAGGTAAGTTCATTGAGAACTTTTTTATGTATTTTAACAGTTTCATAAAAATTACTTATTGTATCCACATATAATATAGTTCACCATAGTACTTTTTCAGGTGAAAAGTAGAGTACATTTGTTTGTTAAGACCTGTGACACAAATACTTAATTTTACCAACCAATATTTTGGATTACCTCAGAGAGAGAGAGTTGAATCAGATATAGCTCATTATTATGGCAAAATCTATCCAATTATTTTCACTTGTCTGTAGTAAATTGACTCACAACTGTAGTGAAAATGCATGTGTACATTGTCTATTCAAAAAAAATGCAATTTTAGATATTGATTTATGTATATAGATAAATAAATAGATACACTACTTCATAGACACTCCAAAAGAATAGGATACACAGTTTACAATAAACCTTAAAAACTAGCCTAAGAGCTTAGAGTAGCCTAGTTAAATGCAATACCAAATTCTTTGTTGAAAGTTACTCTACCTCTAGAAACTCTTTTTAGTGCTTACTTATTTTCTATACAATCTGCTAGTGTTGATATAATTTTATAATATATAGATGAAAGATGATTGGTACTTAGGTTTCTTATTTCTTTTTAGGAATGGTCACAGCTTTCTGTCATCAGCTTGGGTGGAAGAACATGGAAATATTAGTGTCACAGTTTCAAGATAGATTGCATTTCGGAATACACTCTGAATTACTAGAAATAATGAAACTATCATCATTAAACAGTGTTCGAGCACGAGCTTTATTCGATTCAGGATTTGAATCAATATCTAGTATAGCTTCTGCTGATACAAATATTATAGAAAACATTTTACATAAAGCAGTTCCGTTTCAAAGCGAAAAGGAAAGAGAGGATGATGACAGTGATGATGTCAAAAAACGTAACAAATACAAATCCATATGGATAACAGGATGTCGCGGAATGACCGCTAGAGAGGCTGCACATAATCTTATTATGGAGGCCAGAAAATATCTTGAAAGTGAAATTGGTGTTAGTGCAATAAAATGGAATACGACCGTTTCGCCTCTTAATTTTAATAACAATATTAAAAGTAATGATACTGGAACAATTCAGAACTTTGACGATGACAATAAATTTACGACTGCAAGTTCTGAAGTCCTAGACATAGAAACACAAGAAAATCAATCTCGTAAATCGGTCGATCCTTTAGAAGATAGCACTGAAGATGTTAATATGACAAACACCAGTATCTGCGTTGACGTTTGTAAATCTGACGAATTTAAAAATACATTAGAATTTATTAATAATCCTAAATTAACATCGAAAGCAGTGGATAACATTGAAATTGATAATAAATGTGAAATCGATGATAATAATTATCTTAAAAATAAAAACGATGAAGACATTAGCACATTGAAAGATAATATCACGACTCAAGCAGAATCTCCTCCCAATTCAGAAAGCATACTTAACAATCGAACAGTTAAAGAAGAAATTGCTTGGGAGTCTTTAAACTTTACAGAAGCCGGAATCGAAAATATTACTAAATTTAAAACGTTAGAAAAAATGTTTTCTCCGAATATAAGTTTCGGAGACACTGACAAAAGCAACGCTTCATTGAATATCTTAGAAGAGACTGCGTCTGAGAAAGACGTTTCCAGTAAGGACGTCACATTGTTCTCAACAGATGGAGAGACTTCAGTTTTCGAAGAAAGTTTGCCTTTAGACCTTATACCGAGCAAGTTGCTTGATATTGAAAATTCTCCAATAGCTCCGGCTGAGCGAGAAAATACGGTGGACTTTATTAATACCGTTTCGAATTCAATTTTAAATGTTTTCAATTCTCCACTAGTTCAAACTGACGAGGAAGAGATTAAATTGATCTACGATGATGCTAGTAGTCAGGGAGAAGATCCCCACCCACAAAAAGAAGACGAAGTAGATTGCTCACAAGAGACAATCGAAAATGGATCAAGTTTTAGTAGTCCTTATAAACGCAGATTAACTAACAACGACCATAAGATATCCAAAGCAAAAAAGAAAAAACCCAACGAAGTTATAACTTGTTCCGATAGTACTTTGATTGCCTCTGATTCTGTGTGCATACGCGTCAAAAATGAAAACTTTAAGTGTTTTATATTAAAAGGGAACGATATCTATACAAAGTTTCGAGTATTAGAAAACTCACCAATTGCTTGCATTTCCCTTAGTTTACAAAATATAACAAATAGCAACATTGAAGTAATAGGAGCTAATGTTCTAAACGTTAAAATACCGGACCTACGTGAAGAATCTATCATTAAAGGCATAGCCGTGTGTCTTGGATATAATACTTGTGTATTTATCGACGTCACATCTTTAAAAAACAAAACCAACTTAAAGAATCTGCTAAAACGCTGGTTTGCATATGGTTCTACACAACTGAAAACATTTTCGTCAAAATGGTGTTTTTTAAACTTGAAGAAATGGCTTGATGTGTCTTTGCCATTTTCGTGCGTAGATGTATCATTAACGGAATGGTTAATTAATAACGTTGAACAGAAAATCAATTTTGAATGTTTGGTACGTAACCACTTATCTATGAGAAATTGTGGTAGTAGTACTCTTAGCTAAGTTCGCCTGGGAAGTTGCCACACCTTTCCCAGTTAATCTACGGTTTTGTAAATTGCTGTGTCCTGGTTTGAAGGCACCAAATTATTCTTAGAGAAATTATAGGGCAAATAGAAAATAGAATTGTCGCTTTAATGATGTTATTAAATTTAATTTTTTTTTTTCGAATGGTTTCTAAAATTTCATACCACCATTGCAGATGAAGAAGTACTATAGCCTTGATATATCAAAGTTTTCGGTTGAAAGCAATGGCGAAACAATAAGAAACACCGGTTCGTACGTGGAGTCGTGTGTGAAAGCTTGGTGTATTTGGATGATTGCAGACAAACAAGAGCACTCTTTACGTTATGAAGTCTCTCAGTGTACCAGAAGTACGTTTTTTGTACTTTTTATAGCATGAACAGCCCACTTTTGTGGAAATGGCTCTTACCCTGCCGTTTGCTACTAAATCGCGAGAACTAAAAGTTAAATACAAGTATACCAGAAATACAATCTGAAAGATTTACAATTTCTAATTTCTCTGATGACAATGTCTATTTTTGTACACTGACAGATACTGAGAATCACGTGGCAATAATCCTAGCAAAATGCGAATACCATGGGATTGTTGTGGACAGAGAATTGGCCTCGAATATGTTGCTAGAAGTTAAAAGGGCGCTTGAAAATCTGCAGAAGAAGGCTGATAGATTGTCCGGTAGCCGAGGGCTGAATCTCAGCTCTTCTAAAGCAGTGGCAAAGGTAAGTGATTCGGGACGCACACGATAAGAGGTGACCGGGTTTTCTTTTTGGTAATTGCGTTCTATAATAAATGTAGACTGCATCGTTGCTTTATATAGGGGGAGGTTGTGGTCATCTATTATCAGTATACTAGAAGAGGTCCTATGGGGCTTACTCCGCGTGTAACCCTTTCATTCATGATCGTCGTTGTTCATTAATATTCCAATAATATCAATAATGCCCTCGTTAAGACTTTATTTATTAAAGTGCCCTCGTTACGACTTTATTTATTAAAGTCTTAACGAGGGCACAAAATTTTGCGCGGCGACGTATGAAAAATAAATAGAAGCTTCCCAGAAAGACACTAGACGTGACTGATGTGTCGAAAAGTGGACACTGATAGATAGTTAAGACCGTTCACGAGTTTAAAATCGCACAGTGCGCTATGATATAGCTCAACGCATTAGCAGGCTGTAGTGGCAGTGGGCTGGTCATATCTGTCGTAGGACCGATAACCGTTCGCGTGTTATATACTGGAGATCGCAAATCGGCAAACGTAGTGTAGGACGCTCTATAACTCGATGCTCGATGGAGTGACGGTGTTTGTAGAAGAAAATATGAGTGTGTAATAAAATATGATATCGAGAACAGGGTTGAGTGAAGTATCATGGCGGAGGCCTAGTTCCAGAAGTTACTTATGACATCACTAGTAGAAGGCTTATGGTGTTATGGTAACAATGATAAGGTTGAAACATTTTGTAGATCTGACTGATAGTGTCCAAAATTAGCACGTCCAAAATTAGCGCTTCCCAACTAAAATACAAACTTTTCAACTTTATTCATCAGGGGCCGTGCAAGTATTACGTAACGGAATTTGGGGGGTGGGAAGTCTTGTAAAACGTTACAGTGCGACACAGAGGTATTTTTTTCATTAAAAAAAAAGAAATTGAAATCTCCCTAGTTTCCAACTTATGTGGTGACTTTAGGTAAAAACACTTGGATGTTACCATGTCACGTAATGTTTACAGATAGTTATTCCATTGAAGTACTATGTAACACAGTTTGAGGGGGAGGTGTGTGTGTTAAACGTTACAGTGCGTCATAGAGGTATATTTTCATGAAAAAAAATCAGAAAATTATATTTTCCCCAGTTCTCAATTTATGTGGTGATTTTAGAGTAAAAATCATCAGGAAGGAAGGGTGTTGAAAAACGTTAAAAGAGGAAGGGGGGGGGGGGGTCTTTAAAAATTGCGTTACGTAATACTTGAACGCCCCCTTCCTTCGCTTATAGATGGTCCTTCAACTGATTTCGTTCCAGGCTCTAGGTATGTTCAAGAAAGGTCGCGTGAGCACGAAGAAGAGCATCCTGTCTTGTCACAGTAGCCCGCTGGCCAGTGTCGTCGTCTACTGGCGGAAGCTGCACAGCATCCTCACCAAAACTCTCTACCCGCTCACTGAGAAGGCGCACGGCGATACGCGCGACAACAAGTACTTAGCCCTTATCTATAGCATAAAGTATAAACAGGTCACTAAATGTTCTCATTGCTGGGACTCGGGGTCTTCTCTCGCAAGGAGAGAGTCAAGGCCATAATCCTCAACGCTAGCCCAGTGCGGGTTGGTGGATGACACATGTCTTCCAAAGATTCTATGTACGTGTCGGTTTCCTCACGATGTTTTCCTTCACCGCTTTTTAAGTTAGCGGCATTACGCACTTGGCTTCGAATAGACAGTGGTGCGCGTGGTTTTGAACCCGGGGTCTCCGGATCGGCAGTTGCAGTTCTCCCGACTAGACCTGCCGTAACTTCCTTCTTCTATATGATTGCACGGAACTCGAAAAGCGACATCATATCATGGTTGATGTTCTTGCATCGCTGTAGTGGGCCGCCATACACACTCAAATATAATAATACATTTATACAATTTCTTCCTTCCTGACACCTACCCAGTACTCGTCCAAAAAGTTAAACATCGATCATATCAAAATTGTTAATACTGACAAAAGAAGCAGCCAGATAGACAGCACAGAACCCTTATTGCGTTTTTTATAGATAAAAAAAACTCCAAATAACTTAATATGTTGTTCCAGAATCAGGCCCACCTACACGATGCGAACTTGCACGGGTCGGATAAGTATGCACGAGCCTAATTTACAGAATGTTCCTCGCACCTTCTTCATTCCTCATACTTACCTCGAGGAAGCTATAGACAAAGAGTTCAACTGTCGACACATCTTCAAAGCATCGCCGGGGCATGTCATGGTGTCTGCGGACTACTGTCAGCTCGAGATGCGGGTTTTGACACATTTCAGCGAAGATCCTGTGCTGCTGAGGATAATGTGCAGTGGGGAAGATGTGTTCAAGTCGATTGCATCTTCGTGGAGCAACTTGCCCGAGGATGATGTGAGTTTTTTTTTAATTTACATTTGCCACTCCACAGACTCCGACTCAATGACTTTTGTTTTTTTTTTACATATTTCTTGGATTAGTAGAAGAAGAGGAAAATGGGGGGGGGGGGGGGGGTTAGGAACATTTTAAACCTAATACTAGAGTGCTCGTCTGTTGAGCCGTTCACTACAGGTTGGGATTTTACTAGTAATCGACTCGACATCGTCATTTACCCAAACTGCCTCCACCGGGCCCGGAGCCTCAACTACGGCCGCATTTCTGTCCATTGTCTGTGCATTCTGCCTGCATGTGAGTTTACTTTTAAATGCAGTATTATGTACTCATCTATACTAATATTATAGAACTGAAGAGGTAAGTGTTTGAACATGTTAATTTCAGGTAGTAACTATCCAATGGTAAATCCGATTCCAAAAATTTTGGTGCACAAGGTTTGGCATTTATAATGTTAATAGGATGATATAGGATAGGTAATATGGTGGAGTATTGTATGTTTGTTTGTAGTATACGAGTGGAACTTTTAAATAAATAATCTTTAGACGATTAATTAGCTTTTTAACACAAAATTTTACAACATATAAAATACTAGCGGCCCATTCCGGCTGCGCTCGGATATTGTAATTTAAGGGGGCGCCTAAAGCCAGAAAACGAAAAAAGGACATTTTCGACGCCGCTCACTGAAGTTAAGAAACTAAAAACTATGACAAAAAAAATATTGACGTGTGGGTACAATCAAGAAGAAGCACAATAACCGAATAGAATTTTAAAAATAGATCAAGGGTTTTTTGCAATAAAAAAATAAAAATGACACCGAAAAAACCCGTTTTAATTCGAGTAATCGAAATTATCAGCGATGACCCCACATTATTTTTTGGTAATAAAATTCCTATTTGTACGTTCTAGTAAAGTAACCGAACACTTTTTTAAATTTATGTTTAGTTATTGAGTAATTAAATAAAACTTGGTCAAAAATAGACTCCTGATTAAATATTGATTTTTCCTCCAAACTGTGTCATGCTATTCTCGACTTTATGTACATCACATTAAGAAACGCGTCGCGCGGGTGAAATCTGGTTTTTTCCTGGCTTTAGGCGCACTCTTAATAGTGCGCCTAAAGCCAGGAAAAAACCAGAAATTTCGAGTACTCGAATTAAAACGGGTTTTTTCGGTGTCATTTTTATTTTTTTATTGTAAAAAACTCTGATCTATTTTTAAAATTCTATTCGGTTATTGTGCTTCTTCTTGATTGTACCCACACGTCAATATTTTTTTTGTCATAGTTTTTAGTTTCTTAACTTCAGTGAGCGGCGTCGAAAATGTCCTTTTTTCGTTTTCTGGCTTTAGGCGCCCCCTTAATCGAAACAAAAACTATCCTATCTCTCAAGTTGGACCAGACTGCTCACGGTGTGCCAATTTAATTTAAAATCGGTTAAGTTGTTTAGGAATCCATCGCGGACAAACATCGTGACAGGAGATTTATATTTATTAAGACTAGTAAATAGTGGTTTGAAAACACGCGTTTGAGCTACCATATCAATCTCGAACTAAAATCTAAATAAACATCTACTAAAACTGCAATGAAGATAAATATAAATTTTCGCACTAGAAGAGATAAATATTCGCATATTCCCACGCTAAGTTTATAAATATCCCGGTCAAGATTATATCTCTACTTTTCATTTCGCTGTAGTCTAATAAAAATAATAGTCCTTTCTTATTGGAACATTTTTACTTTGAAAGCCTATCAAATAAGTAATTACCTTCGTAGACTTTGTTTCACAAATCACGACCATTGGTCTTTGGCACCGCTGTCGTATTCTACAATAATACACGAAAATCGTTCTCTGGAAGTAACGTAGTTCAACTACTTCACCTGATGTCTTCAGTGGTGGCGCGGACTCTAAATTGATGTCTCAGTACGTAGAATATCAAATTGATTTCTTTCAATAATATATTTTTCGGATTGAGTCGAAGCATATCTACTTCTTCTAACGCAATTGCTTATGTTATTGTTATTTCTGAATCTTTCATTTCAACTCGAAATTGAAGAGAGAGCAATAGCGACGATATAAGCAATTTTGTTAGGTGATAGAGGTTCGGGTCTTGGATTTGTACTATCAGCTCTTTTTGTGATGATTTTGCTACGTAGTTGACGGTTATCATTTTTTGCTCCGCCGTCTCGAACCTTAACATCGGTAGTTATGATTAAAAATTAAACGTCAGTGAAGCCACACAATTACCATAATAAAATACTGTTTTAAGCTATCATCGTTGTTAACAACACTATTATTAACGATGCTGGTGAGGGAAACCATCGAAATTTCGTAATACATATATTTTAATGGAGATGATGGTTAAATACTCTCAAGTGCTTGATATCTAGTATTAATGATGCTTTATAAATAAAAATACGCGTGTAAGTTGTGTTCCAAAATAACAAAAGCAGTGAGACAGTGAGTGTGTTTTGACGAGATTTACGTTTCGAGTTTGACTAAGATTAGTAATTATCCTAAAAAATTAAGATGGCGGGTAGTTCGATATAATATTATCTGTGCGTGATTAGAAACTTTCAAAAACTCCTGCCATTCGTCAGTTTATTCGTAACCATGGCGCATGAGAATAAGCAGCCCACTAAATGTTCCCACTGCTGGGACTCGGGCCCTTCTCGCGCAATGAAAGAGTCAGGGTCATAATCCACCGCGCTGGCCCAGTGTGGGTTGGTGGATGACGCATTACTTCGAAAGATTCTTGGAACATGCAGGTTCCTACACCGGTTTTAAGAATGCGTCATTACGCACTAACTTATTCCGCTATTTAACCACGTTAAATTTCCTGTAATTAATAATACCTACACATATTTGAGGTACACTAGTACCTCGATAAAAGCTCATGGTACGAACTCTGAGCGCTTTTGTAAAGGAGCTCGATTGATTCGTCGTAATAATATAGATACTAAATGGAATTCGTGATACCAGCAACTTCAATAAGCTCCACTCAGTCGCATTTAACTTGTGTATTCATTCCGATTCAAATCGTCGAACGGTAATTAATATTAGATGTATTGGCTTTGGGTACTCGGTTCTCATGGGCATAACTGCCTATAATAAACCCAGAACGTATGATTATGTTTCACAATACTTGAATTTATATCACATTAATTTTCAATATCCTACTAGGTAATACGGCTCTGGCTTGAACGACTAACTTGATTGTTGGTACTAATTCTCAAAAGCAAGAAATATTAAAAATGTTATTAAAATAGAGCAATTTAAAATGCTTGTAATTTTATAGAGCTCCGATACTAGACTCAAACGCAATTACGAAAAGCTCGACTTTTTATAGCTTGTTTGACATGGCTCTACGTAGGTCACGAACGGACAAACCGATTTTGATTTTGTTGAAGTGAAAACTTCTTTAGGCGCGCTTAGACAGATATTTCGTGGACTGTGAATTGGATTCTAGCGTCACGCTCGGATATGATAAGAAAAATTCGGGTAAACTCGGGACCATGGCTATTGGCCATTTAGAAATGCGTCAGCCAATGGGAAATGCTGAAAGGGCGTGGCCTCGGGATCATGCCATGGCCATCCAGAAATGCATCAACCAATAGGAAATGTTGACGCATTTCGAGATGGCCATGCCATGATGACCAGGCCACGCCCTCCGGTGACACACGTGTAGTTTCCAAAGTAAGCTATCAAATTCCGAGTTATAAGTTTTCACTTCTATCGGCAATTCCTATGACTGCCAGTCATACTTAGTTATTAGACATATTAGTCGGGAGTGTTACTAGCTGTTTCGAAATAGGTTCAACTGTTTCAAAGTTATCAACTATTATGTTAGCTGCGGTAGGAATCTTATAATCTTTGGTATTTGTTTTACTTATAAACATAGGTACGTGTTACCTAAAATTTGAAGGAATTGTGTTTTGGATTTTATAATTTTAAATTTAACGGATACTTGTAAAGGAAATTCCAATATTTAAAGCACAGATGCGTCATCGGACAACCCCCATTGTGCGAGCGTGTAAGATTATCGCTTGCTTTCTCCTTGTGATTCAATTCATTTATTCGTACCATAAATTCATAAAAGGGAAAAGAGTCTGTGTAATAATAAGATAAAATAATAAACAGTATCAAATTTGAATAAAACAGCTGTAAAGGGGCCTCGTCAATTAGATGCAGCTGTACCTACATAGGTAAATACCAGAGACATGATTCCTGAGTGCCAGCCGTGAACACATAAAATGGTTTCTTTATGCTAGTGCATCAGGCGTACTGGTATCACTATATACAGGGATGTTTTCGAGTCTTATTTAGGTAGCCTGAAATCGGGAACTTTTGTAATATTCGCCCATTTTTCGTTGGACCCGGGAGCTGATGTGATTTTGATGTTTCATATCTCGACCCGGGCTATTGATGTAATGTTCTTTCAAACATTGCCCATTCGAAGTTCAGCGCTTGTTTTTAATATTGGGACATTCTTGGGTCTCGAGGGTGATTCGCACTTTAACTTGCTACTTAAGTTTAACGTCTGTTTTGAATGTTATTAACATCCGTTTACATGAATCTAGTCTTTGTTGTTTGAAATTGAAAGTTTGTTTTATAATATCTCCTATGTTATCAACATATTGTTGATTGGCCTCGTGGCTTAGTTGGTAGTAACTCTGCCTGCAAAGCCGAGGGTCGTGGGTTCGATTCCCACCCAGTGCAAATATTTGTGTGATGAATTCAAATGTTTGCACTGTGTCTGGGTGTTTCTATGTATAATAAGTATGTATTTAAAACTATATAAGCATTGTATCAGCTATCTGGCCGCCATCATACAAGCTTTGCTTAGTTTGGGGTCAGATGGTGTTGTGTGTTAATTGTCCACCAATATTTATTTATTATATTATTACATAGTACTGAAGTATAAATAGTTATACTTACGCGTCCGAAATGGGCAAAGGGTAGCTACTTCAATAACCTAAATACTTAATATCATGTTTTGTACGACCCTCAAGCAATTAACGACTCTGATTCATCATGCACTGCCTTTGTCAATTTCACTGTTGTTAAATACCTCTCTGTTACAATGCCGTATTCCAATACCTAAGGTATAATAAGTCTTAAAAATGGCTTCTCAAATGCCGAAAACGTTAAAATAAAAATAAACGTAAAGATTCAGAAAAATCAGGAAATATTTGCTATATTTGAAAATTTTCAAATATGCTGAAGGAAAAGCATTTAGGGCAGTTTCCTGCAATTTTCGTCAGGTTTTGAGCGGAATTTAATAAAACGTATAAATATAACGAAATATTGGTCGACACTTTTTCAGACAAAACCATCTGGCTTCAAACTAAACAAAGCTTGTACCTAACTGCGTCTTTCCGTCTGCGTCTATACAAGGGCAGAACGCAAGGGAACTAATCACGTATAGATTGGAAATAAGTTTTTTACTAAGTTCTTCCAAACCATACAAGAGAAATACGCAAATACTCGCGTATCCTTTATAGTAACGTAAAAGTATTATGTTGTTCCATAATATACAGTATGTGTTCTTCCAGACTATAATCTAACTGTATTCCAAGTTTCAGCCTGATCCGTTCATACGTTACGGCGTGATTGAGCAACAAACATCCATACTTTGACATTTATAATATTAGTGGGATGTTGGTTTCCCAGATCTGACTCGGAGCACCCGACACCACCTAGTCTTGTCGCTACTACCCCTAGAGTGTTTATAAATAAAGTAGCCAAGTGCGAGTTGGACTCGCCCATGAAGGGTTCCGTTGCAGCAAGTAACATAATATACATAGTACACATAGTTCTTGTAGTTCGTTGTAACTTTGATCGAAGTTTTAATAATAGTGTATTTATGACGTACTAAAAATAGACTACAGGCCCGTGAACAAAATTTACGGGTCAAATGAACCAGCAGGAGACCTATGTAGGATGATAGACGGGTACAAAATAATAAGATTCAGCACTATGCCGTCACTTGTAAGCTGTCCAACTGAGTGCAGGTGAGAATTCAAAAGTGCAAGTAGAGTGGGTACATTTTGGTCATTTGTTTCTGTACGGCATTCTTACTCATATACTCATATACTCATTTATTAATAACCAAGGGTTACACGTCAAGTTTTTTATATAATAATGATAAATCCTTAATGAATAATATGATAGTCAATACACATTGAATCAATGGATAGTTCATTAATTAACAGTTCATTATAGGTGGACGTTCCAATCCAATACCAGTCACAAAAAAAAATAAAAAAAATACCATAGTAACAATATTAATTTAGAAACATAATAATAATAAATATGAAACTAATATAATAATATACATTAAATTATTTGAGATAAATTAAACATTAAACATAGCGTCCATTGAGTGCACAATACAGTGTAATAATCAATTATAATGTGTCCTACTCTATACCCTTCGGTAAAAACTCATGTAATTTGTAGAATGACCGTTCCACCAGCCAATTTTTTAGTTTTGATTTAAAGGCGTGTTTTGATGGCGATTCTTTTATTTGTTCCGGGATACGGTTATACACGTCCGGAGCCATCACGTGCACCAGCTTGGATTCCTTCGCGAGTCGGCGCGGTGGCGCGCACAAGAGATGCGAGTGTCGCTCGGAGCGCAGCCGCGGGTACTCGTCCAGGTGATCCCAGGCGTACAGCGCCGCCTGCAGGATCACCAGACTCGGGACGGTCAGGATTCTCAGGTCGCGGAACAAGGGCAACGCCGACTCGTCCTCCGTCACTCTCGCTATTGCTCGTACAGCTCTCTTTTGCATCCTGAAGGCACGTTCCCAATCAGCCGATTGTCCCCAGAACTCTACGCCGTATTGCAAAAGAGAGTGCACCGATGTAAAATAGCAGCTTCGGACCATGTCGCGAGGTAACACCGCCGATAGACGCCAGAGTGCAAAGCTCGCACGCCCGACCTTTTGACAAAGCGTGTCAATATGGCTTACCCAAGTGAGCGTGCTGTCGATCTGAAAACCCAGGAAAGTCGTCATCAGTACCCGCTCAATTTTTTTATCCCCGATCCAAACATCGAGCGGATCCTGTTTGTGTCCCGACAGGTCAAATTGCATAACGTGCGTTTTGTTTATATTTAGTACCAAGCCGTTCATACCAAACCATTTGTAAAAATCGTGCGTAACTCTATTCAGTTTGTCCTCCAGTTCGCCTCGGGTGGGAGCAGTGACTATTGCGGCCACGTCATCGGCATACATCAGCACGTGCCCGTCATGCACGTTCTCAGGCAGGTCGTTAAGGAGGAGAGAGAACATTATGTTGGAGAGCGATGAACCTTGCGCTACTCCAATCACGGTAGTCAGTGGTTGGGATTTTACTGTTCCCCCCGCTCCCACGACCACCTGACTGCGGTTTGTCATGTACTCCGCAAATATTCGAAGGACGGGCCCCGCGATGCCATAGTGCTTAAGTTTAGCAGATATGACGCCGTGATCCGCAACGTCAAACGCTTTCGATAAATCGCAGAATATCACCGCGACGCATTGTCGACTGGCGCGCGCTCCCACGATGATACGCAGAAGCTCCCGAGTGACAGACGTTGTCGAGCGACCGCCTCGGTATGCATATTGTCTGTCCGACAACAGACAGTTCGCTGTGAGGTACTCCGTCAGTCGTGAGCTTAGTCCATACTCGAATATTTTGGCAACAGCAGGAATAATTGACACTGGTCTGTAGTTATTTATCTCCTCCATTTTTCCTTTCCCCTTGTATAATGGGGAGACTTTAACAAACTTTAGGGTGGCGGGGTATACACCTTCCTTGATGCATCGATTGTACAGCGTCGCTAGTGTACCCGACAGCGGCCCGGCGACACTGTACAACAATGATATAGACATATCATACGCATCTTTAGAAGTTTTCCTCGCCACGCCGTGTGTTGTGATACGGAGCACCTCCGCAGGTGTAAAACGCTTCAACAGAAGCGAGCGATCTGCAGCCGGGCGTGACACTGATAGAACGTGTGAAGCCGCGGTGATGTCGGCGGCCGGTGCGTGACACGACGCCGCAGCATTGACAAAGTGCGCGTTCACAGCGTTGAGTGCATCGGTCTTGCTCGGATACTTCGCCCCCTCTGGTCGCGTCAGTATTTCAGCCAGATCATATACTCTCCTTGACCTACCAGTTTCAATGTTTACCACTTCCCACATTGATTTAGTCATATTCGGTGATGTTCGTATAACGCTACAATAGTAATCGCTTCGTTCTCGTTGTAGTTGACTGTCGTACTTAGCTTGAAACTCTTCTATCTTTAATTTCAGCTCTACATTAGACGGTAGTCTCACTGACAGTTCACGCATGTCTATTATGAACGAGTTTAAATTAAACGAATCTTCCGATGCCCAGTAAATCTTTTTAGATTTCATGTGAGATCGTTTAACGGGAAAACAGGTGTCAATCATATTTTTAATGATATTTATTACGGCAAGTGCCAAGTCATCGGGTCTTGTCGAGCAAGTCTTCCTCTCGATTTCTTGCCAATCCACGCTCTCTAAGGCAGTCTGGAAGTTACACCGATTAGCCCGATTAAACGACCTCACGAAGCGAACCTCGTGCTCTCGCGGGGCTCCCGCGCACGGCACGCGCGCCCGCACGCCGTAGTGGTCGGACAGGTTGCAGCGCGCCGGCGCCGCGCGCGCCGCCCCCGCCAGCTCGCAGCTCACGTACAGGTGGTCCAAGCAGGTGCTCGTGGTGGCTGTTACTCTCGTAGGGAAATCTACAATATTACATAAATTATGTACTGATAATAAGTCACTTAGTTTTTTAAAATCGCTAGTCAATGTTCTACTACAGTCAATATTAACATCACCGACTACCACGAATTCCCTGTCCGAGGCAGAGAGTTTTGCGAGTAGATTTTCAAATATTGGGAAAAAGAGAGATACGCTCGTCAAATTTGATCTATATACGCATACAACTACAATATTTTTTCCTACAATATCTATAGCTGAAATTTCGCAAATCTGCTCTACAGACAACGAACTGTAGCAGTTTAGTTTCTTGAACTCTAAATTATTTTGTACAAAAATACAACCATCCAATAGATCCATGAAAAATAATGAGAAAACGCGTAGTGCCGTACAAAAATAGTGGTCCACGAAGTTGGAAACATTATTGATAATCCGGAAATTTTGAGGGAAAATTTGGTCATTTGATACAGTACGGCATCGATTCCATACAGTTGCAATACCTCTTCTAACCCATTATTCCGCAACGCCGTACAAAAATAATGGTCCAAGAGGAAATGATCTGGGGTTCAACTTCCTCTTTTCAGTGATCCGGAGGGGCGATTTGACACAACGTAAAATTAATTTATTCCGAAAGTATTTTGTGCATAGATACAAATTTTATACGTGCCGTACATTTTAGTTAGTCCAATAGTCAGTAAATGGCAATAAACCTCCAGAACATTGCATATGACGAAATGTACTTTAGGGTGATAGTTGGTACGATTTTTTAACGGCATTCTGATAATTTATTTGAATTTAATATATTTATGTCTAAGAAAAGTTAATGCCGTACAAATCTGAAAGTTCATAATTATTAAAGGCCCGTAAAAATAGCATTTAACTTTTAAATTTTCGATCCAAATTTATTTTCTATAAGGTGTATGATCACTTACTGAGCATAAAATCACGAAATGTTGACAGATTCAGGTGGATCTTTAAGCGTCATCTTGAAAAAACGTTGTCTCGGGCACTATGTACTTTAGGGCAAAAATTATTGAAGTCATTATTGTAGAAAATATAATTTTACACCTTTTGTTGCCCAAAACTTATTTGTTAAAAGTACCTACCGTTTACGGCTCATTTAGTGAACCGGGTTTTCTATCGCCGATATGCCGATAACTCTTGAGATATTTAGATAAATAAGACGCATCAATCCATGTTTAAAGACCAGTTTATTCTCTACAACTTTTGCCAAAATTGTTTTTTTAAAGTCTGTGCTTTTTGAGTTATAAGAAGTTTAATGTTGAACGCATCACTATATTGCCATAGCTAACATACACCTCATCTGCATGAAAAACCTGATCTATTTATTTACATATTCTTTATCAAAGTTTTCATCATCTAATAACCCACCACAAACAAAACTATTGTTTATTTTAATACGATTTATAATATTTTTGGCGGAATAACAGATTTTGAACGTCTTATAAATCAAAACGTATGGACATTACAAAAAAAAGCGCTGTACTAAAGTTGTAGAAAATAAACTGATCTTTAAGATTAGTTCAATGCGTTTTATTGATTAATCAAATATTTCAAGAGTTATCGGCCGTGATAGAAAAATCGGTATTTTAAATGGGTCATAAATTGCAAACGGTACGTTTCACAAAAAAGTTTTCTCGGCACAAAAAGTGTAAAATTTTATTTTCTACAATAGTTAGCTCAATATTTTTTGCCCTAAAGTACATAGTTTCTGAGTTTCCAAGTTTCTAACTAAGTGGTACATATTTTGTTTGATTAAGGGTTAAAATGTACGGCATTATTTTTTTCAAATTTATTTACTTGAATACTATTTAAAACAATGATAATATGTTGAACTTTGCTATAGTTAATTAATCTATGGTTATTCAAATAAATGAAAACTTGCATGTTTTGTATTCCTCTGTAACTTTTTTTAGAACACTTTCTTTTGTACATAATTATTATACAACAATAGTTTTTAGCAATGTCATGTAGAAAAATAAGGTGCCGTACAGGATCAAATGACCTACTACCGTTATAAATGAAGTATACGATGAAATTAAGGTAATTATCGATAAACATTCAAATGAACAGTAATTTTTAGACGGCATTATTTTTAATTGTTCGTTTGAGTGCTAGATAATCATTTGGAACCGATGCCGTACTTTTTCAAATCACCCCTCCGGATCACTGAAAAGAGGAAGTTGAACCCCAGATCATTTCCTCTTGGACCATTATTTTTGTACGGCGCACAGAGGGGTATTTGAGACATCTAGCTGGCCAAAATTATTTATCGCTCTTAATCAATTAGAAATGGTTCAGTATCTCATAAAACCTTAAATCCAAGTGTATAACTTTCAAATAGATCACTTCTATATTTTGCTGCTACCCATCGATGCTTCATTTCTGATTTCATGCGTGCAAAATTACGACTTATGTGAAATCAAATAATTTTCAACATATTCTAATTGGTCGTTAAAATTGAGACCATTTTGTGATCTCATTAGACCAAATATCTCCTTGCGAGTCATTAAAGTACTTCCAGATGGTCCTGAAATAATAAAAACTAAATTAAATCAAAATTTAATTTTTTTTTTACATTTTTAAGTACGATATCTAAAATCGCTCCAGATGACGGAGTAGGAATTAGTAGGAACCAATTTTTTCCTTTTTTTAAAGTAGAAAGTCTATATATTACGAATATATAAAAATTATAGCCGGGTAATGCCGGGCACTAAAACAAAAAGCCTCGTAAAACTAAATTTTCTTGAAAAAATTAGGGAATTAAACCGGTATTTTTTCAAATGACGAAAAATAATATAATCCCGTCACAAAATTAAATATTTGAAATATGTAAAATAAGTCACTTACCAGCAGTTTCAGAATCCATAGCCAATTTTGGATTATTCACAACACAACATAAAATAAAAAATTGTTAAAATTGAGTTTTAAAGCACGAAAATTGAAAATAAACAACCGCTTCGAGCAATGTCTCAGTTTCAACTGACTATATCTTGTTAAATTTGGGGTGGGTAAAAAAAACAACAATAGGGTTGGGTCGCCCAACTACCTGGCTCTTCTAGGAATGCATTTTTTTTTATCTGAGCGTAATTCTGAGAAATGTAATTTTGGCCGGCTAGATCATGTTAATACTCCTATGTGCGGCGTTGCGGAATAATGGGTTAGAAGAGGTATTGCAACTGTATGGAATCGATGCCGTACTGTATCAAATGACCAAATTTTCCCTCAAAATTTCCGGATTATCGCTAATGTTTCCGACTTCGTGGACCACTATTTTTGTACGGCACTACGCGTTTTCTCATTATTTTTCATGGATCTATTGGATGGTAAGAATGCCGTACAGAAACAAATGACCAAAATGTACCCACTCTACTTGCACTTTTTAATTCTCACCTGCACTCAGTTGGACAGCTTACAAGTGACGGCATAGTGCTGAATCTTATTATTTTGTACCCGTCTATCATCCTATATAGGTCTCCTGCTGGTTCATTTGACCCGTAAATTTTGTTCACGGGCCTGTAGTCTAAAAAAACTACTCATCAGATCGAGTTCAAACTAATTTTCGTTGGTAGTTTACATGGTAATGTACATCATATATTTTTTTTAGTTTTTTCATTTTCTTACTTTAGAAGTTAGAGGGGGGGGGGGACACACATTTTACCACTTTGGAAGCGTCTCTCGCGCAAATTATTCAGTGTAGACAAAAATTATATTAGAAACCTCAACATCATTTTTGAAGACCTATCGATAGACACCCCACACGTGTAGGTTTGATGAAAAAAAATTTTTTGAGTTTCAGTTCTCAGTATGGGGGGCACCCCTAATTTTTGTTTTTTTAAAAAACTTTTGTAAAAATCTTAATGCGGTTCACAGAATACATCTACTTACCAAGTTTCAACAGTGTAGTTCTCATAGTTTCGGCAAAAAGTGGCTGTGACATACGGACGGACAGACAGACAGACAGACAGACAGACAGACAGACAGACAGACATGACGAATCTATAAGGGTTCCGTTTTTACGTTTTACGGAACCCTAAAAATGCGGGAGCCAGAAGCTCAAGGGAGGTCCTGAGTGGAGCGAGCCATGCGAGGCCAAGCGAAGCGAAGGGGGGAGGTGGCGAGCGAAGCGAGCCGGCAACCCCCGTAGTGGGGCTCAGGCCGAGTATGGAGAAGCGACACTCAGGGCTGACCGCAGAGCTTCTGGCGGGAGCCTACCCAGAGTCAAATCATTTATCATGAAGAATTGGTAAATCTTAGGTTTTACACGAAAATCTTAAGATTTACCGTAGTTCGAGGTTTTACGGTACCTAACATATTATTAAAAATAAAACGTCTCAAATGGAGTTGGACTGGTCACACTATGAGAACAAACAAAGAAAAGTGGGTCAAGGATATAATCAACTGGTATCCTAGGACAGGTAAAAGACAAAAAGGAAGACCAATAAAAAGATGGGAGGACGACCTACCCAAAGGATGGAGAAGACTAACTCGGGACAGGGACGAGTGGAAGATATTAGGGGAGGCCTATGTCGAAAGACAACCTGACCTATAATAGAAGGGGTTGATGAATGTAGTATTTTATAACTTGTTTAAATTTTTTATCATTATCTTTTCTATTATGTTTTAGTTTAAATAGCATCTAAGTTAAATATTTATATTTATGTTTTGTTATGGTCAGAGAATAAAGGCTTTTATTATTATACACTCATTTATTTTTCTTCTTAATTTCTAAGTTTTTTACAATAGATATATAAAATATTATTATTTATTATTATTATTATTATTTTACGTGATTTTTTAATTTTCTCTCGTAGAACGAGGACTATCCACGTTTCGCGGGCATTATTGCCAAACGAAAAGTGGGATGAAAATTTACAACAATGTATGCTATTGAATGTAATATAAACTCTTCGGGTATGCTATTGATTTAGCGATAAGAATTTTCGAACAATTCGGCAGGTATTCAACACTACTGCTTTTTGGAGTTGTACAAATGTGTAAGAGTGCATGTCAAGAGTTTTGAGTGAAGTGTGTAGTGTATGTGGGATGGCACCTGTAGACGATATAACTATAGGTACTGTTCTGACAGTCTCTACTCTCCACTGGGTTTTTAATTCTATTGCTAGGTCAGTATATTTTGCAATTTTTTCAGTGTGTGTGGTTACAAGATTATGAGTGTTTGGCACAGCTATATCTATCAAGTATACAATTTTATTTAATTTATCGTGTAGTGTTATATCTGGTCTGTTACAATGAATAGTTTTGTCTGTAATTATTGTTCTATCCCAGTAGAGTTTTATGGTGTTTGAATCTAGTACTGTTTCAGGTTTATATTTGTAGTACGCTGTTTTTTGTTTGATTAGGTTATATTTGAATGCTAGGTGTTGATGGATTATTGCAGCTACTTGGTCATGACGATGTTTGTAGTCAGTTTGAGTAATAGATCTACAGGCTCCAGTTATATGTTGAATAGTTTCTCGGCTACCATGACAGTGCCGACATAGATCTGACTGTGTAGTGGGGTCTTTGATAATATATTTCCGGTAATTTCGAGTGTCTATGATTTGGTCCTGAATGGCCAACATAAATCCTTCCGTTTCCGGGAACAACTCACCAAACTTAAGCCACGCGTTCGATGAAACTTTATCAATGTTTGGGTCCATCAAGTCTCGCCGATGTCTGCCATGTAACGATTTTTGTAGCCAAGCACTGGTTTTTTGTGTTTGCGTGATGATGTGTTCGTTTTTTTGAGTGTCAAAGTTGCTTAAGTTGAGAGGAGTATACTTACAGTCTGATTTTACTATTGCGTTGTGAAGAGAAGATGGGTGTGTTTGGAAAAAGTTTCGCAGTGTTGTGATTTGTGAGTTATGAAGGTTAATAATATCTATTATGCCCCGCCCTCCTTCTGATTTTGGTAACGTTTGCCGTTCATAACATGCCCTTGGATGGTGTTTTCTAAACTTAGTCATTGTTGTATTTATGTTTCGTTGCAGCTGTTTTAAGTTTGTTTGTGACCAGTGTATTACGCCAAAAGAGTATGTTAGTATTGGAATAGCATATGTGTTGATTGCTTTAATCGTATTTTTTGCGTTAAGTTGCGTGCTAAGGATTTGGTTAAGTCTGGATTTAAATTTTCGCTGAAGTGTTTCTTTGGTTTGCCTTTGATGTATTTGCTGTGTTTGCTGGAACCCTAGGTATTTATATCCAGACTGCATATCAACTGGGTCAATCAGCTCACCATTGTTTGAAATAAATGTGTTTTGTTCTATTTTGCCTTTGTTAACTGATAATATTTTACACTTATCAATACCGAAGTCCATGTGTATATCAGAAGAAAATGTCTGCGTGACATCTGCCAGTTTGTTTATTTCATTAAGGTTGGTACCGTAGAGCTTGATGTCATCCATATACATCAGGTGCGACAGGGTATATTGTACGTTAGCACTTTTAATCTTGTATCCATTGTTACTACTATTCAATAGATTTGAGAGCGGGTTTAATGCGAGACAAAACCAAAGTGGGCTTAAAGAGTCTCCCTGAAAAATCCCTCTTCTGATTTGAATGGGGTCTGTTTCTAATATGTTTTTACCTATTGTTAATTTTAAAACTGTTTTCCAATTTTGCATGGTGTTTTTTAGGAACTGTACAATTATAGGATGAATATTGTAGTGGTCGAGAATGTATAAAAGCCAACTGTGTGGAACTGAATCAAACGCCTTTTTGTAGTCAATATACATTGTGTAGATGTTCCTTCTTTTGACAAGAGCTTGTTTAGATATTACCGCATCAATAGTTAGCTGCTCTTTACATCCTTGACTGTTTCGTCTGCACCCTTTTTGTTGTTCAGCCAAGATGTTGTTAGTGTCAGTGTATCTGTAAATAAGTTCGCCAATACAGGAAGTAATTATTTTATAGATGTTTTGAAGGCATGTAATAGGTCTGTATTTGGCTGGGTTTTCTAGGTCAGCTTCGTCTTTAGGGAGCATATAAGTCGTTCCCAGAGTTATGTATTGTGGCATAGTTTCAGGTGACTTGATGAAAGTGTTTATGTGGCTGAGCAACATAGGATGCAGGTGTGTAAATTTTTTATACCAAAAGTTGTGAATTTTATCAGAGCCAGGTGCTTTCCAATTATGTGTTTTAGCTATGATTTTGTGAAATGTGTCTATGTGTATGTTATCAAACTCCATTAAAGGGATTTCACTTTGGTTTTCCTTGTCTTCTTCTATCCACTTAGCATTAATATGTTCCTTTGGAGCTGACCAAATACTGGACCAAAATTTATGGAATTTTTGTGGGTCTGGATTTTCACGTATATTATTTTCCGGTGGTTCACTATTAAGTTTTCTGTAGAAAAGTCTTTCATTGTTTGAGAACATTGTGTTTTGGGATTTTCTTTTAGTTGTTAATTTGTATCTGCGAAGTCTGCTGGCCAAGGCGCTCAATTTTTGCTTTAAAGTGTCTAAATAATATTAACATATTATACACGATCAGTACGGAAAATTCTTGTATGCATTGTAATAACAGATTTTAAAACAACATTACAATATAATACAATATTAGTTTAATTTATTTATGTAATTTGATTATTTAATTCGCCTATGTATATCCTTAATTTGTAATTCTGTAAACTGACATGTAATTAACACTTATGAATAAATGAATATGAATATGAATAATATACTCGTACGCGAACAGTTTCCTATGGCTGCGTCCTGGCGTTGTATAGAATGGAAAGACGCTACCTAACTATAGGAAGCCAGATGATATATGATGTATGATAGCTAGCTGATTTGAAACTTACTAGCGGTGTCCCGCGTTTATGCCCGCGTAGTTTCCGTTTGCGTAATTTATTCGCAAAGTAGTAGGTGTATGTGCCATCCCAGACTATAATCTAACTATGTTCTAAATTTCAATTCGATCCGTTGAGGCGTTCCTTGTGTGATTGAGCAACAAAGATAGAATCATTTAAACTTTCACTTTTAAAATATTAGTAGTATAGGATGTAACTATATGTGCATTTAAACAGATACCAGTAAAACATTCAAATACGAAGACACAGAAAAAAAATTGGCAGTCATAGGAACTGCCGATAGAAGTGAAAACTTGTAACTCAGAATTTTAAAGCTTACTTTGGAAACTAAGCAGATGAAACCGAAGGGCGTGGCCATGAGTATGGCCATCTAGAAACTAGTATGCTGACGCATGTCTATATGGCCAATGGCTATGGTCCCGAGTTTACCCGAAGATTTCTTATCATTCCCGAGCGTGACTCTAGAATTCAATTCACAGCCCACGAAAAATCTGTCTGTGTCGCACCAAAATAAGTTTTCACTTCAAAAAACATCCGTACCGTCACACAAATGTTTGACATAGATTGTAATTTTCAGGTAGACGACGACCTCCGCCAGAAAGCCAAGCAACTCTGCTACGGCATCCTATACGGGATGGGGAACAAAACCTTATCGCAACATTTGGATGTAACGGAATTAGAAGCTGCCTTCTTCATGGATTCCTTTTACAAGACGTTTCCTCAAGTCAGAAGATATACACAGAGCGTAGTGGAGGAATGTAGGAGGAATGGATACGTGGAAACTCTTATGATGAGGAGGAGATACTTGCCCGATATAAACGCTCCGTTAATGGGTGCAAAAGGTAAGTTTGCTCTTTGTTTTTATCTAATATTTTAATGTATGACAACGGACTCTTTTGTTAAATTTCTTAGTTCTTCATATTCTTTGTGTGTGATTTCCTACTGGGGATGAGCTACCATCGTTTTAGCAGTACCATCATTGTAGGGGAAGTAGGTACCATATTTTTGTCAGTTATTCTACCGCCATGCATTAATGTGAAATATGGATGTGCTCCGGTTTGAAGATTAATGTTTTCAGTGAAATCACAGGGCATTGAGATAAAAGTGTTGTTTTATAGTGGCAAGACTCTTTGCAGAGTCCGCCTGGGGAAGTACCACACCTCCGCCAGATATTCCCCACCCGCCAAACAGTAATGTGTAAACATCACTGTGTTCCGGTTTGAACGGCAATATTTTCAGATAAATTACAGGGCATAGAAATACTTATATCATCTTAGATTTCTGGGGGACGAGCACAGTGCAGTGCTAGGTAATGATTTGGTTAATTATTTATGTTCCAATTTTTTTTTGACGTGATAACGTCTTATAATTCGATGAAGCCGGCTGCACGCCCACAAAACATGACGTCATGTACCGTTACCGTCGTTACCGTCGGTCGTTACCTCGCCGCATGTTTGTTACAGTTGTATTAATTATTTCGACCAGTAGTTCAAGCGGGGATGTAGCTCAATGGTAGAGCGTTCGCTTTGCATGTGAAATGCCCCGGGTTCGATCCCCGGCATCTAAAAGCTTTTTTGCATTGTTTTTTGCATTGTTTTGATTGAAAATGACTAAATTCTACTGATTACTTTTTACATAAAAATCTATTAAACAAATGAAATAAAAATTTTCTTTTGAAAAATGCTACCATTCCATCAGTATTTTCTTAAGACGTTGTCACGTTCTATCGTCAGTAAACCGACTTTACAGACAAACATTTTTTTTATAGCATAGAGTGACGAGACGAACAGGTCATGTGCCTGATGGTAAGCAACATGCCGGCCACATAACAGCACAGTAATCCGCAGCTATTGGAACATGATAGTTCAAATCATTACCTAGCACTGCACTGCGCTCGTCACCCAGAGATCTAAGATATGTCTCTAAGCCCTGTAATTTCTCTGAAATCATTGCCCTTCAAACCGGAACACAGTAATGTTTGCACATTACTCCTTGGCGGTAGAATAATTGGCAAAGGTGTGGTACTTCCCCAGGCGGACTCTGCCAAGAGTCCTACCACTACATAAAGCGTGACACAGCGTGACACACGTCCAATAGCGTGACACAGTGATGTTATGGGCAGACGTGTTGCTTACCATTAGGTATCTACATGTCCTGCTCGTCCCGTCACTATACCATAAATAAAGTGGCCAAGTGCGAGTTGGACTCGCCCATGAAGGGTTCCGTTGCAGCAAGTAACATTATATACATAGTACACATAGTTCTTGTAGTTCGTTGTAACTTTGATCGAAGTTTCAATCATAGTGTATTTATGACGTACTAAAAAAAACTACTCATCAGATCGAGTTCAAACTAATTTTCGTTGGTAGTTTACATGGTAATGTACATCATATATTTTTTTTAGATTTTTCATTCTCTTACTTTAGAAGTTAGAGGGGGGGGGACACACATTTTACCACTTTGGAAGTGTCTCTCGCGCAAACTATTCAGTGTAGACGAAAATGATTTTAGAAACCTCAACATCATTTTTGAAGACCTGTCGATAGATACCCCACACGTGTAGGTTTGATGAAAAAAACATTTTTGAGTTTCAGTTCTCAGTATGGGGGGCAACCCTAATTTTTCTTTTTTTTTAATTTTTCTGTTGAAATCTTAATGCGGTTCACAGAATACATCTACTTACCAAGTTTCAACTGTGTAGTTCTCATAGTTTTGGCAAAAAGTGGCTGTGACATACGGACGGACAGACAGACAGACAGACAGACAGACAGACAGACAGACAGACAGACAGACAGACATGACGAATCTATAAGGGTTCCGTTTTTACGTTTTACGGAACCCTAAAAACATACGTTCCATACAGATAAGGTGATATAGACAAATGATAGGTTTACGTAAGAACGTGATATCTATGTATTTAAAAAAAGGTAATTTGGGAACTCTTTTGAAAGAAGAATGTGTAACGTGTAACATCCCGGGACCGTAACAGCGTGTTGTAATAAATTTATGAAACAATTGAAGCGGTACACTAGTACATTGCGACTCCGAATCTTACTACGGGGTAATATGGTACACAGTCGCGCTGCGGAAATTTGAAACCTCATTTTGTTCGAAGCGTCATGGCGATAAGAGCGCACGCTACAGACCTTCCGTTCGTCTAGCCTTGCTTTTATTAGTATTACAGTGCAGTTATAAATACTTCATGTTTTTGTTTTCCTGTAAACAGAAAAAGTGTTTTTATAGTAGTTGTAGCACTCTTTACAATCAGCCTGGGGAAGAACCACACCTTCTATTGCTTCTACTATTATTCTACTACTTCTATTTATTTTTTCTGCTGCCAAGCAGCAATGTACAAAAAATGCTGTGTTCCGTTTTGAAGGGCTTGGTTGCAGGGACATTACAGGGCATAGAGATAAATCATATTACATCTCTGGGTGAGCGCAGTGCAGTGCTAGGTAGTAGGTAATGATGTCGAATCTTCATGTTCCAATGGCTACGTGACACTGTTCTGTTGTGGGCAGGCGTCGTGCTTACCATCAGGCACATGTCATGTTAGTTCCGTCACTCTAAACTTTAAAACAAACAGAAGGCCCGGGAAATGGGGTCTGGGGAAAGTTAGTTTTTTTTTACCGACTTCAAAAAAAAAATTTTTTTTTTTGTAGCGAGAGCTCCGCCAATTGTGAATCAATTTTGATGTTTATTTTTTTTGTTTGGTAGATCATAGTTCAGAGGTAATCCCATACAAATTTTGATCGAACAAAAAACTAAAATTTACTTTCCCACCTCGACGATGAAGCTTATGAAACTTGGTCGAGTGTCTGAATTTAATTTTAATTTGAAGTCGGTTCGTGTTTTTTCGGAAAAAATAAATTATTTAGAAAAGAAAGTTAGGAAGTTTGCATTTCACCACCATCCCGATTGTGAGTCGTTAAGCTACGATGTTGCTCTACAATGTAACGTGGTTATTTTGTTATTTGGTAGGAACCGATGCACTCTCGAATCTCTGCCCCAAAAAGGCCCCATAAAAAAAAAGATAAAAAAACTCTCGATTTGAGACACCAAGATTGCATCCTTCTCGAAAAACCCGCTCAGGAAACGCATTCTAAACATAGATAATATGATAAAGTTTCCGTACTGTACTAAGCGTAGTTTCTAATCGACCGTTCGTCTGTAATTCTTAATTTAATCACTGAATTTCCACGTATAATTTATACCCAAACAAAGCAATGCCGCATGCCTGCGCTAGTAATAAATATTTCGCAAAACGTTCCATGATAATCATGAATTCTCGTAAAATTAATTTCCCTTAGGCATAGTGTATACAGTTTCTAATAAAGCTTACCCTATTTAAGATTTATCTGATCTAAACTATACCTAACGTCTAGGTAATTTTGATCGAAAGACTCAGGTTGCTCCGATTACGAATTTTTTGTCTTAATTTTATTATCCTTGCTGGACGTTTTACAGCGGCAGTTTTAAATGTTTCTTTTCCGTCGTTAAATGTCGGTTCAGTCTTTTTATGAGTAATCGCATTTCATGAAGGACCCTTCGTTCTGTCATTTAGGACGGTACCTTAGATATACAATTGAAATTATTCTACCATAACATGTTATCATGTCTTAATAATAATTTGATAGCAAATCTTTTTTTGTCTTGGAGCTGGACGGAATAAAATATGTTTATTTTCAATTAATAATATTTTTATTTGCGCAAATGGATATAACATGATTTTAAGTGTTAGTATCAAAATATGTATGTTACAAATTATGCATAAGTAAATGAAATCCTATTGGTTATTACTAATTCGTGGATTCCGAATGGTACGCTTCAGTGGGATGTATAATTTGTTAGATGTGTCATGGTTGACGTTCCAAACAAAGACTTGAACGAAAAGGTTTAGCTTTTGTGATAAGAACGTTTAGGCTGTGGAATGCGCTGCCTGAGTGGTTTTTCCCGATGGTAACAATTTTGGTCTTCAAATCAAGGTGAGCACAGTCCATCGTAGACCGCATCTTCACTTAACATCAGGCGAGATGGTGGTCAAGTGTAAACCCATAGTAGTTAAAAATAATGTAAAAATCCTTCAATGTGATGATACATTGGTGAATAACAGTCGGATTATTCTGACTGCACTATGGCGAGTCTCGGGGTTACCCTGGCTTTTTGTTTTCAAACTAAGATAGGCAACTCCTCATCTATCCATTAAGTTTTCCGCGTATTCAGACAAAGCGCTTAAAATCTCTTTCATCATCCAATTCAAATTATTCAAAGTGAATGTATAGCCTTTTCTGACCAAACGTGTTGCGCCTTAGACCTTGTCTCTACCTACCCCATGCTACTTAGGAAGGCGAGGTCACACGTACCTAAGTCGATACTAGTAGGAACATCCTTACTTCCACACCAATATTATAAACGTAAAAATTTGTGAGTATGTATGGATGACAGATGAATTACACACTTTTAGAAGTGCGACCCGCTTTTATCTACTTTTTCACCATGTGGTCCATGACTCTCAAATGCGGAAATTATTTAATTAATTTAATTTGCGTGGGAATGCGGGGAAAAAACAGGATCCGGAACTACGCGGGTGAAACCGCGGGGCACTGCTAGTAGTACACGTGTAAAAATATGTTTCTAACGCAAGCTTGTATTCATTTAGGTACAGCGGAGCGGCAAGCCGTGAACTCCACTATACAGGGTTCCGCGGCAGACATCGCCAAGGCAGCCATGTGCGCTATCGACTCCAACACAAGCTTGAACTACCAGCCGCAACTCCTGCTGCAAATGCACGACGAACTCATATACGAAGTACCTGAAAACTACAAACAAAATTTCATCAAAACTCTGAAGGAGACAATGGAAGGAACGATAAGATTAAAAGTGCCTCTGCCGGTCAAAGTCAAGAGCGGACACTCTTGGGGGACTCTGAAAGAAGTCCAAGTTTAAAATCATGGTTTATCTCTGCATCTGTGATCGTACTTGTGATATTTGTAAATGTGATGAAATAAATAAAATACATTCGATTTTTCAAAAGTTGTTTTTTTAGTCTCTATCGCTCATCTAGCCGGGGATTTAAAAGCAATATCGTTGTCCTCTGCTCTTTCCTCTAGTAATTTCTCTAGAAACTTTGCCTTTCAAAACTGGAACAACAATAACACAGCATAACTAACTGCTTCGCAGTTAAGTGACTGGAAAAGGTGTGTTACTTCCCCAGGCGGTCTTTGCAAAGAGTCTGCCACTACAAAAAATATGATGTTTAATTGTAATTACTTTTGAAATCATCTAAATAAAAATATACCTACAATGGTGAAGAAATTATCTCAACAAAAGACACTGAAATATTGCGAGACAGCAAAGGTAACTAGTTTATTTAAGAAGCAAACACAAGTGCCAAAAATTGGAATTGCCATCCTGTTTAATTTTACGTCAGCCGGGGTTGGGGATACGCCGCGAATTAAAAGTTAACAGTGTCGCAGTGCATTCTTGCCAAAACACACGTCGCTAAACGGATTCGGCCTCCATAACAAATTTTTTACGTCACGTAACATTTTTATTAGTTCTGAACTGGTGGTTGAAAACTATGAAAATACGCTTTGCTTAGAAAAATATTTGTTCGTCGGTCTTTCATGTAGGAAAATTCTGAAGATTGTGAAAGTAATGTCCAAAGTTTTCTTGTAAACAAAGCATAGGTCAGAGTACCTAATACAAAATCAAAAAACGTTACTAAGAAAATCTGCATCGTTAGTACTCTTGATAGTCGAGCAGACGAATTGTTTTGGCAGTGCAATGTATTTAAAGCGAAATACTGAATTCCGAAAACAACCCAAATGACATTTAAACCGGTGTGTTTGTTTGTGAGCGCCATCTGATCGAATTTCCCCGTTTTCCCCGGGTTGTGAGCCAGCGACGTCAGAGGGCGGGCCGGCCGCCGCCCCGGGATCGATACCTGCGCGAGGCGACCCTCACGCCAGCGTCGCCACCACAGACCATTCGCAAACGTAGCCCCGACGGAAAATGTGCACGACAACTGGAAGTGTGCCGCGTACCGCAGTGACCATGTTCTGATCACCAAAATGCATCTCCACTTTGAGAGGAACGTCAACTCGAAATGTGATTGCACTGTGTTGTCGCTGTCATGGATGGGGAAAGTGCCCGACGAGCTGCCGGAGGTGAGTGTCTCTGTCTTGGAAACTATGTCTACGCGGATTGGCAGACAGACGCGAGTTAAATTTAGACACGATAGCACGGCCGTACCAGTTACCCGACTAGTTTATATTCCGGAACTGCATTCACTCTCAGACAAATGATGTAAACTTTTGTTTTTACAATATTTCAGTTCTATACATTTGTATTTACTTTACAAGTTTTTGTATTAATGTCAATAAATTGTGTTAGACGTTACGACCCTAAATAATAGCTGCATGAGCATTCTGAAACTTACGAGTATTATCGTCACAAATGCCTTAATGTATTCAAGAGTTTACAAGAACATTCGTGTACGTATTCGTAAGTTGTGTTAGTTTTCACACACATTCACGTCACTGTAAGGTCTTATTAGCGAAAGTCTTTAGCGATCTTACCCTGGATTAACCCGAAATCTTTTTATCCGGTAAATTGAGGAAGAGGTAATGGTGGATCGAATAAATATACGTACGTTGAATAATAGAGTCAGATGTCGGTAGGCAAGGAGGTATTCGATACGACTACTACGTGCCTTTGCTTACTGATCCCTAGCCAAGAGTTCAGAAATAATTATAATAGATTCAAGAATTAAGACGGTACTCCAGGACGTCTACTCTGTTTCTACGAAAACGAAATTTCGAAAAAAACTCGCGACTTTCCTACTCTCGTTCTACTTCGTTTCGTCCGATACAACATTGTTTGACGTTTAAATGTTCTAAGCATACTCTAATTAGAGTAGGCTTAGAACATTTAAACGGACAAAACGACGGATCGAAGTAGAATCGGAGTTGGAAAATCGCGAATTTATTTCGAAATTACGTTTTCGTTGAATTAGAGTAGACGTCCTGGACTTGTCCTGATCTAACAAGACATTTTTTTCAGTTTTTCTCCAATGAAATAAAAGCTATTTAGAAAATGTATACTCAAACCAAACTCATACTCAAATTTGTAAGGTCACATCCAGTAGGTAAATCTATAAAAAGTTTTGCCGTGTGTGATTGAAAACAACGGCGTGGAGTGACGTAGAAAATTTTAAAATAATTTCTATAAAGTAAAATTTTGAGGTTTTGATATTTGAATAATGCAGGCCTCATTATCATGATAGTATCGCATACGGACTGTCCCATCAAGTACAGATGGATACGAGTCCTGATGGGCCATAAACTGTAAGAGGATAGGTGGATGAGCATTACCGGTCACCCAACAATAATTTCATTTTTCAGTAATGTTTTTTTTTTGTGTTTCTTTTATTTTTCATACCTAAATGTTTTGTAATTGTAATTTTATTAGTGCTGAATATTATTATCTGACATGATTGTATTGTAATTAATATGGAATGACATGATATTCTGAGATAAATAAATGATTTGATTTGATTATGTACAGATTTTCGAAAATCAAGCACTAAGGTTAAAGTAGGTTCTGTCAATAGCCATAATCCATATTCCGCATAATGGCTTGTTTAGATCTCTATATATCTAAATATCTATATGCTATAACTAGCAGTGCCGGTTTTACCGCTGTGATCCGCTTTTATGCGTTCTGATGTGATTGAGCAACAAACATAAAAAAATCTTGCATTTATAATAGTAGGAAGATATAACACAAAAAAGCGAAATTTTACTGATTTTTTTTAAAGATAAATATGCTAAAATCGTGAAACTTCTGTAGCTACGCTATGATTTTGTAATTTATGAATATATTCTCCAGAACCGTGTTTTAGATACCAAATATATATTTGCATTGGAAAACCTATGAAAAAAGATCAGATAAAAATTCACCAACCTACATAACATAACAGCATAATGTACACGAACGAAAACAGTAGACCAGAGACCACTATAGTGTTATGGGCAGGCACGGTGCATAACATAGGATTCGGGAATAGCCCTCTGGGTCTTCTCTCACGTGAAGACCATAACCCACAATGCACAATGCATGTCGATGATGTGGTATCACAACAATCTATCATCGAAAAATACATTTTTAAGAACATGCGGATTCCTAAGTAAAAATGAGAATAAAATAATACAATAATAAAATTTGGTTTATTTCAAAGTGTCGTTTTCTACCGATGTTTTTCTCCGTCCTGAAAACCATGATGTATGCTGGGATTCCAATTTACGACTGCAGACTCATGAAATCGGACGTTCTGTCACTAGGCCACATATATTTACTAAAAGGTTCTCAAGAACATCGTGCCCAAATACAAAGATTTGTTAAGATTCGACTTGGTCCCATTCCAAGGATTCATATTGCCACTCGGCTCAATTCAATCAGTATCTCAGCACATCTTTTCATATTAAATTAGGCTAAACACGAGCACCGAGGGATTCCTATGAAAAAATATTTTACTTCAGTTAGAAATGGAAGGCGTGTTGTAGGTATCGTACCTAATTTGTTCTTTTCACATCCTATTTCTAAGTTAATGAAAAGACTGTGAAAATCCATGAAATAAAATGATATATTGGGATCCATATACAAATACATACTTATATCGCAGCCAACTAGCTTAATAATCCGTTGAATTAACAGCCTCTTTACTAAATAGAGTCGTTTAACCAGCTTCCTGAATGATATTCAACCATTGACCTAACAGATAAGCAAATAAACTAGAATTGTTGACATTTAATTACTTGCTTAGCCTATTCATTTTAAACAACAAATACAATGTTTTTTTTTTATAAACTAAGCTGCTTATACCTTTTTTATGTGGGGGAAATACATTTACGTATGTCCACCATGCAGAGACATGGTGGGGTATGTCGGGCTCAACACCATGGGAGCCGACATGATCCCCCTACCGATTAAAACCCCCACAGGTTTCTCCGACATGGCCAGGGGTCAGGGTCGCAGGATCACTTTTCGAACTCCTATCAACGACCCTGACCCACCTGCCACCAGCCTTGCAGGCCCACCTCGCGGGCTCTCGCTTTTTAGTCTCACTTCTAAGTCTAATAGTGTCCCTCTTAAAAGTGGTTATTGTAAGATGGCTGCACTTGTAGGTTTATATCCGTCTTAGGTTTTGCTGGCGCTGATATTGCTTACTACTCATTATTCATCGTTTAGTTTTTTTCTGTACATAGGTATACGTAATTAATCTGACTGTCTGGCAAAAGTCTCCTCTGGAGTTGATTGTGGTGGCTTCGTTACATTTTCCATCCCGTTTATATTTTGGGTACGAGGCTCACGCGAAACTACGCGGGGATTAGGTTAGTGCGCCAGTCAAAAATCTATCAAATATATCTTTTAACCTAAACCTTTTGTTTGAGACTAATGTGCTGATCTTATTGGCTGGTCTAACTTAACGTTTAATTTATAGCAATATTTTATAAAACTACGAGTAGCATTATTAATTACGGTATCTTTACTGTGATTGTAAGGCCGAGCGAGTCACCGATATTTCGATGTAGTTCAATCCACCGTTCTCACGGGTAACTTAACCTCGTTTACATTGTGTCATCGTCACTTCGTGTGATTTGTGTATTGTATCTTGTACATGGATTTCGATTTATTTTTTGCTCGACATCTTTGATCTTGTCCTCATTTGGAGTTAGTTTCAAATCTACTAAACCTTCCACAGTCCATACAATTCGTAAATAATCTTCACTGATGGATCCAATCGTCGGGAGTTACCTACTATATTCACCTACCTACATTAAATCGTAGAAAAACTCATTGGAAGTCGATTTAGTATATTCAGTATTTCGATGCGTAAATTTGCTCCTTCTCTAGCGACGCGTGTTAGACTGTTAGAAGTTTACATTCGAATAGAATATGTGGAGCCGAAATTCGATTGTAAGTTTTGCCGGCTGTACTCGTATCACTCCACACGGTCTCACTCCCAATCTTCGTAACGACGAGAACTGAGGTCTCAAGCCTCCCAAGTCCCATTCAATTAACCTTTCCTCGCTCGACTTCTGACCTACTTAATTTCATTTCTATTCAACACCTAGCTTTAGGAAACCATTCTCGAGTCGATACTTTCGAAAAGAGCAATTCTAGTATTTCTCTCTAGGGTCAATCAGGGGATCTAAAAAGGCTTTTTAGTGGTAAAACAACTCTCTACTTAAATACTGAAATTTTGTTGGTTGCTTATGAAATTTATCTGTGAGATTATGCAAAATTGCAAAATTATGATAAATTCTAATTTTTATTCATTTGTCTATAAGATCTATAAACAGTGTTTTTCTTTACATTATCAGATACAAAGCACAGACTAAGTAGAGAGATACATACAAAGGTACAAAAAAAAATGAATGGTAGATATACAGTATAAACAATAATCCATCCATCGCGTTGCGAGGTTTAACAATCAAGAAATTCTAAAACAATCCAATCAGTCAACGCCACGCGTATTTTTAGTGCGTTATCCCTCGATTTCTCTAAAGGCTTGTTCGCATTAAGCTAGTGTATTAGTCTAGTAGAGAGTAATTTACTAGCTAAAATACTCGCTACTATTCAAAAATCGTTCGCACCGTGCTTTAGTACAGTTCACAAGTGAGTAGCGTTTTGCAACATGAAGCGTCTACAACGCAATAAAATAAATAAGCTGATTACGCTAATTGTAATGGCCATTTTAGAAGAGGTGGAGGAGGAACTTTGTGTGATTAAAAAAAAGAAGCCGTGGGTACGAAAATGGATCGACAGAAGAGATAATCTAGGCGATTTTTTTTAATTTAATTTCCTTTTCACCAAATCCTTGTATATTCATTGAATTTTCCATATTCAGGTATGCAGATTGTTTTATTTGCTTGTTTTTATAGAGCGGGGACTTAACGTTCCACAAACATTCATGTTCCACATATAAAGAAACAAATTTTAATGTAGTATCTTCACTCCAGCGAAACGACATTTTGGCGGCAACCAAAGACTAGTTAGTAAAGAGATGCGGCAACTAATGAACTCAACACTCGACTAATTTGACAGGTTCGCACTCGTTTAACCGATGAACCAGAGAGCACAGACGCGTGGTGGGGATGCTACTCGCCCGTTGAAAATAGAACAAAATTGATTGACTCGACTAAATTATTCACTAGACTACTCGACTAAATTTTTACTGTTCATACACGTTTAGTTGCTAAATTACTCGCTACTAGACTAAATTACTAGCCTAATGCGAACAAGCCTTTTTAGTTTGAGACCTTACAGAGAGGAGTTATTGGTGCCTTTAATTTTTAGATTTTACACCATCAATTGAATGAGGATAATTCTGAAATTAGTATGATCAGTATTTATTAACTTTAACGCATAGGCGTTAAAGTTGATTGTAACTAGAAGCTGGATTGTAACTATGCCGGAAAAAATCTCTCAAGGTACAATACCTTGAGAGATTTTTCCGGTAACCTTTCTTCCGGTAACCGGTTTACACAAGTTAGGTAGGTATATTTAATCTTTGTGTCTGGTGTATTTCAGTATATTTCCCTCTTATAATTAGCATATGTAGTTGGGGAAGCAGTATTACTCTCTGAAAATGCAAAATTTTTGCGGTTCACTCTACGTGCTCTTCGAGAAACAAAGTGAATTCTTAATGACAAGTCTCGTTGGGTGTCTGGAAGCGTTTGCTTGCAGATTGTGTGAAATGGTTAGAGCACCCGCCGAGCTGAACTCGAATATCTAAAGTGTGCGCTTTTCACACCTGATGATAATACTCTCGAGGTATTTTACCGACAGGAATAATCTCATTGAATATGCTTACCCTTATACCCACCCACCCGGTTTACATTATTCCAGTCCAGCGATTGAATCCAGCGCAGGATTGCTTACTAGAATAATGTAAACCACCACTGGAAAGAATATTGGCACTGGATTGATGCTTTCCAGTGCCGGTTTCCATTTTTCCAGTAAGCAATCCAGCGCTGGATTCGATCGCTGGACTGGGATAATGTAAACTGGGTATTACTTCCAAACTCCAAAACAGTTGATACTTCAACGCGAATGTGTCTGATTTTTAAGTCAATCCTTTAATCCGATTAATTCAATACATGACGGCTTTTTGGACAGTGAAAGGTTTATAGAATACCAATACAATTGCTTTTGCAATAGCATGTTATTAGAAAATTAATGTTTTCAACGAGTCGTTTTAAATCCTAAGTGATGAGCGACGAGCGCAACGTGGTGTTAGGCAGCAATTTGTACAGCTCTTGTTAAAAGCATGTGGTTGTGTAGTGTGTATTGTATGAATTGAGTAGACAGGCCACTTGACGTCTTGTGCCCCTTTTGCACATCTTTTCTATTACCTATATTGTATATATTATATATTCCCTAAAAATCTAGAAACTTTTGCATCCCACAACTCAATTAAACTACCTACCTATCAGTAAATTCGGATTTGTTTTCCTGATAATCATAATCATGTATCTAAGTAGGCTTACAAATTCACAAACTTTCACCTTAGTAATATTAATGTGATAAATAATATCAAAATTATTTATAGTCGTTAATTTAGGTATTTGCGATGTCCGTCACTTCGATATTCCAATCGGTTGATAATTTAAATGGCTCGCGCATGAAGAGTTTCTTATCTACCTTTAGCAAATAAACAGCGTAAACCTCTTTTATTATATGGGAGCCCCGTAATTATTTATTTTAATTAATTAAATTTAAAGAAAACATAAAACTAAATATTCTGTGAATAGTTAAAACGTCTACCTGTCACCGTTAATGGTATCGAGCAAGAAAAGGTAAAAAAATCAAGTTCGTTGTAATGGAGCCCCTCTTAAATATTTATTTTATTCTATTTTTAGTATTTGTTGTTATAGCGGCAATAAAAATACATCATCTGCGAAAATTGCAACTGTCTAGCTATAATTGATGATTAAACGAACTTACCTGTAAGTGAAGTTCTATCATAATTATACGAAGAGCTTTGTCCGAAGAGATTAGCATAGATTACATGTAGTAACACATATCGTGTCGCCATTCCGCACTATAGTTGAGGGTAGATACTCATTTAAAAAAATGAAGGTATTGTTGAAATTATCCTGGTCTTTGCCTGCCCTACCGACGGTCGTCATTTAGTTCAGAGCGTAGAACACATTGTTTTACATATAGGTATAGTATAGATATAGAGTATACACATGCCATTTAGCCACAACAATAAAAACATTGTTTTTTATTGGTGAGCAGAAGGGTACTACCCTTCTGCTTATTTGTAAATCTTTGCTAAGGGAAAGGGTGGGTGGGATGCTAATCTCTTCGGACAAAGCTCTTCGTATAATTATGATAGAACTTCACTTACAGGTAAGTTCGTTTAATCATCAATTATACTCGAGCTTTGTCCTCGAGATTAGCATAGATTACATGTAGATGTTGAGAGTTAGATAGATTGCATGTGGGTACCTATTTCGAGTTAGTAGGAATACGAACTTACATAATAATTATATAAGTATCCGATAAATTAAGTGTACTTTCCATTGAAAGGATATATTGCCTCCTTTTAAAGAAATCACATAAACTTAAACATCAAGCTAGATGCTTTCAGCTATCTGGTAACTGGTAAATTCCTGTCTTACCAGTAATTAATTATAAGATGGTAATTAGATCTTGTTACATATATGTATTTATATTCAACCGAATCACTAATAATACCTGCTGGAAATGACAAAGCAGAGTTATTTTGCTGATTTATTATTCTTTTGTAAAATTTACCAAATTAATTTGAGCTTATTAGAAGTGACAGCGTGCCTGGTGCTGTGGGCTGTAAAAGTACTATTATTGATTCCACAGCTATCTAAAGTGGACTTAATCCACCTACTCAAAGTCTGTGAGGTTACTGATATATGAGGTCTTCTTAACCCTATAAATAAATAATCATTATTGATAAATAAACATTATTTATGTAACAACGCAATGTGCACGCAGGGCACAATTCTGGACGGTCATGAAAAAAGGGTAATATCAGTTCCGGTTGGTTTGCACCAGCCCGGGATGTTTTGATTAAGGTTAACGTAACAAAAATAAGGACAATTAACATTAAGATTACATAATCTTGTTTACTAAATTACTCAAAAATTCCATATCTTTATGTTGATTTTTGACAAAATCTGTTACTCTGTGTGCAGTGGTAAAGGCAAATAGTGTGACTAACTTTTTAGAAGTGATTGCTAGATTTAATTTGGATACCAGGTAGCAATGTCTCTAAAGGTATAATTGAGTACCTTTGTCGTATCCCAAGTTGAGTTGTATTTGGGCATAGGAGGTCGCAGCCTAAATATGCCTTTAAATCTTTTAACCGTTTAACTCTGTCATCAGTACCTATATTTAGGGTTATAAATAAAGAAAGAGCTGATCTATCGCTGTTTAAAGTCCCGTATTGGGCACCAGATTCATATAGTTTTTTAAAGAAGTATATAATATTCAGAATTGATGCTTCATAGATATCGAAGTTTTTGTCATTACAAAAGTTATACCATTTTATAAAACAAGTGTCGTATTGTTTTATAAAATTATTTTGGTTTCTGTGTATAGAAATGTCTGACGGCGAAGGTAACATGATGAGGACTGATGACGGAGTCACACATCCTCTCAGGAGGGACGTTTCGATAATATTCTGGCAACCAGGGTTTCTCTTTTAATGTAGGTACATCTCGGTTGCTAGAATGAGAGACAATAACATTTTTATTAAGTTTTAAAAATTATGGGTTCTGAAACTAAGAGGCTTCTGATAGGTAGATACCACAGTATCTACTTTGTATATATATTATATATAGTTTAGTAGTTCGGAGGGGAACAACGAGGACACTAGACGCATTGTCGTTAATAATGTTTCTTTATGTTTTAATAAGACAGCAAACGCTGGAAAGCCATAATAGAAGACATTTGATCAGGAAACCGTGAATGTGTCAATCGCATAAGCATCTGCGTCCCTTTGCAAAGATTTATAATCTGTCACATTTGCGATTTAATCTACTGGCAAAAATTACATGTGGATATTAACCAGACTGACTGAAAAATTTGAAAAATCTTTTGAAAGGCATAGTCTGACAATTCCCATTCGATATCTGGGTGAATGGGTCGGCGACTCTGCGTCTGCTTCACTGTTGTCACCCAACACAATATATGATGCGAATGCCACAATATTGCAGGTTTCGCACCGTTGCCAAAGTTATTTAGCACATTTAGTAAGAAGAAGAATTCGAACACCACCCATGCAATTAATATATGAAATGACTGTGGTGCTATCAATTTGCAGGAGTATATTTGGCAATTTCTCTATGTTTTTGCAAAAATGTTCAACCCTCTTTGGGGTGAACGCGGCAAGCAATTCTAGATAATTAACGTGACTTGAGTGTTCTGAATAAGACCACATTCCACTCGCTCGTTCCTCGCCAAATCCTACGCCCCACCCCGTAGTTGAGGAATCACTATACATTTCTAAACAAAAGTCATTTTGTTTAATTTCATTTATAGGTTGGTCTAACGCACGATCCCATCATTATAAGTTCGGTAAAACTGTCGATGGTATGTTCCTATAATTGTCGTCATGTAATAGGTTTAAATATTTACATCATACGAGTTCCTTTGTATGAAGCCAGCCGTATGCTACTGCTGAAAAGGTGAGGTAAGTAAGCCAACTAACTTGCGAAATCTCTTGTCTTACAAAGTGAGATTTTGAAGAAAAAATAAATAATTTAGATTTAATTTTTTCCCTAGGTAAACCAACGTCTAAAGAGGAAGAGTTTGTTATAAACTCTACGAATTTCCAGAATTTGATGGAAAAAAAAAAAAACTTTTGTCGGTATTAACAATAAATTCTAAAACTTCAAGAAGTGTTCTCGTGTCCTGCATGTTTTGTGAACATTCATTGTAGCTGGAGGACATTAACAAACCATAGTCCTAATAACAATATATAGTATAGTATCTATATAATTTTATACTCGTTTAAAGCCACAAGATCTGAGTAAACGGATCATAGGCTTCATAATTTTTGTGAACAGTAATGGCGCAGTGTTGCGACCCAATGGTAAAATATTGAATTCATATAGTTTTCCCTTAGAATCTTTTTTTTTTTTTTTTTTTTTTTTTGGAATCTTTCGAAGTCATGTGTCATCCGCCAACCCGCACTGGGCCAGCGTGGTGGATTACGGCCTTAACTCTCTCCTTGCGAGAGAAGGCCCCGAGTCCCAGCAGTGGGAACGTTTAGTGGGCTGTTGATGATGATGATAGTTTTCCCAAATTATAATGAATTAGCCAATATTCATCTTTGAGGTCTAAAGTACCTACTCATGACGCAATCTTTAGATACAAGTTTCAAAGCCGTTCTAAAATCTCGAATCGACCTAAGTATTTCGAACTTTACTTAGGGCTTTTTGTATTTTATAAATCTGTTCTTGCCGTTTGATTTCAAAATCAAAGATACTGGAGATAAAACTGTCCTTCGCATGGCTGACACTCCGAGATGGTGCCAAAAGTGAGAAGGTCATTTATAGATTGTTCGAATTGAATTCGTTCAGTTTCTGAATATAGTTTACTTACTTACTCTTAGGAACATTACGTTGGACCGCTGAACAAGAAAATTGTATTTTCTAATTTTTTATCCACGATAATAAGAGTCATATCACGAGTAAAATAAGTGACCATTGTTTATAAAAGTTGGATAGTCCACAAGCGGACTGTACCAGTTTCGGTGTTACCGGTGCGCGCGAGGCGGCGCGCGCGGAGCCGCCGGCGGGGGCGGCGGGGGCGGCGCGAGCGGCGGCGGTGCGCGGTGGCGCGAGCAGCGGTGGCGGTGCGAGTGGCGGCGGCGGGAGTGGACGCGACGACTGCCTGTAGTAGTTCTCGGGCCGCGTGCTGCGAGCAGGCTCCTTCATCCTCGATGCTCCTTTCTGCCTGTGACTCGGGAGAGGAGCTCGCCAGTTTTTAGATCTTTTTAAAGGTTATACAGAATAAAGTTTTGTAGTGTGACTAAGTCTTGGTATCGGATGTCACATAGCAACTTGCTTGCATCTATTCGTAAGTAATTTTATGAGGGTAATTTTTCTTGTTTCCGCAGACAAGAGGATGGGGAGAGGAGAGCCTCTTCTTAGCAAGAAGTAGCTATAGTAGCAGTTTGTTTCTGTCTAGTTTTGATACCTTGGTTTCTTTAATAAACCGTGTCCGAGATCGCGGTCTTTACCTCCGCGTTCAAATTTTAAGTCAGGTGCATAGATTAAGGTAAGATTCTCTGACAGTAGGTACTTAGATAAGTTATTTTCTCGTTTCTTTTGATAACCCAGATGTAGTTATGTATTGTAGGCGTACCTACTGCAAGATCAGACTGTATGCCTTTGATGGATCTTCTCCCAATACCTACCAGCAGCAGTTCGTCGTCTAATTCCGCGACAAGTGGTTGTTGTGGCTCCGATCCCGGCGGCGCGGGCGGCGGCCGTGCGTTACTCGTAACGCTACGCTCTCGGTTATGTTCATCTTCGTTCGAAGGCACATCTGGAATAGCAAGTACGGTTCTGCGCATGTAAGTACCGATAGCTAGGCATGAATTTGTTGTGTAGCAATTTACACATTTCTGTACAGGTAAATAACGGAACTGGGTCCGTAGGTACGCATTGGTAAAGTGATAACCCCAAAAGCGATCCGCATTACCAATTTATTGTGGCAATTTGCACACGGCAGTACCGGTAGTACGTAGGTAGGTAGGTAGGTATTAGTAAAGTGATAACCCCAAAGGCGATCCGCATTACTAATTTATTGTGAGTGACAATCCCAGAGACGGCCCGCAACACATCTACCATTCCTGAACTCACGTAATCAGTTACGTGAACAGGACATACGTGTATAGGTAACATGTTCATCAATTAAGTGATAACCCCACAGGTTACCCGCAGAATTGATTTATAACGAACATGTAGATACGTCGGTCGACGTAAGTAGGTAGCCAAACCAACCTTCGTCCTCCTGCGACGGTGTATGGGGCGGCGGCGAGCCGGCCGGCCTCGCTCGCGGCGGTGGCGGCTCGCGACCGCGCCGCGAGCAGCTCGAGCCCGCACGAGCGCGAGGCGGCTCGGGTTCCGGTGACGGTGAACTGCTCGGTACTGCCTCCAGTGGCGTGACTTCCAATCTTGATTCACCTCGATGTCGAGAACGTTGTGCTTGCGCACGCGCAATTACATTTTTGAAATATTTTAAAGAAAAAATGCGCAGTGTTGCACAACGAAAAAACGTGCGACGTGGCGGAGCACTAAAATGTGAATGGCGACCGTCGGTAGGGCAGGCAAAGACCAGGATAATTTCAACAATACCTTCATTTTTTTAAATGAGTATCTACCCTCAACTATAGTGCGGAATGGCGACACGATATGTGTTACTACATGTAATCTATGCTAATCTCGAGGACAAAGCTCGAGTATAATCGTTCTTGAGATACAGCCTGGTGACAGACGGACGGAGAAACAACGAAGTCTCAGTAATAAGGGCCCTTTAACGGGTCCTGAATTCTCAACATCATTTTTGAAGACCTATAGACAAATCTATATACGTATGGGTTTGATGATTCAAATAATTTGAGTTACAGTTCTAATTAGGTATAGGGCTACCCCGAAATTTATTGTTTTTAGGGTTCCGTAAAAAAAAAACGAAAACCTTATGGGTTCGTCATATCTGTTTGTCTGTCGTATGTCACAGCCACTTTTTTCCGAAACCACAAGAACTAGGTATACTGTTGAAACTTGGTAAGTACCTACATAGATGTATTCTGATTTACACAAAAATATAAAAAAAAACTAAAAAATTGGGGGTGGTTCAAACTTAGAACTGAAACTTATTTTTTTTAGCATAGTCACATCTCAGAACCCAGCTGTGTGGCCATCGGCTTTACGTCGAACATAATAAGTATAATAAAACAATCTAGGTACTGATAGGTCGAAGCTTGGATGTTGTTGCAATCACGTCGGAAGTCGGAACAGCCGAACGGATCGGGTTAAAATTTGTAATACATTTAGATTATAGTCTGGAATATTGCATAGACTTTTGAACGCAGGAAAACAGTTGGAACGGTAACTGCGCAGATAAAACCATAGGGCGCTGCGAGATAAATATATAATTGCTTGAACAGTCTTACCCAAATGCAAGATCGAAGTAATTAAATTGTGAAGTGGAAAGCGAATAAAGTTTCGAGCGAACCAGACGTTTCATTAAAATACAACACGCCAGTTCGCGTCAACCACCGTGTCTAACTGTCTAATAAGATGTGCTCCTGTGGAGACGTAGTTGATTACTACGGTATAATAGCACAAGCAACCCGCTAAATGATCCCACAGCTGGGACTCTGAGACTTCCATCACAAGGATGATTCCAGAGAAATTACAGGGCTTAGAGACAATATCTAAGATCTCTGGGTGACGAGCGCAGTGCAGTGCTAGGTAATGATTTGGACTATCATGTTCCAATAGCTGCGTGTTACTGTGCATTTATGTGGCAGGCATGTTGCTTACCATCAGGCACATGACCTGCTCGTCTCGTCACTCTGTGCTATAAAAAAAAAAAAGGAAAGTCAAGACCATGATCATTTACTTATAATTTACATTATAATTTATTACATTTATAATTTTAAGATTATAATACACCACGCTGACCAGCTGCAGGTTAACGTCTCGTAAGATACTTACTTGGACATGCCGGATTCCTCGCGATGTTTTCCTTCCGTTAAAGTTAGGGGGTGAAGACAGGCTTGTACCTACATACCTATGTTCTACGAAAATACTCAAGAGGAGGATTGGAATCTGACGTACGATCTCACGATTGTAACCACGGAATTTTCCGTTTCAACTATTGAATATAACGGAAAGTTAATAAAAGTTTCGCAGAAAAGTATCAAGTTAAAAAGGATTATCTAATGGCAGCATTATTTGAAAATCTCTCTCAGTGTCTTTCAAACTAGAACATTTTTTTTTAAATATAAGATAAGATATTTTTATTGGCATAAATTGAATACATACATTACTATTGTTATAATAATATAAGTTACATTTATGGCCTCGTCAGATTTACAATCAATAACTTCATTCATTTGTACTGTGAGTACTCTTGAAATACTCACATCAAGACACTTATTAATCACATCAATTATTTTGAAATACATACATTAATTTTTGATCGTCATGTTATTTAATACATAAATTCCATACATTTGGAATATAGAGTGACAAGACGAGCAGGATGCATGTGCCTGGTGGTAAGCAACATGCCTGCCACATAATAGCACAGTGACACGCAGCTATTGGAATATGAAGAGTCCAAATCATTACCTAGCACTGCACTGCGCTCGTCACCCAGAGATCTAAGTTGTTATATCTCTAAGCCCTGTAATTTCTCTGGAAACATTACCCTTCAAACCGGAACACCGTAATGTTTGCGAATTACTGCTTGGCGGTAGAATAACTGGCATAGGTGTGGTACTTCCCCAGGCGGACTCTGCTAAGAGTCCTACCACTACAAAATAGTAGGTAATATTCGAATAACTACTACTGCTTAGCGGTAGAATAATTGACAAATGTACTGTGTGTGTGTGTGTGTATGTGACTGTATGGTACTTCCCCAAGCGGATTCTGCAAAGTTCTACAACATAACTGGTTCGGCTCTCATATCGATGTTTCAAAGAAAACTGTCTTCGCACTTTAAAAGGGTCCATATAACTTTTCAAGCGTTTCACCTTGTTTTGGGCTCGTCTTGTCGTTTTGATAAATTTCTACTACGATTTAAAATTAAAAAAAAAAAACTGTTTCTCTAAAAGAAGTTTTCACTTCTTTGTTGAATATTCATTTAAATAGTACAAAACGTGTGTACAAAACTGTAGTATATTTTCAACATTTTAACCATCTGCTGGAATTTTAGTATAAATGCGAAAGTAACTCTGTCTGTCCCTTACGATTATACGCTAAAACTATTGAACCGATTTGAATGGAATTTCTATAATATAGCCTGAGAAAGGACAAAGGCTAGATTTTAATGTTACAACAAAGTTATAAGGTGATAGGAGGAGAAAGTTTGTGTGAAATTTTGTAATTCTTGACGCTTAAAACTATTTTTTTAGGCTTTTGAATACACATAAATAAATATGACGTTCGTAATGTTTACATTTTACCCATAGGGAGTCCCTACAAATAGTTAGGTAAGCCATGAGTCAAACCGCGAGATGCATCTAGTTAAAAAACAAAGCTTCTGCTCTCGATAAATTGTATGAAAATAGAATGAAAAGCGTTACCATTAACTCCAGTAACTTCATTAAAATTGGCTGATAATAAAACGAGAACGAATCCGGAAAGTAATTAAAACCCGCTTGACGTGTTTTCATACTAATCCATCTAATCTAATTTAAACTCCGTCGCAAGGGAATAAGTTAGCTCCGATGTTGATTTATGATCGGGAAAGTTGTTTTTACTTCATCAAATGCGATGGAGTAGAAATCCGCAAAGACGTAAAGAAGGATCATTTCCTGATCGACGGAAAATCGTACCCCTTTTCCGACCTGTTGATTGAGCAGCGATACACCGTGTGCCTCTGAATTGGTAAATAAATGCCCCGAAATGATGGGAGCTAATGGAAGCGACTGCTGCCGTAATATCAAGCTAATTGCCAATTTCGCATTCGATCTCCGGTCGCTACGTCGAGGCAGGACATGCACCATTACGTGTTCGCTAATTGGCCGAGCTTCCTATTGCTACAGCCTTTATTTAACGTACGCGATAAGCAGATTACAACGGGGCTGTTAACTGGCCGATTTGCATGAAATACGGTTAATTCAGTAATCCCGTTAATCTTGCGATGCCCGAACTTTGGCCAAGATAGTAACGGATAACGGAAGTAACGGATCGTTTTACCTTAGCTTAATTTTTAAGGGTTTATTATGTTAAACTTTTTTTTCAGAGATCATAAACATTCTAGTAACATTCTAAATGGGAAAATGTTTATTTCTGAATCATGTTGGGACCGCGTAATGGATTGAGTTGAAATTTAGAAACACAGTTAGGTTACAGTTAGGAATGAAACATGTTATGCTACTTTTTATCGCAAAAATGTGCGGGAACGGGAACTACGCAGGTAAAAGCGTGGAGCGCTGCTAGTTTTAAACAAATTGCACATATAAAGAACAAGTAGGTAATTAATATAAATTGTGAAAATTGGTAAGATATTTTTTTATACAATTATGCGTCATGTGGGATAAATATAAAGGTTGACCCAAAATTACCATGCAGTGGAATGGAGGCTAGGGAGGCTTTTGACCAACATTAAGACAAAACAGGAATAAAACAATATCAAAGCAGAGCTGAAGAATATGATAACACAGTATTATTCCGAGAGCTGGCCTTTGGTTTTGCCTCGCTGCTCACCAGCCAGCGCATCTACCGCCTAACTAAACCGGCTATCGCTTTGCTAATCCTGTCTCTATCATTTCAAGCGAAAAGAAAAGAGAGAGAAACATCAAAGCAATGACATTTTTCGTTCGGCGGTAGACCCCCCGGTCTGCAGCACCGTATTGGGGTATAATTGGAGAGATATAATGTATGATTATGTGACAAGTTTTCAGCTTGCCTCAATTACCTACCCAAAATTTGGTTTCAGGTCTCGGTGTTATTTTGATTTTACCGTATCTAAAGAAGTGCTGTATTACATAGAACACCGTTCATTTAGAGTACCTACTATTGTTTTCCTATTAATTTTCCGTTAATTTCCGTTTTTTTTTTTTTTTAATAAATCAATATAAGTCAATATAAGGGGCCCCTTTTAAACCTACGCCCGAGTCACAAGTCTTGGGGTCTATTCGAGATTTCTCACTCTGCCACACGATGGACCCGGCACCCGCACGGTGAATCCATGGAATGCTAAGAAGTACGTCTCTCTAGTGACGAGACGAGCAAGACATGTGCCTGATGGTAAGCAACATGCCTGCCACATAACAACACAGTGACACGCACCTATTGGAACATGAAGAGTCCAAATCATTACCTAGCACTGCACTGCGCTCGTCACCCAGAGATCTAAGTTGTTATATCTCTAAGCCCTGTAATTTCTCTGGAAACATTGCCCTTCAAACCGGAGCACAGTAATGTTTGCACATTACTGCTTGGCGGTAGAATAACTGGCAAAGGTGTGGTCCCTCCCCAGGCGGGCTCTGCCAAGAGTCAATAAGAAGAAATAATGCAATCAATACGTTTCAGTAAATAGGCAAGTCCATTGTAATGTACCTATGTCACCGTAAAATTGGAAACAGCGTTAGGTTATATTTTTTTTGGGGAACTTTTAATTTAAAATCAAATATCTTCTAAATGATAGCTCAGCTAGCATGGACGTATAAAAAGGTCGGACGGAGTCTCGCTAAAACAAAAACTGAGTCACTAGAATCGGCCACATTTGCACGTGTGCATTGTCAGGTTGTCACTGATAGGCTGGCACGCACACATACCTATACACAAGTAGCGCGTGTAATGACTCACTGATGTGTGCGTGTCAGCCTGTATGTGACAGCGCACACGTGCATATTATGTGGCCGACTCGATGGACACAGTTTTTGTTTTAGCAAGACTACGTCCGACTTCTTTTATACGTCCATGTCAGGTAGTTACACCATAAAAACTAACTGTGAAAGGCTAACTGTGAAAACTAGGGGTATGAGGAAAGAGTGAAATTGTATTACGAGGGTTCGTCTGGACTCTATCGACTTATAACAGACGAGTTTGCGGGACTGATTGAATTTCTGAGCGAGCTTCGCCTGCACTCGATAGATAAGTGCAAGTGTAAAAACTACGCTGAATAAGTTGGTAACTGAATACTGATCAGATTCTCCGTCGGGTTGGCGATATTTATCTTTTATAAAGTATCTAGGACGTTGCTACTACCTACAACTTTCAACTCCTATTTTACGTTATTTCGATGAAATTTGCGAATAATATTTCTACACCACATACATATACTACAAATACTTTGTAGTAAAGAGTGACGAAACGAGCAGGACATGTACTTGATGGTAAACAACACGTCTGTCCATAACATCACAGTGTCACGTAGCTATTGGAATACGATGATTCCAAATCATTAAGAAGCACTGCGCTGTGCGCTCATCACCCAGAGATATAACATGATTTATCTCTATGCCTGGAAGTATTGCCCTACAAACCGTGAACAAACCTATTACAGTGATGTTTGTCCATTACTGCTTGGTGGTAGAACAACTTTCAAAGATGAAGTACATCCCCAGGCACCACTATACCACTGTACCACTATATTGGCTTTACTTGAAAACTTGACGGGTTTTTGAATAGCGTAAGCCTCGAATAAATCTTGGGAAAATGTAGGTTGACTGCAGAGTATCTGAAATAAAAGAAGTTATAAAACTGAAAGAAATATTAAGGTTTATGGTAATTAAATGAGAGACTCTATATGGATGGTTGCTTCTGTTAAATAAGTAATTTCCTCTAGAGGTGAAAAATACGAAGTGTGTACTTTGTTACTTACAGCCAAGTCTATTTAAAACGCAAATTAATTTGCCATTTGCGTGTCGTGGTCACCGGCAATTTTCACTTTACCATATTTTGCAGGGGGAAAGTAAGTACTTTTGCCTACGCTACGTCCGCTACGTTATGATGCAGAGCAAGAACTATAATAATTATTTAACTTTCAAAGAACCTCAATACACCTAGATAAGAAGTTCACAAATGACAGCTTCCAATGTTCTGTCTATGAAGGGTAGTGGTAAGGAGGACTATCTTATATGGGGAACTAGTTGAAAAAGTGTCCAGCTATAACCTGTAAGTAACCTTTAAAAAACCTACTAAGGTTTGTAGTGGTAGGACTCTTTGCAGAGTCCGCCTGGGGAAGTACCACGCTATTGCCAGTTATTCTACCGTCAAGAAGTAATGGGAAAACATCACTGTGTTCCGGTTTGAAGGGGAATGTTTCTAATGGGGCTTATTCATAAAACATCTTATGTCTCTGGGTGACGAGTGCAGTGCTAGGTCATATTTGGACTCTTCACGTTCCATTGTGTTGTTATGAGCAAGGCATGTTGCTTACCATCAGCCACGAGCTCTGCTCGTCTCGTCACTCTAACCTATATAAGTAAAAAGAGGTATGAATTCATTGTAAAAGTTTGTTATTGAGCTACCTCGTTCCTATTCCCTGCTAAATGGCTATTTATTTAACCCTTAATTAGCTGTAGTATCGTTAGTAACTCTCGGGTCAAGGTTTCCAAATGCAAGCCACACAGATACTATTCAGATACTACCTTAATATTCGCTTACATAAACACAATTTTACTAACGAAATTTGTTCGGGTTAACGCATTTTTTAGGACCCTAGGACTCAAATTAATTAGTATTTTAAATTGAGAATTTTGTAAAGAGTGAGTGGATTACGTGAAAGGTTTACAAAACTAGGTTAAATAAAGTAGGTATGTAAAGCGGTCCGCCCAGGTTTGGCTCGTGGGCCTATATATTACCTTTAGCCTATATATAGCCTTGGATAAAGTAAATATATCAGGTTTTCCGCACGTTTCCTTTGTACCAATCGTAAGCAGATGAGGTGTATGTTAGCTATGGCAACATTTTATTTATTTATTTATTTATTTATTTATTGAGATAGAAACGGAATTCCAGTTACAATTATCTCACACAATATAAATTAACTTTAAAATTACATTTTGGACAGTGATAAAATGATACAATAACATTATTTCATTACATTAGGTACAAGTCAAGAATAACGAAACAAGTCAACACAAAACAAAAAACATTCAAAATAATAAATTATAGTCGTCAATTGATCTTTCGGTCCTCTCATTCTTATCCCACTGGTCGGTAAGATTTTCACAATAGCTAAATATAATCATTCGTAGGGTGTTCCAAGTGTCACAAAATATGTCGAGATCAGTGTTGGCGGAAAGAAGAGCATTGAGGTGACGTTGGGTTCGGACTAGCGGTGTCATGGCGCGAGCCGTAGTTCGGCTGCTATTCAGGTGGAAAAACTTATGCAGTTGTCCACGTCTGTTCGTGACACCTGGTTTCTCTGGTACACTCAAACATAGTGATGTGCCGACAAAAGTGTGACCCTTCCACAACTAGTATTTTTAGTTAGTACAGAGAATATGGCTATTTCTCACCAGATTTCGAAATTTTAGATTTGGAATTAAATTTTGTTTTTGATAAACTTAGCTGCCTAGAGATCGCTTTTAGCGATAAGGTCGCCAATTGTTTCAAAATTTTTAGGTTATGTTTTCTGTTTCATTTAAGTTTTGTTTTTTAATTTAGTGCAATAAAGAGTTTATCTATCTGCCTATGTATTTTTGCAGATATCAAAAAACATGCATTGGGTTATCTATTCAAGAGTATTGGTCCTTCATATTTTGCGCTTGATGTCGCACGTATCTTACCCATATTTGTGTTTTTATTGTTTGTGTTTGTTCAACAGGAAGAAGGATGGAAACTGAACCGCAACAACTACTACCAAGAAGGCTGGCTGGCCACGGGCAACGTGCGCGGCATCGTCGGCGTCACCTTCACCTCGTCGCACGCGCGCCGGCCGCACGACACGCCGCTGCGGACCAACTACAACCTGCGGGGACACAGATCAGACGTGAGTACACACTAGGAAACTAAACAGCAACAAATACTACCAATAAAACTGGCTGAACATGACTACACACTGGAAAACTAAACCGCAACAACTAATACCAAAAAAGCTGGCTTCGACGTGAGTACACACTAGGAAACTAAACAGTAACAACTACTACCAAGAAGGCTGGCTAGATGTTAGAACGCATTAGGAAATTAAACCGCAAAAATACTATCAAGAAGGCTGGCTAGACGTGAGTACACGCTAGGAAACTAATCCACTAAAACTACTACCAAGACGGCTGGCTGGACGTGAATACACGATAGGAAACTAATCCGCAACAACTACTACCAATAAGGCTGGCTGAATGTGAGAATACACTAGAAAACTAAACAGCGACAAATAATACCAAGAAGGCTGGCCGGGCGTGCTAGGAAACTAAACCGCAACAACTGCTACCAAGAAGGCTGGCTGGACGTGAGTACACGCTAGCAAACTAAACCGCAACAACTACTACCAAGAAGGCTGGCTGGACGTGAGTACCTATGGTAGTGGTACCTACACACTAGGAAACTAAACAGCAACAACTACTATGACGTCACTTTATGATACGATTTATTTACGAAAAAGTGACGTCACAATCCCCGACTCCGAAATTTCCAAAATATATCTTTGTCGAAGTTTAACGATTTTATAAAACAAAAAAAATTGGCAGTCATAGGATTTGCCGATAGAAATGAAAACTTAAAACTCAGAATTTGATAGCTTACTTTGGAAACTACGCGTGTGAAACAAGAGGGCGTGGCCATGAGCATGGCCATGGTCCTGAGTTTACGCGAAGATTTCTTATCATTCCTGAGCGTGACGCTAGAATTAAATTCACAACCCACGAAAAATCAATCTATTGCGCGGCAAAAGAAGTTTTCCCTTAAAAAAATCGTGTCCCAAATTTTACCTTCATGTAGCTGATGAACTAATTACAATAGTGTATTTATGACGCAGTCATCACCCATATTGTACCTACTTCACATAAGAATAGAAGCCATAGCCGACTAGGGGTATGGTACCATTTTAAAAATTTCGGTTTGAATCCTCTTGACAATTTTTTTCTTAGTGCAAATGTCCAACTTTTTCATCATCACTCTCTTTAATGTTGGACGATGATGTATGATGAAGGAAAAAATCGGTAAGAAACCGACATGTTTCAGAAAATACGTTTTTCGAGGACATGCATCAAATAGCACTCTTGGCCAGCGTAGTGAATTATTATCTTTATACTCTCCTTGTGAGCAAAGACCCCGAGTCCCAGTAGTAGTGAAAGTTCAAAGAGGACTGCTTATGAGCTGTGTTCTTCGCATAAGACATAATAGTATAAATAAGTGTAGACTACGTGCGTAGTGTTGTCGGAGTGACAACCATAATATTCCGAGAGTTGGCACCACATTTTGGTAGAGGTATTAGAGGCAAGTTGAAAACTTGTCACATACCTCTCTTATTGTATCCCAACACGGAGGTGCAGACCAGGACGTCTACTCTGTTTTTATGAAAACGAAATTTCGAAAAAAAACTCGCGACTTTCCTACTCTCGTTCTCCTTCGTTTCGTCCGATACAACATTGTTTGACGTTTAAATGTTCTAAGCATACTCATTAATAAGAGTAGGCTTAGAACATTTAAACGGACAAAACGACGGATCGAAGTAGAATCGGAGTTGGAAAATCGCGAGTTTATTTCGAAATTACGTTTTCGTTGAATTAGAGTAGACGTTCTGGCTGCTGAGTAGCGGCGCAAAATGAATCCCGCAATTTAGTTCATCTGACAGGTAGAGAGCCCCACCCAATGATCTGTCTTTTATTATATCTCCAAAATAATAATTTTACTAGGGAGCGTTGCAAAGGCAAAACATTGCATTTAAATTAGTAATTTCTTGTTATATTTTTGTATAATTTAGTGTACGTATATTTTTCACCCAAATTTTACAAAATACATATCGTCATTTAAATTTTCGTCAATATAAACACAACGTTTACCATTGGAACGCTCTCCTAAAAGTCCCGATTTTGGAGATACAACAACTTACGTCCTACGGAGGCATCCTACATACTATCCTACTTCCTACTAATATTATAAATGTCAATGTATGGATGTTTGGATATTTGGATGTTTGAATGTTTGTTGCTCAATCACGTCCTAACGTATGAACGGATCGGGCTGCAATTTGGAACACAGATAGATTATAGTCTGGAAGAACACATAGGCTATTTTATCTCGGAAAACAACGGGAAGAACGGGAACGGGAACTACGCGGGCAACACCGCGGGGCGCTGCTAGTCCTTTACATTTCTTAAAACACTGCCTTCAATCTTAAAGCTGTAATCGCAGACTCACCGCACGTTCGTATTTGTAAAAATTCCCAACCAACTTGAAAAATCATCGGCCGTAATCGTAAGTGCCGTCTCACTTCCGATCGTTAGGTCGCGAATCGCGAAGGATGAATGTGAAGGTAATGGGCATCCCCTGTACCGGGAGTAAAGAGGATAAGGAGCAGTAGGCGTAAGCGCCTTACCGCTTATACCTTGGGGTGTTGGATTAGGAGGAATATCTGATGTATTCATTTAAAAACTTTATATTCCCTTAAAGAGTTACGCATTATACTCGTACCTGTATTACGCCGAAAGGAACGCGTTCTACACGTCAGTATCAAGTTACTTAGTAACGAGCAAACTTACCTATGATTTTTTTTTTGTTTTTTACGTTTAGGTTTGAAAGGCAATGTTGCCAGATAAATAACAGGGAGAAGAGATAAGTCATTTTATATCTCAGAATGCCGAATTGGGCAGTGATTTGGACTCTTACTATAGCATTAACGAATACCTAGATGACTATAAATATATCCCACTCTCACGGCATTAGTTTTAAAAATAATGTACATAGTTTAGAATCCTTATATACATATTACGTAAAATTACAAGTAGGTATCTAATTATGCTAAGATTGTAACTGTACAATTTTAATATTGCTATGCCCTAACAGGGTAAATGCTCAGCTTATTTTGTCAGCATTGTACTATTATGCAATAAATGATTGATTGATTAAAAAATAATTACTTTGTAGGTACGCACTTAAAGTGCACTTACCGCCTATAATACATATGTATACATATACGTACATTGAAAGTTGAATATACACTCATTTCCAAGTCAGACAGACAAATCAAATAGATTTCATGAAAAAAATCAAATTTTATTTAATTGCATGAAATAGAATACAAAATCGAATTCATGGTTTTGCATAAAATATACAATTCTTAAGAAATGTTACTGTCAACAGAATCAGTCTATATTTATCCACTGTGGGGTATGAACCCCTCTCCCATGAGACGCCAGCCCGATGCTCGCATTTCGATTTTAGGAACTGCCTGTTGTTTTACGTACCTATATATTGCAAATCCACCGAATTTCAAGAAGTCCCAAACTTTGTCAATTTTTAGGTTTCCACTCTAAAACATATGTACTTACCTATGTAACCTTACAATTATCGTTATTACTGTTAACGTCCACTGACCATGATTTAGCTTTGTTGGTTATTATAGGCAACACACTGATTGGGTGATTAGAGTTTTAGACTAAACATTGATGAGTTTTAGATTGAGAAATATCGTATATTATTTAATGTTAGCAGCGTCCCGCGATTTTACCCGCTTGGTCGCTGTTCCGGTTATTTCCCGGGATAAAAAAGCCTATGTCCTATTCCAGATTTACTCCAAACTTTCGCATGTTACCAATATTATGAGTGTCAAAGTTTGGATATTTCTTGCATAATCACCCCAGAACGGCTAAATGGTTCAGGACGAAATTTAGAATTCTAACACAGGCTAATTTTTATTCCGAGAATGTAACAGGATCGGGAACTATGTGGGTGAAACTGCGGGGTGATGCTAGTTTATACTTATACTAGCGGCCCGCTCCGGCTTCGCTCGAATAATAACCTAGATATCAACTGCAGCGCCATCTGCCGTAGCCTATGTTACTCGGGAATAATGTAGCTTTCCAAAGGTGAAAGAATTTTTGAAATCTGTCCAGTAGTTTCGGAGCCTATTCATTACAAACATACAAACATACAAAAATACGTACAAATCTTTCCTCTTTATAATATTAGTATAAATAATATAAACTAACATAATACTAAAACACTTATTACACTTGGCTAAGTTTAGTGACTAAATTCAGAAGAAAATTTAGAAACAAGTTTAAACGATTGAATTCCGAAGGAAGTTTAGAAGGAAGCAATCCTCACTTCTGAATTTAGTATGCTGGCTTACTGAATCCTATAGTACTTAATTATTTTATTAGATCGAATATCGACGTTTGATACTAATTATAACGATTATGGTTGGTTAAAGCTGTGTTTGATTCGATTCCTGAATTGTTAGCTTACAGTACACACATACGTCATCAACTTTACCGATAGGAAGCGTCTTTCTACGTAAACCAATAAACACACTCAGCGGTCTGTACGTGTATACTAAATTTTCCGATATAAGCACGAGGATAATAATTCGATTCGGATTGGTTTGTCAATCGATTGAAACCTTCGTTAACGAGATTATGGCCGCTGTCTCGTTTCTGGATTCAATCAAGTTCTCTGTGGACCGTCAACCTGATCCTATAGATAAATTTGCAGGGCTACGCAGTACTAAATGAGATGTGATACCTATTTAAAAGACTTAGCACCATTACTATCATCATCATTGTCATCTGCAAGACTATCATCTACAACACCATCATCATCAATATCACCAATGTCACCATCAGCAACCATATCATCGTCATCAATATTATTAATACCATCATCACCCATGTCATCATCATCATCACCAACACCATAATCATCGTCCTTGTCACTTTCATATGACCATCTTTATCATCATCGCCAATATCATCATCATTATAATCATAACACCACCTTTTCACCACAGCTGGTTAGCTGTGGGAGCTTACTCACTCTGTCTTGTACCGTTCATCCGCTTCGTGTTGTGCCAATCGCATTCAAGTTTGTCCTGCGACAAAGACAACATAATTGATCCATCTTACCTGGGGACGACTGCTGCTCTGGTTATGCTAAGATCTCAGTCTGACGTCCCGAACTTTAGTTCCTTGTCGGATTTCGTCCTCATTACGGATTCTGTCACAGTTTATACTTGGTTCATATTCATTGGTGAGCCGTTGAAACCAAACTTCATAATTTTGAAAAAAAAACAACTTCTATAAACTGAAAAGTAGATAGATAGATATATAAACTCTTTATTACACTTAACAACAACTTATAAAACAAACAATCTTAAAAATAGAGTAGCAAATGGCGACCATATCGCTAAAAGCGACCTCTTCCAGGCAACCGTGGTATGGAAAAGGAGTTAAAGCATAGAAAGACGGGAGTTATCAAATAAAGAGTAAATTAATATCTACAAAATAAAAATAAATACGGTACTAATGACCTACCTACTTCCTAAAATATAATAAACATACGTTCTAATAACAATACATGCTAATACATAAATAACCATACGTTCATATACTAATCCATATGCAATGATTGTAACAACACCGTTGAAAGAAAAAAAAAAAGAATAATAAAAATACAAACAATATTAGTCTCAGATTTCAGCAGGCCTTCGCCAAATAGTGTTTTTTGACTTGCGCCTTAAATACCGAGAGTGACGGAGTTTGTCTTATATCCACAAGCAAGGCATTCCACAACTGAACTGCTTGGAATGCAAAAGATTTGTCGTAGAAAGTTTCGCAACGTGCAGAGGGCACCTGCAAGGACAAATTATAGGTAGATGTCAGATGACGTGAGTGCGCGGTACTCCAGAATGTAAAGCAGTCTTTGAGATATCGTGGTGTGGTAGGGTTAAATAGAACACTGTAAAGCAGTGTAAGAATATGAGTATTCCGATGAAAGCGAATGGGGAGCCACTTGAGCTGTAAACGAAATTGAGCCACATGATCATATTTGCGCAATCCAAATATAAATCTTAAACAATAATTTTGGAGACGCTCAAGTCTATTTAGCTGATTTTCCGTGAGATCAAGGTAGCGTAATCAAGAATAGGGAGAAGAAGAGATTGTGCAAGTGCAACCTTAGTGGCAGTGGGTAAGAAGTTACGTATTCGTCTTAGAGATCCACCAGATGCAAACAGTTTACAACTGATTGACTCTAAGTGAGGCTCCCAAGTCAAAGTACCGTCGAAAATTACACCAAGATTTTTGACCGATTCACTGTAATGCTCTGGGTTCCTAGGATTACGTTGCCGTCACATAGCGGACGTAATAAAACGGCCGTCTTTACGGTGACGACATGTGGAAAGTTCCACTGCCGCTATATTACGTCGTCAGCCAGAAACCTCAACAAGCAGGAGAGAAAAAGAAGGACCTTGATTTAATCAAGTATGGTATAATATAGCTTTAATCAGTTACTTGGAGGATGAACTATTATAAGAGGAAAATAATCGTAGGGTAGAAGATAATTTATTCAAACCGTAGAAGGCGCATTAGAAATTGTAGTACGTCGTCGCAGCTCCAGTTGGAATTAAAACCCATTCTGTACGTCGTACGGACGTCGGTCCAGTCAAAAAAACTCTATATTTTGATATGGCTTCACCGCTATAATCTTACGTTCGAAAAAAACGTTCACGAACTATTCAACACCGTCAAGACGGCCGTCTTTCAAATAGCGTCACCGCTTCTTTACGTTACGTTGTCAATCACCGTCCTCTAACAAACCGCGCCATAGTGTTAACATAGACAACGTTCTCGTGACGTCATTCACCGCTACATTACGTCCGCTATGTGACGGCAACGTAATCCTAGGAAACCAGAGCATAAGGGATCGTGGTCCCGTCAAAGACGACCGCAGGCAAGTAATGAAGTTGTCACATTTTTAAAAATTAATTTAAGAGTGATATGGTCAGTCCAATTTCACTTAAATTTCAGCCGCTCAGTGACAATCGAATAGAGCTCGCGCGCGTACACAAACCTTGAAAAAAGCCGTTGGTTACGGTTAAAACTTAGGTCGGATTGGACCTACCATGTCACACGTAAATGAACTGTGAATTGATAAAAAAATCTTACATATACAAAAAACGCCCGAAATTCGTATTAAAAAAAATGTTTAAAGCTAACGCGACCTGAAAACCTAATAAATTTTATTGTAAATCGAAATCTGTTTAGACATTTTCAACATTCGAACATCAAAGAGAGACATATTTAGTGACGCTGTGTCCCAAAAAACACTAATTAAAAAATCTGCTATACTGCGGTTAATATATTTTTGAATACACAAACATGAAACGTGTATACAATAACTTTGTGTACACCTATATTCCACACCAAAAAAGGCACGCAGTACTCAACAAAAACTGTTACTATGTTGAAAACATTACACAGGACTTAACCATAGAACAGATAATATTAAATGAAATTTACTTATAGGCCAGTAAAAATAGAATATATCTTTGCAATAAATTTCCGATCCAAATTTCGTTTTGCATAAGGTTTGGAATCACTTACTGAGTATAAAATCACAAAAAGCTGACAGATTCAGGATGAGCTTCAAGCGCCATCTTGAATTAAAGTTTTGGCCGATATCTCGGAAAGGCATTGAAATTGTTATTTTAGAAAATACAAATTTGCAAATTTTGTCGCCGAAAAACTTTTCTGTAAAACGTACCGTTTACGATTTATGGGCCATTTAATGAACCGGTTTTTCTTTCGCGGCTGATAATTTCTTGAAATATTAGATTAATCAATAAAACGCAAATCCTTTTTTGAAGATCAATTTATTCTCAACAACTTTTGCTCCAAACTTTTTTTCTAATGTCCATACGTTTTGAGTTATAAGACGTTTAGGTAAATTCGGCTATTCTGCCCAAATATATTATACATTAATTAATTGTATTAAAATGGACAATTGTTTTATTTATGGTGGGTTATTAGACAATAAAAACTATGTTTATGACCAAGAAAACGTCTACTTTCAATGGCCTATAGACTACAGGCCCGTGAACAAAATTTACGGGTCAAATGAACCAGCAGGAGACCTATGTAGGATGATAGACGGGTACAAAATAATAAGATTCAGCACTATGCCGTCACTTGTAAGCTGTCCAACTGAGTGCAGGTGAGAATTCAAAAGTGTAAGTAGAGTGGGTTCATTTTGGTCATTTGTTTCTGTACGGCATTCTTACCATCCAATAGATCCATGAAAAATAATGAGAAAACGCGTAGTGCCGTACAAAAATAGTGATCCACGAAGTCGGAAACATTATTGATAATCCGGAAATTTTGAGGGAAAATTTGGTCATTTGATACTGTACGGCATCGGTTCCATACAGTTGTAATACCTCTTCTAACCCATTATTCCGCAACGCCGTACAAAAATAACGGTCCAAGAGGAAATGATCGGGGGTTCAACTTCCTCTTTTCAGTGATCCGGAGAGGTGATTTGACACAACGTAAAATTAATTTATTCCGAAAGTATTTTGTCCATAGATACAAATTTTATACGTGCCGTACATTTTTGTTAGTCCAAAAGTCAGTAAATGGCAAGAAACCTCCAGAACATTGCATATGACGAAATGTACTTTAGGGTGATAGTTGGTACGATTTTTTAACGACATTCTGATAATTTATTTGAATTTAATGTATGTCTAAGTAAAGTTAATGCCGTACAAATCTGAAAGTTCATATTAAAGACCAGTAAAAATATAATTTAACTAATAAATTTTCGATCCAAATTTATTTATTATAAGGTGTATGATCACTTACTGAGCATAAAATAAAAAATGTTGACAGATTCAGGTGGACCTTTAAGCGTCATCTTAAAAAAAGACGTTTTCTCGGGAACTATGTACTTTAGGGCAAAAATTATTGAAGTCATTATTGTAGAAAGTATAATTTTACACCTTTTGTTGCCCAAAACTTTTTTGTTAAACGTACCGTTTACCTCCCATTTAATGAACCGGGTTTATTATCGCTGCCGATAGCTCTTGAGATATTTAGATAAATAAGACGCATCAATCTATGTTTAAAGACCAGTTTATTTTCTACAACTTTTGCCAAAATTGTTTTTTTTTTTATGTCTGTACTTTTTGAGTTATAAGAAGTTTAATGTTGGACGCATCACTATATTGCCATAGCTAACATACACCTCATCTGCGTGAAAAACCTGATCTATATTTATTTACTTATTTTTTATCAGAATTTTCATCGTCTAATAACCGACCACAAACAAAACTATTGTTTATTATAATACAATTCATTGATTTTTAATATTTTTGGCGGAATAAGAGATTTTAAACGTCTTATAAAGCAAAACGTATGGATATTACAAAAAAAAGCTTTTCACAAAAGTTGTAGAGAATAAACTGATCTTTAAGAATAGTTCAATTCGTTTTATTGATTAATCTAATATTTCAAGAGATATCGGCCGTGATAGAAAAACCGCTATTTAAATGGGCCATAAATCGCAAACGGTACGTTTCATTAAACTTCTTATAACTCAAAAAGTACAGACTTAAAAAAAAAAACAATTTTGGCAAAAGTTGTAGAGAATAAACTGGTCTTTAAACATAGATTGATGCGTCTTATTTATCTAAATATCTCAAGAGCTATCGGCAGCGATAATAAACCCGGTTCATTAAATGGGCCGTAAACGGTACGTTTCACAAAAAAGTTTTCTTGGAACAAAAAGTGTACAATTTTATTTTCTACAATAAAAGCTCAATAGTTTTTGCCCTTAAGTACATACTTTCCGAGTTTCCGAGTTTCTAACTAAGTGGTACATATTTTGTTTGATTAAGGGTTAAAATGTACGGCATTATTTTTTTCCAATTTATTTACTTGAATACTATTTAAAACAATGATAATATGTTGAAGATTCCTATAGCTAATTAATCTATGGTTATTCAAATAAATGAAAACTTGCACGTTTTGTATTCCTCTGTAACTTTTTTCAGAACACTTTCTTTTGTACGGCATTATTATACAACAATAGTTTTTAGCAATGTCATGTAGAAAAATAAGGCGCCGTACAGGATCAAATGACCTACCACCTTTAGAAATGAAGTATACGATGAAATTAAGGTAATTATCGGTAAACATTCAAATGAACAGTAATTTTTAGACGGCATTATTTTTAATTGTCCGTTTGAGTGCTAGATAATCATTTATTGGAACTGATGCCGTACTTTTTTAAAACACCTCTCCGGATCACTGAAAAGAGGAAGTTGAACCCCCGATCATTTCCTCTTGGACCATTATATACGGCGTTGCGGAATAATGGGTTAGAAGAGGTATTGCAACTGTATGGAACCGATGCCGTACAGTATCAAATGACCAAATTTTCCCTCAAAATTTTCGGATTATCAATAATGTTTCCGACTTCGTGGATCACTATTTTTGTACGGCACTACGCGATTTCTCATTATTTTTCATGGATCTATTGGATGGTAAGAATGCCGTACAGAAACAAATGACCAAAATGTACCCACTCTACTTGCACTTTTGAATTCTCACCTGCACTCAATTGGACAGCTTACAAGTGACGGCATAGTGCTGAATCTTATTATTTTGTACCCGTCTATCATCATACATAGGTCTCCTGCTGGTTCATTTGACCCGTAAATTTTGTTCACGGGCCTGTAGTCTACTATTAACGCGATCTACATTTAAAATTATTTAATTACCTCTACGTCAGTATTAGTCTTTTCTTTACCACGACAATTGTACGAGTAACGAGACTAATGTTTTCAATTCAGTAAAAGTTTGCTGTTAAGTAGAGCGTGTCTTTTTGGTGTGGGATAAGTGTACTGATTAACCTTCAACTTAAATGGCGAAAGTAGGGCCAGTCACTCGATGTTAAAAAAAAAAACTTACCTAGCAGGAGAAGCGTGTGGCGGTAGTAATGGCTTACCGCGTAACTCTATCTACATACTTCATCATCATCAACAGGCCACTAAACGTTCCCACTGCTGGGACTCGGGGCCTTCTCTCGCAAGGAGAGAGTTAAGGCCTTAATCCACCACGCTGGCCCAGTGCGGGTTGGCGGATGACACATGACTTCGAAAGATTCTAGGTACATGTCGGTTTCCTCACGATGTTTTCCTTCACCGTTTTAAGTTAGCGGCATTACGCACATGACTTCGAAAAGACAGTGGTGCGTGTGGGGTTTGAACCCGGGGTCTCCGGATCGGCAGCCGCCGTTCTCCCGACTAGACCACCGTTACTTGTCTATCTACAATATCTACATACTTAATAATATTATATTCGCCCAGACAAGACAGATAAGGTTTTTGAAGATTATCCCTAAAATAACATTCAAGATTATTTTACAACTCTTTGAATATGTATCACGGTATTTTCTGGAAACAACCTCACGAAAGAATAAAATGAAAAATACTACAACAAAATTATTCAGGCTCAGAATTTTACCTTTCTCATACACAATGCTGAAACGCTTTCGACTTGACCTTTGCGGCGAGATTGAAAAAGTTATTTTTTTTTGTATTTAAATGTAAATAGGAGAGTTGGCACGCTAAAAGCGATCGCAGAGTTCAAACACGTTTTTAAAAGAAACATTGGAAGGCTTTTAAGAAAATGTGTAACTTTCCTGGAAACTTGCCTTTTGCTTACTTTTGGAAAGAAGCGTTTCGACTCTACCTTCATTATACGAACTAAACTTTGGGGGACGATTCTCGAGTGAGCGTTCTACGATAGATGCAATCTGAGTCATCAAATCAAAACTCAATCGTTTTTTAATCGACTTCAAAAAAAGAAGAGATTTCTTTTATTCGGTTGGATGTTTTTTTAACGTATGTTACGCGATAGCTCCGCCAATTATGAATCTATTTTTTGGTAGATCACAGTTCAGAGGTGGTCCCATTTAAATTTTATGGAAATCTCCATAATATGAACAAAAACTAAAATTTACTTTCATTTATTTAGCGACGTACGGCTTCTTATGAAATTTAGTCGAGTGTCTGAATTTAATGTGTCGGTTTTCGCTTTTTCGGAGAAAATTGATTATTTTGTTAATACTTTATGAAGCCAGCGAAATCCCAATTAGTCCAATACCTACTATAGATACAGATACAGGTCATTTATTGGTTAAAACAATTCACAAGTCAAACGATTAAGCGATTATTCAATGGAAAAAATATATAAATACGGATAGTTTTATTATATATATTCTAGATTGTATCTTTTTCAGTCATGCCCGATTTCACAAACGCGAGATCATAGGTTCGAATTCTGCTTGCTCCTATGACTATTTTTGTAAGTGCCGATATACAAGTTATATCATAAGTAATTAACTAATTAACGATGACAGTGTAGGGAAGATAAGAAAGGATGACAAAATACAATAACTACGACCTTTCACATTTCATGATAAGAAAATACCTTGTAAGTACTCGTCGTTCAACTATAAATAAGGCTTTCAGCAGATGAAAAAAGGTTTTCATCTTTTTTACGAGAAATAACACAATAGGACTATGTTTACTTTTTACTGTTTAATAATAGTTATTTGTTATACAAGAGTGCAAAGTGGCTTTTTAACCGCGTGCTCAATTTTGATGACCGAGCAAGCGAAGGATTCTAAAGTTGAATCACGAGCGTAGCGAGGGATTCAAAAATTAGAATCCTGAGCGTAGCAAGGGAATCAAAAGGGCACAAGGTGAAAAATCTTTGCACTCGAGTGTAACACGTAATTTTTCATCCCCCCCAAGCGAGGAAATTACTAAACGCTTTGCGCATTTTCAGTTTCAGTCGATTCTGTTGGCGTTAAATAAACTTCTTGGTCGCTAGAATCACTTATTATTATGGTATTTCGGTTTTTCACTTGTACTCAATTTTATAAGTTTTAACTTAAGTTTATTTAGCCATGGTTTTAACAATAACAATATGACGTGAAAATATGGAGAGTTGACCGACTGAGGTAAGGAGTTTCATGTGTACATGAAAAGTGTCCGCCCAAATGCATTAAATTATAGTAGCGCTAAATTTGCATCAAGGTACATTTTAAAGGAAATTAATAAACGTACTATTCAGAATTCATGAAAGAAAAATATTGGCAGTCATAGGCACTGCCGATAGAAGTGGTAACTTATAACTCAGAATTTGATTTTTACTTTGGAAACTACGCGTGTGAAACCAGAGAGCGTGGCTATGAGCATGGCCATCTAGAAATGCTGACACATTTTTAAATGGCCAATGGGAAAGGCTGAGGCATTTCTAGATGGCCATTGGCTATGATCACGAGTTTACCCGAAGATTTCTTATCATCCCCGAGCGTGACGCTAGAATTAAATTGACAGCCCACGAAAAATCTGTCTTTGGCGCGCCAAAAGAAGTTTTGACTTTAAAATTTATTGTACCTACATGTTTTCTCAAAATAGTTATTATTTATTTGATGTTAAATTTACTACATTATTTTGTACTGTACAAGTAGTTGAAATTATCTATTAGTTACTATTTTAGTAGTCAATAATATTTAATTATTTAACTCGGCAACTCGGCATACTTCAATTCGATTACAATTGATTCATTCATAGCATTTCAAAATGTTTGCCATTTGAAATAACATTCTTTACCTCTATCCTCCATACGTGAAAAGAAAATTGCGCGCAAAGCATTTAAAAAAAAGTACACCAAAGCGGTTCCGAGTATGAGTTTTTAACAAATTAAAAATAAATGTATGATGAATTCGGCACCAAGGAGGTAGAAATAAATAGGTTAAATTATGTTTTGAATTCAAAACCTCAGTACACACGATGTTCTAAATTCAAATTTATTTTAACCTCTAGAGGGTAAAAACGACTTTTGCGCCCTGATATCGAGGAGCAAAAGTACTCTTTCCGAGCTGGTGGGATGAAAAAAACATTTTCATTAATGTAATCCTGTTCTAGTAGGTATGGGGGCTGTGCCAGCCCATATTTCCTCGCCCAGCTTTTGGGAAAGCGCGGTTTCTTTTGTTTACGATTACGCCGGGTTTTGCGGCTACCGCTTTGCTACGAACTCCGTTATAGCATGTAAATCACTGCCTAATTTAGGAAAGATTTGCTTTTCATCGCTCCTCTGTCTTTAATTTAATTCTGTGAGAGAAAATGAAATTGCGAGTTAAATAGAGAACAGTATAAAGTCGTGTGGCGTAATCTCGCGAACGCTCCGCGCATATGTTGGCGTATTTCGGGATTCCTTCACATCCCGTCTGCTTTGTCTACGGCACTAAGTCACACGAGGAATGTGTAATAACAAGCGGCTGGGACCGACTGGGTGTACTTGTGTAAACGATCCACCTACGATCTACGTACGGCTCCCCCGGTAGCGTTAGCGAACGTTTATATGTATTTTATTCCCACCCAATTTAATAGACTTTCTCGGAATACGCATGTTTACGACCCACCTGTGATAGCGCCAAGGTCACGTTTCGTCCTTTCGTATAATAAATGTTATGCTCGGAGTAAACCAAGCGTAGGTAACTTCTCACAAATCCGCCTTTACGTGTTGTGACATTTTCACTGACTACATATATTCCTACTAACTGGGTCTACCCGTTAGGTGTATTGCGGTAACCCCTTTTAGTAGTAGGTAGAAATACCGTCAACATAATTTTCATTCCATCTGAGGCCTAAACCACAGATTTATTATGTTCAAAGGGGTTTTCACTATGCTAATCTCGGTCATTTTAATCTAATTTTAGGTTTAATTCTGGGACAGATTGTGTGGTACTTAGTTAAAGGTTGACTATATGCGCAGGTGATCCTCGTGAAATGGAACGAGCCTTATCAGAAACTGGCCTCCTGTGACAGTTCGGGGGTCATCTTCGTGTGGATCAAGTATGAAGGTCGCTGGAGCATAGAGCTCATCAACGACAGAAGTACACCGGTCACGCATTTCTCCTGGTCGCACGATGGACGAATGGCCCTTATATGTTACCAGGTAAGTCTTTGATTATTGAAACATGTAGAAAACTGAAGCGAAAAAGGTAGGCGATGCGCTCTATATTTCCCCAGTTGATTAATAGTTCACAGCTGTGAGTTTTCGAGCGGTAAAAGGGTGTGGCGAGGAGAAATTATGATTGACGTTCTCTCGCGGGTATCGACGAAATTCCTCCCTAAAAGGCTACTGTAGAGGGACGACGAGAAAACACTTATTTATGGTCGACGTGGGAATACCGAGTTCTACCATACGTTCAAAGCCAAAAATATAGTCAGCTACATTTGCAATTCAATCGAATATTTTGCTACGATTTTCACACTGCAAATATTACAGACCGATCAGCAAACAAAGCTTTGTGTCAATCGTGAACTGGATAAGTGGCGAAGGGGCTTAATTACCGGAGGATCCGAGAATTTCAATATCAATGCTCGGTTGACAAATACACAGATGGTTTTGTTTGTTGGATTTATTTGCAGAGCTTAAGCTCGCGAGCGGGTGATGGATGTCACGGCTGTCGAATCGTTCCATCTACGTGATGCGCGCCATGTGTCACCACACGTGAGGAGGCCTGGGACATTTCCGTCAAAATGTCGCTCCAATTTGCTAAAAGGCTTCCCTCTGAGGCCGGTCGCCCGATGTTACGTGACGCCTTTGAACACAAACACATCGGACCAAGAAAGGTGTGTCGTATTTGGCGGGGGCGTGTACCTACACTCCACGTGTATAGAGACTACTTTTCTATTCTGTTCTACAAGACCCTATTTCATACCTTTTGTAATATTGTTTCAAAATTAGTAAAAGGTCGTGTCAAGAATGAAAGAATTTAATTTTTGCCCCGCCTCGTCCCAATGGAATCCAGAAATTTCTTGTTTTTCATAAATATGCTAATGGATTACTGAGGAAAATTGTGTTTGTTAAACTTGAATCCATCTCGATTTTGAGGGCACTCCGAAGGCTGATTTGTAAGTTTACGTAATTGAAGTAGAATCCAAAGATTTTCAATTTGTGTCACAGAAATCTGTTAGACGATGGATATAGCAGCCGCCGGTCGGAGAGCAACGAGGGAAACCCGTCCAATTTGTTGTAACGTTTGCGCGGTCACGGCCGGCGTTTTATAAGAGAAATCCTGAGGCTGATTCGAGATTTATATCGTGTTATTGCCACAATCTGATTGATAGCCCATTCTTCGCGGCTATTTGCGTTTATTCGTTTTGTCGTGTCAACGAAGGGATCGTACGCCATATTTCTCGCGTTATTACGTAAATATTGGGCAATCTTCGGATGAAATGTTGTTTGAAAAGATTATGGTCGGCATAAACTTGGATTAGGTACCCTAAGTATATCACAAAGTCTCGAACCGTGTCACAATATTGGCGACTCTAGATATTCGTGTCTTCGTCAAATCCCTTCTGCCAATACTTGTACCAACTGTCACATAGTTTGCGCATTGGAGTGTAACATGCCACACAGAGACAAGTCTCGCATTCCCAATGCCAGTCAATGTCACAGAGTTGTTATATAGGTCGCACTCAACTATGTGGCGAATTTATTTTTGCCCAATCTGGCAGGGGTGAGCCACCGTGCGGTTTCTGTTGTCACTTTATGGCTTCCCGATAGCTTCGATGTGGGGAAACAGTCTTCGACTACGTACCTATTGTTTTTATAAGTGAATTCTGTCCCGTCGGCGTCGGTTACTAGAGAGCACTTTTCCAATATTTGAGAGTACCGTTACGTAAATCAATACTGATTACATAGAAATACACAAGTATGAGATTAGGAATATATTTTGTTTCGTGATACCTTTGTCATGATAGGACAATTACGAAGTTATTATCAAAAAATGATATTTGTGATTGTTACGGAGCTTATTGAACGTAAATATTGTTTTCTGTAGTGTTTTCAGAGTTTTCTTAGTAAATATTCGTTTTATGCTAGACTGTGGAATGCGTTCAATGAGTGTTTTTTTCCGAATGGTTATAATCTTATTGTCGTTTTTCTAGGCAAGCGCACTTTACCGCAGACCACACCGTCGTTTAATATCAGACGAGATGGTGCTCAAGTGTAAACCTATGTGTGTTTTTTTTACTTTAATAGGCTTACACTTGACCGCCATCTCGACTGATGTTAAGCGACGATACGGTCTATGATGGAGCGTGCTTACCTAGAAGAAACCCCGATTCACTCTCGACTTGAAGACACCAAGATTTTACCATCGGGAAAGATCCACTCAAGCAACTTCTTCGACAGCCTAGATTTTACAAAAGTAGTAAGTGATGTATTTTGTTTTGTTAGGATGGCTTCGTGCTGGTGGGTTCGGTGGCTGGCCAGCGCTACTGGTCGTCCATGCTGTCCCTGGACGCGAGGATCACCTGCGGCTGCTGGACGCCTGATGATAACCAGGTGTACCTGGGCACGGCGTCCGCGCAGCTCGTCGTCATGGACGTGCACGGGGCTATGGTGTCTCAGGTATGTCTGTTCCTTCCGACTACATACAGTAGGGTAGCCCAAGAGGGGATTTCGGGATTTACTCCAGAGCGGCAGAATAATAAACAGTTGGAAACTTTGTACCCGGTTAAGTACATCAACCAAATATGAACCCCATAAAAAGGAAGATTAAGAAAGAATTTTTTTATCAAACAAAATTTCTCGAGCACGTCAGACTAAGGTAGGGTGAGTTGATTGCATGCTAATAAAGTGTATGTTCCACTAATCTGACAATTCGAGAGCGACATTTTATTTTAAAGGAAAGAATTCATGGATGACTAAAAAAATATAGTATCTAAGGAATCCACAAGCCGAAGTAACAAAAATGCATCTCTAATTAGCTCATAAAGCTGATTTTTCATATTTGAAATTCTATAGCCGCGCCCCCCGCATATGAAAAGGTAAGCTTTGCAATCCAATCGGTCTCTATGACGCTCGAGTAACTCCCCGTTTAACATCGTGGGCTCCCCTACCACTATCTCTGCTTACCTATCAGAAGAACCTAAAAACAAAATGGTCTACATGTTAAAGCAACACAAGATGTACGTACATAAATGACCTATAGCAAAACGTCCTTTCATTATAAATAAATAAATATTGATAGACACTTCACACACAACACCATATATTATGACTCCAAACTAAGCGAAGCTTGTACTATGGAAGCCAGATAGCTGATATAATATAGGATTATTGGAATGACACAAGATCAAAATCGCCTGATTACGAATTGTCCTCTTTTTTTTTTAATGAGTTTTTTTATGGGACTTTTATGATTAGTCACATGGCAGTTCCATTATTTATAACAATTGTAGCTAGGTACTAAAAGGCGTTAAAGCGTAAAGGGCTATTTCAGCATGTAAGAGGGTCAGTTGAGGTGAGCACATAGCTGAAAAGGTCTCTGACCGCGTCTGACGCACGCTCAGCCAGCACTCGGTGAAATCTTCCCACGTCGAGGCTACTCAGCTGGTAGCTCATCTCAAGTAACTCGTCTCTCGGATTGTCCTCTGTGTTACACAACCACGCGGTTTCAACTACGCAGCTCCCGTTCCCGTTGTTTCCCGCGATAAAAAGTTGCCTATGTATTAGTATTAAAATTAACGTGGCTGTTACACATATTGATTGGGTAAACGGGTAACTCACGTGTAATAAGGTCGGTTGTTCCGTATAATCGGGCAACATTATATCGGCCGACGATTAGCGTGTGTCTATGGTTGACAGCCGGCTGTCAAGTGACGTTGTCTTGTTTTTCGCTGGAACTAAACAGTCACGCCTTTTTATATTTTGGAGTTTTTTCGGGATAAAAGCTTTCTTATTGTGCGGGAATACAATATTAATTGAATTGTGACACTCTGGATTAGTGCTGGACCATTGTGTGAAAGCGGGCTGCTGGATTGGCCCTTGATCCAACGCGGGACCGTTGATTGTGCTGGAGCGAGGGATCGCTACGGAATCTTGTCTGGTTTGGCTTCCATAATTCCCTGTCGTTCCTTATTCCCCTTTTCCTATCGACCAAACTGGATTTGGGCGACGCCGGGAGCAGTAATTGGGTGAGTAATTTTAGGTACCTTGTTTGCAATTAGGGGGTAAATAATATTAAAATCGGTATAAAAGTAAATAATTTGTTTTTGAGACTTGCTATGGGCCCCAGGTCGGTATTTCTGGCATAGATACTATACATCGGTCAATCCGACTCGAGTTTCGGCCGCGTCCGGCGGCCTTTTTCAAGGAGAGTGTACGCGCACGATGGCCTCCCGTTTGGCAGATTGACCGACCTTATTACACGTGAGTTACCCGTTTACCCAATCAATATGAGTTGCCTATGTGTTCTTCCAGATCATATTATATATTTGTGTTCCAAATTTTAACCCGATCCGTGCAGGTGTTACGACGTGATTAAGTAATAATAATAATCATCCAACCTTTCGCATTTATAATAGGTACGTATTAGTAGAAATTTTGCGTAACATAACTGACTTCATCACCTACTGATTGTCAGACCAAACATGTCGAAGCATGTCCATAGTCCAGTCGTTCTAAAAAATTAAATTTAATCGAATTAAATTAAGTTTTTAATAGTTATTTTAAATGTAAGCTTAATAGTTATTTTTAAAGATTTTATTTATTTCGATCGGTTTCCAAAACATAGACCAAGAATCAATATCGCCATAAATGATACTTACTTCTGCTCGTGTTCAAATTGTTACATTATTGAAATTAATTGAATTAGACAGTTGTTCCAAATATTGCGTGATGCTACACTATGTTGTAACTCTACTGTTGCATACGGACCATTTATCGCCCCAAAAATGTAAACGTTTGGACACTTGACACATTTTGCTCACGTTGAAATATGCTTTCATGCCCTTATGGCATGATAAAAATTCTGCCTTTCGACGACTGGATTTTGTTTGTAAATCGATTATTTTTCTTCCTTCATAACTTAACTATGAATTGTAGTAGATTCCAAAAGACTTATTTACTTACTAAATGCTCTAATGATTTCCGCCTTCAGTCAACAAAAACTAAAAATGTACTACGATTAAACTGTATTGTGCTAATATAATCTGTAAACTACACTCAAGTATCACACAACATACCGAACTTCGGTTTAATTTACTTGCGAACTCTCGAGAGCACGCGAAACTTCTAGAAATTGGAGAGGTCTAGATTGGGCTCAACAAATATGGGTGGTTAGAACACTCGTAGATATTAGTTTCTTGGTGGTAGGTACTAACACTAACACACGGTATAATGTTAAGAGTGTTGCGAGCTTCGAATAGATCTTTACAAAAAAATCACCAGAATACAATTCAGATAATTAATTACATAGTTTAAAACATAACTTATTATGCATATAAAACGTGATCTTGTCTCGTAAGAGCGATCTTTAAGATAATCTTTTGAATCATAAGGAAAATACTAAAAATAATTTAGTGGTGGTGCGATCTGCCTCGGTAGATATACTTAAGTAATAATTGTAATACAATTCGCGGAATAATAGCTGCCAACGGTAGGTACTTTGCTGGTCGTACTCGGAAAAAAGTTTTACTACTACAGAGCAAAATACTTACAACATATTATACCTAATAGCCGACCTCAGGCATAAAATGGCACGTTAAGAAGCAGTAACTTACTGACCGGCAGACAGCTTGTAAGCCAAACTGTTGGTCAAAAGCCAAGATCCTATTTACAACTAGTTACTCGTAAATAAAAAGCAAGTCCGGAGCCCCTAGTTCGAATCCCACCCGCACGACTGTCTTTCCGAAGTCCTATGCGTAAATAAATAATGTAAATATCGTGAGGAAACCATCATGTTCCTAAAATCTTTCGAGGTGATGTGTCATCCATCAAACCGTACTAGGTCAGCGTGGTGGATTATGGTCTTGACTGTCTCCTTGCGAGAGAAGGCCCCGAGTCATCCCGAATCCTAGCAGTGGGAGCATTTGGTGAGCTGCGTATGCACTTCTATGCCAAAATGAACTCTATTAACGTAACACGAGTTTTAGAAATTATAACAGCGCTATTTGTTGATGTAATGCGAATCTTATATTACACTAGCCGATCCGTGCGCGCGTTGCTACGCCGTCTATCGAAAATTGGTCGTACCAATTCAAATTTTGAACAAATCACTTGTTGTAGTTACCTTAGGTTCTAATGACGCAAACTTTAAGTTAGACCATAGAATAGATAAGTTAGACACAAGCTGTAACGGAACGAAAACTCTCAAAAAGAAATATTTTCCCCCGTTTTTGTTACATTTTGTATTCATGCTCCGCTCCTGTTGATAGTAGCGTAATGTTAAATAGCCTATAGCCTTCCTCGATAAATGGACTATCCAACAGAGAAAGAATCTTTCAATTCGGACCAGTAGTTCCCGAGATCCTAGCGTTCAAACAAACAAACATACAAACAAACAAACTCTTCAGCTTTATAATATTAGTATAGAGTATAGATATTATGTTGCTAGCTTTTACGCCATTAACGCTACGCTGCATTAGTGCTTACTTCTTAACTTCTTATACTGATCTGATGAGACTCACTTTATCGTAGGTACCTATTTGTAGTTTTTAAACTTCCGCGATTCGAACTCATATTGTAAATACTTATAGCACAGGACTTGATCACGATCTAAATTATTATTTAATTAGTTCGACGTTTCGGGAGCGTTACAACCGCCGTAGTCAAGAGAAGACACTTTTTTATTTACTTATTTGTTTGTTAAACAGTTTGCAAATTACCCCTACTTTGTTCTATCGGCGAAACGTTTATATATTCTTTGCAACCCCTCATCACAGTCTATTAAATCATACAGTCGTTCGACGAAGCCGTCTAGACGGGGAAATCGCGCGGGGCGAGACGCGGGAAGCGCGCTCCTACATTGCCTACATTACAATGTTAGTATTGCAGGAGCGCGGCTCAGGGCTAACGTCTTCCGTATATTTTAATTTTGTTTTGGTGCCACGTTTTTAAAATTGCGACAACCCTACTTGTGTCTAGACATTATCGGAGTTTCTCCCAAGATCAAATGCGATGAACTACTGGTAGTATTTCTATATACTGTGCCCTCATTAACGCACCTCTGGGAAGTAGGTCAAACACCGCATCTGTCTTTCTTTGTGGATTTATTAATAAAGATAATTAATTGCTACAGTGTTGATTCCTTAACAAAATATTAGACAACAAGACAAATAATTCCTTATATTACAGTTATTAACAAGTTACCTTTTGATAAGGTTTCTGTGGCTGTTGGTCGCAGATGGTACCCAATACCTACCATTAATAAGTAACCTAATATGTAGTTGCAATGAGTTCTTTTCAGAATGCAAATACACATGTCTAAAATAGTTCCCATTTTCGTCTAAGGTGGCGCTACTATTTAATGTTGTTAAGGAAATTTGCCTTCGTAATTATGTCACTACTAGTAGTGCCCCGCGGTTAATACACCCGCGTAGTTCCCGTTTTCGTTATTTTCCCGGGATGAAAAATTGCCTATGTGTTCTTCCAGATTATAATTTAACTGTGTTCCAAATTTTAGCCCGATTTCAGCCTTTAACGCCGTGATTGAGCAACAAACATCCAAACGTTGACATTTATAATATTAATATATTACTATTTATTTCCATAATTTTTGGTTTGCTGTAATGATTAAAAATTTCATAACGTCACTTAAAATGACCACAAACAAAACAATGTCCAAAAATACGCCCCATTTACAAACATAATTTCAAAAGTCATAAAATAACCCGGCCAGCACTGTTCCCGGTGTAAAGAAACTCAAATCCGAATTAATATTAATCCTGAGCGGCCATTATCTCGGACTATGTCCTCATTTATTCACAACAAAATGCCTATTGTGCTTACAGAGCAATAGCCAAAGGGCACCAAAAACCAGTTACAATTAAGATGTACAATTTAAAATACAATACGTATAACAAACTACACAAAATTAAACGGTGAAGAACTCATAAGATGGGGAATAATATACATTTCAACCTCTGTTTTTTATGTGTATTTGTTAAGGGGGCGTCCATAAATTACGTGTGGTGTTTAAAGGGGGGAGGGGGTCGAGTCAAATCTCATCTAATCTTACGTTGGGAGGGGGTCTCGGCAAATATCACGCAATTTATTTTGCTTGAAACAAAAAAAAAACTATTTTGGTCCATTTCATCCAGATTGTACATGCTTAAGATTTAATCTTAAACATAATCGTAATACGCCCCATGGGCTGAATCGAAGCCGCCGGCGTCGCGACGTCGCACAAAAAAAATCATTACCTACTCAACAACGAAACCATATTTTATGTGTCCGTGAACGACAATGTACTAATTGATATATCTCCTATATCTCAGGCATCAAAATAAACTAATTATTAATAAATAATATAATAATAAATAAATATTGGTGGACAATTCACACACTGACCCCAAACTAAGCAAATGCTTGTGTGATGGCGGCCAAATAGCTGATATAATACTTATATAATTTTAAATACATAATTATTATACATAGAAACATCCAGACACGGTGCAAACATTTGAATTCGTCACACAAATATTTGCACTGGGTGGGAATCGAACCCACGACCCTCGGCTTCGCAGGCAGCGTTTCTACCAACTAAGCCACGAGGCCAGTCTGTATTATTGAGTAAGTATTTTTATTTGTTTCATATGTTCAGACTTTGAAAACCATTTTGTGGGTCGAGAAACAAAAACTATAAAGTTGCCAAGTGCGAGTTGGACTCGCCCATGAAGGGTTCCGTTGCAGCAAGTAACATAATATACATAGTACACATCATAGTTCTTGTAGTTCGTTGTAACTTTGATCGAAGTTTCAATAATAGTGTATATATGACGTACTAAAAAAAAACTACTCATCAGATCGAGTTCAAACTAATTTTCGTTGGTAGTTTACATGGTAATCTACATCATATATTTTTTTTAGATTTTTCATTTTCTTACTTTAGAAGTTAGAGGGGGGGGGGGGGGTGACACACATTTTACCACTTTGGAAGTGTGTCTCGCGCAAACTATTCAGTGTAAACGAAAATGATTTTAGAAACCTCAACATCATTTTTGAAGATCTATCGATAGACACCCCATATGTGTAGGTTTGATGAAAAAAAAATTTTTGAGTTTCACTTCTCAGTATGGGGGGCAACCCTAATTTTTTTTTTTTTTTTTAATTTTTTTGTTCAAATCTTAATGCGGTTCACAGAATACATCTACTTACTAAGTTTCAACAGTGTAGTTCTCATAGTTTCGGCAAAAAGTGGCTGTGACATACGGACGGACAGACAGACAGACAGACAGACAGACATGACGAATCTATAAGGGTTCCGTTTTTACGTTTTACGGAACCCTAAAAAATAAATGAATACTCAAATATAACACAAAGAATAAAACAATCTAACGTGTTTACGTAAGAAACCTACATCTTGAAAAATCTCACGTGAGATTGGGGCATGGGGGAGGGGGTTGAATAAAATCTCACGACATCTCACCAGAGGGGGAGGGAGGAACAGAAAATTAAAAAAAAGACCTCACGTAATTTATGGACGCCCCCTAACATATTTTGTATACCTAATACGAGAATAAATAAATTATGTTTTTCTGTATTGTTTTTTATCGTACAACAAGCCTTAGCCTAGTGTGTTACCTACACTCAAAGCAAAAAAAAACGAAATCTATAGTTACACTAGACTGAAATCTGTCTCTGTATCACACTTCATTCGAATTAATTCGGTAGTTTTTTCATGAAAAAGTAACAAACCAACACCTACGTCAAACATATAAAGTTTCGCATGTATGATATTACTAGAAAGTAGGATATTAGTAGTATCGTCAGTATATCTACTGTTGTAAACTTGTACCTCAAGAGGAGTGTGGTCGCTGTGCAACACAGCTACACTATTCTGCCTCATCAACCCTGTTACACTGAACTTGGTTTACCAAGTAGTTTCCGGTCCGGAACTTACTGTATTGTACATTTGCTCTATAGAGCCCTCGGGCTTGTGGTATTGCCCGAATCAACATTATACGCGTACATCCGGTTTACTTAGTACGAACCTGGCAAATTGTATTGCGTGGCTGAATAGAACACAATTATTTTCGAATAATATATGTTTTTGTCGTATAAGTATAAAACCGCGGTCGGCTCAAAAAAAAAACTGGCAAACTAGAGTCGTAAGTTAGGCTATTTAGCAGTAGGAGGGAGAGGTATTTCTGTGAAGCCAGATGACATTGCAAGACGATAATAATACTAATAAGATCACTAAATACCTATTTTAGACTAAAATGTATCTTCTGAGTTCCAGATTTTTGCACTAAATATTCAGTTCAGGTTGAGCGTCAAACAATAATATTTTCTATTTAAAACACTAGCGGCCCGCTCCGGCTTCGCTCGAATAATAACCTAGATATCAACTGCAGCGCCATCTGCCGTAGCCTATGTTACTCGGGAATAATGTAGCTTTCCAAAGGTGAAAGAATTTTTGAAATCGGTCCAGTAGTTTCGGAGCCTATTCATTACAAACATACAAACATACAAAAATAGGTACAAATCTTTCCTCTTTATAATATTAGTATAGATTACACAGATATTACCAATTAGTATCTGTATAAATTATAATTATTCTAAGATCACTTTTTGTAATCTCAGAATAATTATAAAATGATCTTTAGTATTTTTGTGCCACGTTGTGCGCCAAAAATGTTTTTATAATTATCTACAATTATTGAATGATGGACAATATCAGAGCATCAACAATAAGTGGCAGTTGTTTGGAATCGTTATAACGATACCGCTAGCATCAGGTTTGATTAATTGCTTTTGGTGCGACGTCGGGCGCCAATTAAAAAATATTGTTGAGGTTTTTCGTATAGTGGTCCAGTTATTACGTCGACAATAAGCTACATTTTGTATATTACGTATGAACGATCTAAAATAGCTTTTTTACTCAAATTGTAGACTAAGATTTCTGTAACTACATTATCAGAACTTGACTCGCATATTACAAGCTTTGCTTCGTTTAAGGTCTAGTTTAGTTCAGCGGATTTGAAATGTCCACAAATGTATGAAGTGTTAATCTAATATGAAAACTAACGTAATAGTCGGAACAGTCCGACTCGATCGAAACTCGAGTTGGACTGTTCTGACTATATTCTACGTGAGTTACCCGTGTATTTTATTTTAAAATGTGTAATAACCACGTTAGTTTTCATATTAGATTAACATTTCACACATTTGTGGACAGACACTATATTATACGTGACAGTTCTGACTATATTATAAGTGAGTTACCCGTGTATTTATTTTAAAAAGTGTTAATCTACTCAAATCTGTGTTACAATGTTTTCTACAGTACCTCGGTTCTCCGTCGATATATAAAAATTGATTTTTTTTTTGTTTCTTTTTACGGTCTGCAAGTAAAGTCATGTACATTATTGGATTATCGTCGTCATTGTCACAAAAAATCCAAACTTATCGATGGTATCGAGAAAAACATTTTTTGCATTTTTTTCTTCTCGTTATAAATAGAAAGCGTAAGTAAAATATTTATCCAAGTACCTGTCTACAATTGAATGATCCGGATTATTAAGTGATTGTTGTTTTGGATCGTTATAACGATACCGCTAGCAGCAGGTTTGATTAATTGCTTTTGGTACCACGTCGGGCGCCAACTAAAAATTATCACTGAATTATTTTCACACAGTAGTTCAGTCACTACATCGAAAAAAAAGATACATTTTGTAGATTACCTGTGGAGAATCTAGAGTAGTAGAACTCAAATTGTTGATTAAGTTTTCCTAAAAGCCGGGTCACACAGAGGCGATCCGATAGCGATAGCGATCCGATAGCGAGACGATATTTTTTGTAATGTTCGAATTTGTATGCAACCTGACACAGCAAGCGGGCGCGATCCCATACTCGATATCGGATCGCTATCGCTATCGGATCGATATCGCTACCGGATCGCCTCTGGGTGACCCGGCCTTAAGTACTTACATTATCAGCAAATATTTTATAAGTATCTACAATTGAATTATCCGGAATATTAAGTGGTTTTTGTTTCGGATCGTTGTAACGTTACCCCTAGCTGCAGGTTTGATTAATGGCATTTGGTGCCACGCCAGGCGCCCATTAAAAATTACTGCTCAGTTATTTTCATTTAGATTTTGAATTGAATATTTCATTTGCTGTAAATACAATAAAATTAATGTAAGTTTGAGTTTTTTTATCGTTGACATTGTTTCATGGTTCGCGTTCCGAAGACATTTTCTCTATCATCTAAAAAGTCATTAACCGTAAAATGCCATTTATTTATGAACATTTATTGAACCTGCTTTTGATCGTAGTCATATTTACATATTAAGGTTTTTGACATATGGCGACATATGTGGTATATGAACTTATATTGACGTATTTTTTAGGTAGAGTGACGAGACGAGCAGGATATATGCCTGATGGTAAGCAACATGCCTACCACATAACAGCACATTGACACGCAGCTATTGGAACATGAAAGTCCAAATCATTACCTAGCACTGCACTGCGCTCGTCACCCTAAGATATTATAAGATATTCTCTGGAAACAAAGCCATTCAAACCGGAACAAGTAACGCTCACACATTACTGGTTTGCGGTAGAATAACTGGCAAAGGTGTGGTACTTCCCTGGGCGGACTCTGCCAAGAGTCCTACCACTACAATATTATTAACAACAATATTATAACTATGAAGAATTATAACAATATTATATTATTGACGTATATGAACTTATACTGACGTATATGAATATATTATCAATACCAATTGAAATAATAAATATTCGTTTTCTTACAACAGGTTCAACTAGTCGCCGAAGGAGGCATCACATCAATGGCTTGGTCGTGCGAGAAATTCAAAATGGAAGAAGGCGATGATACAGAGAACAACGCTAACCATGTCCTGGCGGTGGCACTGGGAAACGGGGAGATCGTGATGATGACGGGACACGATGACGTCAGCCCTGTGCGGCTCGTCACTGGCATGCGGGGTAATACCCTGGCTATGGAGTGGGCGAATTCGAGGGAACTGCTCGCTGTGGCTGGAACTCTAGTTGCTGGTAAGAATAGCACTCTGCAACTACTAAGCACTGTATCGTGGATTGCACTCTGTCGAGTCGCTCTCTTCTCTAAAATATGGTCTTTATACTGCATACGGTACCTACTATACAGGGCTACTGGTAATCAGCCTGCATCCGTTTAACCCTGTGCTGTATATTTAAACAAACAACTTTTGTTTTACAACTTTCGTTAAAACTCATATAACCCAAAAAGAAATAGCGTTCGTTGCCCTCTCTAGTACTGTTTCGCAACTTTTTAGTGTTTATTCACTTCGGCACATCATTTATCTAGCGTTAAAAAGCGTACGAGCTCTTGTTACGAACTGTAACGAAGAGTTCGATGCTTTTAGACCGTGCAAATACACTTTTTAATTATTTTGTATAAGAAAAAAAAACACAGATTTTAAAAAACTGTAGAACAAAAGTTGACGTATTGAATGGACCTAACATCCCCTTAAAATGATGTAGGCTGATTACCAGTAACCCTGTATACTGTACAATGTACATACCATACATAAGCATCCCGCTAAATGTTTCCACTGCTAGGAATTGGGGCCTGTTGTCCCATGGAGAGAGTCAAGGCTTTAATTAACCACGCTGCCGCCGGCCCAGTGCGGGTTGGCGGATGACACATCATGACCCCGAAATATTCTGAAAGATAGAATAAAGAAAGATGAAAGATAGTTTTCTTCTTGATGTTTTCCTTCACCGTTTTTTAAGTTAGCGCCGTTACGCACATGACTTCGAAAAAACAATGGTGCGGGTGGGATTTGAATCTGGGGGCTCCGGATCGGGAGTCACCGTTCTCCCGACTAGACCAGCCGTAACTTCTATACTGTAGTGATTTTTTACACATTTATTTTGGGTACTACTTTTTTATCTGATATAATACAAAGAAAATGAATCGATAGGGAAATTCCTAAGCGAAGAATAAAAGCTCGCATAATTTCAACGGCCATTACTGTTTAACCTGGTGAACTAGATTCGACGTCGCTACTGATTGCGCCCGCAAATAGGCGCAGATTAAAATGTATTCAGCCATAATGATGTTATGACAACACTTTTTCCTCCAAACATTATGTAGGTCAGAAAATCGCTAAAGTAAAAATAATTGTAACAAAAAACGACCTCTTAAAGAAATCTGACTGTAACAAAAAACGTACCTCTAAAGTAATCTGAAAACATAAAATTTATTTGTTTAATCTCAGGAACTACTACTACTTTCACCGATTTCAAAAATTATTTCACCGTTAGATTTGCACGTGAAGCTAGGGCAGACTTCTAGTAAATAAATAAGTTTTGTGCTAATGAATACGAACGATTTTTTTGGGATAAAAATTAGCTTACTGCATACTGCAACCATTATCCATCACAATTAAAAAAGAGATGCTAAGCGACGATGCATTCTACGACGGAGCGTGCTTACTTAAAAGAAATCGATTCACTCTCGATTTGAAGACACCAAGATTACCTATAACCATGGGAAAAAACCCACTCAGGCATCGCATTCCACAGCCTAGACGTTCTTATCATAAAAGTAGACTCAAATCTCTTCGTTCGTGTCTTTAGACGTCAACTATGAAACGATGTCGCTTTTTCGAGCTTCGTGTAGTCCATTAGAAAAAACGGAAGGTGGTATTAGATCATGTAGATCAGTCTCCGAAGTGTATCGGATAAGCTAAGAATTTTGCGGCGAAGTTCAAGACTTTGAGTCTTTTTCGCACAAGAGAGTCGTAGCTTATGCGCCTTTTGGCACGTCCCTCGATCGATTCCAGATCCTCCAGATGATGACTGTAAAATATGAATCACGTAGGTAGATAATATTCCGTTCCTTTAAAATCATGTATCAAGGCCTAATATTATTTACGTTTATAGTACCCATACAAGTGATGAACATTATAAAAATACTCAAGTCTATGAATGGATAGTGCGGTATCTGCGTCGTAAGGTACACAAAGAATCCATTGAATTGCTTTTCTTAGAGAAATGAAGAAACTGGTGGTCCCTTTTCAATCTGAGCTTCCATTTACGACATAGTAAAGTTTATAGGCTATAGACAATTTATACGGTGATAGGATAGAAGCGTCTCGCAAGAAACGGAACGCATGAAATAAACAAGGTCTATAATCGTAAAGCAATCTTTTTAGTGAGCTATGAATTTGGATCTTAATTATCAACAGTTGCGGAATTAATTCGGTTTTAAATACAAGGAATTAAATTTTAAGTAGGCACGTGAATGGCAGCTAATGTTAACAAAAGGATGTTTTAATCTTCTTTTGAAGAGTTTATTTGTGGCCAGATAAAGGATTTTGGTTTTATCCAAGCATTAGACTAGGTAATCGTTAATAACCTCTTTTGACATTCTAAATAAACCTTCTACTGTTAAAATAGATAAACTCTTTTTATACATAAATTAAACCGACTTCAAAACCACAAATAGACACTCAAAAGCGAAAAATAAGTTAATATAATTACTATACATATAAGCGCTACTCACTCTATTTGAAGTCAGTGCCAGCCAGGTCTTACAAGTAGTAGATAGAGTAGCTGATGTGCGTAATCTGATACTTACCCACTTTTACATTTTTAACAGGATGATAACCTAAGTAGGTGATAGACTTATTAGCCGATGTGATATTTTGGACTCTAAGCCAGACTCTAAGACCATGTGTGTTTCAAATGGCAATCTAATTGGTAATGTCGTTCTGTCGTTAATATTTGTTTCGTTAGGGCCCATGCTTTTTCCGAGATGATAGGTAGTATATGAGACTATAAACTATCTGTGTTTCAAATTTCAACCAAATCATACCTTTACATAATATACATTTAATACTTAGTAGTAAGAATGATTTAGCGAACAAACAATATTCGAAATAGTATCCAACACTGAGCAAGAAGATGTATCTTTAAAAGCAAATACTACTACTTTCTAACTTGACTGGCACCGCCTTCAAATAGAGTAAGTGGCGCTTGTATAGTAATTATATTAACTTATTTTTCGCTTTTCGTGTCTATTTGTGGTTTAGAAGTCGGTTTAATTTTTGTACAAAAAGAGTTTATTTTACCCTTTTTAGTGCCAAACAAGTTTTCAACAAAGCATTTACACAATTTCGTGTTGACAGAATCGAGTTTCATAACTTTTGTGAAATCGACAATCATGTCATCCAGACAAAATTGTAGGCAGATTTTAGTTTTTTGTTCATATTTCACAAACCATTTGACCGATTTCAATAAAATTTATATGGGACCATTCGGGAAGCATGCCTACCCATCCGAACACAAAAATAAATTTTGAAATTGGTTCGGGCGTTCTCGAGAAATCAGGTGACATACAAAAAAATAATGAATAAGAATATATATTATGGTGGTCGAATTGATAACCTCCTCCTTTTTGGAAGTGTAGGCATCTGAGATTTTTCAACGACTCTTTAAAAAAAATCAAAGAATTTCCACAAGATACGTAGTTGTAGAAATAGCTGTAGCTTTTTAAATCTTGAAATCCTAAAACATATTGATCAACAAAATACCACAAAATAACATTATTTAATTTTCGTTTATTTGATGATAGATCCCTGCAACTTTAGTATGTTTCTACCACGACAAAAGTGTTAAAAAGCTCATAAGCAACGACTCCCTTGCTCGTCAAAGGCTTCAAAATCGTGAACATCGCCGCATAATTGCAAATTTATCGGATACGTTTTAAAAAGTGTGCAGCTAATCTGCATGATCTAATCAGGCGCGGTCCCAGCACCGAATTTTGGAGGGGGTCACGAGTAAAAATACAAAAAATCGAGTAAAAAGGTAAAGGAGTAAAAGGGGGAGGGGGTGTCATGTCCCCTGTGACCCCCCCTTCGGACCGCGCATGGATCTAATATAGACTACAGGCCCGTGTCAAACATTGATAGGTCATTTGAACCACCAGGAGACCTATGTAGTAAGATAGAAGGGTATAAAATTAGGTATAAGATTTAGCCGTGATTCAGACTATGCCGTTACTTGTAAGCGGTCCAACTGAGTGCAGGTGAAGAGAGAGCGTTGCAACCCTCGATCTTTTCCTCTTGTCGCATGTTTTTTTACGGCGATGCGGAATAATGGATTAGAAGTGGTATTTAAACATTTTTTTAATTATTATTGTTTTTTTTTATTTTCTGGTCATTTTCAGGGTAAATTGGACCAGTGCACACAATCAAATGAAAATGAATCAAATCAAATTCCATTACATCAGCATCACATGAATATTTGGTGAGATCAAACAAGCGCAAACTTATTGATGTAAAAAACTTAAGGACAAAATGTCTTTTGGTAAAAGTTCCATCTTTTTAAACCTTTGGAAACGTCTTTTTTGGACGGTTGTTTAAAAAATTACCCAAAGGCCGTAATGGCCCAGTTGCAAAACGGCTAATCTAAAATCTGCCATAGATCACAAATTGCTATAGATAAAAAATTGCCTGTCATTTCCCGTTGCTCGGTATACCCTCAGCTGCAAAATAAACAAAACTGTGAGTAATGACGATGATCTATACAATTTGAAAACAAGAACCTGCTCTTTGAAGAGACAGAAGCATTTCCAAGGGCCTCTTGGGGTTGCAACTAATTTGCGAGCTCGAGGACAATTTAGTCGGAAGGTATTGTGTTAATTTAACAAATTAAGCTCCGTTGTATTTTACTGCCGCTATTATAAAATCTCTTCTTCAATGTTATCGCGCCATATTTCTTTCTTATCGTTTGAGTTAAATTGTGCGTGCCTTGGGTGATTTAAAAATCATATTTAGGAATGGCGTACATTTTGAAACAAGTGAAAAGCGACACGAATATTTGATGTTTGTTACATTACCGATAGATCTTTGTTACGTTACGAATATCACCGTTTACCAAACATAATTAGTAGATAATTATGTTTGGTAAACGTTGATTGTTGGCAGAAGTACATTACATCATTTACATCATTAGTATAGTGAAAGGACTCTTTGCAGAGTTTACATGGGAAAGATCCTCAATTTTTCCAGTTACTCTACTGCCAAACAGCAAAAAAAAAGATTGTTGAGGTTTATACCTGTTACAGAAGAAACTTATTCGTTTGTTGTGTATTGCTAGCTCTGCTAAGTGGCTATTCAGAATTCAAACTTATAATGAAATGTTTTCTTTTGTTTTTTTTCTTCCCTCCTTTCTTAACGTGCAAGAACAACTTATTGTAAAACTCTGATTTAATATGAAAATAGACCAGCAGCAATCTAGTAATATATCACACACTCAATATTCTGGTCCCGTTTTATTCTTGTGGTACGGAACCCTAAAACAAAAATTTGCCAGAGCGCACGCTAACAATATGTATTGACATATTCATGACTTCGACCCCCTGATTCAATATCAATTCATCTTATTTTTCTATTTACATAACATTTCGTAATCCATACAAATATTTACTCCGCAAATAAATATAAGTAGACGCTATTCTTTTTTCTGATCTAAATGTTTTATTAGTAAGTTTTCCCTTAAGGTTGCTTGTTATTTTTTAATCCATTAAGTATTCAGAGAAAAAGCCTGTGATAACAATGCGATATTATTCTTTGTTATATTGGAAAAATATCCGATTTTTAACATCAAGGTTGCTCAACCAATTTCGGATGTGGGTCGTAATCTCAGCACTGCGAATGAACGACACTACACGTATACAATACACAATAGGTTTTACTGACATACATACATTCGTAACTATTCTGTAGTAAATTTCGTTGGCAGTCGATTAATGTGAGCGGGCCAAATCAATGTTGTTGTTGTTAATTTAAGTTGTGCTTGAGCAGCGATGAATTCATTAATTATCGATTAATGTTTTGTTTGTTTTATTGTAAGTATCAGTTTTCATTTGTATTTTATGGCAGCCAAGAGGCATATACAAGGTTTAAGAGCATACTTGAGCAGAAAACATGTAAGGTCTTAGCCCTTGGAAATAGGAATGCTATAGATATGATATTTCGGACCTGGATACGGATATAGATATTATAGGAATAAATATATATCGGTTTCGGATACGGTTACGGATATGTAATTGTTTCGGATTATTTGTTAGTTTCGGTTACGGATATTGGATTGAATTTTTTCATAAAATGAAAGTTCTAATAGTTAAAACTAGACGAAGATTATATTTAACATAAAGCAATTTTGCTAACTTATCCTGAAAGTCAATTATATCCGAAACTTGTGAAACGAATACGGTTACGGGTTACGGATATTTTTTATTTCGGATTTCCGATAGTTTCGGTTACAGTTTCGGAGCTCCATAACATCCCTGCTTGTAAACAGTATGACAATAAATACAATGTTCTTATTCTTGTAGGATCCCAGACTCTACAAATTTGGAAACACTTGATACATAGAAAAATTGAAAAATTATAACAGCAGAATATGATCGTGTAGTACAGAACTACATACTTGGGTCTGTGTTTATGTTAACTCATGTATAACGTATAATCATGGTTGTACGGTCGGTAGTACAACGTTTCCGTTTCCTTCGTTTAACTCTATCGTTTGTTAAATCTGAGTTTTTTTTCAATTCGTGATTTTTGTTGAATAACTATAATAAGAATTAAAAAGTTGATGTGTTCCAATTTTCACCGTGGATTAAGATTCAGTCTTACATAAGTACTTAGTACGAAGACGTCTACCGCCAAACAGAAGATTTGTATGATAGACCAGTGCCAAAGCCTTCAAAAATGTTAAAAAAAGGAAAAAAAATACAGTAGGATGAAACCCATAAAAAAGAAGAGGAATATGATAAAAATGAAAGGAAAAATAAATTACGGTTGATCCGAGTTCGGGAACAGGGTTGAGTTTTAGGGGTAAAAGATGGTTTAAAACATTTTTTTCGTTTATCAATATAATATGAAATCTTACGTTTATTGAGTAATTGAAGTGTACATTTTAATAAATAGCTCAAAATTGTACATAATTATTAAAAGATTTTTTTCAAATTTGAGTTTTTTAAATGCATTTTCTGAGAACATTTACTATGATGATTTGTTTTTTTACACCATCAGAAAGCAGAGATTTCAACGAACAAAAAGCCTCCAGACTTTTTGGAAAAAACTAATATTTTGACGCGAGAATTTTCGATTGAAAATTAGGGTGCTTTGAAATGCTAAATGCTAGGTGCTAAAAATTGTCAATCCAAAACTTGTAGATCTTTTTATTACAACTTTGCATTTAACTTTTTTGCCATAGGACTTGCAGTTTTGCCGGAAATCAAGATAAACCATTTTTTACCCTTAACACTCACCCCCTCCCTGTTCCCGAACTCGGATCGACCGTAATTTATTTTCCTTTCATTTTTATCATATTCCCCTCCTTTTCTTGTGGGTTTCATCATACTGTCAATTTTTTTCGTTTCAAAAATTATGAACTTACTGATTGATGCAAGATGCTTTTAAAATGATGCGCATGATGCACAGAACCGTGCATGGGCAACCGTGTTGCTGATCTAATGATTACATCATTGTTTCTCATTTGTATACTATAGTCAGGACCGGATTTAGAGGTGTGGAGGCCTCGGGGCGGAGCTTTTGGGGACGTTGAAATACACCCACCCCCTGGGTTACGAGAGGCCTCCCGTTTGTGGAGGCCCCGGGGCATACCCCTAAATCCGGCCCTAACTAACTAAGTATGTAACTGAACAGTAATGTGAAAATCCGAAGTTGTCGATATGTTTTTATTGTGAAAATACCGTGTATTTTTTCAGAGGCGGACGAGCCCCCCGATTCTCCACCCTACAAGAACGTTGTGAAGTTTTACTCGGACGCCGGCATACTCATCTACACAGTCACAGTTCCTTGTAACCAGGTAACTAAGTGTTTAATAATATTATTATATCAATAGTTTTGATGTTTGGCCCTGTAGCATTTGGGTTTTTATCGGATACACTTCGGAGAGTGTGCAACTGATTTGCGTGATCCAATACCACCTTGCCCTTTTTTTCTATCGGAATGCTCGTAGCTCGAAAACGAACGAAGAGATTTGACTCTACTTTTGTGAGTCAAAACGTTAAACGTAAGAATGTCAAGGCTGTGGAATATGTTGCCTGAGTACCTATGGTTTCCCGATGGTTACAATATTTGTGTCTTCAAATCGAACGTCAATCGGCTTCTTCTTGGTAAATACGTTCCATCGTAGACCGCATCGTCGCTTAACGTCAGGCGAGGTGGCGGTCAAGTGTAAACCTATAAAAGTTAAAAAAAAGCTACTTAGGTTTTTTTCAACCTTAAATGGTATTCAATTCTTGTTCAACATTTGGAGCAATGAAAGTAGAGACAAACCTCAGAGGTAAAAACCTAAGAGTCTTCGGAACGTCAACCATGAAATGATGTCGCTCATTCGAGCTACGAACAGTTTGATAAAAAAGGTCACACTCTGCGAAATCCAACAAAATAATCGATAAGTTAGCAATTTTACGGCAATATTCCATACTGTGAAGTCTTTTCCGCACAACAGTGTCGTTGTCTATGAGCCTTTTGGCACGTCTCTTGATCGATTCCAGAGCCTCCAGCTGGTATTAAGCCGATTCATCCCAAAGGTGCGAACAGTACTCCATAGAATAGTGAATCTGTACTTGATATAACGTACGCAACTGTTCAGACTTGAAGTACCTTCGCACCTTTGAGAAGACAGTCAGTTAGTGAGGTGGAAGTTCCGAGTAATGTGCTGTTTTTTTTTACTCCGGGCTCTTTTGCCCGGCCCGCGAAGCTAATCCCTAACATAATCAGGGCATTGGTTTTTCTTTGTTTACATTTCTATGTAAACTACAATAAATAAATCTCATTCAAAATACTACACGCTATACAATGATTGGCACTATTTAGAAAACTCTTTTAAAAATATATATCTAAAGGTCTGTTCTTATCTTAATGTACCCTAACTATTCATTCTTCATTTTATACACTTCTTTACATCTAAGTATATAAACAATGTAAAATAATATTTCACATCCGCTAACAGACAGGCTCCATAGATATATAGCGCCTATCCTTTTATTAGCTGTACTGTGCTGTTTTAATGGTGCGGTGTGGCAGGCGGCGGTGAGCGCGCTGACGTGGGGCCACGCGGCGCGGCGCGTGTTCGTGGGCGTGGGCGGGCGCGTGTGCACGGCGCGCGTGTGGCGCGCGGTGGCGCCACTGCAGCTGCTGGCACGCGTGCGGGCCGCGCAGGCGCTGCTGCACCCGCGCCTCGCCCCGCGCCTGCCTCTGCCGCCGCGGCTGCAACCCGCGCTCAGCAGCCTCTTCGCACACACCATACGGGTACCCTCTTTTTTACATTCGTTACTGTAAGTGGGCGCCTGCAGCCCGTGTTTAGCATTCTCTTCGCACGCGCTATACGGGTACCCACACATTACGCTGTTACACTGTTTTTACGCTCGTTGGTGTGACGCGCATGCGGGCCGTGCAGACGCTACTGCACCCTCACCGAACCCCGCGCCTGCGGCCCATGTTTAGCAGTCTCTTCGTGTACGTCATACGGGTACCCTCTTTTTACGTTCGTGTGGCGCGCGGTGGCGCCGCTGCAGCTGCTGGCGAGAGTGCGGGCCGCTCAGGCGCTACTGCACCCGCGGCTGCAGCCCGCGCTTAGAAGCCTCTTCGCGCACACCATACGGGTAGTACATTTTTGAAGTGAAAACTTCTTTAGGCGCGCTATAGACAGAATTTTCGTAGGGTGTGAAATGGATTCATCAATCGTCACGCTTGGATATAATGGATCGGATCGGATATGAAATCTTCGGGTAAACTCGGTAAAAACGGCCAGGTAGGTACCAGGGCAACAGAAACAGTAAAGAGTTTCGATTACCTACCTCCAACAGCCCAGCGTTTATCTCCAGATACCAGGACAACAGAAATATAAAAGAGTTGCGTTTGCCCCTAGGTACCAGTACCAGGGCAACAGAAACAGTAAAGAGTTTCAATATTTTGTACAACTTCGTTCCATAAGAATGTCCCTCACCTCCCAAGTATTTTGAAGTGAAAACTTCTTTTGGCGCGCAGGCGCGCTTTTAGACAGATTTTTCGTGGGGTGTGAATTGAATTCTAGCGTCACGCTCGGGTATGATAAGAAATCTTCGGATAAACTCGGGGCCACGCCCATTGGCCATCTAGAAATACGTCAGCCAATGGGAAATGCTGAAAGGGCGTGGCCTAACCATCACGGCATGACCATCTAGAAATGCGTTAGCCAATGGAAAATGCTAACGCATTTCTAGATGGCCATGCCATGATGGTCAGGCCACGCCATCCGGTAAACCCGTGTAGTTTCCAAGTAGGCTTCAAATTCTGAGTTATAAGTTTTCACTTCTATCGGCAGTTCCTATGACTGCCAATTTTTTTTTCTGAATACCAAGGTGGGTTTCGTAAGAAAAAAGCAATAAATCAAGTTATCTATAAAGTTTTGGATATCGTAACTAAAAGCTGAGACAAAAAAGTACCTGGATGTGCCCTTTATATGGACATAACTAAGGCCTTTGATTATGTTGACCATAAGTTGTTAATGGGCAAGTTGGACAAATATGGGGTCAGAGGTAACATCCAAAAACTTATTAAATCCTATTTGTCTGACCGGTATTAGTGCACGCAGATAAATAACATTTGCACAAAATTAAAGAAAGAAATAACTTACAATACAAACTAGTAAAGCTTGTTGTGCCACAAGGAAACGTGTTAGCACGTGTGAGCATGTAGATAATGTGGTGAACAAACTCAGTCTGAATTCGTACGGCCTTTACTTTCAAAAACTGTTAATACCGCTCCACTGCTAATAGCTTATGATGGATATGTTTCATCAACACTCCGATAGGGCATAATATTCTGGGGAGATAGCACGAAAAAAGAAACTGTTTTGAAAGCGCAAAAAAGTGTGTCCGAGCCATGTGTAGGCTACAAGAGCGTGAAAGTTACAACTTTCTCTCCCTTTGAGCCTAATTTAATTAATTAATGTAATTTTTTTTAATATGGTCTGCAGACCATATTTAAAAAAATTACGTTTCCTTGTCTCTACATCCACGAATGTGCGGAAAAAATTGGGTGTGTATGCACACCTCATAAGTAAACGAAACAAATGTAAAGTTAACCTACCTTCAAACCGAACTACCCAGCTCAATACCAGTGTTGTTTGTATGGCACCCATCATTTACAACCTTAGATAAAGTATTTTACAACCATCGGCCTAAATGTCTTCTTGAATTAGATATAAAACATGTCTTCAACTACAAACTTACTGACTGATTGAGAAGGCATACTACAATGTCGAAGATACAAATATATTTGCTTGACTTGACCTAATGTGAAAATTGGTTCGTTGTTTGGACATTATATTTATTGGACATTATATTATGGACATTTCTTACATACTATTATTTTATAATTTTGAAATAATTACAACATATCTTATGAACCTTGACATTAATAATTGGAAATCACGTTGATATAGATTTGTGCTTATTTTATAACCATGAGACATTTTACCATTGCTAAGTTTTGTTTTAGTGTGTTTGCATGCTGAAAAGCAGAATATGGACCTCTGTTTTATAAATAAACATCTGTAAATACCCATATACGCAAATAAAGAATTGAATTGAATCATACCTAAATAATAAGTGTTAATATAGTAGTTAACAACTTTATCCTTTTGCAATAATTAATTACAAATAATGACGCCAGTTATATCAGAATTCCCAATACCTAGATTGTTTCCGTCCTTTACACATCGTTAGTTACTTAATTCGGTTACACAGATGTGTAATCATAATGTGAATGTTATAAATATTAGCATAATGTAAAAAATAAAAGATTTAAAAATATTAATAAAAATAAAACATAAACACTTGGTGCTTAAAATTGAACTGCAAAAGTGAAGTCATGGAATCAGAAAACGTATCAGATATCGCATTTTTCACTGATGGAGACGAATATGACGATTCAGAATACTACGACATAGAAGAAAGAAAAATAATTCTATTCTATCATTTTATTTTAAAAGTCATGATAGAATGTTTATCTTCGGCGGTGTTACTGATATCGCTTGTGTTCTGGGTTAAAATTCCAAAATGGCGTAAGCAGAAGAACTTTTTTTTTCTCAACCTTTGTTTTACTAACGTTTTGTCAAATTTATTTGGTTTAATCCTTATTGTAATTGATTTTTACTATCCTGACTTAAAATTAGATTTCTCGTCGTTCTTTCATTTTGCTATTGCCGATGTTGAAGGATTTTTCAAAGAATCTTTTACATGCTGGCTATTTATTTTCTCGGTTAACACTTACGTAGAAATTGTTAAAGTATTTTCTGTTCCTATAGCACACATACGACTAAAAAGTTTCGTATTTGCCATTATTTTGCCCTTAATCAATTATTTTATAAGGCTTGGTTCCATAATTTTGTACAAAAACGATTTAGAACACCTGAGTTATACTTTTACGAATAGTTCATTTATTTTAATATCTTCATTGATAATGTGTAATATGTGCATTTATCTAAGGGTTGTGTGTACTCTTGTGAGTTTGTCAAAATTGGACGCCGCAAAGAAAATCTGTATATTAACTTTTATATTTCTCCTAAGTGGGTCTTTGACGCTACCTTGGTGGATTGTTATTGTTCTTCGATTATTCAAATTCAGTATTAATCCTTATGTATTACACATAGTTTTTACTGTAGTAGATATTCAGTCTGTATTATTACTTATTTGCTTTTTATTTTTAAAATCGAACCGTGCTTATTGGTCAGAACTATGCAGAAAAGAAGCAACTGGCTCTTTGATCCCGATGTTGCAAATATAATAGTTCTCATTAATATTGTCATGTCATGTCATGTAATATGACAAAAATGTGGCGTATTAAGCTAAATGAGTCCAAAACTATTCACATAGACTTCACAAACAAGAAAAAACAATATCATCCAGTATTCATAAATGGACAATGTATACCATACGAAAATAAAGCCAAATATTTAGGCATGACTCTAGATGCGAAGTTACGCTGGAAAACTCACGTCAAAAAAAAGAGAGAGGAACTAGCTATACGCTACAAAAACATGTATTGGTTACTTGGTAGAAACTCCGTGCTGTCAATACATAACAAAATATTATTATATAAACAAGTCCTAATGCCAGTGTGGACTTATGGTATACAGTTGTGGGGCTGTACCAAAAATAGCAACATCGAGATAATACAACGTTTCCAAAATAAAGTACTCAGGGATATTGTCAATGCGCCCTGGTATGTGAGAAATGCCGACATTCATCGAGATCTTGGAATGGATCTTGTCGGCAAAGTAATAAAGAAGTACGCAGAAGCACATGAACGCAGGCTTCATCATCATGTGAATGTCGAGGCTATCCAGCTCCTTGATAACACGGACACAGTGAGAAGACTTAAAAGAACAAAACCTTTTGAGTTAGTATAGTGCAGTGGCAGTGCAATATAATATAAAACAATTAAATGTGCTAAGTCAAGTGAAAGAAGTGACTTCCCCTTAACAGAGTCAATAAGAAAAGTGCTGATGGGCACCTTCTTATGTATAAACTATGTAGCAATTTAAGTTAGATATAAATTACTCATTAGCCTAGACTTTTTAATTAGGCTAGATTGTAATAAGTATTAGGATCCAAGGTGACATGGTGAATAATTTTAGAAAAAAAAAAAAAAAAAAAATTAATATTGACAGAAATCATTAAAATAAAATATCAAGAATTTAATATTGCGTTTTTTCATACCACGTATCTGTGAGGGCCTAGTGGTGACAACATTATTTTACACAAGTGCGAGATCGTTGGTTCGAATCCCGCCTGCAATGAGTAATCAATACCAAATTTTAGCTTTACGGCTTCACTCGCGTTTTAAGGATTTTATTTTTTATCGGAACCCTAATTATTTTCCTCAAGTAAGAGTAACTTATTGATAGATAGACTTAGAAGATCAGCTATCTGATAGTGAAAGTCCCGTCAAAATCGGTCCAGCCGTTTCGTAGATTAGCCGGAACAAACAGACAGACAGAATGAGAGACAAAACTATTAAAACTAGTTTTTTAGATACCTGTATCTAAATACCGTATAAACTAGATGGAAAATGCTTTCGGAACAGCTTATGTTATAAGACATGTACTGTACTGCGTTCTTGACTTAATTAATTAATTAATACTTAATTGTACCTAAATGATAAGTATTAATAGCAACTATTACCGTTGTCCTTTTGTGTTATTTAATTCTGATTTAATTAGGTAAATGGACGTACATATTTGAAATCGGAAAACCCGATAGAGTGTTTTCCTCTCTTATGCATCGTTAGTTATTTGATGTAGTTTCACAGACGTGTTGTAATCACAATGTGCAATTTATGAACATTAAAATAAAATAAAACATTTTCAAAAATAACTAATATTAAACTCTAGACAAGTTTTGAAACTCAACTGCAACACCGAAATCATGGAATCAAAAGAAGCAACAAAATTCCTAATTACCATGGATGGACAAAAATATAACGATTTCGATTTCGCCAAAATGGAAAATGAAAGAAAAATATTTCTACTCTATCACTTCATCTTAAAAATCATAGTAGAATGTTTATCTCTGTTGGTATTTTTGACAGTGCTTGCATTCTGGGTTAAAATTCCAAAATGGCGTACGTCGAAAAACTTTTTTTTTCTCAACCTGTGTTTTACCAATGTTCTGGCAAATTTGTTTGGTATAATACTTTTTGTCGTTAATTTTTATTATCCTGATTTAAAATGTGATAAAACATCGTTTTTTTATTTTGCTATTGTCTATGTCGAAGGATTCTTTAAAGAATCATTTGTATGCTGGTTATTTGTTTTTTCGGTTAATACTTATGTAGAACTTGTAACAGTATTTGTTGTTCCTATTTCACAAATGCGACTAAAAAGCTGCTTGTTCTGTAATATTTTGCCTGTAATTAATTATTTTGTAAGACTTGGTTCTATAGTTTTGTTCAAATGCGGTTTAGAACATTTGAGTTATATTTTAATGAATAGTTCATTTATTTTAGTATTTATATTGATAATGTGTAATACGTGTATTTTCTTTAAAGTTTTGTGTACTCTAGCGAGTCTGTCAAAATTTAAAGCCGCAAAGAAAATCCGTATTTTAATTTTCATATTTCTGTTAACAGGGTCTTTGACGCTACCTAGGTGGTTCATTGTTGTGCTTTGGCAATTTAAATTCGATATTTCTTTTTACACATTATATAAAGTATTTGCTGTAGTAGATATTCAGAGTATATTAGTTCTTTTTTGTTTTTTGTTTTTGAAATCGAACCGTGTTTATTGGCCAGAACTATGCAGAAAAAAATAATAAATGGACTCTTTGACACTAATGTTGTACATATATTTCTTGTGTTGTTTGTACTGAAATAATAAAAGTATAGGTACATTATTTTTAAACAAAAATTAAACCGACTTGAAAACCACAAATAGACACTCAAAAGCGAAAAATAAAAAGTTAATATAATTAATACTAGATTTCGTCATATGGACTATTAATCGAAAAAAAAACTATCCTTTCTCTCAAGTTGGGCCAGACTGCTCACGGTGTGCCAATTTAATTTAAAATCGGTTAAGTATGTACTCGTAGTTTAGGAATCCATCGCAGACAAACATCGTGACAGGAGATTTATATAAATACTAGCGGCCCATTCCGGCTTCGCTCGGATTTCGTCAAATAAGGACTATTAATCGAAAAAAAAAAACTATCCTATCTCTCAAGTTGGACCAGACTGCTCACGGTGTGCAAATTTAATCTAAAATCGGTTAAGTAGTTTAGGAATCCATCGCGGACAAACATCGTGACAGGAGATTTATATATATTAAGAAGATAATATTAAGATAAGATATAAGCGCTACTCACTCATCTATTTGAAGGCGGTGCCCGTCAAGTCAGAGAGCTCGTACTATGTACGTAGTAGGTAAGTAGGCATATGTAAGTAGTACCTATCTACTACTTGTTAGACTTGGCTGGCACCGACTTCAAATAGATGAGTGAGTAGCGCTTGTATAGTAATTATATTACATTAACTTATTTTTCGCTTTTGAGTGTTTATTTGTGGTTTTGAAATCGGTTTAATCTATATATTTAAAAGCGAAAGGTCACTCATCAAGGAATCTCAGAAACTATAAATGCTAGGAATCTGAAATTTTGCATGGAATACCCTTTTAGCACGTAGGCGCTCGCTAAGACGGGGGATGAACGGTTGTATGAAAATTCGTGATTTTCAAAGTTATCAAATTTTGTATCTAGACACTTGACACGAAGTAATTAAATGTTTGTTCTATCAATTTTGTAATTTCGAATAGTACGGGGGTGAAATTGGGGTTGAAATGAATGTCAATATGGAAGTTCCCAACCGTTGAAGATAAAACCATGAAACTCTGTAAATATGTAGATACTTGACACGAAGCAAACGAATGTTTGTTCTATCAATTTCGTAATTTCGAACTGTAGGGGGGTGAAATTGGGGTTGAAATGGGGGAAGAATGTCAATATGAAAGTTCCCAACCGTTGAAGATAAAACTATGAAACTCTGTAGTAGGTATATAGACACTTGAAACGAAGCAAACGAATGTTTGTTCTACCAATTTTGTAATTTCGAACTTTACGGGGGTGAAATTGGATTGAAATGGAGGATGAATGTTAACAAGGAAGATCCCAACCGTTGAAGATAAAACCATGAAACTCTGTAAATATGTAGATACTTGACACGAAGCAAACGAATGTTTGTTCTATCAATTTCGTAATTTCGAACTGTAGGGGGGTGAAATTGGGGTTGAAATGGGGGAAGAATGTCAATATGAAAGTTCCCAACCGTTGAAGATAAAACTATGAAACTCTGTAGTATATAGACACTTGAAACGAAGCAAACGAATGTTTGTTCTACCAATTTTGTAATTTCGAACTTTACGGGGGTGAAATTGGATTGAAATGGAGGATGAATGTTAACAAGGAAGAAGATAAAACCATGAAACTCTTTATAACTATAGGCACTTGACACGAAGCAAATAAATGTTTGTTCTAGCAATTTTGATCTATATGGGGATGAAATTGAAGTTGAAATGGGGAACGAATGTCTCTTACACTTTCACACCTAAACAACTGAACCGATTTTGATGAAATTGTTTTAATATAAGCTATTTTTAGTAAGTAACAGTAAATGTTACGTGTCTGGGTATAAAAATAAGTACTGCCTGAGAGTTACCTTAGTATTTATTTCGCGCGGACGTAGTCGCGGGTAACAGCTAGTGTTTGTATAAAAAGAGTTTATTTTACCCTTTTTAGTGCAAAACAAGTTTTCAACAACGCATTTACACATAATCGAGTTTCATTACTTTCGTGAAATCTACAACCATGTCATCCAGACAAAATTGTAAAATTTTAGTTTTATATTCATATTTCACAAACCCCCGATTTTGACAAAATGTATATGGTACCATTCGGGAAGCATACTTACCCACCCGAACACAAAAATAAATTTTGAAATCGGTTCGGGCGTTCTCGAGAAATCAGGTAATTAATTATACATAAAAAATATATATAAATGGTGGTCGAATTGATAACCTCCTCCTTTTTTGGAAGTCGGTTAAAAATTACGAAAATTGTTTTTTATAGTATAGAGTGACGAGACAAGCAGGACATGTGCCTGATCGTAAGCAACATGCCTGCCACATAACAGCACAGTGACACGCAGCTATTTGAACATGAAGAGTCCAATATCATCACCTAGCACTGTACTGCGCTCGTCACCCAGAGATCTCAGATATTATAAAACCTTTTGTAGTGTTAGGATTCTTCGCAGAGTCCACCCGGGAAAATATCAGACCTTTGCCAGATATTCTTCCGCCAAGCAGTAATGTGCAAACATCACTGTGTTCCGGACATCGTTTTACGATAGATAAATTGGTGGACAACTCACACACAACACCATCTGACCCCAAACTAAGCAAAGCTTGTGTGATGGCGGCCAGATAGCTGATATAATACTTTTATAGTTTTAAATACATACTTATTATACATAGAAACACCCAGACACAGTGCCAACATTTGAATTCATCACACAAATATTTGCACTGGGTGGGGATCGAACCCACGACCCTCGGCTTCGCAGGCAGTGCTACTACCAACTAAGCCACGTGATCAGTCAAATATACGAGTAAATCATCTTATAAATCTGAATGATGAGCGCAGTGCAGTGGTGCTAGAAAAATAATCAATTAGGCTTTTGATGTTCCAATAGCAGCGTGACACTGTGCTGTTATGGGCAGGCGTGTTACTTACTGTTAGGCGCATGCCATGCTCTATCCTTAAGCACTTGATGGGAAACTTATGAAAACATTATTTTCATAAGTTTCATATCGACATCACGAGAGCCTTATCATGGCATATTAGGATCCTTTCGTGGGCGTCTTAGCATAAATGCATATCATTAAAGTCTTCACAGTTTTATATTGAGTGTCACAAATCAAATTTACAGTAAACTTTATGAACTGCGTGTTCGATGGGTCCATCCATGATTACATCGTATTTAACACGCTTTAACATGTATTTACTCCTGATCCAACTCTCACGTACAGCGAGTACTCTCAGAAATGACTGCAAAAATACAACTTATTGCTGCTCTGTTGACCATACGAATTAATAATGGAGTCACCACGACCACGCTCTAGACAAAAGCCTCGCTCGAAATTTAAATGAATTGATTTGAATTTCAAAGATTAAAAAGAGATTGTGACAATATGACGGTTATAAACGCAATATTGGATTATGCATAGTTTTCCCTTGCAGCCTCTCCCTCATATTATAAAACAGAAATAAATGGATAACAAGCCCAGTGCAGGGCTAAGTAGAGATTTGGATTCCTCATGCTAGTTGCGTAAAATGGCTGCGTAACACTGTGCTGTTGTGGGTAGGCGTGTTGGTCACCGTCGGGGGCTTTATCGCTTTAACTAAAACTGTCTAAGCTTTGATACTGCTCTCTCTTTTCTTTTCGCTTGAAATTATAGAGACAGCAATAACAAGCCAAAGCAGTTAGCAAAGCAGTGTTGTTTATTATAATAATTAATTTTTGTGTGACTTGTATTGGAACCTCTATTTATTATGTATTATCTGTTTTAATGAATTATTTATTTATGTATAAGTTTGTTCACATCATTATTCACTAAGGACTATTATTATGTAAATGTGTCATGTATTATTGGTTATTGAAAAATGTTTTTAGTTAGTCATGTTACTAATATAATGAAGGCAAAAGTTTGTGATTGTGTATGTTTGTTACTTCTTTACGTCTAAACAGTTTCAGCTTTTCAGCTGAAGCAATTTTAATAAAATTTAGCATGGAGTTAGCTGACACCCTGGATTAACACATTTACTACTTTTAGGCATAACACATAGGCTACTTTTTATCGCGCAAAAATAACGGGAACGGGTAAAACCGCGGCCCGCTTCTAGTACACATAATATTGGTGAGATAACTAAAAAAAAATCAATAAAATAGATAGATAGATAAACTCTTTATTGCACAAAATTAAAACAAAACTCCAATGAAAAAGAAAACGTAACCTAAAAAAATTCAAACAATTGGCGGGCTTATCGCTAAGAGCGCCTTCATATTAGGCCGCAAGTAGTGCGGCAACAGCAGTGTTTCGTGGTAAGAAACGTCCATAAGTTCGGCCGATATATCGTTTATCGGACTTCGTAGTAGAGCTGCTGTGCGTGGCGTCTGCGCTGTCGTCCGCTTTGACAATTACGTTCGCGCTGCTCTTTTTAGTATAGAAGTTTGCCGCCTGTGAACAGCGCGACTGTCGCGCTGCTACTACCGACCGACCCACTACTTGCGACCTAATGTGAAGGCGCCTTAAAAGCGATCTCTTCCAGGCATAGATCTTAACTATACAATATGTTTCTTATAACTGAGTAACAAGCAACAATATTCATATTCATTTATTTGGTAAAGCCAATTTACACGTCACAAATAATTAGTTGTCATTAAATATAAAATAATAATAATCATAATAATAATTAGTAATACCAGAGAATTTACAACTTTCCGAGACTATAACTCTCAGATCCCTCTCCGAAGACGAGACCTACAAATATCTCGGTATGTCACAGTCGTTGGGTATATCAGCAGATGACATTAAGAAATCGGTGAAGGAGCGTTTCTTTTGCCGGCTGACAAAAGTACTTAAAAGTCTTTTGTCAGGCGGTAACAAGGCGCGAGCCTTCAACGGTTGGGTAATGCCTCTGCTGATATACTCCTTTGGCATACTGAGATGGACTCAGACTGAGCTCGACGCCCTGGATAGAAAGGTCCGTCAACTGCTCACAACACACCGCATGCTACACCCGCGCTCGTCTGTTATGAGACTGTATATCCCGCGGAAATGGGGGGGTCGAGGCTTACTAAATGCCAAGAACCTTCACAACCGCGAGATATGCAGTCTCAGGGATTATTTCCGCAACAGCGAGTCCGGGATGCATCGCGATGTTGTGGCAGTTGACAGGAGCTTCACGCCTCTTTCATTGGCAAACGAGAACTGGCGCAAACCATCGGTGCTCAGCACTGATGATCGCAAGGAAGTATGGAAGAGCAAGGAGCTGCACGGGCGATTCTATCGGGCCCTGACGGGACCCGATGTGAATCTGCTTGCTTCGGTGAACTGGCTGCGCTTCGGGGACCTCTTCGGAGAAACCGAGGGTTTTGCCTGTGCAATTGCGGACGAAGTTATCAAGACGAACAATTACCGGAAATACATAATGAAGGACGGTACGGTCGACATTTGTCGGGCATGCCGCCGTCCAGGCGAATCTCTTCGTCATGTTATTTCCGGTTGTTCGCATCTTGCTAACGGCGAGTACTTGCACAGACATAACCTAGTAGCCAGGATCATCCACCAGCAACTTGCTCTTAAATACTGCCTTGTCGAGTCCGAGGTGCCGTACTATAAGTACGCACCTCTGCCAGTTCTCGAGAACGGTCGTGCGTTGCTCTACTGGGACCGCTCTATCATCACGGACAGGACTATTGTCGCCAATAAGCCTGATATCGTGCTGGTAGACCGGTCTCAGCGCCGGGCTGTGATCGTCGATATCACCGTACCACATGACGAGAACCTCGTGAAAGCCGAGAAGGACAAGCTAAGCAAGTACCTTGACTTGGCTCATGAGGTTACCGCCATGTGGGATGTTGATTCGACGATCATAGTCCCAATTGTCGTGTCGGCAAACGGCCTTGTAGCGAAAAGTCTCGACCAACACCTTAAGAGACTTTCGCTAGACGGTTGGATCAAGGGTCAGATGCAGAAGGCGGTCATCCTCGACACAGCGCGCATCGTCAGGAGGTTCCTCTCTCTGCAGCCCTAACCACCGGTAGCTTGGGCCCTGCCCCGCTGCTGGCGGCTATCTAGGTTTAAGTTTTTATAATGTTTTTATGTTCTTTTATATAAATATTATTGTAAAAACTTAAATTTAAGAAACGAAATAAATACGTGGATTAGTAATACAATCAATAATAATTAGACAATAGAGTAATGTATAAAAAATGACTTACAATTGTAAAAATTCATCAATGTCATAAAACGAGTGCTGTAATGTGCAATAATGGTCCTTACTCAGTGTAACGTGCCGGAGTCGTGCGAGCTGCGCCGCTTCGTGTCGCGGCCGCCCGGCAGCGGCGCGCGGCTGCACTGCACCATGCTGCGGCACGGCGACGACGAGGCCGGCGCCTACACGCTCTACCTCGAGCACCTGGGCGGGCTCGTCCCGCTGCTGAAGGGCCGCCGCACCAGCAAGATCAGACCCGAGTTCGTCATATTCGACCCGCAAGCTGAAGGTACCGTAGCAAATACACGAGAGAAATTTAGTCTTAGAGTCGGTCTCGTCTCGAATGGTCACAGGACAAATAGCTTGGATAAAGAACTGAGCCTGATCAACTCACTTAGAGTTGATCTGGTTTTTCACGGCACGGTTCCTTTGTACCAATCGTAAGCAGATGAGGCGTATAGTGCAGTAACTTTATATATTACCGTATGCGTTAAATCCGGTAGATCTGATTTTTTGCAGACTTAGTAAGTAAGTAGTAAGTACGAAAAAAATTATAAACTTTGAAAGACTTATTCTCAGAAACTATTGAGTGTACAGAGACAATTCTAGTATCATATTGTAGCAAATTTAGTCTACTTTATAAACGCCATAGGAAAGTTTTTACAAAAACTAGTCATTTAGGGTTATAATCGCCAAAATTTGAAAAATAACGATTTTTTCGCGGTTTTTTAGATTTTTGACAAAGTTGCGTTCGTCGCTCGAGGTCACAAACTTGGGACAATCATCAGGCCAAGATCATAAACAAGTCTGCAAAAAACAGATCTACCGGATTTAACGCATCCTACTCCATACATTCAGGTGACAAAGTTACTGGACTAGTATGTTGGCTATGGAAACAAAGTGATTTGCCGCGACAAAAGTATGACACTTCCACAAGAGCGACAAGACAAGAGAGATCAGACCCGTGCTTTCGATGTAAAGCGTTTGTTCTAACTCTGTACGTAGTATGTGTGAACGCTTTGCACGCAGCTGTTGGAATATGAACAGCATTATCATATCAGTGTAGTGCTACACTGAGCTCTTCACCCAGAGATATAAAATGTTTTATTTCTAAGCCCTACTATTTCTCTGGAAACAGCCATTTAAACCGGAATACAGTAATGTTTGCACATTATTACTTGGCAGTAGAATAACTGACAAAGATGTGGTACTTTCACAGGCGGACTATGCCAAGAGTCCTACCACTACAAAAAGGTACATGTATATTTTAGTTCAGCGTGCGTTACTTCGGTCACTCTGTCGCATACTAACAGGTGAATCGGTGGTCGAACAGTCAGCCGACTCACATGCATTTTTTGCAACGTAATCACCCAAATATCTAATAAGTCAGGCGACATTAGATAATGATCAAAACTAGTATGTTAGCTCTACATACTGGTTATAAGTCGGAAGGTGCTAGATTTTTACTGTCAGGGCTCGTAGAGACCTTTTGGACAACCCTTTTAAGCTGCCTATACACACTGGGCCAGTGCAGGCCAACGCCAGTGTGTGGAGGGTCGTTTTGTGAAGACTCGCGTCGCTCGCCTAGCTGGCCGAGTGACGGCAAGTGGCCAGTGTGTATAGGGCTGTTTTGTCTCGACTCGTCTCTCGTGACCGGTGTCGGTTTTTGTGCACAAAACAAAGGCGCTCGGCGAGTAGCGTCCTGTTCTCCTATTGGCCTACCTCGCTTTTGCCTGCGTTGGGCCAGTGTGTGGATGCTACGTTTTGTCTCGTGCCGTTTTGTCGGCGCTCGCGTTGGCCTGCGCTGGGCCAGTGTGTGGATGCTACGTTTTGTCTCGTGCCGTTTTGTCGACACTCGCGTTGGCCTGCACTGGCCCAGTGTGTATAGGCAGCTTTAGAACGCCAAGTTGTTTCTTGATTTTCACCATCGACGGCAGTCTAAGCCGAGGTTGTACGATATATCTTCTCGTATATCTTGCGTTAGTTTTCGTACTCGATGTTAGTAGTCTTTGAGTACGGTAAGATTATGTTAGTAGTGCCATTCTGGGCTAGCCTAAAGTTCGTTAGGCAGTAGAGGCCACTTGAGGACAACTGCCATGGGTGGGCCCTTTAAATTAAGGTGGTCAAACAACAGAATCCAGTCCTTGGCTAAAGTCTGCCGTAATATGCTTCGACACAGTGATACTGAACATACTAGCACAGATCAGAAAATAGTTACTTCGTAACAGATGCATCACTTCCATACAAAAGTGCAAATACCTACACGATAATAACCTAAACTGTCGTATACTACTTACCTACTGTTACTTGTAAGCAAAAATACACCTTAACACACCCACGCAGAGTTGTAAATGCCGTGCGCACCGTGTGACTTGTCGTCTGCTTACGTCATTGACCAAACGTGCTAGGGTTGTACGAAATGGTGATAGGTGGTAGTAGTGGTAGAACTCTTGGCAGAGTCCGCCTGGGAAAGGACCACACCTTTGCCAGTTATTCCACCGCGAAGCAGTAATGTGCAAACGTAACTGTGTTTTTTTTAAATAAAGAGTGACGAGACGAGCAGGACATGTACCTGATGGTAAGAAACATGTCTGTCACATAACAGCACAGTGACACGCAGCTATTGGAACATGAAGAGTCCAAATCATTACCTAGCACTGCATTGCGCTCGTCACCCAGAGATCTAAGATGTTATATCTCTAAGCCCTGTAATTTTACTGGAAACATTGCCCTTCAAACCGGAACACAGTAATGTTTGCACATTACTGCTTGGCGGTAGAAGAACTGACAAAAGTGTGGTACTTCCTCAGGCGGACTCTGCTAATAGTCCTACCACTACAGTACTCCATTAGACAAGCCCATTCATTTGATACCCATATAGAGGTAGGTTGTGAAGAAATATTTTGTCAGCGATTTTGTGGAGGGGGGCATTTTGAATCGATATTAACCAAACATAGCTAAAAACCACCGCACAAAAATATACCTTTTTAAAAAATCGACGTCAAACTTATAACACCTTTTTTGGTCGGGGGTTAAAAAATGGTTCACAATTAGTTGAGCTATCGCGAAACATACTTACATCCAATAAAAATTAAGCCCCGAACCGCCTCCTTTTTCGGATTCGGTTAAAAATTCTATAGCTTTTTTTAAGTAGGTACGTTTTATAGTCAATTGATACTATACTGAAGTTTATTTTGGTTATACAATGTAGGTAGTTGTAAGTTGTTTTCATACCGTCGAATAAATAAACAAATTAGTATCATTAATTATGTATATGAATATTAAAAAAAGTATCTCGTTAAATTTTTTATTAAACTTAATGCGACATAATAAAAATGGGGTAAATTACTTCTACATTTCAGTTTATTGCTATTGCAGCCATTCAATAACGCCGCGACATTATTTATGCGCGCACTCGGCGTTCGTTCGCACGTCAACTCAGGCAAACGGCCGGCGGCCTTGTGATTTTAGTACACCCGGGAGGACGCGAACAAGTAGGTACTAAGCTCGCGCCGTTTAGCCAGTGACGAGGGTGTGATACTAGGTACAAATTTCTGTAGCTAAAACATCATGCCTCTAATGGGACGTTGGAACAACACTAGATTTGAGTTAGTTACATTTCATATTTCCCCGTATAGGTTCTAGATTTCTAAGTCAAAATTCTACTCAAACAGTACTAGATATAATCTTAAATTAACATACTTACAAGACAGGAACCTAATATGACATTTCTAAAACAATACGTCTCGATGTTCCAGAGAAAGCGTCCGTCCCGAACGGCAGTCCGCTCGCGAGTGGCAAGGAGAGCAGCAGCAGCGGCGGCGCCGGGTCCTCGTCCTCTTCCTCAGGGTCAGCGGGCTCCAGGGGTACTGCCTCCCCCCGCACCCCGCGCCGCGCACCCCCCGTGCACAACACCTCTTCGTCGGACACCGAGCGAGAGGAGGGTAATGCTCTCTATACTAAGTTTGAAACCGGTAGTAGAGAGAACTTCCCCGATCTCCCAAGCGTGAAATCTCGCAAATAACTAACTTGACCTGTACCACTTGAGTAATAGTTTTTCAAGTGCGTTCTTACTTTGTCATTACTGCTCACTTTGGCGGCAAAGGAAATCGGTATGTTCCAAAAAGACGTCTGTCCAGAAAATGTAATAATATTCCCGCAATCGCACTTGGCCTGTGTGGCGGATTATATGTCCTATATTTGTGATAAGTTAGCACCAAGTTCCTGAAATGGGTGTTCCCATTTCAGAACAAAATGGGCATAATATTACGACTTTTTTAAATAGTTAAGTACGTTTGAGAGTAAATTTGCAAACTGTAAAACATCTCAGGATTTTTCAACGGAAATCAGCCCTCTGGAATTTTATTTTTTTCATGTGGGTAGCCCTAAGTGAGCTAAAGTGTGACTCCGCAGGGTGTTCGGGGTCGCCGCGGCTGCAGCGGCGGCGACGCGCGCGCGAGCGGCGGAAGGCGCGCGCCAGTGCCGAGAAGGAAGAACCGGCCGACAATCTGCCCGTGGACTCCTTGCCAGAAGTATGAACAGTTGACATGCTACTATTGTGTGTAGAGATACGGAAAAAACGTGATAAGCCGAGGGAATCGATTTTTAAACGTAATCATTAACCGTTTGTTACTATGGAGTGGATATTGAAATTCGACAAGAAGCAACGGTTTGCACATCTAGAGGATGGTTCTTATGTGAGTGGGATTTTTTGCGCTTTGAGGATTGGCTCCATGTATTTATCTCGTAATTAGGGACCCATGGTAAAAGTCGTTTATAATGACTGCAACAAAAGTTTCTAAATACACCGACATAATTTACAGTCCAGCACAACAATGACAATTGATTAAATCAATGGAATGTCTGTTTATTTTCGAAGTGAAAACTTCTTTTGGCGTACCACAGACAGATTTTTCGTGGGCTGTGGTTTGAGCTTCATGTTATCACGTTCATAAATGAAAATTAAGCTCAAGCGTCACGTTTGTAAATGCAAGAAATTTTTGTTTTTTGTTTCATAGATTATCAATTTTAGTATGAAAAAAAACTAACGTGGTTATTACACATTTTCAAACAAATACACGGGTAACTCACGTATAAAATTATTTCTATTTTTTTCTATTATTTAGACTATTCTGACTATTTTATACGTGAGTTAACCGTGTATTTGTTTTAAAAAGATATCAATTGTTTTTAGGACGTGCGACTCGTGGAAGTGACGTCGAACATCTGGGGCACGAAGTTCAAAATGCACGGCGTGGCGCGGCACGTGCCGGCCAACCTGGGGGCCGTGACGTACAAGACGTCGCTGCTGCACCTGCAGCCGCGGCAGATGACGCTCGCCATCACGGAGCTGCGCGAGGACGCGCCCCCCGGCCCGCCCGGCCCGCCCGACCCGCCCTTCAACCCGCACCTCTTCTCCGAGGACGAGGAGGATGCGTTCCACTCCGCCGACTCGGCCGCCGAGTCGCCGCGCCACGCGCGACACGACAACATGCGCCGCAAGCTCACCCTCGTCGACCGCCCCCCCGCGCCGCCGCCCGCACCCCGGCTCTACGACGAGTTCCCTTACATCGACACCGAGCCCACTTCGGCGCCGGCGCCCGCGCCCGGCCGACACGCCATCTCGCCTTTAAGATGCGAGGCATCGCTCCCCGCGCTCCAGTCTCCAAAGAACGCAGTCGCGCCAACAGACACGATATTCGAACGCCCGTCCCCAGCGGCGGTCGCGTGCGGCGGCCGCGGCGACTTCTGCGCGCGCACCGAGTACCTCCGAAGCGACACGCTCGCCTTAAAACCCCTAGAACCGGTCGACGCCGGCTGCTTGTCAAAGCTGAGGAAGAATATCTGCGGCCGCGACGCGTACGATGTGAACGCGCGGATATTGAAGTCGCTGTGCGCGCGGAGCGGGGAGGAGGCTCGGGCGCCGGAGGAGGAGCCGCGGCGGGGCGCGGTGCCGGTGTCTCCGGCGGGCGGCGCGCCGCTCATGCCGCGCAGCTGCAGTGTAGGATACCTGGACCTGGTGGACCCGCTGCACGCGCACGTGTCTCTGGCGGCGTTGCGCGGGGAGCCGCCGCGCCGCCTGGTGCTAGTCGCGGGCCGGCGCCGGCGCCGCGCCGCGCGCTCCCCCGCCTCCCCGCCCGCGCCCCCGCGCGCGCCCGCGCTCCGCCGCTGCGGCAAGTCCCGCTCGCTGGACTCCAGCGAGCTGCCGCTCGGCGCGCCGCCGCCGCCCGCGCCCCGCCCGCGCCCCGCCGCCGCCGCGCCCGCGCCGCCGCCGCCCGCGCCGCCGACCGACTCCGATTCCGACTACAGCAAGTATTATAGTTAGTAGCGCATTAGTTGCTTCTTACGTGGCCTGGAGGCGATGCAACCTGACTGACAATGTGTCACTAAAACAAAAAAAAATGCGAACGGTGTTGTCGTTTTGATGTGCTAAATTTGGGATATTTTTCCAGCACAATTTTTTTATTAAATCAAATATTAACATACCCAACGACCAAATTATTGTTTTCAATCCCCAGTCAGATTGCATCGTACCGGCCACTTCACCGTCCGCGATCTCGCGACTCAGACACGCTGCCTCAACTAGATGAGTAGTTACACATGCGTTTCTTCGTCGCTGCACGGTCGACGAATTTGCGCCTCCGATCTTGCACTACGGAATGCTGGACAACACCACACTGATGTGGGAGGTGCGATGTGCACTCTGCTTTAGCGTATTCAGTTGGATTAAACTTCTGAAACGAGAATTGGACTGGCTTCGACCTACTACAATACGATAACGAGTCCGTATTTCTATAGAAATTAACACTAACAAACTTTTTATTTGATGAGGGACACTTCTGAAAAAGCGGTACAAGACACGCTGCACGGCATGAAGCACGGCAATCGTAGCAAACTCAAATCTACAATAACAATATTAAAAGGAAAATCGAAGTTTAAACTCTACTTTATTTCATGTATCTCTATGAATCTTGTTCGAAATTGCACTGTACTTGAATGAAATGAAGATTACATTAGATGTTGGTGGGTAGTCGTATCAGTGTAACACAGACGCAGCGCGAGCATTTTATTCTGCTGGAGTTTTGCTATTGTACTGAATCAAAAACACAATAGAGTTCACATTTAATTGGTTACATTTCATCTGTAGCTACATAAAATGAAATAGAATTTGGAAAACACAAATGAAATTACTTTTGATCGGCACCTAAAATTTTACCGTAGTAAATGGTAGGACATAAAGCGATGAGAATTGTTTGTACGTTATAGGTTCACTAGAGCAACTAGCGCTGCGTCTCCTAGCGGTGCGCGCGCGCCAGTTACATTTGTTCTGTACCTCGTCATCAGCAGCCCGTGTTCATCCACTGCTGGACATAGGCCTGTAATACACCACTCAGTCCGATCCTCGGTCTTACGTTTCCAACCACCACCAGCCATCTTTCGAATACCGTCACTCCATCTAGTCTCAGGGCGTCCTACACTACGTTTACCGATTCGCGGTCTCCACTTCCGTAAAACCCCAACCCCAACGGTTATCGGGTTCTGTACCTACATGAAATGAAATAGAATTTGGAAACACTACATAGTTAACGTGAAATTTTATTGGATCGGTCACGTGAAATTTTACCGTAAACCGTAGGCCATAAAGTTGAGATTTGTTTGTTCGTTGTAGGTCGAGAGCAGCTAGCGCTGCGTCTCTTTTCTGTGCGCGCGCGCCAGTTATATTATTCGTTCTGCACCTACATGAAATGATATAGAATTTGGAATTACATTTGATCGGTCACGTGAAATTTTACCGTAAACCGTAGGATTTAGAACTGAGATTCGATTGATGTCTGTAAGTTCGCTAGAGCAACTAGCGTTGCGTCTCCTAGCGGTGCGCGTGCGCCAGTTTTACATTTGTTCTGTTCCTACAACCTACACCTACATGAAATGAAATAGAATTTGGAAAATTTTAATTTGAAAATTTAAATTACATTTAAGTAAATAAACAATTTATC